>CM053623.1:211211297-211365153 GCA_028646595.1 Phalanger gymnotis | reverse complement strand
TCCAGCATTTATCGTTTTCCTGTTTTGTTATTTTAGCCAATCTGACAGGAGAGAGATGGTATCTAAGAGTTGTTTTGATTTGCATTTCTCTAATCAGTAGTGATTCTGAGCATTTTTTCATATGTCTATAGATATCTTTAATTTCTTCCTCTGAAAACTGTCTGTTCATATCCTTTGACCACTTCTCAATTGGGGAAGAATTCTTATTTTCTTAAGAAGAATATCAAACATTATCTCATGTGAGCGGTGGTCTAGCCAGTAGATTTAATATTCCCTTAAACACCATTACCACATTGCTTATGCATTTCTAATGTTTTTGTGTAATGTCTTTAGAACTGAAAGAAGTAACTTCTCTTGATTTCACAAATGGTAATGAAAAATCCACAGCACATTAAGCTGCCTTTAATAGTCCCAGTGGCTATAGCAACAGACAGCCACAATACACTTAATCATGTTATTACAGTGTAACCCACAAGTTGGGAGATTTTCATGACAGTTCTTAGAATATAGTGTCGCTCCTTCTGAATCAACTATTTACGATGGAAGTTTATAGTAACCTGCATCTTCTTCTTCTAAACTGTGCCTTCAAATTACCTTTCCATCTCAAACCCACTGGTATTCATTGTTTTCAGGCACTTCTCCCTTTTTCTGTTACCAGGTTCCTAAATGGAGAAGAATGCTTATGGGCAGAAATATAAATAACCTTATGATATGACCTTAGTCCTTAAATAACAAACCTCAATGAGGAAGTGCAGTTAGGAGGCCCTTTTTTAGAGTACCAGACTTAAAAACAAAATTCTTGGGCTTATCCTAGCTTACCTGGTATTTGACCCTGAGCATATCGCTTAATCTTCCTAAGCCTCACCTGATAAAAATGGGTTTAAAATCTATCCCCATTTCACAAAGTCATTGTGAAGAAAGCGCTCTGCAAATGTTAGTGTGCTAGATAATTGTGAATTTTTGAGGTTTTTCCAGTGACTGGTGATCAATGGTGGAAGCATAAGACTAGAAGAATAAAGGGATGACCATTAGTTTGAGAATGATCAAATTATGGCATATGAATATAATTCTACTATTGGGCTATAAGAAATGATGAAATGGATGTTTTAAGAGAATTTGGAGAAGACATATGATTTGTTGCAATAGTAAAGCGAGCAGCATCAGAATAATTTATATAATAATAAGCATTGTAAATGCACAATATATTTAAAAGACTTAAGAAGTCTGATTAACACAGTGACTAAAAGTGATTACAAAGAACTAATAATGAAGCATGATACCAATCTCCTGACAGAGAGATGATACACTCAAGGTGAAGAATCATATGTTATGTGTGTGTTTAGTCCTTTCAGTAATGTCCAACTCTTTGTGACCCCATGTGGAGTTTTCTTGGCAAAGGTACTGAGTAGTTTGCTATTTCCTTCTCCAGCTCATTTTATAGATAAGAAAACTGAGGCAAACTGGGTTAAGTAACTTGCCCAGGGTCATATAGCTAGTGATAAATATTTGAAATCTCATTAAAGAAGCCAGAAATGATGCATGGAACTTGGGAATGATAACTTAAACAATTTAAGTGTTTAGCTCGTGGCATGGTGGATAGAGCTCTGGGTCTAGAATTAGTAAAATTTCAGGTTAAATCCAGCCTCAAATACTAGCTGTGTGACCCTGGCAATGAAGGTGAAGGGAATAAACATTCATATAGTTCCTCACAACTCACTCATAGGTGCTGTTATTATTGTCATTATTTCTTTTTTACAATCAAGGCAAACAGAGGTTAGGAAGTTTGCCCAGGGTCACACAGCTAGTAAGTGTCTGAGGCCATATTTGAACTCAGAAAGATGAGTCTTCTTGACTCCAGGCCTGGTAATCTATCTACTACACCACCTAGCAGCCCCATTTTGGACATAGCTAATATGGTTTTGGTGTTTTCGTTGCTGTTTGCTCACCTACATACAAAAGTATGTGAGGTTGTTTTTTTCAATTGGAGGCTAAGAGAGAGAGACAATAGATTTTATTAAATTGATAAATTAAGTTTAATTGAAAGAAATGTAAGGCTATACAGTTGATCCTCTTGCATTTAAGGTCAACCTAGGGACCATGGGTCCAAATTTTGTAGTTTGTTGCACTGGAAAGTGAATTGAATTGGAAATCAGGTGACTTAGGTTCTAGTCCAAGTTGGCCACATACCAACTGTTCGACATTGGGAATATCACTTAATAAAATGAAGATGTTGGACTAAGTGATCTCCAGGATAATTTTTTAACTTTGAAAATCACTAAATAGTAAGGAGCAAAATTTTTTGGGTCAAATGGTTATCTCTGTGGCAGGTCTAAGAAAGGAGGTGTCTATTTGGCCAGGGGTAGGCAATGAAGAATTCATGGAGAAGGTGGCACTTCAAGTGAGCATAGAATAATGGGCCAGATTTGAATAGGTAAAAAAGGAGTGGAGAAAAGATTGCAGACAGGGAATAAAGATTTTGAAATGAAGTCTAGGCTTTTGCTCAAAAGAATGTTCCATCATCACCTGAAAATGGCACCGGAAGCTTTTATTATCAAAGGTTCTATTACAGGAAAACCTAAGAAGCGACTGTGTTCTTGTTTTTGGTTTTTTGAGAGAAGGTTTTAAAACTACCTTTTTATTTGCAAGATTTTGGCCACTATGCTAAGCATTTCTAAATGGCATTTTCAGGGTAACATTGGATTCTCACTATTGCATATCCCCCCAAATAAGAGGTTCTCATTTCTTCCATCTGGATATCTGTGAATTAATAAAACAAAGATGTGTTGATTCACCAAAGTGAATCATATATGGCTTTCATAGTGGAAAATATAATGGGAAAAAACCCAACATTCTTACTTAAGATTTGACTAATATTTCAATAGGAGGGCAAAACATTTTTTCTCTTTGTCATGAAGGTGAATAATATTTAGTAGATATGATATTTGATGGTATGGAGAATTCCTGAATGAGGAAACTCCATCAGTGCAAATTGGCAACATCTCTACCACTTACAGTATATGAGATTTGCTGAGAGCATTGAGAGATTAAGTGTCTTACCCAGAGACATAGACCCACAGTCTATGTCAGGGATGGGACTTAACCTAGGTCTTACTGGATTTGAAGCTGGTTTTCTATCCACTATACCGTGTTGTCTTGACTCTACCATGAAACAACAGAAAATAAAGTATTAAAAGGAATATTTGCATTACTAATGCACATATTATATACCTTGTAAACATAGGTGGCTTTAAATGTACCTTCAAAGGTACCTTGCAAACAAGTACCTTCAATGCATGATTTAATGATTCCCCTTGAGTTGAACTTGAAAAGATTGCCAGTGGGAAAATAATAAGGCTGGAGCAATGCAGCCTCTCAAACTGACCTCTGAGAATGGTGAAGTATAAAAAGTTCCTTATCAAGAGTCCAAAAACCTAGTTTTCAGCTCTATCATTAACTCTCAGTGTAACTTTGGGCAAGTTATTTAACCTTTCGGAGCCTCAGTTTCCATTTCAGCAACAAGAAAGAATGACCTGGATTAGATTATCTTTAAAAATTAATTTCTATCCTAAAACTCTATGATTCATAGGAGATACCTGGTCTTCTGAGTATGCCACATGCACTTGGTACTTAAACATTATGAGTCAAATGAGAGCACACAAGAGATGAATATGTCAAATACTGTGGGTGTTACTTCCTAGTAGTAGTGTTCTGCTGAACTTTGTAGAGAGTAAACTCATAAAATTTAGATATTTGCTGATTTTTTAGATATGTTTGTACACTGATATTGGCAAGGTTTTTTCTGTTGTTGTTGTTGGATGTAAATCACTTTCTGTTAGATTTTATAGCAATAGGTTTATAATATATCAGACAGTGTGAACAAAAGCCACAATGTTAATGCATAAGGATAGTTATGCTTTTATTTCCCCACTGAAAATATTAGTACAAACATGTGGTAAAGTCAGTGAATTTCCTTTTCTCTCTCCATTTTCAGTGGTATTCAGCTTTTCAAAACTTTATAGAGGCAATGAAGATTCTTTAGTTTATGGATTACAGATGTCACAAAGACTCAAACTAGGACCTTCTTTAGCAAATTTTATTCACCAGGGCAATGCTCTTTGCCTTACTGCCTAAAATGACTTTTGTAGTGTAAAGGTAACTATCTCAGAGTCCATGTATATGAAGTCAATTCAGGTTAGCCTGGTGAGTCTTACTAATCTTTTGTATTTTCCAGGCACAACATGTTTTCATGCATATGAATTCTGTCTTCCAGTTTTGCATTATTTTATTAATGGCTATTCTATAATCATACATTTTTATAGTTGAGAGGTCCTTAGATAAAATCTAGGCCAATCACCTTATTTGGCAGATAAGGAAACTGAGGCCTAGAAAGTAAATGTATGCACACATACATATGCATATATTATGCACTCATATACAGGCAAAATACAGCACATACACACATGCACATGTGTTAATATATGTTTAGGTGTATATATATCTGTCTATCTATAGATAGATATCTCTACCTACATATACATGGATGTCTATACATACACACGGAGGGCTGTCCAGTTGTTTTTTAGTCATGTCCAACTTTTCATGACCCCATTTGGAATTTTCTTGATAAAGATACTGGAGAGGTCTGTCATTTCCTTCTCTGTGTTTGAGACCTGATATGGACTGTGGTCTTACTAATTGCAGGCCTGGTGCTCTATCTACTAGGCTACCAAGCTGAACATACACACATGTATGTATGTGTATATATACGCACACATACATACGCATATATGTGTATATGTTTATATATGTGTATGTATGGGTGTGTGTGTGTGTGTATATATATATATATATGTATATATATATATGTATATACATACATACATTGTGTATATGATGCATAGCCCATAGAACCAGTCCATCACTATAATTATAAGATTGTACAAAAAGATAATAAATTGCACAGAACAACCTGGACTGTTTTTTGGAAACTGTGCATAACTTTTAATGGTCCTTAGCTTTTTTTTTTTCTTTCTGAAACAAGAGCTTATTTTAAAACATACTAACCTTCTATACACTGAGGCAATTGTTAGTAAACTGGAGAGGATGCAGAGTCAAGAGTCAAGACCATCTGAGTTCAAATCCAACCTCACACACTCATCAACTATGTGACCCCAGTAAAGTTACCTAATCTCTGTTTACCTCAGTTTCCCCATGTGTGAAATGAAGATAATAGCATCTACTCACAGGGTTGTTATTATGGGGATCAAAGGAGATAATATTTATAAAAGTGCTTAGTTCCACATCTGGCGCATAGTAGGCACTATTTAAACATTTATTCCTTTCCTCTTAATTGCCCATAAATTCACTGGCATGAAGTTAAAAAAAAAGTGTAGTGGCAGGGCTGTATGGTGAGCAGAGTTGTTCAGATACTCCTTTTTCCATCTCCTTATGCCCAGTGACTTGTTGCAAAGAAGGATTTCTCCATGTAAATGCTCTTCTGACATGGGAAATTTTATCAAAGAATCTGTAATTCCCTCTCTCTGTCTCTCTCCCTCACACACACCCCCTCCCCCATCCATGGTCTTAGACAAGGACAGTGCTCTGACAAAACCTGAAAGCATTAGATTTTTTTTCCCTTCTTCTCTGGAAATTCTTTGAATATTTGCAAAAAGTGCTGAGCGCAGTGCCTGGGATATAGTGAGTGCTGTGGAAATGCTTATTCTCCTTCCCCCTTCCCATTAATGATACAATATAGCTGTGAAGAATGTAATTTTTAAGTCTTCTAAGAAATAAAGTTTAGTGTTACCCAAAGGGCAATGGAAGTATATGGTAGTCATGAATAAGTTATGACATATTACTAATGAAGAACTGGACAGGAGAAGCAGCATAAAATGTGATAAAAATACTACCAGAATAAAATATTAAAAAAAAAAAAAAGCTTTAGTCCAGTAACATAGTGATGATGAGGGATAACCAATCAATAAACTCATTTATTCCACTTGTATACAGATAGCATCAAGAGTTTCAGAGCAAGCCCTGTTGGATATAGAGCAGACTTCCTATTTAGTATTTATCATTAGCAAAATTACATTGGATGAGAAGGCATGGATGGGAAATCTGCATTGCTGGAAGGTGTGCTCATAAAAATGAGGTTACTGTTCTATTCAAGTATCAAAGAATTAAAAATGATAAAGCAGTATGTCACATATTTATTAAATGATTGAATTTGGAGTTAGAGCACAGATTCAAACCCAGGCTCTTTAGCTTAGTACCTTGTGACCTTGGGCAAGTGATTTAACCTTGCTTCTTTTCAATTTTCTCTACATATTTATCAGCAAATGTTAATATTTCTTCAATTAATATAACCTGGTCAAAATAGTTATTGTTCCCATTTCAAGCACATAGAGGCCAAGTTTACAAAAGTACTTTTCATGAAGTTATAAAATTCCAAAGAGGGACATTACTTTAGTAATCATGTAGTAAAATCACATTTCACAGATGAGAAAACTGTACTTCCCATTGAACTTTAGGGACACGCTTGAGCTCACATCATAAAAAAACTCAGGGAAGCAATGAGGTTTCCTTATTCAAAGCTTTATAGCTTTGTTTAGGTATTTTAAGGTCATAAATCAGGGTCAGAATGAAAATTCTGTTTTTGTTATTTCCCCAATATCCGATACAACACTTTAGTTATAGAAGGGGCTTAATTAAATTCTCATTAACTACATAGTTTACCTGAATATCCCAAATAATTCCTACAATGTTCATTTTGACTATGGAAATCTGCCTGGAGAGGGGTAATGGCCAAGTACAGATTGGCTCAGATTTGGATATAGGAGTGTTTAATCCCAAAGACATGCTGAATCACAGTTTTCTTTTGTACAAACTTGTATTGTCTCTGTAGCATTGTCTTCTAAGACTGGATGACAGCCCATTTCGCAGAGTTTCCTAAATGGGTCACATGCTTGCCAATTACTTCTTCATGTGATTGGTTCCATTAATGTTTTAAAAGGAAAGTGGCTCGAAATTGTGGGGTATATGCATTTGGGCAAAATGAAACCCAGTGCTTTTGAAGAAGGATTTCTTTTTGTAAGAAAATTTGATCAAAAAGTTTCCTTCCTAATTTTTTTTCTTTAATAGCTCTAACAACAGAAGTAATTAAAGATGAGGAAGTATTAGATCAGGGGAAAATGAATGAATGAATGAATGAATGAATGAATGAACAAATTTTTTTAAAAAAAAAGCTTGATTTGTTCTTACAAGTAGCCAGCGAGTCCTAGGTTCCACCCCATGCCTCAATACTATCTTTTCAAAAAGAAGATGGATTCTGGGCTCATATTGCTTTATGGCTGTTAAGATGATAGTCTCTTCCTAGGAAGATAAAAGCTAAGTGATAAGTTTGGCAAGGAATATGAGAAACCTTTCATCATAGGTTACTTTTTTTCCCTGAAAATGTTCCTTCTGTTTCTACTTAAATTTGAAAGTTTTGACAATGGTGACTAAAGCTTCAATGCACAAACCACCTTCCCTAGGTTTTTCTGTTCTAAAAGATCTTGTATCTTTTAGACAAGAGGGTTCACTGCTGTTGATATTGTTTAGCATAAACCAATTCCTTTTTTCCCCCTGCATAGACACAAAGTGATAAATATTTGAAATCTCATTAAAGAAGACAGAAATGATGCATGGAACTTGGGAATGATAACAAACAATTCAGGTGTTTAGCTCATGGCATGGTGGATAGAGCTCTGGGTCTAGAATTAGTAAAACTTCAGTTTAAATCCAGCCTCAAACACTTATCTGTGTGACTATGGGCAAACTTCCTAACCTCTATTTGCCTTGACTGTAAAAAAGAAATAATGACAATAATAAGAGCACCTATGAGTGAGTTGTGAGGATCAAATGAGATAATATTTGTACAGGTGCTCTGCAAAGTGACTGACACGTAGGAGGAACTATATGAATGTTTATTCCCTTCACCTTCATTGCCAGAAATTCCCCGGCAAACAATAAATGAGTAGGTATTAACTTTTGCTAATGTAATACTGGTGAGCAGGGTTGTTCAATTATTCAATTTTTCCTCTCCCCCAAAGACTTGTTGCATAGATGAGTTTCTCCATATAAACATGCTTTCTCTGTCTTTGGAAATTGTATTCAAAGAATCTGCAAAGATAGCTAGCTAGCTACATATGTGATATATGTAAATAGGCAGAGAAGTAGATGGATATGTATTATATGTAGAGAGATAGATAGATATGTATTGAGTGTAGATAGAATACATTATATGTAGATACATAGATAGACAGATAGACAGACAAATACAGATTTTGGCTAACTCTAAACCTAGAGACAATCCTTTGATTGGCATGACAGTATTAAATCTATTTCTCTTCTCTGAAAATGTTCCCCCTTCAACCGATTCCTCCCAAATGCATTTTCAATCAGTACATCCAGACTAGCAAAGGCGTGTGATTAACACTGTTTATAAAGACAAAGTAAAATGTCTAAAACCAAAAAAAGTAAACAGACTTTCCCTGTGCCTAGAGGAAAAGCTTTCAGGTTTCCAGGAGAAAGCCTAAGCAGGGGGAAAATGATAGCATATCACTGCCCTGGGGTCTGTAGTCCATGGAAGTTTTAGATATCCAACATCTGGACCAATATTCCTCTTTCTCATTGGTTCAATGGGCCAATCAAGCCTCAATCCCAGGCTAGGTCCCTTTCTTTATAATGATTGCCTCTGATTATGCTTCTGATCTCCCCATGGTATGTGTCACTTTTCATGGCCTTCATTTTTCCAGCTTTAGGCTACTTTATCAAAGGTCCTAAGAAACCAGATTTCTCTTCTTTTCTTGCTTCCCCATGGAGTGATTTCTAAGGGTTACCTGGGGGCACGGCCTATTATTATTGGTTATTTGACATATCTGGTTGTTTCTTTTCTAATTCATTCAAAGGGCCTGTCAAATGTTTGTTTCTTATATAAGATGAGGCTGTATTTTTAGCTAGTTTAATACTTTGTTATCAGCTACTTTTCCGTGATTAATACCTAAGCTTTCAAGGATCAAGTGGAAGGATAAAGAGTATACAAACTACTTAGAAGTAGTGACTTGTGATACTGCTGTTGTAGGTTCAAATTCTACCAGTTTAGATTGTAAGCCCTTTCAACTCCATGCTTTCTCATTTTCATTCTTGTCCTTCCATAAACCCTCCATTTAAAAAGAAATGATTCATGGATTGTACTAATGCTGGTCCTTGATTATCCATCCCCTTCCCTCATCACATGGCCAGATCACCTCTTTTTCCTTTCATAAAGTCCTTATTGATGCTAGTTTCTCAATTCATTAAGTATTTATTGAGTCCCTACTTGATAGATACAAGGTGATCAATAGGTGATAGAGATGCAAAGAAGAATAAAAACATGGTTTTTAGGGAGTATATAACTACTAGGGAGAGGGTGTGCGTTGTATGGGAGGGATGGTGAATTAATTTCCAAATGAGGAAGACCAAACTCTCTCTGACACTGAGTAGCCATGTGGTCAATGAACAAGACATTTTAGCTTTTTTATTTCTCATATATGAAATGAGGATAATACTATGTATAGTACCTATCTCAAAGGATTATTGTAATCAAATAATGTAATGTAACATGTGAATAGGGTGTGCATAGTTAAATACAGGATAGTTTGGTAGAGGGGGCACTAGTAGTTGAAGAAATCAGGAAAAGCTTTATGTAGAAGGTAGCTCTAGACTTTCATTTTGAAGGAAGATGGGGAGTCTAAGAAGTAGTAGTGAGAAGAAAACGTATTCTATGCTTGGGAGCTAGCTGGTACCAGTGTCCTGAGACAGGAGATGGAGAGTCATTTGTCACGAATAGAGAAAAGTCCATTGTGACCAAAGTCATGCATTTGCAAGATAGATGCCAGAGATTTGGTGTTGTTGAATGGATTGAAGGTAATTGCTCTTGAAGGGATCCAGGCACAGAGAAAACTTGCCCTGAAACTATGTACATACTCAGGTTAACCAGCCACACACATTGTAAAGGTTATGGGGCGGGGGGCATGGCAGGGAGTGAATGAATTGTAATACATCTCACAGTAGAGCAGTAGAAAGAATATTGGACTAGGCACTGGAACACTTGGATTTCAGTCCTGGCTCTGCAATTTTCTTTGTGACCTTAGGAAGGTCATGCCATTGCTTTAGGCTTCAGTTTCCTGCATAATAAAATGAAGAGAATGAGCTACAAGATCTCCCAAATTATTTAAATCCATGATTCTAGAAATATCTGTGAGACCATTTACATGACATGCAAACTATTTGAAGATATGACTCTATCAGCTTCAGGGAAAAATGAAAAAGATAAGGAATATGAATATGATCGCCAAAGCTGGCAGAAGGAAATAATGGCCCTCCCTACTTTGCCTAGGATATAATTTAAGTTTGAGTTTGTCAAAGTAGAAGTATGAACTAATAGTACTTGCCAGGAAAAGTCCTTCAAGAAGCGAAGTGTACCACCTTTCCCCTCTCTGAAGGGAAAGAACATGAAGGGCATGGAGGCTCTTGAGAAATATATGTAAGTTTGCTGCTGGCTAAAGGTTAATGATTGGCTTATTTTGTCCTTAGCTTTGAGCAGCTGAGAAAAGTTGCAGTCTCTGGAGAGCTCTCTTCATTCAGGTAACTTTAGAATTCTACAGATCATACCTTTATTAGGACTGAATTGGGATTTTTTTATGTTTATTTGGTTTTACATTCTATCCAGTTTAACTTTCTTATTGTTATGAAAACAAAAAAACAAACCAAAAAAAGCAACAGCACCTCATTTTCCAGTTAGTAGAGAAGAGATTTGGGCAGTTTTCGTCTTTGTTTTTGTTTTCAACCTCAGAGGTAAGGCTTTGGTGGAAGGAAGGCACCTGCATTTTTCTGTTTAAGTATGTTTTAGAGTATCTGACTTAGCTAAAACTCCCTGTCATGTAGATCCTATTATATGTGAATCTCAGAGTCAAGGCTCTGGTAAAGGGTAGGAATCTGCAATTCTTGTTTAGGTAAGTTTCTAAGTTTCAGCTGTAGGACAAGCTGTTGTATATATAAATAGTATAAAATAATTTTCTGAATTGCTTAGCTGTCAAGGCTTGTTTGGGATGAGAACCAAAAAAGTTTTGTCTCAGAACTTTCTGTACAGAGGATTGATTTTTTTTTTCTAACTTAAATATTTGCTTTGTATTTCATTCTGGTTAATAATTTAAAAAGTTTACCTAATTTGTTTGGTTTTAAATCACTTTTCTATAATGTCGAGCAAATAGTTTTGTTCAGCAATGGTAAAGTAAACAATAACAAAAATAATTAGGCTTAAATGACAGTTCAGATAATTTGATTCTACCCAATTAAAGTCAACCACACAGTTACTCTGATCAGAAAATAAGTAATACCATCTTTTTTTATGTTATTAACGCAAGGTTTATTAGTGATAGACTTGTAAAGGTAACAGACACCATGCTGCTATATGTGTATATATCTGTTTCTATATATACACATACATGGAGAGAGAGAGATCTCCCAAATTCTTGGGTTCTATAATCCTAGAAATATCTGAAAAAACATTTACAAGATAGGCAAAATGCTTGAAGATATGTTTCTATCAGCTTCAGGGGGGGAAAAAAAAAGATAAGGCATATAAATATGACAAGTCAAAGCTGACAGGAAATAATGAACCTTTCTACTTTACCTAGGATATAATTTTAGGTGCTTTTTTATTAGATACATGATTTATCTGTCTATACATATACACACACATGTATATACACGTGTGTGTGTGTGTGTGTGTGTGTGTGTGTGTGTGTGTGTGTGTGTGTGTATGTATCACCTTCTACTTATAGCTAAAAAGTCTCTCTACAATTGCTATCTCGTTATCTTCTGAGCTCACAGTGCCTGTAGATACATGTCTCCAAGGCATGGGTGAAATATACTCATCAACTGGCAAAGTTTATGAAGAGTTAAGCATGTTCAACACTTGACTGTTGTTACCTTAACTGATACTGCAAGGGCCCAAGGATAAAAAAGATCTTATAATGATTGAATTTAGCCTTGGGTAATAAAGGCAAGTAAAACACTAGAAGCTTAGTGGTAATGTTAATTTCTCAGTGGTCCTACCCATACTTCTCCAATTATATTTCTTTCAAATTCAATTTAAACAATAATGATTATTAATCCTTAAATTTGCCAGGAGACAAATGTAGTTAAATATGTTTCTTAGGGAGCTTCTCTATTCTTGTTAATGTAAAAAATGTACGTGATCTTTTATAATTCATAAAATAATAGTTTAAAAATTCTATGGGACCATAAAAATCATCTACTTCTACTTATAGGTATACTTAGAGTAATTGAGCAGCAATGTTGTATAATACAAAGAATGTAAGATTTGGAGAGTGAAGACTTGGGACTAAATCTTGACTCTTCCACTTAATAGTTGGGTAATCATGGATAGATCATGTCAAACCTTGTGAACATCTTTTTTTTTTCCTTCGGTAAAATTAGAGAGTTAGACTAAATGGTCTTTAAGATCCACACTCCTATTCTAAAAATCTGTGACTTTTTTGTATATGGAAGAATTTATAAGTTTGTTTTTGCCTGACTATGCTGATTGTTTCAAGGGAGAACTTTTAGTCATTAATTCATTCACTTATTTTTTTTTTGATAGAGAATTGGAAGGATGAGAGGGGTAGAGAGGGTGATGACAGAAAATAAAAAAGAAAGCACATCAATGAAGCATTTAAGTGCACAAAATAGAACAGAAGGTAGTTTAAGAGGAGAAACAGTCATTAAATATAATTTGTATTAAGCTTTTTAATGAGTTGATTTGTCATTAAGTACTGGATATACCTTTAAAAATCCAAATGGTACATAAATGATTGACAATATCCTACACAACCCCCTTTTCTGTTCTTTGCATATGTAAATGTTCATATTGGTTGATGCTTGTCAGATTTAGAATAGCAAAAATAAAAATGTAATTTAAAAAATTATGAACCTAATGGTTTTTAAAATTAGTGCATTGTTTCTTCTTAATGTATGCTTTGTATAGTTTAAACTTGTCAATATAATACAATGCCTATAATGTTATCTTTTTCTTTTTGGAGGGGGGAAAGCAGGGCAATTGGGGTTAAGTGACTTGCCCAAGGTCACACAACTAGTAAATGTGTCAAGTGTCTGAGGCTGCATTTGAACTCAGGTCCTCCTGACTCCAGGGCTGGAGCTCTACTCATTGCACCACCTAGCTGCCCCTATAATCTTATCTTTTAATCTGTATATTAGTATGTTAATATTTATCCAACTTTATTCTTAGGAAGGATTAAGCAAGACTAGATAGAGTAATCAGGCCAATTCTGGTTCTGTTGTGGACCAAAGCAAGTTGATATCCTATTTAACAAGTTAAAAATTTCAATGGGCAAAAATGCAACAAGATAATTGAAATTAAAATATATACATATATATGCATATATACATAAATACACATAAAGGTAAATGGAGTGATCAAGGAGGGCAAGCACCTTGTGTGAGGGTTTTCCGAGCTCTTTTCAGGACTGCTCATGTGCCTTTGATGTCTACATGGCATTCAACTCAGCTGTGGCTCTAAGAAGCTGTAGCATGCACAGTAGCCACACCCTAGTAAATAGTCTGGACAGATTGGTTAAAATTGCTTGAAGGTAACTCATGGGCCTCAAACCCATCGGTGAGTTGGGGGGAGGTCCTACTCTTTGTAACCCAATTTGGAGGTTTCTTAGCAAAACTATTGGAGTAATTTGCCATTTCCTTCTCCAGCTCATTTTAGAGATGAGGAACTGAGGCAAACAGGGCTGAAGGAGTTGCCCAGGGTCACAAAGCTAGTAAATGTCTGAAGCCAGATTTGAACTCAGGAATCCTCCTGTTTTCAGCCCCAGAACTCTATTCACTGCACCCTCTACCTACCCATTTTGGTCTTTATTTAGTTTCAATAAATTATGTGTTTCATAATAGTGAGATTTATTTGGACAATTTTAGATGATTGATTCTTAATTTTTGTCTAGTAAGAAAAAATACAAATTCATTCAAAAATGTTACTGAATTCAGAGTAACTTTTTGTTATCCTCTATTTTATGCTAATAGTAAATTACTATATTATGGAATTCTACAAAAGGTTTTTTTGACATTAAGAGGGGAATAAAATCTTGCAAAAGTTAGGAACCACTTTCCTAAGCACAAATAGTAAATGATTTGCCATTTATTGGAAGAAAGCAAGAAACACACTTTTATTAAATTCTTACTGTCAGGTACTAGTCTAAGTGCTGAGGATTCAAAGGAAAGGCAAAGACATTTGGCCACAAAGAGCCCATATTGCTAGGTTGTGCAATAGATAAAGCACTGGACTTGAACCTGAGTTCAAATGCTACATCAGACAATTATTATCTTTATGACTGTGGACATATTACCAAATTTCTTTCATGCTCAGTTTCCTCATCGGTAAAATGGGGTTATAATAACACTTCCCTACTGGTTTGTTGTGAGGATTAAATAAGATTACATATGTAAGGTGCTTTACAAACCTTAAAATGTTATAAAATGACAGTTGCTATTGTTATCATTATTTTTATCAAAGAGGGGTAATTTGGATAAGTCAGCTTAAATTTGCACAAGTGTGGCCATGAAATCACTATTGATATGATGTGAAATTGATGATCTATTTATTATCTTTTTGGAATAAGCATTTATTAAGTACCTACCATGTACTGGAGACTTTACAACGATCTTATTTGATGCTCACAATAACCCTATGAGGTAGGTTGTATTATCTCTATTTTATAGTTAAGGAAACCAAGGCAGACAAAGTTTAACAGTGACTTGCCCAGCGTCACACAGTAACAAGTTTCTAAGGCTAGTTTAAAACTAAGGCCTTTCTGATTCCAGGCTTAGTGCTCTATCCACTGTACCATCTAAGTGCCAATAAAGTAATGCAATAAATTTCAAAATACTAATAAAGGAATACATAAAAACATTGGGCTTTTCATCCTTACTGGTGTGGTACATTGGGAAAAGTGTTCTGTTTGGCATTGAAGGATTTTTTTGTTCCGATCTCTGCTGCCTAGAACTTGGTACAGTATTGGCAAAATTACTTCATCTCCCTGAACTTCTCTTTCCTCAACTGAAAAATGAAGTAATTCATTTTAATGTTTTCTTCATTTAAATTTGTAAGGGACTACCCTTTCTTATTTGGTGGAAAGGGCAGAAAGAAGGACTTTTTGTGTGAAACACAGTGAAAAGCAGTTTGAAGAAACACAAACATTTCTGAGAGAGAGGGAGAGAGGAAAAAAAAAGCCGCTCCTTAATAAAAGTACTTGAGGAGAGAAAGAGATAGGGTAGGCTCTGAGAGTACCAGAGAGAAAAGATGCCCTTCAAAGGCAAAGATGCTGACAGATTGGAAAGCTGGCCATAGGTAATTTAATAGCAAATTAGAGTGAGTTTGTGATGCTGACTGAAGTGTCATATCCATAGACCAAATCTCTTCATTTCTAGTTCTAACCTATTTCCTCACATCAACCTAGGACACTAGCTTGTTTCAAAACACAACTTTTTTTTTTCTCCTGAGATCCAGTATCTCTTACAAAAACATAGGACTCTCTCTGAGGTTCCCAGGCTTTTGCTGACCATATTAGAATATTGGTGTAAAGATTCTCAACCAAGTGCAATAACCCATATATTTGTAACATAGAAAAATAGCAAGAAGATAATAGGAAATTATCCATTTCCCTGCACTGGTAGCTCCATGATTCCAGACTCAGGGTTAGCACAATGTTTCTCACATTACAGTTTTTTTTTTTAACTTTTAATTAAACACGGTACTAATGTAAGAGTTATATTGGATCTTTCGAAAGTCTTAAGATGATAGAATGGGTAGAATTCTAGTTTCAGCAATAGGGATAGGAACTATACTAGGGAACTCCAAGGTGAGGTCATTCCCTCCACCAATGCAAATTGATATCTTCTCACGGGATTACAAATATTCTTTGCATTGAGGAGTTAAAAGACTTTTCTAGAGTCACAGAGTTGATAGTGTAAGAGACAGGGCTTGGACACAGGTCTTTCTGGTTTTGAGGTTGGCTTTCTATACACTATAGCAAACCACCTCTTAGAGTTAGGAATACCTTGCTTCAAATGTCTCCAACACTTGCAGTTTGCCTCTTGCCTCAGTCACTTTTTCTGTGGCATGAAACCCTAGAACTAATCTACCTACCTAGGTAGTGAGATACCTATATATCTACATCCATCCATCCATCTACCTATTGTGTGTGTGTGATATTTTCTATGGAGTAGACATGACAGATTCTTCATTGATTCATTGTTAAGAAGCCTACTAGTCCTCCAGAAGTGGGGATCCTATCTATTGCCAAAATAGCAAAACATTTTTATTCTTTTTTGAAAATGAATTCTTAGGATCCTAGTATCCCTGATTTGAATCTGGAAGGGATTTTAAAGGTCAGCAAATCCAACCTTCCCAATTTCACAGTTCATATGATTAACCTGCTTAAAAATTAAAAAAGTTTTAGTTTCAAAGATGACAGAAGCCTTATGTATTCTCATTCTTATAGAATAAAGCTTTTTAAGAGTGGAAAACTTCCCCGTTTAGGAACTAGGATTACAAGAGAGACTTTATCCAATACTGCCAAAGAAGCTGTCTTATTCATGTTGGTTCCCCCCTTAGTTTCTAACCCTGTCTTTCTTTCCTTCATATATTCTTGGTCCCAAACAAACTCCTATTAATTATACAAGTGTCCCCTGTGTACACAATCAATTCTGTAGGATTTCAATTCAACTGTTTTGATGGAACTCAGTTGCATGTTTCCTTTTTGATGCCATTACATAAAAACCATTGTTAGCTCAGCAGAAGTATACTTGGTGGAAGATGACATGAACAATAAAAGTAGAAAAAAATTATTGAAGGTAAAATTAAATACCAACAAATATCAAATGGAAGATTTGCATGGAGACTTCTATTCAGAGCATGCATAAACTCAGTGGGATAGGCATTCTGTATATTAGTTGAGGAGTCAATATATCCTAAGATAAGGTACTACAAGAAATTCACACTGAAGGTCTCTTTATTCATAAGATCATTATTTCATTTTGCATTTAACATCTATTTGGCTTATCATTACACATTTATTCTTATGAAAATACTTTATACTCAATGTTGAGGTCAATAAAAATATCTGAGAATGAAAAATCAGAAAATTGAAGTGATTTTCTAAGGTTGCATAGAAGGTCACCAGCATGATGCATAAAATCACAGAATCTGCTGATTCTGAGGAATTGGGCACTTAGCATTAAATCATGGAGGTACTAAAAAAGAAATGTGTCATTCACTTTATAGACAATTTTTCAAGGTGGCAATGACTTCCTGAACAAATAGCCTATGTTTATATGAAACCCAAACAAGAAATGTGTCCCATAAATTCAATCACAAAATAGTTAATTGAGTGAATAATTCAGGCAAACAATTCTAGAATTTGATATAGAAACTGGCTGAATTGACTGCTCAATTTAGTCAAAGCAGGAAACTGTGTGTGTGTGTGTGTGTGTGTGTGTGTGTGTGTCTTTGTATGTGCCTGCATGCATATAGGCACATACTTGTGCACATGTACTGAAATAGGGGCAGACTTAGGGGACATGTATTTAGTTTCTCCTGAAACTGAAATGTTAGCTTCTTGACGATAGGATATAGGATTCAATTTATCTCATTATCTTGTTATATTTTTCACAGTTCTTACTATAGTACTCTTCAACTGAAACCTTGCCTGGCAATTTTGGTGCACAGGTCAAGCTTTAGGAAGTGCCTGGGGGAATCATATAGTAAATACTCAAAACAACTCTTTGGGGGAACAAATTCAGTTGATAAGTCGCAAAAATACTCTAAGACATAAGGCCACTGGGTGGGGCAGGGGAGAGACTCCAAGATATCTATTAGTTTCCTATTTTAATATTTTCTTGTTAATTAGGTACAAGGCTCTGTTTCTATGTTACTGAAGGAGTCTTAAGAATGGTTGTCTTCTAACTTTCAGCATACTACAGGCAAAACTCTAGTGGCCCCACTCTAGTTAGAGATCTGCTGAGCACCAACTACAATGAATGCTTGATTCATTAGTTATTTATAAGTAAAAGAGTAATTCATTTTTATCTTTATATCCACAGTGCCTATTCCAATGTCAGGACTTAATAAATGCTTGCTGAGGGATTGATTGATTTGATTGGGGTCTAGGTATAACACTATAACAGAAGGTTAACTTTGTATGTGAATGTCCTTATAGGACATTTAACAACTAGTACTTCTTTATTTTGATACAAAACAGGTTTATTTCCATATTGGGAGTCACCGAATATTGAGTCATTTGAATTATAGCAAATACATAGATGTGTGTATAACATATACATATACACACACATATAAATATAAAATATCCAGCATTGCAAAAGATGTTGCAACATCTTTTCTGAGGGTAAGTCATAATTCGTAAATATGTTAAATTGAGGTACCACATTTTGAGGCTATTTTTTATATTCCTAAATTTTATAATTTTTACTATACAATATTTAATATGCTCAAATTCAGACAAGGTACCATGATTAGAGTCAGAAGACCATTTCTTTGACTTAGTGATTATGTCACATTAAGTTTAACCTTTCTATGTCTTAGTTTCACTATCTGCCAAGATGGAGTTTGCTTTATTTTTTCCTATTTTGACACATTATCCTAAAGGAAAGAGGCAGACCTAATTTAATTAATAAAGAGCTGACTTCAGAAAATGCTGGGTTCAAGTCTTTCAATTAGATATAGATATAGATAAACACACACATATTTTTGTTTTTGTTCAGATGTTTCAGTTTCATCTGACCCCATGACCCCAATAGGTGTTTTCTACTAAATTTGTTTGCCATTTCTTTCTCCAACTCATTCTGGAGGTAAGGAAACAGGCAAACAAAACTAAGTGACTGGCCTAGCATCACACAGCTAGTAAATATGTGAAATCAGATATATGCATGTATATCTACATAAAATATACACATATACATATAAATGCATATATGTGTGTAAATACATATGTATATGTACACATATGTATATGCATGCATATATATGTGTATATATGTCTACATATATGTATATGTGTTTGTATATATGAATTCTTATATGTGTGTATATATGTGTACATATGTGTGTGTATATATATACATATACAAATATGTGTGTATATATATATATATACATATACAAATATGTATATGTATATGACCCAGATAACTCAGAGTCATAAGTTGCCCAACAATTTTTAATCTAGACTGGTAAAAGGTATTTCCTTGTGGGAAATCTCTATACCAACAAAATTAGAATTCTGAGCTAAAATAATAAAAATACTGAGGGCAAAGTACTATCCACTAGTCAATAAAAAACTTTTTATACTATGCTTTCAGCTGTTTTTACAATGATATAAGGGACTTTGGCACATTTTGTATCCCCTTCTGACATTATATTTGACATCTATTCTGGAGTGAATATGATTTTTTTTTCCCCTGTATGAACAATAAATCAGCGCTTTGAGCATGGACAGTAAGACTTAGTTTCAAATGCTGACTCTGAGGTATATAGAAAGATGACTCGTTCTGGAATCAGGGGACCTGGGTTCAAGTCCTACTTTCAAAGTGGACTTACTTTGGGACCCTGCACAAATCACTTTATCCTTCTGAGCTTGGCTTGGATAGTCCTGGAGGTCCCTTCCAAAACTAGATCTATAGATCTATGAACTTGGCTATCTAGGTATGTCACTGTAGGCAACTCTTTAGATCTCGGTTTCCTCATCAGTAAAATGGGGATGATGATGATGATGATAATGATAACAATAATAATACATTACCTACCTCATTTGATCTTCTTCAGGCTTTGTAAAAACATAAACTGTTAGATAAATATAAATTCTTACTACTTCTTTTCATAAATCAAAGTGACGTGGCATATTCTGATGTAATAGATTCATGGATCATTAACTAATGATTTTTTTTTTAAAGTATGTTTTGAGGTTGGACAAATTTCAAATGCGATTGAGTTTTTATCTTTGTACATCAGTACTTCTCCAAGTTTTGGGGACATTTTACCTGTTGTACATATGTGTCTTTTCTAACTTTATGAGTTTTATCTTGTTCAAATTCATACAAACAGAAAGTCAAATAATAATATTGTTAAATACCTTGTGTTTATTTATAGCTTATTACAAAATAATTCCTCTAAACTGACCTTCAGGAGAAAGTGAAAAGAGCTCCCTGAGAGTAGCTGCCTACATATACATATTTATGCATCATTAGGGAAAAGCATGACATGACTTTTTGCTACTGAACTGATTAAGCCTCAGTCTTAAAGATGATGCCTGAAACACTGTAAAGACTGATGTTTTCAATGCCCTGTATGCATTCAATAGCATATGCCCCTGATTTCTTAGGCTTCTGGGTGAAGATGATTAACCTGATTTCTCAGTTAGATTTTATCGTAGTTATTTTTCACTAATGGTAGCAAAACAATAATAAAAATGATTGCGTGTTAAGTCTTGAAATTTTGCCAAAACTAATCCTATTAAACTCTACTTTGTTTTTCTGTGGATGTGTAGGACAATACGAGTCAGATTTGCTCTCTTTGATCTTTTGAGTTGTCCCTGTTATTGTTTTAAATTAACTTTAAACTTTTAAAATTATAATCATTGAGAAATCATAGAATCATTATAAGCATTTATCTATTTAGCTACAGAAGATATACCTTACTTAGAAAAGTAGACATAACCCCTGATGAATGGATGTATATTTCTTTACTAATTTTTTGTTGTTTATTCAGCCATAGTACTTTAATACAGCATACATTTATGTATCACTTCTCCTCTCCAGGAATTCATGGTTATTTATCTTTAGGGTAAAGGATATTACCTTTAAAAAATGAGTAGGGAGGTTTCTAGTTAGTAGAAAACGTAAAATGAGGCATTAGACCTTCTGGCTCTTTGAAAAATGCTGTATTGTAGAAAATATGATGGATTTGGCAACAGAAAGCTTGGAGTTAGAATTTAGCTTCTTCCATTTGGTACAGGTATGAACTTGGCGAAGTCACCTAATCATTTTGAGCCTCAGTTTAATCATTTTTAAAATGGTGAACTTAGACCAGATTTTCCCTAAGATTCATTCCAACTTTAAATCTTATGAGGCTATTCTTGCTATAATGTAGCATAAGAAATTTTCATGAGAAAATGTTATGTACTTCAATTAATGACTCATCAAGAAATTATTAAGCTCTTATTTTCTATGCATTGTGTTTGATGATGAGAATACAAAGATAAAGATGATGTAGAGCCTATTTTTTGAAAGACATTATAATACACTGTGGGGAAGATACAAATGGAAATAGTGATGATGTGAGAGAAAGAGTGGTTAAGTACAAAGAAAAGATCCAGAGAAATTTGAGGAGGGAGACATCAATCAGTTGGTCAGTCAACAAGCGTTTATTAAGGATCTACTTTGCGTCAGGTGAGGTACTAAGTGATGGAAAAACAACAAATGAAATAATTGTTACAAGATAAAAATATTAGTTAGGAAGGTATATTAGTATAGCTGAGAAATGATGCAATATTGAACCCATTCTAATTTCTGTAGCATTTTCCAGGGGAAATGGACTTATCTGAAACTTTTTACATGGCCATTTTTTGACAGAAGTGATAGGGAGTAAACCTACTATTTCTTTGGGACAATGATATTGAGTGAGGAATTCCATCTACTAATTCAGGTTAGCACCTTCTCTGCAACTTATAGTCTTAGAATGTTACCTACAACAACAAAAAAAAATGTGAAGTGACTTACCCACAGTCACACAGCTAATATGAGCCAAAAGTGGGACTTGAAATCAGAGCTTCTTGTCTTAAAGGCCACTTTTCTACCCACTGTACCACTTTGCCTTCTTTCAGGAAGTAAAATACTTAGTAAACTAAAAGGAGAAATACAGTCATAAAACAATAACAACATAAGATAGGATTTGCTACGGCAAAAGAGTTACAAAAATTAGAAGTTGAAGGAGTTTAGAGGAAGTGGGATTAGAGAAGATTCAAAAAAGAGATGGCATGTTAGTTAAGCTCTGAAGGATAGTGAATAGAGCTCTGCCTGGATTCAGGAAGACTCATCTCTTTGAGTTCAAATCCAGCTTCAGACACTTACTAGCTGTATAACAATGGGAAAATCGATTAACCCCATTTGCCTCAGTTTCTACAGTGTCTTTGTCAAAACGAACAAGCAAAAAACCCAAATGGGGTCAGGAAAAGTTGGACACAACTGAAAAACAACTGAACAAGAAGAACAAAATCTGAAGGATAGGTAGACTATATCATTAGACAGTATTAATGGGAGGAGATATGTTAGGTAGAAATAGCAAAGAGCTGAAAGTTAAAAAAAAATCTATAAAGTACTGAGTGATGCAAATCTCAGTGATAGATGAAGACAAAATAGGAAGCCATTTGTGCAACATAAGGATCTTAGACTGAGAAACCCTTGACTTTGCATGGAATCAATGGAGAGCTCTAGGAAAATAAACTTAATCCTGGTGAAGAGAAAAGTTTTAGAGAAGGGAGTAAAAAGCATGGGAGAAAATAAATTAGGACCATTAGAGACTGCTGTGGTAGTACAGTCAGGATAGAAATGCATGAATATTGGTGGCAGTCAGAATGAAATGAAGAAGAAAGGTGAGGGAAGAAGGGAAGAAGAAGAAAAAAAGGTAGCAACACATATTTCTGTAGTGATTCACATTTTCCTCACAATGTCCCAGAGTGATTAAGAGCAAATTCTGATCTACCCTTTTTGCAAAATTAGAAACTGAGGCGCTGGGAGTGTGAATGACTCAACTGAGTACATAACTAGTGTCCAAGATCACAAATAAGACCTAAGGACCTCATTACTGTTGGAAACTTGAAGAGTAACAAAGATATGGGTTGGGTAAATGAGCAATAAATGTAGAAGCAAAAACATGATGTCCGATGAAGCTGTTTTTCATAGCAGTAGGATTATCTATCGTCTCTAGATTCAGGGGTTCAGCCCTAGATTATGTATTTTCCCACATGTAGAAATTACTGTTTGAATGTAAATAAACTAAAGGCCTTAAGAGGAAAGCATGTGGTAACATGTGTCTAGGGTGAGCACAGAATATTTCTTTCCTTCCCTATCAGGTCTGGTCTTGCTAAATCTTGGAGGTGGTTTCTACATTGAGGGCAAGTGAACTCTGCTTTCCTTTGGTGTGGTGCTATCTTGACTAAAGCAGAAAAAGCAAGGCAAATGTGGAAGGGGACTTTTTGTTTTCTCCAGTGCTCTCTGTCTAAGATTTTAATACTAGTATGAACCATTGTAGATATGAAAGAATGAGTTGAGATAACCTATTTTCTCTGCTTCATTTCCTGAAGTAGTCCCTTGGTTTATTGTTCAGTTATTTGATCAGTCAAGAAGCATGTTATGCACCTACCATGTGCCAGGTACTGTGCTAGTTGTTGGGGATATAAATGCAAAGAAAGAAACTATCCCAACTCTCAAGAAACTTACATTCTAATGGACAAAATCCAAGGACATATCAGTCGATTGATAAATATTTAAGTGTCTCTTCATTACAAGGCATTTTTCTGTATACTGGAGATAGAAATACAATAAATAAAAACACCCCTATACATAAGGAGCTTATATTCTAATGAATGAGAAAATGGAAACATTCAATTATATATAATAGAACATGAATCAATATTAATACATTTACAAATACGTATACATACACATAAATAAATATACATACATAAATATATATACATACATATATATACATATATATACACACACATACACATATAGGATTATATAAGGGAGAAATATAAAATGAGATTGGGAAAATTGGTTGGGATCAGGTAGTGAAGGGCTTCAAAAACCAGAGTTCATATTCTATCCTAGAAACTGTATAGAGTCACTGGGGATCATTGAGGAGTGTGATATGGTTAGATCTGTATTTAAGGAAAATCCCTTGAACAGCAGGACTGAGGAAGATGAACTATAGTGAGAAGAGATTTGAGTTATATTTAACTTTCAACTCATTATGCCTGTCAACACCAAATTTATTTTAAATGATCAATCGATATTAGAGAATAATACTATCACAACTCATCCTGCCCTTTCCTGCCTCTGAGCATTTAGTCATAATTTCCAGAATGATCTCTCCCAAGATATTAGGCTGTTCAAATCCTTCTCTTCCATCAAAACCAAGTTCAAAGGCAATGGGCTCTTTCCCAATCCTCCCTTTTCTGCTCTCCTACCCCAGTTAAAAGTGATCTCTCCTTTCTGGAATCTCTTTTCCCATACATATTTCATATGGAATCTAAGTTTTAGAGAGGAGGGAGGTATGCGGGGAGGGAGAATGTAAGGTAGCTGGGCAGAGCTGATTCCATCATCACCATATGGAACTCCTATAGCAGGAAAACTCATTCTATTAATCTGGCAAAATATCTGTAGTTTACAAAGCTATCTTAAGTGACTGTAATGAAATTAGCATTCTGGATGAAAAAAAATCTTAAGTGATACATCAGGTCAGGCAGAGTGGCAAAAAAAAATCAACTGGGATTTAGTGATTTGGTCATGATCACATTGATTTCAGGTTTTCTTGACTCCAAGCCCAGCTTTTTCTCCACCATATGATTCTACCTCTACACCTGATCATTTTTTTTAACTTTATTATAGTCATATGGGCATATCTAGCATACTACTGCTAGATTTTAATCTCCTTGATCACAGGGACTATGTTACTTTATTCTTTAGGCTATGTAAAAAGCAGGTACTCAATCGTCAATAAAATTGAATTTTAAAGAGATTTTAGTTATGAGGTCTATGAAATTTCACATTGTGGCTTTCTGACAAGAGATCCTCATCAGTGACATTTATGCAGCACTAAAGTAACATTTAATATTTATCCAGCACTAAAGTACTGTAGTGTGTAGTTGCAAAGGAGTGTTGTACATGGAAAGTCAAGAGAAATATAGGTCCAAATTCTCTGACACCTAGCTGCTGTGTTTTAGAATCATACATTTGCAGCCTGAAGAGACCTTAAGGGTCATCTAAGGCACCCATCTCATTAAAGAAACAGAGACCCTGGGACTTGAGTTGCCCAAGAACGTAAAGGTGGTAAGTGTCAATGCCAGGATTTGAACAAGTTCTTCTGACTCTCATTGTGCTGCTTTCTCATATACTATAATCCCTTATTGAGCCTTGGTTTCTGTGTCTCTGAAATGGATATTCAAAAAAAAAAAATGTGTTTTACTTAACTCTTGCAGTTATTCAAATGAAACAATGTATTTAAGGTGCTTTTAAAAACAAAAATTGATGCAGACAGAGATAGTGATAAAGGGAAAGAGAGAGATGGAGTAACAGATGCATAAGTAGATAATCTAGATCATAAATCATAGAATTATAAAATCGCAAAATTTATAACTGGGAGTGACTTTAGAGAATATCTAGGCCAATCTTTTACTTTTACTTACATAGAAACTGAGACCCAGAGAAACTAAATAATTTGCTAAGATATCTAGATATCTATTTCGAGCTATTGAAATAGATATTAATATAGAAACAGCTCAGAAATTTCTCAATATTAAATTACATAGACAGTATTAGCTTACTTTCTTGTGAAACATGCACTGATAGGCAAATGTAGAGTACCTATTTGGTAGCTTTGCAATTTATATTTTTTGCATGTATTTGCAAATACATTGCAAGTATATAAGCAGTCATACCTTTGTTAGTATCTACACATTGAAGAAATAAAATGATATATAAAGTACCACAAATAATGGCCCACATTTTCATTTTGCCTTTTGAAATTAATGCCATTTATTATGCACACCATATAATTTTAAAACAAAGAGATTCTTGTGTTCCTATGCAAAATTTCTTTGACTTGAAGAGTATGAAAATCTGTTCCAATGCTTTTAGTGCCTGATATATGATAAAAGTACTAAAAAAAATTGATCAAAACCACTAAGGATTTTTTAATTTGAACTTTATAGTATTCAAATACGCTTTAGGATTGAGAGAAACTTCCAGCTACTACTAAGAAACTAAGATTTGGCCTCTAATAGATGAATTTTAAGCACATGGGCCTCTGTGCTTATGTAATTTCTCTATATCACTACTTTAAATGATTTTTCCCCATAACTTACAAATTCTAGGAACACAATTCTTACCTTCTCCTGGAAGAAGCAGGCTATTCTAAGGCCTCAGAAGTTCACTTTAAGTGACAGGAGAAAAAAGAATTGCTTCTTTTTCATAAAGAAAATCTAGGAGCCTTGTGCAACCACAACAAAAATTGCAAGATTAATATTAATAATCACTGATATTTATATGGTGCCTTAAAAGGTAGAGAGACAGCAGAACAAAATTGATCTGTGGAGGAAGAGGGCAACACCTCTTGTCAATAAATATATTTTCAGAGAGCTCAGACCTCTGTTTCCCTCTGACGTTTCTTGTTCCCAGCCTATAAAAGCAGTATCGGCCTTGGCCTCTGGGCCGTCATTCTTGAGCTGACCCTCCTACAGCAAAGCTTACTGTGATGTCTTGAAGGAAAGGAAGAGTGAGGCCTCAAGACTCAGCATTTAACAAAGATGCTGAGACAACACTGTGCCTGTGCTGTACCACAAGACCTTCTGAGACTTCTCTTTGTTCTCCGGGGCATGACTCTGTGTGAGAACATAGGACAGTAGCATATCGTAGCAACTGGCTGCCCTGTGTGACAAGTATGCTAACAGTAGCAGTTTGGATCCTGTCCATAGTCAAGACCCTGGGGCGTATAATTGTCAACCAACATTCTGCCCTCTTGCTATTCTGCCTTGCATTTTTATTCAGAAGGATGATTCATTAAATCTTTGGCTGGCCCTCTACCTACTAGACCATACCCCTTCTTTTACGTTCCTTCTGAGTTGCTTAATTTAGCTGCCTTTACTCAGTCATAATTTTTAAAGAGTGAAATTGATTTGTAGAAAAAGCAGAGTTAAACCAAAAACATTAATCGCTTGTAAAATAAACCACCCATTCCACTTTTCCTTGTTTCCACCATTCCTAAAGACCACCCCCCCACCCCCATCATTCTTTTTTAAACTGGAGTATGCTTCACCACTGTACTGTCTCCTGGCCAGAGAATGGGAACAATAAAGCTGATGGGGAAATTCACATCTTAATCTAGCACTCCCCCTGCATCTACATAAAATGGAAAAGGGTCATATACAATTAACTGGCAATTGATTCAAAAAGTATAGTAGAAATTTTAGTAATTCTCATGATCCCAGGTATATGGGCAAACAGGAACACTGGATCACTTCTCAGCGATCCTAGTATCTCTCCTCTCCTGTGATGCAATAACTTTGCTCCTGAGTCTGTCTGTATCTGGAATGCCTCTTCAATTCCAGCCTGAAATGAATTGTTCAAATGCTGCAGAGACTAATGACCCAACTGCCCCAAATCTGATGCTAAGAGAGGCAGGGGGCACAAATACATCTCCGCCTCCATTGTGTTTTAGTCTCTGTTTTTTATCTTCAAAGTCCACCCTCAAAGTTCACTCCTTCTGTCTTCTGCCTTGGAAATCCCAAGGGGTAGCAAAAGCTATATCAGAACATCTGGTATCATGAACTGGGCCTAATTCAGACCTGCTATGTAGTTTATATAGTCTTAGGAAACTAGCCCAGCTTTCATGGCATGACCCTAAGAAATACTGTTCCTATCGTACCCCTTCCCATGGCTTTAGAGTCATAAAGATTTCCTAGAGGGCTTCTTTGGGAGCTATTTTTCTACACAATTCCGACCATAGGATTTTGAGGACCCCAGTATAGGCAGAATTTGAGGAGGAAAAGAGGAGAGAAAGAGACAAAGAGAGAGGACAACAAACAACCCAGATGATGACCCTAGAAGGATCAACTGAATATTGAAGAACCAAACCCAGAAACTCTTAACCTTCCTTCATAAAGGCCAAGTGTGGATCTAAACTATATTGCCCATGTGGTAGGTGATGTGAAATTTTTGCATTCACTTGAAATATAAAGAGGTGATGATGATTCAGAAAACCACCAGGAACAATCGTAAAGTAGCCAAGATCCTGTTACCCTCCGGAATCTAGCCTTTGCAAGTGTTAGGATTGTGAATTACCATGTACTACCAACCATATAGAGTTCTCTAGCCCTTTAGAGACCTCTTCAGAAAGACTACTCTACTCATTCCACAGGAGCACAGTAGAAAAATACACCAACTCTTTGTTACCAGAGCAAGGTATGTCCCAACAATATCACTATTCCTTATTCTAAGCTTTTCTCCAATTTTCCAGTACCACTGGGTATTGCTGTGGTAGCCATGTGGAAGGGCCCCATTAGTTCCATATTACAATAAGCAAAGAGCTACCTTTGCGATTGTCCATGCCAGTGCCAACTTTGCTAAATCTTGTGTCTTTGCCCACTCTACTGCTACTATTGTCCGTGACAATCCCTGCTGCTACTGTCATTGGGGTCTGTCATAATGCCTACCCTGTTACTTGATACAACTGAGCCTGTGCTGCTGCCATTACTGCTAGAGTTAGTGTTGTAGTACAATCCACTACTTGATATTGCTGAAATGCTCTTCTCTTCCATGGCAGAGGATTGATCTAGGCCTAAGCATTACTGTTGCCACTTAGTAACCCCTCCTCCCTTCTTTTGTTAACTATGAGAAAGACAATAATGGACTAATTTCATTCCAGTTTCAGACTTATGCTACCAATGGCCATGCTTGAGTCAAGATCAGTCTATAACATCTGTATACAGACATTCTATGAAGTATTCTAATGCTTCAATGACATTTTTTTGTTGCTAGTGATATACGGTCCCTGTCCTAATAGTGTTATAGGTACTGCTAATGGAGGAAGATTTGGCCATGAGTTAAACTTTAACAAATTCTTTCACCCTCATCAAGAAGCCCAGAGTCTTTAATAAGAGGCTTGGTCTTCGCTCCAACCAACAATATCACTTAGATATGTTGGTGAACTTTTTTAATAGCTAAATTTGTTTAGCAGTGGCTAGAGCCCAATTTTGACAGTGATATTGACATAATGTGATCTAAATTCCATAATAGTGCAGAAGAGGGGAGAGATCAATATTAAAATGACTTAAAGGAGAAGATAGAATTTAAGAACAAGTATTGTAATCATCTTTTGGGCAGTGGAACAAATAGTGGAACAAATGCTGGCTGATGTAGTACACACACAATACCTACTTCCTCTACCTTATGTCTCTCTGAGTTAGAGCTGGCTCATTTACTCATCTCTTCCGCAAGTCAGTGTGATGATGTGTCACAAAGAAGTACATTCAAGAGACTACCACTCAAACTCCTTCTCCGAGGATCCTGGGTGTACTTTTAATGTTAGAATGATAGACTCCTATAAGATACAGTTGTAGTACCTGAGCCCCCACCAGTATGTTTCCCATTTAGACAAAATCAGTTACAGTGACACCATCAGCTCTCAGCAAAGGAATACTTCTTTTTCAATCATCAAAGTTCCCAGCAAAAGTTACCTGTCAGCTTTGATTATGTGGTCTCAGCTTTGTGTTCTATGTTCTATAAGTAACTCCTTTTTGTCCCTCGTGCCATTTGTCTTCAACTTTTCCTGGTGTCTGTTTTTTTTTCCTGGTTCTTTCTTCATATGGTACTCTCCTACCCCTCTTAAAGCTTCAGTTTCAGATTAGGACCTTCTTGTAAGCAGTGAACTATCTCTAACTTATGATTATATTTTAAAAATCTACCTTTTTGTCAGATATGATCCGGAGTCCCCATAAAATCCTCCCATTGTATCAGTTATAGCCATCAAAATTCTGATAACAGTGAAATTTACAAATGAGCTAATGGCTTACAGTAAATGCAGCCACCTTTAACTCAGTCAGTACTGTGCCTTCAGACAGGTCTTCTCGTTTGATTTATCTGAAGGGAAGTGTTTTGTTATTTCCTCAAAATATTCTCTCTCTTTCTTTTTTTTTTTTTTAATCTGAGAAACCGTGTTTCTTCTCCAATTGATTTTTGGTAGTATTCCTTACATAAATCTTTTTCTGCCCCATTCAGTAAATAATGTATCTACAATATGAAAGGGATAGTACCTTGTTTTGGCCTTGAAATCCAGGAGATATGTTCAAATCTCAGTTCTAAAACTTAGTAGTAATGTGACTTTGGGGAAATCACTAAACTCCTATGAGTATCTATTTTATTATCTATAAAAATAATATATATAATAAGAGTTACAATAGTTACCTCACATGGCTGTGGTTAATAAATACTTCAGTCTTCTAAGAATTTATGAATTTAGCTTGGTTTCTTTACCAAAATAAGCCCTCTTTATCTTAGCAGCTCATGAGTTATTTTGGTTAGAAAATTAATCAAAGTGGAAAATCTAGTGATGAGACTTTCTGAAATTAGAATAGTTAGCTGGTCCTCAAATTAAAGGCCTATAGTTCATTGCTCAGCCTTTACTCCGAGTGTTTCTAGCTTAGTAAAACTCCCATAACCTGTGATCTGATATCATAGACTTCAAGAATGCAGAGCCCTTTCAATGCCATCATAATGGCTGTTGAAAAGAAAGCCTTTTTGAAACTTAAAAAGGGAACAAGCATTTGTTAAACACCTATTACGTACCAGGCTATACTAAGCACTTTATAAATGTCATCTCATTTGACCTCATTAAAACGTATAACCATGAGGTACTATTAAATACCTCATTATTTATTAAGTACCTACTATGTGGCAGATTCTATTATAAGTGCTTTACAAACATTATTTCATTTGATCTCATTAAAGTACTGTATAAATGTGAGCTATCATTTCATTGTTTTTAAGCACCTGCTATGTTCCAGACACAGTGCTAAGTGCTTTACAAATATTACCTCATTTGTTCTCATTTAAAGTACTGGGTAAATAAATGTGAGCTACTATTATTTCATCATCTCTCAACCAAGTAGACAAAAATGACATGTTCATATATATCTCTAATGATGAAGTTTGAGAATACAGCCAGAGAAAGTGATAATCACTTAAAATAAAACTTCATTGGTTAAGGCGTCTCTGAGAAACAGACAACAGCCACGCACCAATCAGTTTTCATGTAAAAAGAAGAAGGGTAATTATAAACACAGAGAGCAGATGTCAGACAAGGAGTAGAAGGGTAGAAAGAGCATTGGGTTATGAATTAGGAGAATTGAAGTTTATTAATGGCTGTGATGATTACTAGTTATATAGCAAACTGGAGCATGCCCTCTTATTAACCCCTCTCACATGTACCACTATGAAAAGCTACTCTAGAGTCAAGGATATGGATTATGACCCACTCAAAATCATAGCTTAGAAACTCCCACCAATGTGTTTAATTTTTACCATCCAGCTAGAGGACAAAAAAAAAATCAAATATTATAGTGAAAAGAAAAAAAATAGCACTCCTCCCCACCATCTCTCTCTCTCTCTCTCTCTCTCTCTCTCTCTCTCTCTCTCTCACACACACACACACACACACACACATACACACACAAACACACACATGCACACTCCCATAGCTTATCATACCACCAATTAGGTATGGTTCAGATTTGGAAAATATGCATTAATAGGGAACATGCACATCTATACATCTATAAGCTCCATCTTTGGCCAATAATCATAAATGTTATGATATATGCAAAAAAATCACCTTACCATGGAACATGTGTGGAAGGCACACACATAAAGGATATGTATAGCCTAATCTGTGATTCTCCAGGGCTTTTGATGGCCTATGGTTATTTCCTCACATTGTTTTCTAATGGGTGTCCTATCTTTGCTCTTTCCTGAGTGTGTCATGTCTTCTGGGCTCATCTTTTGTGCTGAATGTCTCCACTTATCTCACAGTTGCTAAACTTCTCTGCTTTTCAAGGTCTTTCTCTTTCTCTCTCTCTTTCTCCCTCTACCTCTCAACTAGGGGAAGCAGACAGGTTTTCAATGAACAGCAAAATCTATGAGCAACCACATCTAGCAAAGTGAAAGCAAGAAAAAATTTGACAGAGTGCTCCAGACTAATATATTTTCTCTTCTTTTGATTACATGTGTTTGATGTTGACGATAAATCAGCAATCCCAAACTTGGAATCTCTCTGACTTAGAGTTAGAAATTCCTTGCAATTGATGTTTGATCTCTTATATGGAGTTCTATGCTCCACCTTGGACCCTTACTGAATGGCTCTGCAAAAAGCAAAAATAAAGCACAAGAATTTTGTAGCATTGGAGCAATTAATCTCAAATCATCTCTAATTGACATACAAATAAAACTGAATAGGAACAAATGGTAAGACCATTTGTCTCCAACCTCCAGGTCTATATTTATTATCTGTCTCTGACAGTAACTAATAAATAAACAAAAAAAAAAAAAAAAAACCTTGCCTTTCTTCCCTCACCCCAATCTGAACAGCACATAATTTCCCTGTCATCTCCCAAAGATTTAGCTCTTTGGAAGCTCCCTGTATTTCTTTTATTTTGTTTGGTTTTCCTTTGAGATAAAAAATTATTCTTAATGATTTTAGTTTGGCACAGAGATCATTAGATCTGTCCTGTGAAGACCAAATGAGCCCATATATGTGAAAGAACTTTAAAAACTATAAAGTCATATATAAAAGGAAAGTATCATTTTTACCAAAACATGGCTCAGGCAGTCTGTAACTGTTAATGTCTGTGAAACTATAGCAGCTGACTCACAAACCTAGACCACTACCTATGAAGAATAGAGCTTATTGCAAGCTGGTCAGTATCTATTAAGGTATGATGAATATATTGACCTTTGTGAGATTTTGTGGCTGTTAATTATCTATTTTATCCTTGTTTCCTCATTTTCTTAGATAACCGAGAAACTCCTATTCACCAGCCTTTTCCGTTAACATTTCTTTAGATCCAAAGAAAATTTATTGAGTGAACATTTGTCAGGAGGTAAAACTAGATTTTTGATAATATTCATCATAATTTACTAAAAAAATAAAAGGATAATTATTTTCTGGACACCGCACTTGCTGAGGAGTTTCCACTGCTTGGAAAATTTCCTACTACACAGGAGAGTATGGTACATTTAATGCCTTTTTAATAAATGCTTTTTCAGTTAGTCTGTAAGCATTTTTATGTACCTAACATATGCTAATTACTGTGCTAAGTTGTAGAGTTTTTTGTTTGTTTGTTTTTGGAGGGGAGAAGGCAGGGCAAGTGGGGTTAAGTGACTTACCCAAGGTCACACAGCTAGTAAATGTGTTAAGTGTCTGAGGCTGGATTTGAACTCAGGTCCTCCTGACTCCAGGGCCAGTGGTCTACACAGTGTGCCAGCTAGCTGCCCCAAAGTACTAGGGTTTTAAGCAATGGCAGTAGACAATCCCTACCTTCAAAGAGCTCAAAGTCTAAAGGGTATTAAAAATCAAATAGCAATCATTGGTATTATAAGTTGTGATTTTCCTTAGGGGTTATTGGTTCCAGAGCTACCTTTAGTCAGTATTTTCATGCTGGATAAAGGAAGGAAACAACAGATGTCCTCTAAGGTCCCATCAGACTAATCATTCAGCTTGTTGACTCACACACCTTGGAGAGTAAGATTAGAATTAAATTAATAAGTCAGTGGCATATTCTGAAATGAAGTTTAGAAAGCATAGTATAGTTCAGGATAATACACAAAGTGGGGGGGAGTGATCTGCACAGATGTAAGTTCTTTATTGGCTAGGTTAAAAAACCTAGACAAAACGGAGTGATCATAGTGAAAAACAATACCAAATCAGTAGTACAATGTTATTTTTGAATGCTGAATTATATATGTATATACATATATATATATACACATGTATATGTATGTATATGTATATACATATATTCATATATAATATATATTAAGGTTAGAGAAACTGACACTATTGCATGGAGAAAAGAGATTAGATGGCCAATTTGCTAATAGTCTTAAATTATGTGACAGGACATTTTATATATATTACCCCCCCTTTTTTTTTTGACATACCTTAGAATAAATTAAAGACAAAAGCTGAACAATTAGCGTTAGAAATTTAGATTAGAATTAATACCTTGATAGCAAGGTATGTTAAAAATTAGAATTTCTTTCCTTTGGTTGTCAGATCTCTCACTAGAGCAGTATTATTAATATTTAATATTAATACTTTGTGGTTCACAGGCCCCTTTGGCAGTCTAGTGAAGCCTATGGACCCTGTCTCAGAACCATGCTTTTAAATTCACAAAATAACACATAGGATTAGGAGGAAACCAATCATATTGAAAAACAGTTAGCAAATAAATTCTTAGACCCCAGAAGAGGTAAAGTTTTTAATTACATAACATTTCATGGTCCTCTCATTTCTTTATTCTCTTTAAATTTTCTCTTAGTCCTGTCCCTTACTCAATTGGTTATAATGCTTGTGGTGGACTCTATTTAGACTCTTTGATTATTTGGTCAAAACATTATTCTATCATTAAGAAATACTAGTCCTAGATAAATTTAAAAAAAAAATTCAATAGATCTTTCTGGTTGTCTTCAGCTATAACTAGTAGCATCAAGTCCCTTAAGGTATCCCTTCTAAGTACATTGACCAATAGTTCTGTCCAGAAACAACTAGTAGTAGGTGAAAGGAGGAAAAAGATCCATTTCCTGATTTGAGGTGATGGAATGAGAGATGCAGGAACAAAGAGATGCAGGTGTGTTTTTGCTCAGGGGCATGACATACAGCATAATTTTTTTTTTGTTTATTCTTTAGGTGTTTCTTCTTTCTTCTCCATGATAGACAAAGGAGGCTGGGTAGCTTTAGAAAAGAGTGAATTATATAAAATGGGATCTGACCATGTTACCCTCCAATCTCCATCCCCAACCCCCATAAAATTCCAATGATTACTTGCTAGCTATAGGATCAAGTATTCTGTCCTCTGTGTTTTAACTTCCTTCACAGCTTGGTCCATTTCTCCTTTTTCAGTCTTCTTATAATTTGCTCCCCGCACCCTATTTTACTATACAGTACCATGTGCCTTATCGTTGTTTCTCATTATATAGCACTCTCCCTCCTAATTCTGTGTCTTTTCACAGGCTATCCCCTATGCCTGTAATTACTTTCCTCTTAACCTCACAAATTCTCTGGCTTCCTTCCTTCTACAAATCACACTACTGGGGAATTTCCAGGTCCCCTATCCTTTCCCCCCACCTCCAAAGTGAGTGCCTTTCCACCAAGACTGCTAACAATTTACACTGTATATGTCTTCTTTGCAATACTTACTACCCTGCTGTTGTATCTCCCTTTCAGAATGTGAGCTCCTTGAGGGAAGGGAACTATTGTGGTTTGAGTTGCTGAGAACTCTGAAATACAAGGGTACAGGGGGTCTGCCTGGAAAGAATTCAACCACTCAAGCCTGCTTTTGTTTAGAGGAGTGAGGGTTTGATATAATACCAGTTAGGTAGGCAAGATTCCCAGTAAAACTGGGGGTAAGATTGCTTCTTATATACAAGAAAAGACCATGGGAAAATCTGGATGGAATTAAAGGATGGCAAATAGCCTGAGGAAGGCTGGGTGCAGACAATGAAAGGAGGTCTGAGAGCCACAGTGAAAGGGCAATTAAAAGGATTTGTGAGTGTCTAGGTGGACTGTGACAGGCAGGATGCCTCAGGTGAAATTCTAGGGACTAGGGAGCTGAAATGTAGTGGAAAGTTCAGGGGCTGGGCTGTGTTCAAAAACATGGTCTTTTCCCTTTATGTGTATAGGTCCCATAACCCCATCAGGGACTGTATTTTTAATTTTATTTTGCATTCCTAACCCATTCAAACAGTATGTGGCATATAGTATATATAGATGTCTACTTAGGTCTATCTATCTATCCCCATATTTTAATCTTCATTATTAACACTTAAGTCTAGAAATAATCAAAACAATAACACAAACTCTGATTTATACTGATGACCGATCACTGAGGAGTAAATAAATACAAGGAAAATTTAAAAGTGGGCTATCACAAATATCTTTAAGCTGGCCCGGTCACACCCCTGGTCAGTACCATTTCCCTCCTGTTAGGATATAAAAATTTATCACTTAGACTTTTCATATTGCTTAAATGTATTTGCCCTTTTAGATTTCTTTTTCCCCCCATGAAAATTACGTATGTGTGTGTGTGTATGTATGTATATATGTATATATATATATATATATATATATACATACACACACACAAATGTATGTATATACACATAAATATGTGTGTACATACATATGTATGTACCTATATGTATATTTACATATATACACGTACACACATATAAATATCTATGTACATATGCATTATATATGTATATAAAAAATTAAAGACCTATTATTTTTCCCTAAGGAATTATATTCAGTTTTAAAGGGTGAGTTATATTTTAACCTTTTTATTTGGCCTTTCAGGATATAATATTGAAAGATTTTCTTTTTCTCATAGCAGATCCTATGTATTCCTGACTGTCTAGAGATATTTCCACTACTCTCTCTTACTGGGAAGCTGCTTGGGGTCAGGCCCCAACTTTTTCCTTATCCTTGACCTGGGATCATTAGACTGGGGCTGAGATTTAGACCAACTGTGTCACTTTGTGTACCAACACACCTAACTCAGCCAACTGTCATGGATTACAACATCCCTCCATTTTTGGGGGCATTCCAGCTAGTGCTTCTGGCCTGGTCAGTGTCCTGGGATAGTTACCTATTAGAGGTTTGAGGATTCAGAACTAGGTTCCAGAGTTATCCTGCCACCGGATCACAGTGCCTTTAATCTGGTCCCTTGGGATAACCTCAGACCCCTGTTCCTCCAGGCATGACTAATTTCAGTGTGTTGTCACCTACTCAGAAGGGCTTTGGCCACAGCCTTGGCTTCTGCAGTGGCTTCACTCCCGCTGATTTTACTTTTAAGCTAATCTCCTTCTTAGTTGCCAGGCCCTGTGGGTAAATAATATGGCCACTGTTTCTTACTAGAGTCTGCATTTCCCAAATTAGGCCTTTCTTCAGGTGCCATCTCCTTGTGATATATTTTATGAGATAGAAGAGCTCAGTGATATTTTTCTCCATTAAGATCATTTGTTCATTGCTAGTAGATATTCCTTAAGGTAGTCATTGTTTGATCTTAGTTCTTGAGAAGGACCATTGATATCATGAGGGTGATGTCTTGACTTGCCAGTGAATAGGATTTAAGTGAGGCAGAGTTGCACAGTTGTCAGCCTCACTCTGTCCTCCAGAGTCATCAAAGTCCAGTGGCAGGACAAAAGTCAAGATGACTAGATGGCCTGAGATGCAGTAGGTGATTTTGGCTTTAGAACCAAAAGGAAAACAATGCCCAAAAGAAATATGCCTTCCTTTTCATAAGGCTCAGGAGGAAAGGACTTGTTAATAATGGCTCATGGGTCCTAGCTTACCTAAGATTAATTAGTTATATCCAAACATAACAAAACTGGAAGTGATTAGTCCTGCCTATTAGGATGGAGAGTACCACATGTCTCAGGCTCTCCCCTAAATCCTCAGGCAGGTCCTACTTATGAACAAGTCAAGTCCAATCAAATTGGAGAATGGGGCAAAGAGGACACACACACTCAGTGTTGTGGAACAAAAGCTTGCTATAACTAAAAGAAAAATCTTTCACACAACAGACTTTTTCCAAGGTTTTAATTACTTATCTTCCTAATTCTACATGTCTCCCATATTCAACCTCTCCCCAGCACACAGAAACACATACTCCTATCTAGACCTATGATACAATGAATGAAGGGAATTTCAGGTGTGGAAATTCCTTCCACCAATGCAGATTAGCATTTTTCTAACAAAGTCTACAAGATTTTTCTGGAGCTCTGAGTTGTTGAGACGTCCATATTCACACAGCCAGTAGGTGTCAGAATGAGAAAATGAAGCCAAGTCTTCTTGACTCTGGCATAGGTCTTCTATTCTTTATATCATGTTACCTTTAAACACATACACATGTAATAAGACCTTAACTATTGGCTTGTTGATCAATTGAATTTATTATATTTCAATAATCAGACAATAAATAGTTCAATAAACACTTATTAAGCACTAGAAACTTTCAATTAGCTATCTCAGTTGGAAAATAAATTTTCCAAAGCTGTAAAGTATTATATAAAAATGTCAGTTGATTACAGTGATTACAGCAACAATATAGATATTCATATTTCCCCCATGATATGGTTGGTGTATAGAGAAGGATATAAAAGATTTGAAGACTTCAACATGAAAAAAAATCAGCATTATTTTCCCCTTTAATCCCTTTCCTTCTGACTTTACAGTTTTCAAAATAGAAGCATTAAGTTCAATGTTTAAAAGGACTCTGAAGCTTTAAAGTAATCTGGAAAAGGCAAAGAGTAATGTCTACTTTAAAATGCCAGGACATACTTTAGTAGCTCAGAGAATTCAAATTCATAGGGTTTATTTCCAACGCTGCCACTAATTCATTGTGCGAACCTAAATAAATCATTTAACCTTGCTCTGGCCTTAGTTTCCCACATGCAAAATGAAAACAATAACAATATTGAGCAAGATTGCTGGTGTGCTTCAGGGCAGCTACATGGTGCAATGAGCACAGCACTGACCCTGGAGTCAGGAGGACCTGAGTTCAAATCCGGCCTCAGACACTTGAAACACTTACTAGCTGTTCGACCTTGGGAAAGTTACTTAACCCCAATTGCCCTGTCTTCCCCCCTGCAAAAAAAAAAAAAATTGCTGGTGTACTTAAACATTAATATTTATAAAATATTTTGAAAGACTGGATTAAAGAATCTTTTTTGTTGGTAATGGTCAAAAAATAAACCAGTTGGCAGTATTTCTACAGGATGTCCCTAAAGTCTGGACATAGGCAAAAATGCATATTTTCAAGAAATGAAATGAATAAAATTTTTATTTAATTGGAATATTAACAAATAACATCTTCAATATGATTTCCATCATTTGTGATGCAAAGGTTGATGCGCTTTGCAAGATTCATGTGAAGGCGACGCAATACATTGCCGTCAATTTCCTATGTGTCCAGTCTTTAGGAACACCCTGTAAATGCTCACTATAGTAGAAATAATTTTAAAAAATTCTAAAATTTAAACTCATGAATTAGTGATAAAAGGCAGTTTATTTTTTCTTTGTGGTTGCAGAAAAAAATTACACGCTGATCACACTACAAAAACCCATACAACACATAAATGTCCTTTAAAGTTTCACTAGCACATTGCTGGAAAGGTGTAAAACTGTTTTTAACATCAAGCAAACAGAAGTATTTATACAAACAAATACAATAGCTGCACATAGAAAAGAATTTTCTGGACAGGAGACGCTTTTATTCTTAGCTGACGTAACCTATAGTCAACATATACTCTGTTGTTTCCTTATTTTTTCTTCCTAAATTAATGATGTATTTTTCATGTTCATACTCCATTCTCAATCCACTTACCACTTATTAAGTCAGTTGGCTACTTTTCATAGTAAAGGCAAAGGCCAAACAAATTTACCTTTAAGAAATAATAATTTTCCACACAGTTTTCAGGGAGCAACAATCTGCACAAATGGAGGATTTATAATCATGAGGGAGATATAAAAACCTCTTCACAATATTTCTTTTCATGGTGCTGTATTGATGGTTGATTCTGGCTGCTGGTGATCACAGAATATTAATGATGTATTTGGCAAAAAGCATTCCTACCAGACTGATCATGACTGACTGGAATCTGCAGTGCATGATACCAAGAGACACGATTTGTCTTTACTTACAGTTCTTCATTTGACCTTGTTGCTAGAGACAGCTTCCTTTTCCTAGAGACAGCATTCAATAGGGATAAGCTTTGACTTCCAAATACACTTCCATAAACAGGAATTTCACAATTTTTTTTTAAATTTTAATTTTTGCATGGTATAAACTTGACAAACAATAATAAAGATGAACATTACAAGTTACTTTCTCACTTGTAAGAAATTACATCCCAATAACTCACTTGACTTAAAATAGTTGGCTAAATATTTACAGTTTAAATATAAAAATTTTGGTTTTTTGAGAATTTAAGGTTATGATTTCTTACTTAATCAGGTTAATTTATATTATTCTAATTTTATTAAAAGAAGAAGTCTTAAAGTAAGTCATTTTAACGTTGGAGACTCATTAGTAACTCCACAATGCTGCCTAAAAATGGAGCTACAGAGACATTTGTTAATACTACTTTTTTGTGTGTTTTGTAGTTTTTATAGTTTACTTTCTTCTCCTTAGAAATATGGAAAGGCATTTTCTTCCTTTTACCCATTTTGCCCTTTTTCTTTCCAGAGTAACAATAAAAGTTAACCTATTTCCATTTTCTTCCTTGTTTATCTCTGCTCTTCTTTGACCATGCAAGCAAAATGTGGGCATAGAAGTAAAATACTTGCTTCCTTTCTTGCATAGATGCTTGAAAGCACAGGGGATGCCACAAGTCATCTGGAGCCTGGAGGGAAGTTCTCAAGTGCAGAAAATATTGTGACACCTGCCTTTCAGAAAACCCTTAGGGTTTTCTTATCCTTTTCAGTGTGCCCCAATTTAAATATTTCAGAAAATCTTGGTAGTTTTGACTTCTGCAATAGTTTCTATTCTACATCTTTTTAGCTTATTCTCTACAGTGCCTATCTAAGTACAATGCATAATGGCTGGTTGGTATTTTTTTTTTTTAAGAATGATAAAGATATTACTGCTTAGATTGGAACTGATAGTACAGACTATTTCCTCCAAATAGACAATGGTTTGTATCTTGCAGCCTTCTTTCTTCCGTTGATTACTGCCAGGTGGTATATTTGCCCCTCTTCTTTAACCGATTCATGAAGTTTCTGTTCTACACCTGGAGAGTCTGAAAATACAAGAGTATGTTCTTTGAATCAATCTCTTTTTTTATGATTTAGAAATGAAGAAAAATACTTTTTCCTTAGTTGGGCAGAGAGAAGGAAACATTCAATGTGATCCTACAATTTTATTATTAATATCTCATCTTGGAAAGGGGGATGGGAGGGGAATGGGGTGACGGAGGGGAGGGCAGACTGGGGAACAGAGCAATCAGAGTGTACGCCATCTTGGAGAGGGGGGTGGAAATGGGCAGAAAATTTGTAATTCAAACGCCTGTGAAAATCAATGCTGAAAACTAAACATATTAAAAATAAATTTAAAAAAAATAAATAAATGTTTTCTTGATTGAAAAAAAATATCCCCTCTTAAGCAAGATATCAGGAATGGCTCTCATCATAGTCCATAAGGAAAATTAACCCAATGCCCTGAAAAAACAAAAAGAAACAAAACTTTCTTCTTACAGACTATAAACTAGAAGTATCATTTATTTTTCTTATGTAGTGTGATCTAAAGAAATAATTTTATAAATAGGTTCATTGCATGTCAAAAAAACAAACATTTAAGCCTCCATTATATTATTAGGTGCTAAGGATATGAAGACATTGCTAAAAACAGTACTCTCCTTTAAGATTACATTTCATTCTATATATATAATGAATCCAAGGACATGAGATACATAAGAAATAATGTTTCCCAAGATAATAGGGGTGAGATGTCTATCTATTTATCTACGTGTGTGTATATATAATGTGTGTATACATACACATATATGCATACATATACATACACACATGTATATATACATATGCATACATATACATACACATACGTATATGTATATACATACACACACACAGACACAGACACACACACAGACACATATATATATATGCTGTAGGTAGTTGATGATGCTGATTCTGAGCTCATGGCTTGAAATTAAAGTCTTCTGCTTAGGAGGTATATTTGAAGTCTTGGGATAAATGAGATTCTCAAGAGGGAAAATATTAAGGGAAGGAAAGAGGATCAGAGGGAGAACCTTGGGGAATCCCCCACTTAAGGAGGGTGGAAGCTGGTCAAGAAAAGCAAAGGAGGAAGAGGTTGTACAGGTAAATTTGTAGGAAGAGAACCAAAATAGAGTGCTGTCTATACAAAGATGAGAAGAGGGATTATTTCCAGACAGTGACTGGTCAACAGTATTTAAGTACTTTCATTTTGAAGAATTCAAGTAGAATATGTTTATAATCCTCTATTCTTTCAGGTACTTGAAACTTTTGTGAATGTTATAAGTTCTTTTAAAATGTCAATATTTCTGTTTGTAAAATGAGGATACTATTGCCTACTCTCCACAAATCATTGAAATACTTTACACTGAATGATTTTAAATATCCTGTTTAAAAAGCCTCATGAGTCATAAATATCACTATAGTTGCTATCATAATCATAATTTGCTGTAATAATGCTTTGTGGATGGACAGCTCCTTTAAAAGCTTTTGCAGGAATAATGTTTACTTTCCTATCTTGAGCTATTAAAGAAGCTACTTTCATGTTTCATCATTAGGCGAATAAGCAAACTCTGATGTGGAAAATCATATTTGACCCCATGTCCCTCAGGGTGATTTGGAGATTACTGCAGATACCTTGGACATATTTAGATGTATAATAACAAAAATCCCCTTGTTTCTGTTATTATAGCCATTTGTTTAGCTTTACTATTAGGCCTCTAAAGACAAACTCTGACAAAATAAATTGCCATTAACACATTTGAAGCATTAGCTTGCGCTAAAAGCATTCTTTCTTTCTGCTACAAATAACAACATTCCCATTGAGAAATCTCCATAAATGGAATAGAAAAAAAAAAAGTGTATGAGAAACTACCAGCATTTGCAAGTTAAAGGAAGTTATGTTGAAAACCAATGGTGAGAAGTAGTACTACCAATGCAACATCGATATTCAAAAACCAAAGCAATTCCAAGGAAAATGCATCTTTCCCACTGAAGTACTAATAAGCTTTAAGATATTTGCAATACTAAGTAGAATTCCAACTGTGACCTGTTTGGGAAATCTAGGGTTCTGTATGTTTTTCCTGCAGAAGATTATTTATTTTTGTGGGTTTTTTTGTTTGTTTTTTGAGATTCACATAGCAAAAAGAACTGTGATTGAGTACCTCATATGCACAAAATCATTTTTACCCCTTTATTTGAAGGATTCAATCAATTTTATGATATCTAGATTAATCAACTATAATATGTAAATTATCCATCATGAGCAGCTAACACTAAATTTGAAAGTACATTAAAATTTACTTGATTTCATGGAACCATAAACTTCTAAAATATAGATCCTGGTAAAAGATCTGTTCTGAAATGGTTGACAAGTCTCATTTAATAAAAATGGTAGGAATTTCTGTTTTACAAAGTATTTAATAATGTATAATTCATCAGCATTGCTTTGTGCTACTTTTGTGCCTTTTCCAAAACATGAAAAAAAAATTTTTTTCTTTAGATTAGTAAAATATACTTTAAAACAAATGACTCCATTTGTTTTGTATACTTGCTTAGGGTCAAAAGAATCTTATTTTTGTAATTGCTACTATGATTCAGATATTCTTAATTTCTATAAAATATTTTTAAATGCAAAGGAAATAATTTAAATTTTATTAGTTTTGTCACATTCAAAACATTGGAATACTCAAGTAAGCTTGTGGTATACCATTTCTGGTGACTGATTTTTTTTTTTTTTTAGATATTCCAAGGGCCACGTAGTCAGGCTAAAACACATTACAGTTACAATTAGGTAATGCTATTCTTTTCTTTTAGAGATTCTAATAAGAACTATGAAATATACTTTTAAGATTTTGCTTCTGATTTTTTTTATTGTCGATATTGTTTTCCAGGTATTTGAATCACAGAAAAGGATCCCAAAATGCCACCAGCAGCAAGTGGCCCACCTCAGTATCCACCCCCAGATGGAGGATGGGGCTGGATTGTGGTCCTTGGCTCTTTCATTTCCATTGGATTTTCCTATGCATTTCCCAAAGCCATCACAGTGTTCTTCAAGGAAATTCAGGAGATATTCCAAAGTACCTACAGTGAGATAGCATGGATATCATCCATTATGCTTGCTGTTATGTATGCAGGAGGTAAGATTCTTTGGAACAAATAGCCTTCATATTCAATAAGAAATTTCTATGCTGCATTAGATCTCTTCTAATATCTAATTATCTTAATAATTTGTTATAATCCTGTGTTTTCTTAAAACAAATTTATTTGATTAGAACTAAATGTCCTTACAGCAACTAAGTGGCACAGTGAATAGAGTGCCAGGCCTGGAATTAGGAAGATTTGAATTCAAATTTGGCCTTGCACACTTTCTAGCTATGTGACCCTGGGCAAGTCATTTCACTTTGTTTCAGTTTCCTCATCTGTAAAATGAACTGCAGAAGGAAATGGCAAACTGTTCTAGTATCTTTGCCAAGAAAACCCCAAATGGAGTCATGAAGAGTCAGAGATACCTGAAATGACTGAGCAACAGCAACAAATGTTTTTTTAGGGCAGCTGGGTGGTACAGCGGATAGAGAACTGGGCCTGGAGTCAGAAAGATTAGAGTTCAAATATGACCTCAGACACTTACTAGCTGTGTGACCCTGGGCAAGTCACTTAGCCCTTGTCTGACTAAAACTGGAAAAGGAAATGGCAAACCACTTCAGTAACTTTGCCAAGAAAACCCCATAGACAAATGGTACACAGGGTCATGAAGAGTCAGACATGACTGAATGACTGAAAAAAAAATATTATCAATTATGCAATCTTATTTTTTTTTAAACAAAGTACTAAGGGAGTATAACTGGAAAGCGGTTGTTTGGGACTTTTGTGGAGAGACAGGTTAAAGGAGAGAATAGAATAAATGGATGGGGGGGGATAGGATAGAGGGTAATATACATATATATAACCTATATTGAATTGCTTGCTTTCTCAATGAGGGTAGGTGGAGAGGGAGGAAGGGAGAGAATGTGGAACTCAAAGCTTTAAAAATGAATGTTAAAAATTGTTTTTACATGCAACTGGGGAATAAAATATACAGGCAATAGGTCATAGAATCTTGTCCTGCAGGAAAATAGAAGGGAAGGCGATAAGAAAAGGAGGATGGAGATAATGGAAGGGACAGCAGATGGAGGAAGGGGTAATTGAAATGAACGCTGTCCTTGGTGGGGGCAGGGGAGAGATGGGGAGAACATTTGGAATTCAAAATCTTGGTAGTGAGTGTTGAAAATTGAAAATAAATAAATTTATATTTTAAAAAGAAAGTAGTTGTTTGAGGGAAACAAAAAAGGACTTCATAAATCACGGTTGACTTACTATGCATACAAAGTTCTTTGTTATGAGTGATGAAATTGGAGTGTTAGCTCTTACTGCTAGGCCATATTCTCATTTTTGTGATTGCTACCATTTTGTTTATTAGTTGCTCCTAAAACTCTAATTATGTAAGGTCTCCTTTTTCCAAAATAAGAGCCTAGAAGCCATATTACTATATTCCATTCTGTAAAATTAATACATTCTGTGATATGTGTGTCTATGTATGTATGTATATATGTATGCACTTATATACATATGTATATATAGTTATTGATACATTTCACTGGATATATATTTGAAAAAAAACATAACACGGAGCATTGGTGCATTATTACATTGGTTTCTCTTAATGACTGTGGCTCCACGGAACCAAAATGTCTTAAAAATGTTAAAGAATAATATCAAACCACATACACACATACCCCCAAATTAATTACTTGGGTATATTTTTCTTATGTAGTGCTAAACATCTGAATATTTAGAATAGTTCAAGTGACAACTTACTTCTTTAATTATAATTTTTTTTAAATTTAGATGTATTGAAGTATAAATTATTTTATATAGACATATAAAATCACGTAATTTCAGAATTAGAACTAGAGTTCATCCATAGTAATGAGGATGATTGTGATAATAATATTAATATAGTACTTATTCTGTGCAAAGCAACATGCTAAGCACTTTACAGTAATCTCCTTTGATCCTCACAACAACCTCAGTAGGTACCTGCTATTATTATCTACATTTTTATAGACTGAGGCAAACAAAGGTAAGTGAATTGCATAGGGTCACAAAATTAGTATCACACTGCTAGATTTGAACTCAGGTCTTCCTGACTCCAATCCCATTACTCAATCTACCTAGCTGCCCCAAACTAGGACCTATTACACAGAATAGAAATTAAAACAAATTACCAAAATGTAGATGGGTAGGTAAGACAAAGCTGGCAGGTAGACACAGATTTCCTAATTTCATTACATTATTTAGGCTCTTTTTCTCATAGACATTGATTTTAAGGCCTACTAGAGTTATTCTTTAAATACTGCAGCTACCTCTTTGTGCTGTGTGTGTGTGTGTGGTCCTCACAAGCTGTGAAAGTGAAACTGACCACTTGCAGTAATCTAACTTTTTATTTGGAATATAAGGCTTTTCCCCCTTCTCTGTACAAATCTTCAAATTGTGCTTTATTGAAAGACTATAAAGAGTCATTCAACAAACATTTATTGAATATTGTTTTTGTTGTTCATCCTTAATTCTCAAAAAGGACCAATGACATCAGGAGGTTGATGTCCTGATTTGCAAGGGAATTGGTTTTAAGTGAGGCAGAGCTGTGCAAAGACATCAGCCTTACTGTCTTCTCTGCAAGTCCAGTTTCAAGATAAGGGTCAAGATAACTGGTGATCGCTTGGGGTATAGTGGGTGACCTTGGCCTTTCTAAATTAAGGTCTTTCCCATGCAAGGTGGTACCACGTGCAGTACTATAGTGCTAGAGATAAAATGAATGGAAAGACCATAGTCCCTGCCATAAAGAAGTTCACATTCTAATGAAGAAGACACAGTGTAAGAAATGAGGTATGTGCAAGATATAGGCAGAGTAGATGGATAGTAACCTCAGAGGACAGCAGCTAGGTGGCACATTAGATGGCTTGGAATCAGGAAGACTCATCTTCGTGAGGTCTAATCCGGCCTCAGACACTTACTAGCTATGTAACCCTGGGCAAGTGATTTAACCTTTTTTGCCTTAGTTTCTCATCTGTAAAATGAGCTGGAGAAGGAAATGGCAAAGCATTCAAGTATCTCTGCCAGAATATCCTAAATTGAGTCATGAAAACTCAAACATGACTGAAACAACTGAACAGCAACACCTCAGAGGAAAAAAAAAATAGTAGCTGGGTTCTGGGAAATGCTTCTTATGAAAAATGGGATTTGAGATGAGTATTGAAGGAAGCCAAGAAAAACAAGAGGTAGGGATATGGGAAGAGAGAATTCTAGGCATGGAAGACTATCAGTGACCATGAATTATACCCGTATAGTTCAGAATTGCAAAGTATAAGAGACTCTTTATAGAAGGCAGAAGAAATAAAACATTTATTCAGACACCAGAGGATCAAATTCCCAAACCAATAACCCCAATTTGACATAGCAATAATTATATTCCAATACCAGTAAGTCAACTTCAATGTAACAGCAAGGAGATTAAAACACAATATTGCAGCAAGGAGCCAAGCCATCCTGTAACTTTCTTTTTTGCTAGGGTCTTCGCATAAATACTCCTGAATCCTGACTCCTTGCCTTGCCTGCATCCTCTCCTCCCACAGTTCTGAAAGCCTTTGCAGTTCTCAGAGCCCTTTCAGTTCTCTGTCTGTCTCACAATTCTTTCTTCTCTTGTCTTCTCAGCTGGTTACCCACAGGGAATATATATCTTTTTTGGGTCACTGGGACTTAGCACCTACTTAGCAAAGGGTGTGGGCTTGCCTACAAACAAGCCTTACCTAATCAAGCTTCCCTTAACTAGCTCCACCTGATGCCTATTAAATGGGTGGGGAAGATCTTTAATCAAGATTAGCACCACAAGGAGGAAAGGTGGAAAGGCTAGAAGATGAAAAGATGGTGTATCATCTCTATGGAATAATAAGTAGGCCAATGTAAGAAGTAGTTAGTTAGTAGGAATATAGAATATGTAGAAGGTAGTAATGTAAGAAGAGTGAGAGGTAGTAAGGGGTCAGGTTGTGAAGGACATTAAATGCCAAGCAGACTTTTCCTGCAACTCATACAATGATACCATAGTAAAGCTGTTGATCACCATCAAAGACTCATACTTCAAGTCTTATTCACAGTCCCCATTCTTATGGTTCATCATGGCATGAAAGAGATCTTGAGTTCTCAAACACTATACCCATAGAGTATAAGCTCTGGACGACCCTATTTAACCTCAAAAGTCTTTGAAGATGGTCCAGCAATGTGTCCTGTTTTTGTCATCTAAGGACTAATCTATTTAAATTGAGTGAAATTCATCTGGTTCTTTTTTAAGGGGTCAGTAGGACTGATAGAAGATGAACAGTAATTAATGAAGAATCTCATTCACTGGTCGTCCTCCATGACTGGAACACTCTCCCTCTTTACCTCTGACTCTTAGTTTCCCTGGATTCCTTCAAGACTATTCAAATTTGCCTTCTTCAAGAGGCTTTTTCTACTGTCTAAAAACCCCACCCACATGCTGCACCCAGCCCCTAGTGCCTTCCTACCTGAGATTACCTTCCATCTATTCTGGGTATATCTTGTATTAGATAGTTATTTACATCTCATCTCTCCCCACACATACACCAAATTAGACTATGACCTCCTTTTGTCTTTCTTTGTAGCCCTAGCATTTAACACTGTCCTTGGCACATAGTATGTGCTTATTAAATGCCTGTTGATAAGTTTCACATGTAAAGATCTTCACAAATCTTAAAGAATTCTATAAATGTTAGATATTATTAACTACACAAACAGCAATCACCATCCTTCACACAAAGCCATAGAGGGAAATTTTTTGTTGTTTTTCTTCAGAGATTTCAGTCATGTCTGACTTTTCATGACCCCAGTTGGGATTTTCTCAGCAAAGATATTGAAGTGACTTGACATTTTCTTCGCTAGCCAATTTTACAGATGAGAAAATTGAGGCAAACAGGGTGAAGTGAGTTGTCCATGATCAAAACCTAGTAAGTGTCTGAGGATGGATTTGATCTCAGATCTTCCTGACTCTAGACTATCCTTGCCATATTGTGATGATTAAAGAGGTTCAAGAGATACAGTTTCTGGGTAATTTAATCATTTTCTTAATAAGGCCAAGATATTAAGTATTAACAAAAGGATGGCCATTTAGCCTACTCTCAGATCAAAGACAATTATGGCAGCTGCTCACATTATATTCTCTGTAAAGAGTAAGTGTATCATGAGAGGCTGAGAGTGACATCTTGTAACCCTTGTATTGAGAGACTTATCTCTATAGCCTGACCATCCCCAACTTTGGGAAATCTATTCAAAGAATATGTGCCCTGCCCAAGTCTGAGCAGAACACCATGGCTACTCCATTTGGGTAAGGTCTGAACAAGAAAGTTAATCCAATTTGATTACCAACAATGTCCTTCAAGAGATTGAACTTTTAAAATTAGGACTTTAGAAAAGTGGGAGAACTCTGGATATCCTCAAATAATTGGTTATTAATACTCATTTGTCTCAACATCATAATGAAGTAATGATAATTTTCTTTCATAAACTACCATGAGATAGTCTAGGCTGAGTATGCCATACATAAATTCATGTAAATCATAATTTTACATATCAAAATACTATTGAGCATAATAGATATGGATCCATAGTCATATACTAATTTTAATTTTCATTGCCTCTGCCACACTATTTCAACATCAGAGACCTTCATATCAGAGTTCTCCAAGAATGTGGCAATTTAGTACAATATACTCCTTTTTTTATAATTACTCAAAAACTTTTAGTGAAATAATTGCTTAAAATCTCCTGTACCTGGATATTAACAAGGGTTTTTAATCTGGTAGCTATATTTCTCCATCCCATCACACAGGGACAAGTTCATAAATTTTAGATGTCAATAAGTATCCCTTGAATCACAGTGATGTCTGGTCTGCTCTATGTCAGTGGGAAGCTAGTGGAAATTTTTAAGTGTGTTGACCTGGTCTCAGACTTTGGAAATCTAAAATGGTGAAGTGGTGACAGAATATTTGTCATCTGAGATGTAAAGTGAATTTTTTACCAGAGATTGGCTTAATTCTGTTGCACTGCTGGCTCTTCTATTATCACTAAACAATAGCCTCTCAGCCTAACTACTGGACAAAGAGCAGAGTTTTATTCTTACTCTATGGTTTACTCATTTGAGGGACTAGATACTACTACTGAGATATTGAGGTTTAATATTTTAACCACAATAACTAGCTAAGCTCTAAAGATTCAGAGCAGCTTTATGATTACTGAAATTTAGTAGAACTTGAATAGGATGTAGATTATTATGTGACTTTGGATATAATGCCAGTCCCCGAAACATAATAACTATATTTAGTAAAAAGCCTAATATAACATGCTCAGTCTAATATGTGGGTGTTAGACCTGTTATTCAATGCCAATATTGTATCTCTGATGCTCTGCCATAATGACTTCAGATAGCTTTACTGATCCAGAATAAAATCGAGCAATGACTATGAACGAAGCACATTTTGGCTGATTGTACAGTGAGTACTTTATTCTATTACTGTCTGAAAGACTTCCATTGATAGCTAAACTTTTATATTTCTGAGGCTGGAATACGCCTGAAGCCCACAAGGTGAGAATAGAGCTCTGTGAAGGGTTATGAGTCTATCTAACAAGTAACTGAAACCCTCTCTTCATCATAATGCTAATTAAGTTAACCTGAAGAACATCGAAGATCTGACATGCTCATTAAGGCTTAGCATTCTACTTATTAATCACTGTGGTAGGGTTACTGTGAAAGATGGAGTATGTGCAGAGTGCTGACCTATGCTTAGAGGGGTATAGCCCCTCATCGTAATTAGCTGGCATCTGTGTTTCAGGAGCAAGGTATCACCTTCTACTGTATGAATAAAAATGTAACTAATAAAAACCCCTAATAAGAATAGAAAAGAATGCAAATTATGTTTATCGCTTACTTCATACTTAGAATAATGCCATTAAATTACAGCAGACCATCTGGCAGTCCATATGGTCTCCTGGAGTTCTGGTTAATTTCAGCAAATAGGTCAAGCACAGTGATCACCCCATTAATAAAGCACTAAGCAGGGGTGGAAAATTTTCAGCAGATTTTAAGTTCTTGCATTTGGTTTGGATGGATAGAATACTTCTGTAAACAGCAAGTGCAAGGAATTATCTTTTGCTTTAATTTTTGTTGTTAGTTAATGGGATTGTGTCCTCTGGAAATGGTCTGCTATGTAATTATTGAGCATATCAGGCTGCCAGTGGCAGTGTGAGTTCCTCATGTTGTTTAGCAGGATCTCTGTTCTGACTTGGAAGAATCAGTCTCTCTGGAAATGAGAGGTAGCTTAGTCTCCATGGTAACCCATTCTTCTGCCTCTCTTGAGTAGTGCCTGCCAATTGTGCTAAATTAAGGGAGACGGTTTTGTGATGGGCTCCTCCACCCAGGGGACTGAGCATGAGACCACCTAACATTTTACTGGAGGCCAAGGAACAGGATGTTGTAGACATAGCAGGTCAGAGCGAAAAGCACATTCTTTAGTTATAATTGCGTATACTACTTTCATTTCATGATGTGACCTTATGTTCTATATGTAGAAAAGTTGTCATGACTGAAGTGTTTTGCATAACATCACCTTCGTAGGAAAAAAAACCCAAAAACCTAAGCTAATCTTATGTAACTCTTAAACTGATGTCAGGAATTTCTTATGCTATATTTCAGCATTTTAAAAACCTAACTTAAATATATTAGACATTATTTTTAATATACCTATGTGTGTGCATGTGCATGTGTGTATTGGGGTAATGTATGACCTTGATTCTGGTATTACTAGAAGAATTTGAATGATCATGTTATAAAATATATACATATAATGTCACCTCAGTTGTCAGTTTTAAGCTATTAAAGCTTAAAAACTTCACTGTACTATATATGTGGATATATACATATATGCGTTTGTAGGTATATGTATGCACACATTATGTGTATATGCATACATACAGGTGTGTATGTGTGTATGTGTCCAAAACAATTAGTATAGTATACACTGCATATATAGTATAGTATACACTGCATATAGTATAGGGAGGCCTATATATGGAAGTTCTGTCTTGTGGAACCATAAATGCTAATTTCCATATTTGTATTATTTGTCTTTAATGTTTTAAATACTAAAATAGAAAAGAGAACTAGATGATGTCATTTACATTAACAAACATTTATAATTTTCAATTAAATGTTCCTAAAAGGCCTGATAGGAGCAAACATGTACAGTATATTTTCAGTCATCATGACTGCAGTACACTTGGGGGATTATGGCATGAACCTGGCTGTATATGTTGGATCCTTATTCTTGTCTCCTCAGAAGAAAATGCCTTAGCAAAATAAATTAAATAGATCAATAAAGACTTCTTATTCTTTGTTTCTTCATAGATTTACTATAAAGTTGTGATCTAACTCACTTGGATAGATCAATATGTTGATGGAAGTCAAGGCCATATATTTATTTCTCAGATGGGCTAATGGTGTTTTCCTTTGTACTGAACATTCAACCACTTCCAGACATCATACAAATGTATGAGCCTTGGAACGATTGGTTGAGAACAATGATAGTCCAATATAATCTATCATAACAACTGGAAAAACAACTCAAGTACAAGTCCTACCAGAGACAATGGCTTGTGCTTATTTGTATATGGAAATAGTACAAACTCACAAATTCTTATCCATACTGATGAAACGAGAAGATGAGACTGGAGGACTCTAAGGTAGAAGAACGGCAACACAGAATAGTAACCTCAAACCCCACCCAAGGTATATGATATATGAACTTGATTCTAGATATTTTTGATCAGGATTGGATTTGCTTCTTGAAATAATCAAAATAATAATAATAATAACATGATGATGAAAAGGAAGAAGAAAAGAAGAAGAATTTATATAGCATTTTAAAGTTTATAAATTCTTTACAAATATGATCTAATTTTATCCTCACAAATACCTTGGAAAGAAGGTGCTATCATTATTCCCATTTTTCATTGGAGGAAACCAAGGCAGCCAGGCTAACTGATGACAAATGTCACATATCTAGCAAGTATCTGAATCTGTATTTGAATTTGAATCATCCCAGCTCCAGGTACATAGCATTCTACGCACCGTGCCATGAAGCTATTTTGTGCTGTATTTGAGGCAGCAATAGTAGTTGATTTTGGAGCCAGGAAGACCTGGTTTCAAGTCCTACCCCTGAGACATACTAGCAGTGTGACCTAGGGCAAAACAGTTAATCTCTTAGTGCGCCAGAAAGCTCTCTGTTTCTGTAAGTTAAAGGAGAGTTACTGATCTATGTCAATGGAAAGAATTGTTTTATCAAAACATAGATGAAATTTCAGGCTGGATCCAAATAATATTTTCTACTATTTCAGAGGCTTTGTTAACTTAGCATGCACAGTTGTAAGGACTAGTAGCCATCTAAATCTATAAGTCTTTAGTTTTCGCATGCATTTCATTATGATATTTCCTAAATGGCCATCTTTTCCTTATTTAGCTATTATTTTTATTATGCAATTTTTCATTATCAAATAACATTTTATACTCTGACTTAATTTCCTTTTGCTCAATAACAACTTTTACTATGGAAATTGTTAGCAAAAATATGGGACCTCAGTTTTTAGAAAACTCATTCTGAACTTATGACTCAACAGTCCTAAAATTATGGCCACCAGGGACTTCCCAGAAGCAAACACGAACCATGTGATTAGGTAGTGCAATGATTATAGTTTGTATTGATTGGTATTCCACACCTAGTGTACAGTATATTTAATGATTAAGGCTAAGGCAGAGCTTCCCCACAACAAACCAAATGTGGAACAATAAGAGTTCTCCAGTCACTGATACCTAAAAGTGAAGCTAAAGAAGATAAAGGACAAAATGATGAAGTTGCAAAGTACTCAAAATTTATGTGAAGGTCCTCAGACAATGAGGGAGGAAAGGGCCATTATTAGGAGAATCCAAAGAGAAGAATATAATTGACTTTTAGATAGAAGAAGAGGAAAAAATTGGGAAAGATTTTGTTGTGTAAACAGATGGGAGTTCCTTTGACTTCTTCCATTTATCCTACAAGTAAAGTAGGCATCATGGTTCACAATTATGTGAAAGTACAAGAGAGACTTACAGGCAAAAAATTTGTGTGCTTTTCTCAAATATTAATTTGGAGATGTTATTAAATAAAATCAAAATATTTGAAACTTTAGAGTGAAAATTTCAGTGACATTGTTAGTAAGATGGAATGATAGGGACCATGAGAATCAATCAATAAAACATTTATTAAGCACCTACTACGTGCCAGTCACTGTGCTAAGTGCTAGGGATACAAAAAAGAGGCAAAAGACAGTCTTTACCCTCATTAAAGCTATGAAACACAAATAACAGATGGGTGTTTATTTGACTTTTGTATGAGGATTGGAATACAGAAATTGTTTTGTTATAATGCATGGCTATATTTCTTCACATGGCAGGTTTTTGTCAACCTCAAATATGGTGGGCAAAGATTGAGTAATTGATAAACTTTTTTGAATTTTCTTGAATCCCCTCTTCCATGTTGTCAGGGACAAACTTTTTTTTCCCCAATCACAGTATGCAAAGTGTTGAATTTTAATAACCTCATTTAGAGTGTCCTTGAACATGTACAAGTTATCATCAACTTTCCAAATGCCTCTTGGCCTTGAGGGAATATTTCACATTTAGTTTAAAATATATGTGAAACATCTACATAGAGTTAATTTGGTGTTTTCAGATAAAGAAAAATCAGTCATAATGAAATGACACAGGAGTAAAGAATTGTAAGCCTGGATCATGACTCTGCATCATACAAGAAAAGGTATATATATGTATATGGATTTCTGGAGTATCCAGAATATTACTTGAAGTTGCTTCTTAAATCAAACATAAGGTGTCATAGGAACTAGATAAAGCACTTCAAAGGCAGCATAACCTTTGCTATTTAAAGATAACTCTGCTATTCATTCTAATACTTGTTAACTCAAAGCTAGAGGCTATTCATGAGTGTTTTTGAAATAGTCTTCTGAACATAAGAGAATCATTTGGGCTTCTGCACAATAAGTGTTTCAAAATATGCATGTTGGGAAAGGGGGGAAAAGTTCTTTCATTTATATTTCTTCTAAAAAATGATGTAATTTAGAAAGCATTTTTGTAATGGGTCCCAACCCTAGGGTAGCCTTTTTAATTTTTCTTTTAGGGGATTATTTTCACATAGACTTAATGAGTCAGGGTCTGTTGAATGAGTGATTTAAAAAAAAAAACTGTATGAAACAAGCTAAATATATATATATATGCACATATATATACACATATATATTATCACATGTGTATGTACATGTATGTGTTCATATATGTGTATATATCTATATCTATATGTTGCTTTTCTTTCCCTTGCCATTCTTCTTCCTCCCTTGGGAATTAAAGAGAATTTATTTATGGAAACACCCCTCTTAAAAATAGGGCAAATTTCTATCTTGATGTTGACCTCAATGTTTATTTCTATATATTTACAACATGAATATTTGTATATCATTGATGTTTTAGAAGGAAATCCAAACTAAACTGAGCTTCTTTGCTGTGCTTTTAAGTTAAATTCTGTTTTTTGCATGATACCATTATATGCATCAATTTAGTTCTATCTAGCTTTACATTTGCTGTGGTTATTATATGAAGTATTATTTTTATCATTGACATATTTTTCTTATTCTTGAAGACTAGTTGCTAATCACTTTATGGTTAAACAACAGCTTACTCATACTCATTATTCTTATTCCTACATTTACTCGAAAGTGAGAAGAAAATAATGAGTAATGTGGCTGTATTTTTGCAAGTATAGCCTTCACTCCCAAAACTTTAACTTTATTTTGACCTTATTTGCAACAGAGAGGAGAGGATATGGATTAAAGAAAAGAAAGAATATTTGGCATTTTAAGATTCTCTCTATTTAAGGCAAGTGCATATAAACATTTGGTGTTATTTGCTTCTGGACCTTTTTTTACAATGTTTGTATTGGTTATCTATAACTATAGATATAAATCTTTACATCTATGTGTATCTTTATAATCTCTTATGAAAGAGTAAAAAAAGAAAGAGAAATTTTTATTTTGTGGCATATTTTTCTAATTGCCTAGACCTTTACAGATTTAGTTTGGCAGAATGTCATTTTTATACTTGGAAAAAAATCAGAATTATCACTCAACTGAAGAATTAATTTTGGATCATAGATTGGAGAAGTAGACTGTCATCAATGCTCCAAGCACAGTAGGGCATTTAGGTAGGATCCAGATGGAATTTCATCCATTCTATTATTCCTCCCTAGTAGATTCCCTATCTCACTCCCCAAGGAGATTGGTCCAAACCTCTTTTCTCTTCAAGCTTACCATTACTACTTCCTCCACCTTCACAGCTCAGAATTTCTGCAAGAAAACAGCCATTCATCATAGATGCCTTCTTTTAATTTCTATATCTCACACCCTGTTGGTATCTTCTCCTGTTTTTTCATGTCTTTTGTGAAGAGATGGATATCCTTATCAAGGCCATTCAATCTGCAAGAACTCTTGATTGCATTTCCTCCTCTTCCTCTTTCCCCTTCCCTTTCAGCACTCCTCCTCTCACTCTGTGTCTTTTTTCTTTCTCTACCTGCTGCCTTAGTTGTTCTTTCACCATCACCCACAAAACATCCTAAGTCTCCCCTATTCATTAAAAAAAGAAAGAAAACAATTGTTTTTCACTAGACTCTACCATCTGGTACATCTCAGTGATAGTGTCTCTAGTGCTACCATCTCTGGGTCCTGATGCTTCCTTATTTAATCGTAATCTCTTCAGTTCCTCATCACAGTAACTTTCTTTTCACCTTTTCCCTGACAAATTATTGAAAAGGTCAGTCTGATTTGAGCATGCTCAATGTTAAAAAAAAAAAAGCAACATAGTTCTGAAAAACCAATCCAGTTTTTCTTCTTTGCTTATAAATAGTAAATCATTATAATACCATAATCATAATATCGTGTGTGTGTGTGTGTGTGTGTGTGTGTGTGTGTGTGTGTATACATATATATAGTGTTTTAAGGTTTGCAAGGACCTTTATAATTTCTTCTTTGCTCCTCCTAATAACCTGAAAGGAATCCCCATTTTTTTTTAAAGTAGGTGAGGATGGATTTGAATTCATGTCTTTCTGATTTCTGGACCATTATTCTGTCCACGGCACTACCTACCTGCCTCATCTGAATGAACAAATGTTGTCACAGTACACGTGAAAGATAGTTAGTATATCTCAAAGCTGAATACTGTTGTGGAATGTCCAGAGACGGACAACTTATAAGATCAAGTAGGTTATGGGAATAGACTTCAAAGGTGATTATTTTTTTTTTTAATCTGACAAAGTGAAGAGTCACAATGGTTGTAATCAAAATCCTAGGCATGAAGAGTATAGATCACATAAGCATGGATCTAAATCCTGAAAGAGAGGAAGGGGTCATGGCAGGAGGCAGGACAACAATCAAAGCATAGCTTGAGCTTTGAAAAAGGTAAATTTAGAACATATGAAAGGTAATTCTGCCTTACATAGATGGTAAAAAATGGGAGAATTCATTAAACCAAAAGGTGAGATAAGCTTAAAATATAAATAGAAAAATGCCAAATTAAACTTTAATAAATTTAAAGATGATATAATTGCTGTTCAGTGAGCTTGACCCACTATATCCTATGTCTGTGTCTTTATTCACATGTACCTCTCATTTATGGATATCATTCCCATAGTTCATGGTCTATCAGAGATGCCAATATGCCTTCTCTTTCCCAAAGTCTTACTTTATCCTCCTAGTCAGAAATGATCTCTCCTTCCTCAAATTCCTTTGCCTGTCCCTCTTTCAAGCCATATAGTGAGTTAAGAAATCTCATTACTTGTGACCCTGTTTAGTAGGCAGAGCTTTCTAGACAGTGGGTGTTTAGTCATGTTTGAATACATATTGATTTATAAAGCTTGTACATTCATATGTCAGCACAAATTGTGCAATGTGGGAAGTTTTAGGAGGAAAAGAATTGCTTCATATGATTCAATGAAGAGCATATATTGCACAAGTAGAAGACATTCTTTTGAAAAATTCTGGAGACCAGTTGTTACTAAAATATATTAAAAGCAGAGTCATTTGTTTTCCTCTCCTGTTTCACTATTCGCATCTCAATTTTTTTCCTGCTACTTCTTTCCCTTTATTTTGACAATTTTTTTTTTCTGTTCTTGTTATATGGTAATGTAACAATTCCATTTTCTTCATTTCGCAGTTTAAAAAAATATTTTGGCTTCAGAAGCTTACATGGAAATCTTAATCTCAGGGAATCTTTTATAAAATTGCTTGAGAATCATTGATTTATTGTGCCACCTCACCTAGGTGAGAATTCAAATTCATGTTCTAAGCTAACTTAACCACATTAAAAAAGGGACTCCAGAGTCCTTGAAATGCAAAAGAGTGAGCTATACTAAAGTCTCACTGGAATACACCTTTTCTTTCAAGCATTAAGGATAAGTTTACAGTGGAATAGAGTATGGTAATGCAATCAAATAGTGTTGTGTTTCACCTCTCACTGCAGCCAAAGGGCATATCTGATGTCTTATCTGAAAGCTAAGCTTTTCATCATCTGTACAATGTTAGTTTTCAGGAGCACATATGTATGAGAAAATAACATGTACGTGTATATCCAGTCACACATCAATGTCAAAACCATTATGCTGAAAATCTCAGTCTCTTAATTGAGGTTAATGTCAAGGATGCTGATTGGCTATGAGTCATTTTAACTGAACTCTCAAATTTGACTAATTACTTTTCAGTTAACTCAAAGAAGTAAACATATGTTGTATATGAAGAAACAGAACAGCCAAGAAAATAGAGTTGCTGTTGGTAAGTGGTGGGCAAATATATGAGATATTTGCCAAGCTGAAGCATGAAATATGGCTAGCTTTTCATGAATTAAGCTGTGACTTTATAGATGACAGTTATATAAGGCATTGGTGACTGATTAATAAATGGCAATCAGAAGAATTACATCAAAAACATGCTTTAAGCTGAGAAAATGTGCTTGGTATTTTAGGAGTGGTTTCTTTCAAAGTTGGAGGTATTGAAAAGGACTATACATATGGCTAACATTTAGCAATGACAGGGAGCTTGACAAGTGTGCCATTTTCTTAGGTGGAAATGCCTTCTCTCATTTATTTAAATCACTTCCTGCCCCAATTGACTCATAGTATTCCAAAGAGATTCATGAGTTGAATTTTTGTTTTCATGGATAGATACAAGCAAGCATCCATTCCAATTTAGCACATTAACCAGATCCTGGTGGCTGGAATCTATTGACTGAATTCCAAGTGGCATGTAGTTTCCTGATGGATAACAGAGTAGGAGAGTACCTTAGGTACTTTCGATGGGTTCATTTTCCCTCTTTTCTCAAGGAGTGCAATATCTGATTCATCATCCTCTTCTCCACCCCGAACCCTGTCATTGTACTTAGGGACAACAGATTACATGTTGATGTCCCTTTAAATACCTGTGCTTACCAGTTCATCAACCTCTCTGTACCTTGAAGGATTTATGCCTTCATTCCATCTTAGCCACACACTGGAAGAATCAGACATTTGATTCCGTATTATGAATGTTCAATTTTTCAAGCTTTAGTATACTAAAATTTCACTAAGACTTTTGCATATATAGCTGATGACTTCTTGTAGTCACTGATCATTAAAAATACTATAACTAGATTCTAATATGTATGAATATATACATATGTATATGTGTGTATAATATTTTTCTTAAAAATACTCAGACTTTCAAAACTATATAGTACCTTCTTCCCACACATTCACATTCCTATACTACTTTGGTTTCCACATTTCCTTTAAGGACAAATGGAATTTTTCTATTACAGAGATTTTTCCACAGTCTCATAATTATTAGGAAGAAAAGCACAGTGTGTAAATTTTAGGTATGTGCTAGGCATTGAACTATGCACTGAGAACAGAAATACAAAAATGAGGCCAGTCTTACCCGAATGGCATTTATATTCTGATGAGGGAGGCTGTGCACATAGTGGTTTCTAGAGAAGAATTTTGGTCTCAGGAGTCCCAGAGTTTGTGGTCTTACCTTTTCATGTAGTGATGTTTGATTACTATTCCTCAAGAAACAGGTGGAAAAGGGTAAAGGAGAGGATGCAGCGGCAGCACACATATCAAGATACTTGGGTTTCCTGTTAGATGGCTGAATGGTATGTGAAACATGGGCAGAAAACATCTAGGTATAATGAGGTTAGTGAGTTTATATGTACTCAAGCAGGACAATGTGTCTGTAGTACATAGGGACTTATCTAGTGGATTAAAAGCAGAGTCAAAGCATGGTCTCTGGAGATTGAGTCTATAGGGTGACTTGTCTAGATGAAGATGAGGTGGTATCAGGCTAAATGTAGAGATCTCTAGTTTCCTGGTGGATGGCTGAGTAAGAGAGTGCCTTAGGTGCTTTTGATGGGGTCAAGTGACCTGGATTATGTAAACTCGATCTTAATTAATCTGCATTTATTAAGCACCCGCTCTATGCCAGGCTAAGCAGTAGAGATAAAAAAAAACAAAAATACCAAAAATTAAGCCAAAACAAAACAAAAATAACCTAAAAATAATCCCTGCTCTTAGAAGATTGTAAATACAAATGCAAGAGACAACATTTACATGAATAGGGTTAGATTAGATCCGTGCTGGGTATAAGGAAGGTAACTTTACTAAGGAAGGAAATAAGTGGCTGTATGAACTAGAAAGGCTTCTATACAACAGAAACTTTGAGCTGATTCCTGAAGGGAGACAAGGAAGCCAGGAGCCAGAAGTAAGGAAAGAGAATGTTCCAGGAATGGGGGACAGCCAGTGAAAAGGATTATGAAGCCAATATATCTTAGGCCTCACTCTCTCAGAGGAAAGCTGGTTAAATCTCCTTAGATTCTGAGGGATACTTATGAGGGGTTGGGGTTCAGAATCAGTGACATCCCTACATATACATGATCCCACCAAGTTAATATCCAACTGAGATATCACTGACAGATAAGACCTCATCTCACTATACCTAATCTGAGTCCCAAAGGAATGCAGATGTGTCATTGGGGGATTTATGCTATAGTCTCGCTAAAAACCCAGCATGAGCTCAACTCCTAAACTCCCAGACTACTAAGTGTGCAGATGGCTCACTTTCCTAACCTTTTGAAATTTACAAGGTCATACCTTCCAACTACACTTCCAACTAAAGAACATATGCCAGGACGTTGAACTAAGGCTTCTATTTGTGGGGCCACATGTTGATATTGCCTTACAGAATTCTCTCATCAGTCAAGTTAAAAGAAGAGATATAAGCAAGAGAAGAAAAATTGAAGGCTGACTAAAGCCTTTTGAGGGTACCTTCACCTCTTTTCCCAGTTCCACAACTTTAATCATTCAAAGAGGAAATGTTTAGCCAATCAAAACCAATTATAGAGTGTCTACAATTCTCCAAAGTCTCTATAAGGTAATTCCACCACATGATATTACAACTCCCCTAGAAGTAGACTTCCCAGCCTCTTACATATGGAGAATTGTATCAGTAGCACTTTTGCTATATTCAGAAGTACTGGGATCATTGGCCAATCCTCTGTTACATGTAAAAATGGGAGCTGGAGGAAATATAGTATCATGTGTGAGGAATAATATATTGGCCATTATCACTGGACCATAAAGTGAGCATATGGAAGGGAATAATGATGAGAGGACTAGAAAGATAGGGAGAGACTATATTGTGTAGAGCTCTGGATGCCAAACAGAGGACTGGGCCTTTGTAGATCATAGAAACAATGGAGTTTATTGAGCAGGAAGGTTAATTGGTGAGAATTTACTTTGGGAAATAAAAAAAAAAAAACAAACACTTTAACAGCTCTATGAAGAATGCATTGGAGTAAAGAGAGACCAGAAGCAAGGAGACCAATTACAAGCCTATTATAACAGTCCATGTGAGTGGTGGCGAGGAACTAAACTAGATTGATAATCTTGTGAGTGAAGAGATGGAGATATATACCAGAGATGCTGTAAAGGTAGAAATGACAGAATTTGCCAAATGGTTGGTTATGTAGGGTGAGTTTGAGTAAAAATTAAAGGATTACACCAAGGTTGAGAGTCTGGGTGACTGGCAGAATGAAGGTGGTGCCTTCCAGGTAAGTTCAAAAGAGGAGAGAGTTTGGAGGGAAAGCATATGAGTTCTGATTTGGACATGACAAATTTGCATTGTGTACCAGACGTGAAGTTTGAGATGTCCATAAGGCAGTTGCTAGTGTGGGTCTGAGATTCAGGAGAGAGATCATGATTGCATATATAGATTCGTGCATCATCTGCATAAAGTGGTAATTGAACTCAATAAATTTGTGGATGTGATCATTGATACACTGTCAATGACCTTTGAACTATTATGGAATATAAAAAAAGTACTTTAGAATTGGAGCAGGAAAAATGTCCCAATTTTCAAACATGAGGAAATTCTGGAATGGATCATTAAAGATCTGGTTAATAAACAACTAGGAAAAAAGAAAGCATTGATTACAAAAAAGCCAGCATAGCTTTATCAAGAAGGAATTATTCCATACTAACCTTAACCCCCCCCCTTTTTTTTTCTTGCAAAGGATTACTAAACTAGTAAATGAAAGGCACATGACAGATGTACCTTTCTGCATAATATCTTTCTTAACTATTCTGAATTATCTAAATATTTCCATTCTTTTTATATGCTCAGTTTTTCTATTGCTCTCTTTGGTGTTATTTTGGCACATTACTCATTTTTCGTTCTCTTAAATCTTACCCCATCAACCAGCCCCTTTGCCCTCTTAGCCACTTCAGTTGTTTTTTTCCCTGACCTGCCTCCTACATGTGGTTATTATTGTAATTTATTTTTGGAATGTTGACAGCTTATTTGGCTCTGTTCAAACCCTAACATCTTTCTTTTTAGTGAGTTGACTAAAATGGCCATATTGTGCCTGGTGTGGTCTCAGCAGGCAATAGAAATTACATTGGACCAAAGTAACCCTATCAGACTCAGGATTTGTTGCAATGCTCTAACCATTTATTTGGTTTTCTGGATTCAGCAAAATCCCTTGTCATTATATTTTGTCTTCCTCTCTTCTTCCATTTTCCTTCCTCCCTTCTTTCTTTCTTTCCTTCCTTCTTTCCCTACTTCCTGGTTTTTTATTTTAAAAATCAACTTTGAATATAATTATACTTATTATACACAACTAATTTGTATTGTTTGATAATAGCTAACTATCAAGGAGAAACTATGCTTTTCACTGAGATATGACTGAGATATAAGATACTTTGGAGGAAAGCAATATAAGCACAGAGCATCAATACCATTAATTAAACAAGGTGATTTAAAAAAAAAGAGATAAAAAGTTCTAAGCTTCTCATACTTGGAGGTTAATATTTCCAGTATACATTGAATATTTGGTTATTTTAAACTCAAGTAAGGATTAACTGTTACCTTCTGCCCCAGGATTCATATAATTATGTCTATGCAGTTAAAATTATGTTTAATTTAACTTATTTCAACCTAATAAATATTAAGTATCCATTATTTGCAAAACTCCATATCAGCACTGGGAATTCATAGATAAAGAGATGCTGCCTTCAAAGAGTTCATAATCTACTAGAAGATACAATTTGAATATAGAGAAATACAAGTATGTAGAAAATGATACAAAATAATTTCCAGGAAGAGAGTTAAAAGTGTGGGCTGAGGAAAGGCCTCATAATAGAGACGGCATTCAAAGTTTCTCCTCCCCCCATGCCCAGAGTGAATGTAATTCACCCTTTCCTCTGAACACCATAAAAAGAGGTCAGAACATAGACCGTTAAAAAAAAAAAAAAGTTTCCAACCCATGAATAGGTCAAAGTTCAAGTTCAAATGATTACAAGCACACTCTTTTAATCTGATTGTTACAAATTTTCCAAAGCTTTCAATTTTCAAATTTTTAAAAACAATTTCCAAATTAAATTTATTTTATTTGTATTCCCAAATTATTAGAGAATCTAGCAATGATCTAACCTAGTCTCTCTTCAGAATTCTGCCAAATAGTGCCCCCAACTGTCTATTGTATCATTAATATTTTGTGTGTATAGTTTGGATAATTGAATAGCCCACTGTCAGACGAAATGTCTTTAAATATCATGTCCATGTAGCAAGTTACATAATTTTACTTAATCTGCAGTTGCCTATGACTTAATAGGTATAGTCACTATTTAGGAAAAATATTCTTTGAACTGATTAAAAGATGCTTAGTAATTTGTCTGATTGCCACAATTCATTGCCAAAAAAAATCATGCCCCATTTTTGTGATGACAGTTTCCATAGCCTTGGTAAGAAGATGAAGGGCTTTTGTCTTTTAAATATTTGACCACTTTAATTTGAACCATAGAACAAATTTTCACTTGTCAGTTATAACTCCCTTGCTAACATAAGGCGTTCTTATATTATTCCCACACACGCTATGAACCATGTATAATGAATTAATTGCTCTTTACTCAGAGCACACATTGCACTGTTCCAAATTTTTGCATTTTCTGGGGACCACCCAGTGCCTGAAATGTCATATCTCTTCCTTTTGCCACTCAAATCCCTATTCATCTTTTAATGCCAACCATAAGTAAAGATTTTCCTGATCCCCTGAGACAGCAGCAACCTTTCTTTCAGACCTCACACAATTCACTCCACTACTTTAGGTTTTGTTGTTGCTGTTGCTACTCTGTTTTGTTTTGTCTGGTCACATTCTAATTCACTTACCATGTAATTCTGTATCATAGATATCTGTGTCAGTGTTTTTTCCCTACTGGGATTAAATCACCATGAGGGCAAGAACTACATCTTAGCTAAACTTTGTATCTCTTCCAACAGTTCAATTCAACTCAATAAACATTTATTAAGCAGTTTTTGTGTTCCAGGAACTCAACAGCATGCTTTACTGATAACAGTTTTTTTAAAAAAATTTTCAATTCACAGAACAAAATAAGCATATCCATAACACAGTACAGAGACTGCAAATCTACCATGTACAACTTGTAATTCTCTCCAAATATACAGAAAAGTTATCATGTAAATTATAACACATATGCCACCTACCTCTTGAATAAAAGGAAGTAGGTAGTGTACATGTGCTTTGTAAACTTTAAGGTACTTTAAAAATATGATCTATTAGTACTACTCTTTAATAATAACAACAACAACCTCTGATTGTCTTCTGCTGAAAATAAATTGGGAAAAAGCTAGTAATGTAGGGCTGTATCAAGTCCTCCTCTCAATTATCTGCTTAGCCTAGATCAGGAATACTATTTTGATTTGCCTCAGGGAGGTATGCATGAAAGATTATTTTTAAACCAGAGGAATAGATGAGGATCTCTTCAGTTTCTACCTACTAAAAAGACCATTAAGGAAAACAATTGTATCATACTTACAGTTGGATAGAAGGTATACAGATTTCAAAGGCTGACAGATTAGTTGCATTATTAGAAATGCATAATAGGAAAGCTGTTTTTCCCTCACTCAGAAGCTTTTTTTTGCAGGACAAGAAAACCTCCCACAATACTCCAAGTATTAACTCTGCTGGAATCCTCCCTATCCCCCTGGTCAGCAGACGATTTCTTCTAAAATCTGTTGATTACATGCTTCTTACGGAGGTTTATGAAATTAGAAATGTCTGTGATAATATAGACTTGAGTCCTAGGGCAGAATCAGAAAGTTGAGAATTACCTGTAGATCTTGAAGGTTTACTTGTTCATTTCTCAAGTCAGGTATCTTTGTAGCACATTTATCCCTCTGGTCCACACCCTCTTCTTCTCAGTTTGCTAGAATTCTTTGTGGCAAGGAGAGAATTGACTCTTATAGAGAGAAATAGACTCTTATTTGACTTATATTCATCAGCTCCTCTATCCTATCTCTACTCCCAGTTCAGTAATTTGTCAGGTCTCGCCGATTCCCAACCCTCTCTCTGTTTCTGACATCAGTAATACCAAAGATGCAGGAAAGGGAACTCTTCCTCATGGGGAAATAGAAGGGAGGCTTTGCATTTGAAAATTTCAGTGAACTTCTTACCCATATCTCTTTGGTTCTAATTATATTATTTTCCACATTACCAGTATTTCTTTTCCTAATTTCCTTCTGACCTTTCCCCAAAATAAGATGCTCTTTAAAAATATTGTATGTGTTGATATATAACCATTACTATTGAGGCAATTAGATGGTATAGTTGGCAGCCAAGTGACACAGTAGATAGAATGCTGGGCCTAAAGTCAGGAAGACCTGAGTTCAAATTCAGCCCTAATACTTGCTAACTATATGACCTTGGGCAAGTCACCTAAACCTGTGCAATAACAATTTTGCTGGCCCCTATTGTGGCTGTGTAAAACCCACAACAACCAGTACACAGAAGGCCACTAACACAGGTTCTTTTGATATGCTTTACTAAGGAAAGCAATGTTAAGAGGTTAACAATCTTACTTTAATCCAACATACAAATATAACTCACTTAGTTCAGGCAAAAAAGCCAGCAACCTAAACTTTAGAGCAAATACAAACAAATTACAAACATACACAATATAAACAGACCAAATCACAATTCATAGTTACCAAGAAAGCATCAACATCTCAGGTTACAAGCTGGGGGCAGGGGGTGGGTGTTCTTCTTAAAGCAGCTACCCAGAATCCCACACCACTCTTCCAGTGACTGAGAGCCCCAAAAGTCAAAGGCCAACCCTGGATCTTATGTACCCGTGTCAGATCCCGAAGGATTCTCACCCAGTCAGCAAAAGGGTATGGGCATGCAGCTTTGCACTTAGTAAGATTTAATCAAAGGCATTTGATTACTTTAGCATTGCTAAAAGTCCCACCTTAATTACCAACACACCCTGTTTGCCTCAGTTTCCTCATTTGTCAAATAAACTGGAAAACGAAATGTCAAACCACTCATATCTTTGCCAAGAAAACCACAAATGGGGTCATGAAGAGTTGGAAATGACCAAAATAACTAAACAGCAAAAGACAGTCAGGAAGACTTGAATCCAAATCTGACCCCAGACACTTCTTGATATATAATACTGGGCAAGTCACAACTTCTGCCTAGCTCAGTTTCCTCAACTGTAAAATGAGCTAAAACTCGTCCCTATCTCACAGGGCTTTTATGAGGATCAAATGAGATGATTTTAGTAAAGGGTTTAGCACAATGCCAGGCACATAGTTGGTGCTTAATAAATGTTTGTTCTCTTCCTTTCCCTTCATGGTAGCCAAGAATACACCGTAGTTATCAGTCATAGTTAATTTAATGGCAGCATTCATTCACGCATTCATTGACTCATTCAGTTTTTAAAATATATACATACACATGTGTATATGTGTGTATGTATATGCGTGTGTGTATGCATATATATGTGTGTATTTATACATATGTTATGCGCAAGCCACTGTGTTAGGTTGTTTAACAAAGGAAGCACATTAGCAATTTCAGTAGGGGCTGCTATTCTGGCCCCTATCTTTTTATGTGCCAGCCAGCTGCCTCTTTTCCTTGTAGCTTGACCTGATTTCTTTTTTTAACTGATCAAAAATACTTTAAGATTTATAGCGCACGTAAAATTTAATTGTATACTTGAACTTATTTGTGGAAATTTTTATACTTTTATCACATGTTAAAAAAATTAGTGCGTCTCAAAATTGAAATAGAGCATGTTACTTATTTCTTAAGCCAAAAGTAAATTTTGGACTTAGTCTAAAATAAAAGTTAGCTTGTTCAGCCTCTTAAAAAATCCCCCACATTTTCATAAAGTCTTTATCTACTAGTCCTTTTTTTCTCACTAAAGACGCTGTGATTCAAAATGCTCAATTCTTTTGGGCATCTATTATAAAAAGAGTTACTTTAGTCTGCAAGTACCCCATAACATCATATTTTCCCTGAAATATCACTGAGAACACATTCTCAAATGTATGTCCCTCGACAAGTCACCACCTCCATTTGCCTCAATTTGCTCATCAGAAAAATGGGAATAATAATAGCATCAATCTCTCAGGGCTGTTGTGAGGATCAAAATAGATAAAAAATTGTGAAGTGCTTAGCACAGTGCCTGGCACATATTAAGCACTGCATAAATATTAACTGATTGTCATTATCATTATTATGACTGAGATGTATTTTAGGGCAATCTAAGCAGAAGAAAATTTATTATGTTCAGTGTTAATGGGAGACTATCTTAGACTGTACTTCCATGTTGGAGCCAATAGCTTCTCCTCCTGTACCAACATTTTAAATATAAATCTGAATTACGGAGGAGGTTAGAAGAGATAATTAGGAGGGAAATGGACCTGGATTCCTTCTACTGCTTCCCTAAAGACCATCTAGAAGTTGAATGAGCAGTGTGGGTTAGTACTGGGCAAAATGTCCCCTGGGAGAGTTATTATGAATTGTATACTAAATTTGCATATATGAAAAGACCTGCCCTCTAATAACTGCAGCAATCTCAGTATGAGTGTTTTAAAAGCATATTAGATGAAGGAGTGACTCTTTTAGTAGTTTACATGGGAGAATGGATGCTACTTTAAGTAGGTAGGAGATTTGAAAGAAGAACAAGTAGCTGAGTGTCTAGTGACATGTAAGAGTGAAACCAAGAATCAACTAACCAAAAGGGAGAATTCAGAAAGATTATGTAGGTAAGACAAGGCCTTATATAAACTTTGGATGTCAAATTCATACATCTGAGTGCCCAGCTGTTTATCTAAAACAATCATAATTTTTGAACCCGAAGAACTTGTCTTCCAGTTGTGAGTTTCTAGCCATATTTACACAAGCAAAATTAATCATAATAGTTTTCTCAAAATTTCATGTCCTTTTAACAAAAAGACATTTTTGCCTTATTTGTCCAGAACTCCAGATCATAGTTTTAATTGTCCACTTAAATTTGTGTAGAGACAAAATCAAAAGGTGGAATTCATAAGAAACGGTGTAAAAGGGCCAAAACTTTGTATTTTAATGAAGTTATAACTTTATGGTTTTAAAGAAGCATTTCTAATATATAAGTTCATTAAATTTGATGATTCTATCATTTATTATTATCTAGGTTGAAATTTCCATTTCTGTGATGGAATACGGCACAATGCCCCACCACATATAACAAATAAAATCATTTAAATGCACGCACACGCACACATATGCATGCACGTGCGTACACATGCACACACACACACACACACCCCTATATATGACACAGGAAAGAAAAGAGAAAGGAAGCAATATTGTCATTCACAACTCATGAATATACTGTGAATGCTATCTATGCTAGGCAATTTAGGTGGCAAACAGCTAAGGTATAAATAGTATGCCACTTCTTGGGGTACTGGGTTGTCATTTTGATTTGAGGCATACTTAATCTCTACCTGGAAAATATGGTTTTTATATTGGAAGAAAATAGTGTTTTCTACTAGGAAGCCTAAATAATATTCTCATACCAAGCATGTAAGAATCCCATCCTTCTTAAAGTAGGTATATTTCACCTCATCATTTTCATGTGCTATTGCTAAGGTATATCAATATAGCTCCTCCAATGAAAGGTAGTTCCAGTAGTGTATGATGTCTTGGCATCATTTGTAACAGAAATGATGAGAAGCCTTTGGCTTAATGGCCACTAATTTATTTTGAATTTATGATGCATTGCAGCCATTAGAAGTAAGCTGCTTTACATCCATTCATGGGGAATATGAGTTCTGTCTGGGGTGGATTGTTTTATTTCTTGATGCCAAATAGGAAAAGATCCCTATTTTAAACACCCCCCCCCCAAAAAAAAAGCAAAAGCCTGCAATAAAGTAAGAATAAGGCAGTATCCTAGCAATTCTCCCTATACCTTCCCATTTATTGTTTCCCCATGATTTCCCATATAGGACCACATAGGTGATTTAAAAATGAAAAATTGTCACTGTAGGTGTCACATTCTTTTCGATTATCAATTTAATATATAAAAGGAGTAAAATTAGAGGAATTTTGCTGTGTGATTAGAACACTGGATTTTAACTAATGGAGCCATGGTATAACAGAAAAAACATACATAAAACACTTTCAAAATAACATCAAAACAGTAAACAATTGATCATCTTCTCTAAGTTGACTATTGTACTAGGTACAGTGTGAAATATAATAAAGCCCTGGGCATGGTTCCTGTCTTCAAGTAACCTAAAGTTTAGTTAGCTAGAGAATACATACATATGATGAAATACACAATTAGAGGCAATGATAGATGAGCTGTCACAAAAGCAGTGCAGTGATTAATTGCCAAAGGAATGATTCAGATGTGAAGTGCTGCCAAAAGTCAGAGGAGGAAGAGATCACATCGGATTAGAGTAACAAGAACGGCTTTAATGAAGATATGAGTTGGGTTTTGACTTAACCTGAGATTTAAAGAGGGCATTCTGGTCAGGGATAACAGCAAAAGCAAAAGCTCCATGGTGCCACAGGAGGGTGATTATATCACTTTGTCTTAATCCAAGTATTCATAAAGGAAAGGAGAGATATGGCTGGAGAGATAATAGGGTGGGGCATGGTTTCAGAAAACCTCAACTGCCAATTTAAGGGGAAAGAAGATCAAAAGATCGAGAAGAATAAAGTGTCCTTCCAAACCAATTTTCCAATCATTTCTCAGTTTGATGCAATTCTTCCTCCTCCCCTAAGTTGAAAGTATTATAAAATGATGACAGCCATTCTAACTTACTGTAGCATGGAGTCAAGACATTTCTTCCATATTAGGTATGAGCCCCCTTGATTCTTTCTTAAATTGTAAAAATAATTACATATATAAATAAATATATTAATTAAATTAAATTAATTAAATATATGTGTGTGTGTGTGTGTGTGTGTGTGTGTGTGTGTGTATATATATATATATATATATATATATATATATATACACACACACACACATATATAAATAAATAAAATAAAATAAAATAAAATAAAATAAAATAAAAATCTCTAGAGCAGGAGCCCCTGCCCTATAAACTGCCTTCTTGTTCTAGTTGCCTAGCTTTAGTTGTACTGTGGTAGCTGCTCAGCTTGATTTACAATTCATATACAGATGGATTGACAAATGAAGAAAGTGAGGCAAACAAGGTTAAATGCATTGTTCATGGTCCCACAGCTAGTGTCTGATGCTAAATTCTGTGTCTTGACTCTGGACACAGAACTCTACTTTGCCACTTAGTATGCCCTTTAAAATGTGAGCCCTAAATAAAAAAAAGTTAAAAAAAATGTGAGCCCTTTTTTGAAATAACAAATGGACTGTTTTACATATGTGGTATTGGCTAATTGACAAAGGTGACAAAAAAAGGCAAAATGAAAATTGCTGAAGGGGATATGAGATGATAGGCAGTGATGCACTGTTTTTAGAACTGTGAATTGATTTAGCTATTGTGGAAGGAGATTTGGAACTTAACCTCCTCAAAATTATGAAATTTATCCAGTAATACCACTATTGGGCATTCATCCCAAAGTAAATTAATGATGTGAGACAATCTCTTTATTCCTCCCTAAATGATTACCTTTTCTGACTGTCTGCAGAAGTCATTTACCTTTTTCTCCACATTGTCAGCTGACCTTGCCTCTTATTTTAATAAAGAAAAAATGGAGGCCATTCAATGGCAGCTCCCTAATCTCCAATTCCCTTTGATATCTTCTATTCTCTACTTTTTCTAAACTTCAACAGAGTTGAACCTTTTCTTTCTATAGACCTCTGTGTGTGCACTTGATCCTATCAATATCTTTTCATTGCATCTTCATTCACCCCTCCATCTTTAAATCTTTTTTGTTATTTTTATTGTATTTTTATTTATTTATTTTTCATATTTTTATTATTTAATATTTTTAGTTTTCAACATTGATTTCCACAAGATTTTGAATTACAAATTTTCTCTCTATTTCTACCCTCCCCCTATCCTAAAATGGCATAAATTCTGATTGCCCCTTACCCTAGTCTGCCCCACCCTTCTGTCACTCCACTCCATCTCCGTCCCCCCTCCCCCCATTCCCTTTCCCCTTACTTTCTTGTAGGGCAAGATAGATTTCTATGTCATTTCTATACCAGGGTGGAGGGCACACTGTCCCCAGCTCCACAGGTTTTCTGTAGGTATTTTCAGGGATACATTGCCTGTATATCTTATTTCCCAGCTGCATGTAAAAAACAACTTTTTTTTGAGCATTTGTTTTTAGAACTTGGAACAAGTTTGGAACTTTAGAACGAGTTCCAAATTATCTTCCTTCTTCACTTTCCACCCACACTCCTTGAGAAGACAAGCAATTCATATAGGCCACACATATCATTATGCAAAACACTTCCATAATAGTCATGTTGTGAAAGATTAACTATATTTCCCTCCATCCTATCCTGTCCCCCTATATTCAGTTTTCTCCATTCACCCTGTCCTTTTTCATAAGTGTTTGCTTTTGATTACCTCCTCCCCCAATCTGTCCTCCCTTCTGTCATTCCCCTCTCTCTTATACACTTCCTTCCTACTTTCCTGTGAGGTAAAATACTCAATTGAGTGTGTATGTTATTCCCTCCTGAAGTCAAATCCGATGAGAGCAAGATTCACTCATTCCCTTTCACCTGCCCCCTCTTCCCTTCCAGTGGAACTGCTTTTTCTTGCCACTTTTATGTGAGATAGTTTACCCTATTCTATCTTTCTCTTTCTCCTCCTCCCAATATATTCCTCTCTCGTTCCTTGGTTTTATTTTATTTTTTCTGATATCATCCCTTCATATTCAACTCACCCTGTGCTCTTTGCCTGCCTCTCTCTCTCTCATATATATATATATATATATATATAGATTCCCTTCAACTACCCTAATACTGAGAAAGGTCTCATCAGTTACAAATATCATCTTTTCCATGTAGGAATATAAAGAAAATGGTTGAACTTTAGTAAGTCCCTTATGATTTCTCTATCCTGTTTACCTTTTCATGCTCCTCTTGATTCTTGTATTTGAAGGTAAAATTTTCTATTCAGCTCTGGTCTTTTCACCAAGAAAGCTTGAAAGTCTTCTATTTTATTGAAAACACATATTTTGTCTTGGAGTATTATACTCAGTTTCGCTTGGTAGGTGATTCTTGGTTTTAATCCCAGCTCTTTTGACCTGGAATCTCGTATTCCAAGCCCTTCAATCCTTTAATGTGGAAGCTGCTAGATCTTGTGCGATCCTGTTTGTGTTTGCACAATATTCAAATTGTTTCTTTCTTGCTGCTTGCAATATTTCCTCCTTAACCTGGGAACTCTGGACTTTGGCTACAATATTACTTGGAGTTTTCTTTTTGAGATCTTTTTCAAGAGGCGATTGATGGATTCTTTCAATTTCTATTTTACCCTCTGATTCTAAAATATCAGGGCAGTTTTCCTTGATAATTCCTTGAAAGATGATATCTAGGCTCTTTTTTTGATCCTGGCTTTCAAGTATTCCAATAATTTTAAAATTATTTCTTCCGGATCTATTCTCCTGGTCAGTGGAATACTAATGTTACATAAGAAGTGATGAGCAGGCTGACATCAGAAAAACCTGGAAAAAACTCATATGAAGTGATGCTCAGTGAATTGAGCAGAACCAGAAAGAACATTGTACAAAGTAACAGCAACATTGTATAATGACTAACTTTGAGAGACCTACCTCTTCTCATCAATGCAAGAATCTAAGACAACTCCAAAAGACTCATGATGGAAAATGCTCTCTCCATCCAGAAAAAGAACTATGGAGTCTAAATGCAAATGGAAGCATTTTTTTTTTTTTTTTGCTATCTCATTTTGTTTGTTTCTTTTTTCTTGTGGTTCCTGCCGCACTAAAACATGAACAAAATGTTTGCATTGAAAATATGCATCTTTTCTGTCTCATTCACTGAATGGGCATTATGTCACTCTAAGTGAGTATGTGAAAGGTCTGAGCCTGAAAGGACCAGGGTCTCTCATTGCATCCTGGTGTAGTGGTAATCAAGGCAAGACTTTTTGCTGTTCTTCTCTTAAGTGCCTTTAATGATTATGGTCTTTGTTTGAATGGAACAGGTATAGTGGGATCTTTTGCCTTGGAATGTTTCTCTGCACCAAGACAATGGAGAGTCATTGAATTGTATATGATGCGCTGCTGGTGGTTGGAGTTCTCCCACACTCTTGGTGTTAAAGAGATTTCTCACACTCTAAATGGTGAGCCTCTAGTGCCTCAGGGCCTGAGACAGGTATATAAGATCAGAGTTTGGTGTTTGACATTTGGGGGTAAACTCACTTAAACAATCTGGGTGCTGAGACTCTGGGCAAGCTGTTGAACCCACTCCACCCCTGCCCCTCAGATTTGTAACCCAGATAGATGATAATTTTTCTCTGGTAATTATGAATTGTGATTTGATCAGACAAGGTCTGTCTGTTGAAGTTTGTCATTTCTGTTTGTATTTGCCTTGAAGTTCAGGGGGTTGATCTTTTCCCCCAGAACTAAGTGAATGATTTATGTATGATTAAACTGAGATTGTTAACCCCTTAAAGTTGCTTTCCTTAGAAAAGCAGATCAAAGAACCTGTGTTAGCAGCCCTTATGTGTGCTGGTTGTTGCTGATCTGACACAGTCCCAGTAGCTGCTAGCAGATTGTTGCTATACCTGGGTTATCTCTTAGTCATCCTGATGAGTATCAGGTCACTGGATCCAGATGGCTCTGGAGGAGAAAGTGATCCTGGTGATCTCTTTCAAGTCATGTCATCATTTCCGTAATGACATGGTCCTCTTCGAAAATGAAGGACAAACACAACACATTGGTTCTTATTCTTTACTACATGACTAATGTGAAAATATGTTAAATATGAATGTATATGTAGAGCCTATATCAGATTGCATGCTATCTTGGGATGAGGATACAAGAAGAAGGGGGAGAAAATTTTGAACTCAAAATCTTATGGAAGTGAATGTTGCAAAGTAAAAATATTTTTTTTTTAAAAAAAAATAATTCCTTAAAAACTTAAATTGAGCAAATGGAAGGAAATGACTACATGAGATATAAAAAAAAAACCCACAATAAAGCAAAACCAAAAGAATGGAAACATAGATGACAATGTGGAATATCTCACTGGAAAAACAGCTGACCTGGACATAGATCCAGAAGAGATAATTTAAAAATTATTAGACTACCTGAAAGCCATGAAACAAAACAAATCAGATCAAACTAAGCAAAGAAAACAAGAGCCTAAATGTCATCTTTCAAGAAATTATCAAGGAAAACTGGCATGATATTTTAAAACCAGAGGGGGAAATAGAGATTGAAAGAATCCTCTGATCACCTCCTGAAAGAGGTCTGAAAATGAAACCTCCCAGGAATATTATAGCCAAATTCCAGAGCTCCCAATGAAGGGGGAAATATTGCATGCAGCCAGAAAGAAACAATTCAAGGATCATGTACCCACAGTCAGGATACACAAGAGTTAGCAGCTTCTATTGTAAAGGATCAGAGGGCTTGGAATATGATATTCTGGACAGCAAAGGAGATAGGATTACTACCAAGAATCACTCATCCAGCAAAACTGAATATAATCCTGCAGAGGAAATAATGCATATTCAATAAAATAGAGACTTTCAAGCCTTCCTGATGAAAAGAGCAGAACTGAATAGAAAATTTGACTTTCAAATATAAGATTCCAGAGAAGGATAGAAAGGTAAACAGGAAAGTGAACTCATAAGGGACTTAATAAGGTTAAACTGTTTAAATTCTTGCATGGGAAAATGTTACTTGTAACTCGTATGAATTTTCTCAGAAGGAGTGTATATGGACAGAGGGCACAAGTGTGTTATATCAGGAGGGATGATATAAAAAAATAAAATTAAGGGGTAAGAGAGGAATATGCTGGGAGAAATGGAAAGAGAGGGGTAGAATTGGTAAATTTTTTCACACAAAAGAGGCAAGAAAAATATTTTACAGTGAAGGAGAAGATGGGGGAGAGTGGGAGAAGTGAGAATTCTCTCATGAGAATTAGCTCATAGAGAAAATAACATACACAATTGTATATAGAAATCTATCTTACTCTATAGGAAAACAGGAGGGGAAGGGGATAAGAGAAGAGTGGCTGATAGAAGGGAAGACTGGTTGGAAGTCAAGCAAAACACTTGAAGAGAGGCAGGGTGAAAGGAGATAATAAAACAAATAGGGGTAGGCTAGAGTGGAGAGAAATACAGTTAGCAATATTTACTGTGAAAAAAATAAAGCAAGCTTTTCTAATAAAGGCCTTATTTCTCAAACATATATAGAAATGAGTCATGTATAAAAATAAGAGCCATTCCTCAGTCAATGAGTGATCAAAAGACATGAACAATTTTTAGATGATCTATAGCTATATGAAAAAATGCTCTAACTCACTATTTATTGGAGAAATGTAAATTAAAACAAATCAGAGGTACTACCTCATACCTATTAGACTGTCTAATAAGACAGAACAGGAAAATGACAAATGTTGGAGGGGATGTGAGAAAAATGAGGCACTAATGCATTGTTGGTGGAGTTGTGAACTGATTCAACCATTTTGTACAGAAATTTGGAACTATTCCCAAAGGGCTATAAAACCATGCATACCCTGTGACCTAGAAATACCACTACTAGGACTTTTTTTCCCCAAAAGAGAATTAAAAAAAAAAAACAGAAAGATAAAGGACCTATATGTACAAAAAAAATAACTGCTCTTTTCTGGGGCGAAGAATTGGACATCAATTGGGGAATAGCTGAAAAATTGTGGCATATGATTGTTTTGGAATGCTATTGTGCTATTTGCTGTGTACAAAGTAACAGCAGTAAGCAACAAAGTAACAAAGTAAGATGATGTGAATGACTTAGCTATTCTCAGCAATACAGTAATCCAAGACAACTCCGAAGGATGTATGATGAAAAATTCTGTCATTCCCCAGAGAAAGAACTAATGGTATCTGAATACAGATTGAAGCATACTATTTTTTTTTTAGCTTTCTTTATTTTTCTTGTTTTTTTTTTTTTTTTTGGTGGGGGGTAGGGTATGTTTTCTTTTGCCATGACTATTATGGAAATCTTTTGCATGGCTACATTATGTATAACCTACATCAAATTGCTTTCCTTCTCAAGGAAGGAGGTGGGTTGGGGAAGTAGAAAGGGAGAGAATTTAGAAATCAAAGTTTTAAAAACAAATGCCAAAAATTGTTTTTACTTGTAACTGGAGAAAAATTAAATGCTAAATTAAAAAAAAAAAAACTTCAACCTCTACCTACAAACGGTTCCTTAACTTCAAACATGCCCAACTTTCCCCATCATTAAGTAAAAACACCTTCTCTAGGCCTTACTATTCCTTCAAACTTTCATCCTATATCTCTCCTCCCTCTCTCAAAGTCCTAAGAAATAAAAAGAAAAAAAAAACAAAAATGAACCAAACTAATTAATTTAAAATAATTAAACTTCTCACTACTCACTGACTCTTCTCTCACTCTCAGTCTAGCTTCTGAACTTATCACTCAGTTGAAACTACTCTCTCCAAATTTACCAGTCATCTCTTAATTGCCCAAATGAGAGTGTTCTCAATCCTAAGCCATTTCAACTGTCTGCTGAATTTGATTCTGTTGACCACCTCTCTTTTCCTGCATCCTCTCACCTCTAGGTTTTTGTGACATTACTCTCTCTTGGTTCACCTCCCGACTTGTCCAACTGCTCCCCATCAGTCTCCTTTGCTGGTTCATCCACCTTATGCACCCTAAATGTGGATATTCACCAAGATTCTCTCCTAGGCCCCTTTCCTCCCTATATTCTCCATCCCCTTTTTTTCTGTAACTTCACCTCCCAAGGATTTGATTAATGCAGATGACTTTTAGATCTGCATATCCAGTCTAGCTCTGCTCTTTCACATGAGTTTCATTGCTAATTTTCTATCAGATTTTTCAAACTGGTTTTCCTAGGGGACATATCTAAATACCTCTATGTCTAAAACTGAACTCATTATCCTTCCCCCAAACCCTCTCCTTTTCCAAACTTCCCTATTATTAGAAGACACTACCATGCTTCCATTATCTCATGTTCACAATTTTGTCATTTTCCTCAACATGTCATTCTCCTTCACCCCACATATTAAATCAGCTGCCAGATTTTCATTTCTACCCTTACAATGTCTCTTGTGTTCATTTCTTCTTTGGATTTACACAGCTACCACCTTAATTCAGTCTGTCCACACTTTTCACTTAGATTATTACAATGGCCTCTTATATAGAATATTAACCTCAAGTCTTTAATCACTGGAGTTCATCCTCTGCTGAAGTCATTTTCTTTAATGCAGATCTAACCATGTTTACTGTTTCTACTTAATCAAATCTAGTGACTTTTTATTTCTTAAACAGATGAGTTTATATTTTATTTTAAGCTTTTATTTTATTTTATTTTAAGCTTTTAAAACCCTACAAACACAACCCCATATTCTCTTTCCAGATTCATTGGACATTGGACATTACTCTCTGACTCTTACTCTGAGTTTGAGCCAAATTGGACTTTTCTCTATTCCTTATTCACAAGACTCCCATTTCCTGTCCCTGTGCATTTGAATTGACCATCCACAATGCCTAGAATATACTTCCTCATTACTTCTATCTTACTGAGTCATACTCTTCCTTTAAAGTGGCAGTTAGGTTACTACTAGGTTAAGAGATTCACAAAGGACAGCCATGTGAGTGCTGTAAAATTGTGAAAGAATCTTAAGGACCGAGAAAAGGCCACGATATTAAGAAGTTAAAAGACCATTAGTGACATTGAGAATAGCAGTTTCAGTAGAGCAGAAAATAGTACAGTGTGCCATTAAGAATTTGCATATTCACAAAAATACCCAACCACAAACATGAGTTACAAGTGAGTGTGCTGATTGAGTTTGCAACAGCATTGCCCTTCACACATAGGTGGGCATTGAGTAATATAGAACAGTTGGGTCAAATGGACTTGTTAAAATACTTTAAGGGAATCTGAGTTGATAAAACACTTTACAAACAGATTGGATTTGTCTAAATTGGTACTTATTCTATTCTTTGTGCCTTATTTAAGTAGACTTTCCCAGCTAAAGAAAAAAGCCTAGAATGACTTAAAATTTAGGCTATCTAAATTTGAGTTTCCATGGCAGAGGGACAATTCAACAAAATTTAAGTCAATGGGAAAGTTTCTTACCTATGAGACTGCTTTGTCCTGGGAAAGCTGAATGTAAAAATGTGACTAAGTGAGTTTTCTCAGGCTTATTTTTTCTAGCTTTACTTTATTTTGAAAGTGGCAAGATGACTTAATTGGTATACTCCCTTCAGTTTTGTAGCATAATTGTGACATTGACTGAAGAGCAGAGATGATGTAAAATTTTAAGAAAAGCAATTTGCCTTTATCCTTCATGAGGCCACAACTCTGGTTCATGTGAACTAAGATCAGACTTAGGATTAGCATGTTCCTCAAAGAGAAAGGATCAGGTTTTTTCTCAAGTTCTTTGACTCATTATGATTCCCGTTCCAGAACACAACTCTGGCAAAATCTCTAAAACATAGTGTAGTAATAAATCATGTCTAAGATCTGGCCTAAAGAAGGAATTAAACCTTCTAGCAAAACATTTAGTATACAAAACAGACTAGGTTTAGGACAACGTTTTATTTCTTCCACCACAAAAGAAATGCTAAAACACAAAAGATTCATTAGATCTGTAAGCTCTGTGAAGGCAAGGACTGTCTTTTGCCTCTTTTTAAATCTATCCCCAACTAATTTTTTTTTTCCTTTTGTAAATAGCATTTTATTTTTCTCTCTCCCTTCTCTCACACAGCAAGCAATCTGATATGTCTTATACATGTGCAGTCATGTTAAACATATTTGCACATTAGCCATATTGTGAAAGAAGAATCAGAACAAAAGGGGAAATCATGAGAAAGAAAAACAAAGAAAGAAAAAAATAAAAACAAGTGAAAATATGATTGGACCTATATTCAGACTTCATAGTTCTTTACCTGGATGTAGATAGCATTTTCTATCATGAATGTTTTGGAGTTGTCTTGGATCATCCTATTACTGAGAAGAGCTAAATCTATCTTACTTGATCATTGTGCAATGTTGCTGTTACTGCATACAATATTCTGCTCACTTCACTCACCTTCAGTTGATATATGTCTTTCCTGGTTTTTCTGAAATCCACCTACCTGCTCATCATTTCTTTCAGCACAATAGTATTCCATTACATTCATATACCACAACTTGTTCAACCATCCCCCAATTGAAGGACACATCTTTGTACATGCAGGTCCTTTTCCCCTTTTATGGTCTCTTTGGGATGCATATCTAGTAGTAGTATTGCTGGATCAAAGAGTACACATAGTTTTATAGCCCTTTGATCGTAATTCCAAATTGTTCTCCAGGATGGTTGAATCAGTTCATAATTCCTCCAACAAAGCATTAGTGTTTCAACTTTCCCACATCTTCTTCAACATATATCATTTTCCTTTTTCTTTTTGTCATATTAGCTAATCTGATAGGTGTGATGTGGTGCCTCACAGTTGCTTTAATTTGCATTTCCCTGAACAATAGTGATTTAGAACATTTTTAAAAATATGACTATAGATAGGATAGTGTTGATTTCTTCATCTGAAAACTGCCTATTCATATCCTTTGACCATTTATCTATTGGGGAATGACTTGCATTCTTATATATTTGACTCAGTTCTCTATATATTTGTGAAATGTGGCCTTTATCAGAAACACTGGTTGTAAAAATTATTCCCCAGATTTCTGTATCCCTTCTAATCTTCATTGTGTTGGCTTTGTTCTTGCAAAACCTTTTTAATTGAATGTAATCAAAATTATCCATTTTTTTCATTTTATAACATTCTCTATCTCTTGTTTGGTCATAAATTCTTCCCTTCTTCATAGATCTGACAGATAAACTATTTATTGATCTCCTAACTTGCTTATTGTATCACTCTTTATGTCTAAATCATATACCATTTTGACCTTGCTTTGGTATACAGCATGAGATGTTGAGCTATGCCTAGTTTCTGCCATGCTGTTTTCTAATTTTCCCAGCAGTTTTTGTCAAATAGTGAATTCTTATCACAGAAGCTGGAGTCTTTGGCTTTATCAAACAGTAGAATACATAATCATTTGCTATTGTGTCTTGTGTACCTATTCTATTTCGTTGATCCACCATTTTATTTCTTAGTCAGTACCATATAGTTTTTCTCATAGTACCTACCACCAAATTGTTGTTGTGAAGTCTTTTCAGTAGTGTCTGACTCTTCCTGATCCCATTTGGAGTTTTCTTGGCGAAGATACTGGAGTGTCTTGCCATTTCCTTTTTCAATTCATTTTACAGATGATGAAACTGAGGCAAATAGGGTTAAATGACTTGCCTGTGGCCACACAGCTACTAAGTGTCTGAACTCAGGAAGATAATCTGCTTGAATCCAGGCCTGGCATTCCATCCACTGCCCCACCTAGCTGTCCTACCTAGCACCATAGTCTGCACACACTAGATGATCAATAAGTATTTACTGAACTGAATTGAATAGTTACGTGCAGTATAAACTTTCCCTTTTCATTTTCAGTAATTAATAATAGAAAAGATGAGGATAAAACCCATTTATGTCTATACAGAGCTTTGCATGCACTGTTATGATTTTAGGGATTTTTTTGTTTTCTTTTTTTAAACTCTTTATCCCAGAGGAAACTATTTGGTGCTCTTCTAGATAAGCATTAGCTCAATTACAATTGTTTCCTCTCTTTTCAACCTGTTTTCTCCAAGACCAATGGAAATGATGCTAAGGATGGGGTATATTTCTTATTGGTATGCCATATAGAAAGAGATATCTTTGATCTAGAAAGTAGATGCCTTATTTATAAACTATTATTGCATATTTAAATACAATAGTATAGGTAGTTTATTATCTGGAGGTGAAATGAAATCCCAATACTGCCATAAATTTTCTCCATTCCTTAATTTAAAACCATGAAGTCCAAAAAAAACCACTGCACTCACTTTACCCACCTAAGCTCCATTTACTTTATTGTGGCATTTATATACTTCTTTAAAAAAGCCCAAACTAACAAGCAAAACATCTTACCTCACTCAAATTAAATTTTGTAACAGCCCTACACTTTGATGCCAGATTGAACCTAATTATTTTTGCTTTTCTAATTACCCCTGAACCATCCAAATCTGACTCCTACTATCACCTGTTAAAAGCTTTTATGTTTTAGAGGCAAATTCATATACATACACAGATATCTGGCATAAGATTCCTCTAAATTCTGTGGTCATAGGATCATTAGGTTGTAACTTTAGAGTTGGAAGAGACCTTTGGCTTCAGCTCCTCTAATCCCATCAGATTTGAGGTTAGGAAACTGAAATCTACAGTTATCACCATCCCAGATCCCCTGCATTCAAACCCATCTTCCCACTATACAATACATACATGTTTGTGTACCTGTGTATGTGCATCATGTGTATATATTTATGTTATACCCTTTAAGGTTGAAGGGGAAATGAGGGGATACTCAAAGACTGAGGGGAATATACATAAAAACACATAAATATATACATCCATAAGCACATGGATACTTCTGTGGCATAGTGGAAAGAAGAATGGATTTGGAATAAGATATTTGTGTATTTGTATGTGTACATCTATATAAAGGAGAGGAAATATATTCATCATCATTATCATCCATATAACATTTACTGTTATAGTCACCATTTACCTTGGCTGTGTTGAATTCTGTTTTATATTACTAAACAATATTAATTAGCACATGTCTAGTACTTGTTCCAGAAATTTTCATTGCTGTGCTTTTATCCATAATTTTATTCTAAATTCTCCTTCAATGCAATCTAGGATAACATTGCCTTTTTTTTTTTTTTTGGTTGTTTTTTTTTTTCCCCATGTCATGCTGTGGATTTGATCTATGAGTCAGGGTCTTGTAGAAAGACAGTGGGTCAAGAAAGCAGCAGAATCTTGAAATCAGGCAAAAGATTGAAAACTAGGTCATCATAGTTGTGAGAGAGGAAGAATAAGAATAGACACAAAAGCTGAAAAAGCATCAAGTATCAAAAATTCAGCTAATACTAATGGGTAATAAGTCTAAGGCTCTAGCAATAAGTAATAAAGGTGGTACAGTGGATAGATTACTGGGCTGAGAGTCAGATTTGAACTTTGGAAGAGTCTTCCTCACCCCAGGTCAGGTCTCAGATATTTACCAAATATGTGACCCTCAGAAAGTCACTTAACCCTATTTGCTTCAGTTTCCTCATCAGTAAAATGAGCTGGAGATGAAAATGGCAAGCCACTCCAGTATCTTTCCTAAGAAAACCCCCAAAAGGATTACAAAGAATTGGACATCAAGACCAGTCAAGAGGATCTGAGTTCATATCTGGCCTCAGACACTTACCAGCTCTGTGACCCTGGGCAAGACCCCTTAAAAAAAGTCTAACATGACTGAAAAATGACTAAGTAACAAAAGAATTCTAAACCAACACCCTTCATAAGAGTTCTTTTGGAGGAAGCAACCTCCAAGTGAGACCAGCCCATAACCTGAAGAGAGAAATACCTGGAAGCATCCCAGTAGAGTGATGAGTAGGAAGGCAAAGAATTGGAGAAATTCTAACAGTCTTTGCAGGCAAAAAATAAACAACCTGCAAGATAAACTTGGGTGATTATTTTTTTACAAGAGGTTAACATAGTCTTCTTTGAATGCCAACAAATTGTGTCACACATTACAGTGATGATAATGACACAAATGAACTGAAGTCTTATTCTGTTGTTCTAAGGATGTAGGTAGATAATGAGACAAGTTTACTACTCATGAGTGGGGAACATCTATTTGAAAACTGAATCTTGAAAACAGTTCTAGAATACCCCATGTTGTATTGGGTTATGTTCAATCAATTGATTGGCTATATGCCAGGCACTGTGCTGAGTGTTGGGGATACAAGAATAAAAAAAAAATAATCCCTACTCACAGGGTAATTACTTTCTGATCAAAGTGATGACAAGTACATATAAAAATGTATACAATATAAATATAAATTTATGTGCAATGTACTATAATACAAGGTATAACATTTTGTTGATGAAGAAAAGTTTCATTCAGACAATGCTATGTATTAGATCCATTTTAGAGGAGGAGAGGGACTCTGAGACCAAGATAAAAGAATGGTCATTCCAGGCATGAGGGACAGCTAATATAAAGACACAGAAATGAGACATAATGTGTCTTTAAGATAGATGGAGAGCACTCTTTGGGTTGCAGCATGCAGGAGAGATAATAATGCCCAATGATGTGTGAAATATAGGGTTTGGATCATATTGTGTAGGGTGATCTAAAGGCTAACCTGAAGATTTTATATTGAACCTAGAGGAAGTCACTGGTGCTAAGTGAGTAGGGGGAGTAATTTGGTCACATCTGATTTAAAGAAAACAGCAGTATGTAGGATGGACTGAAGTGGGGAGAGACGTGAGGCAGGGGTAACTATTTAGGAAACAGTTGCCATAATTTAGATGTGAGGAAATGAAGGATGGAAATAAAATGGTGGATTTGTGGTCATAAACGAGATATTGTCAAAGTAGAATCAGGAAGACTGGAAACTGAGTGGTTCTGTAGGGTGAGGAGTCTAGATTAATGCAGTGATTATGAACCTGTGACATTGAAGGATTTTGGTGGCTTTTAAAAAAAAAAGAAGTGGGGCAGCTAGGTGGCACAGTGAATAGAGAGCCCCGGCCCTGGAGTCAGGAGGACCTGAGTTCAAATCTGGCCTCAGATATTTGACAGTTACTAGCTGTGTGACCTTGGGCAAGTCACTTAACTACAATTGCCTTGCCTTCTGAGACAGAGAGAGAGAGAGAGAGAGAGAAAGTTTAAAAGCAAGAAAGATTAACAGGACAAAATAATGAGTTCAAATTTAGTATGTTGAGCTTGAGGTATCCTTGGGACATTGAGTTGAAGTATTCAATAGGAAATTACTAATATGGGGCTTACACTCAGGAGAGATACCCAGGCTGGATAGGTCAAAGTCATCCATGTTAGTTAAATCTATACAAGCTTATAAGATTTCCAAAAGGGAGCATATAAGGAGAGAAGAGTGGCAAAGACAGAACCTTGGGGAACACCCAGTTAAGGAGAATGATACAGATGGAAATACATCAAAGGAACACAGAAGGAACATTCAGACAGATAGAAGAATAGTTAGAATTGTGTTAGGAAAACTCAAAGAAGAATGAGTAGCCAGAAGGAGAAAGGAGAAGGTGGTCAACAATATCAAATGTAGTATTGGGCCTGAGAAAAGACTTAAAAAGGTTTGTCAATTAAGGTGTTGTTGGCCGCTTTGGGGACAGAAATTTCAGTTCAGTGAGGAGTTGAAAGCCGGATCACAAAGGAGTGACTAGTTAGAGGAAAGGAAGAAGAAGCGATCTAGAATATAGAGGACTTTTACAAGTAGTTTGTTTGAGAAAGGGAAGAGAGATAAAGGACAGTTAGCTTGAAGGCATGTCTGAAAGCAAACCTATGGAAGGGAATTTCTTCAAAATACTTGGCTAGATCTTTAAAGATCACAAACTTGAAGGATCCATTTTGTCTTGCAGTGATGTTTGTTACATATCAGGGAATATTTAATGGGTAAATCCTGCCATGAGTCCAAACTTCATTCTGTAGCAATGAGGGTGGGGAAGAGAGAATAAAAGGTCATAAATAAGTATTCACAAAAAAAAAATAAATAAATTGCAAATGTTCTCAAGCAAAATCATATCACATGATATGAAGGGCAGTTACTAAAGCATTGGTAGTCCTTGGAGAAAGGCTCAACTTGCAAAGAAATATTGAAAAAAATTTATTATATAATCTAAAATCAAAATTTTTCTATGATAGTAGTTTTTAAAGATCCTTTGTAAGTTACCATCAGGTAATTAGCAAGTTTTTCTTCTATTTATGTGTAAGTCATACTTTACTAAGAGTGACAAAAATGAGTCACATTCATATAATGTTTTAAAGCTTACATTCTTTTTCATAATGATCCTGAGAGGTAAGCAAGGAACATAAAATTATATACATTATGTAGATAAGAAAATTGAGTCTCAGTGGTTCCATGGCTAATAACTGTCAGAGACAGAATTCAAATTTGTGTTTCATGACTTTAAGTCAGGAGTCTTCTCACTACATCAAGAGTTGAATCTATTTTGCAAAACTGATTAGTTATCAAGTCCTTACTGAGTCTTCATCATGTACCCAACACTGTATAAAACATGGGTACTATGCAATCTAATTCAAGTGAAGACTGCTAAGGCTATCACAATTACATGAAGCAATTAGAGAGCAAATACATTCCAGACTGCATGCAATCTACTACAATTGGAAATAAGTTCCTATTTGCAGGAAAGGAGATCATATCTTTGGAATAGTTCAGGAAGCCTACATAAATAACATTGAATTTTAAAATAGTCTTGAAGGCTGGGCAGAATCTGAACAGGCAACAGAAAGGGATAAAACCTGCCAAAGAAAATTTCACAACAAGACCACATGAGAAAGAAAATGGAAGCATAATCATTCTGTTATGTTACTGATACAGAGTGCAGAGTTCATATTGAGGATAAATGGTGAATACATTTGTTAGGTGGTATGGAGCAATACCTGAGTCAACGAGGGGCACACAGGACAAACTACAGGGCCTGGAGCCAGGAAAACTTTTTTTTTTAATTATTCAAATCTAGCTTCAGACACTTACTAGCTATGTAACCTTGGGCAAGTTACTTAACCCTTTTTGCCTTATTTTCTTGGCCTGGAGGAGAAATTGGCAAACCACTCCAGTATCTTTGCCAAGAAAACCCCACATGGGGTCATAAAGAGTTGGACATGACTGAAATGAGTAAACAATAACAACGTGGGGCAATATAGCTGAGCAGTGGAGATTGGATACAATGGCAAAGCCAAGAGGGAGATTAAAGGTGACATAACATATGTAATATATAGGGAAAGATTAATCTGATAGTAATTTACAAGACAAATTAAAAAGATGGGAAATAGAAATTAGAGAAATAAACTAGAGGCTATTTCAATAATAAAATTGAAAGGTGATGAGCACCTGAACTAAGAAGATGAGGGCAAGAATACAAAATAAGGATAATCTGAGAAATATTTCACAGAAGTATAGAGTTAGATCTCCACAAAATAAACAAAACAAAACAAACAAACAAATAACAACAACAAAAAAACCAACCTGTCTATGGTATTTCATCATAGTAGGGACCTAGGAGTCTCAAAAACTCCATACTCAATGGAGTATGAGCTCTGAGAAATCCAATAAGTTTCTTAAGTGTGGACCTAGTGACAAGCAGGAGTTGAGAGAGAGCAAAGAGTAAAATATGATTCCAAAGTTGCCAGCCTGAATAACTTGGGCAATCCTGGTGGCACAATGGAAAATAGCACTGGTTCTGGAGTCAGAGCACCTGGATCAAATCCCACCTTTGGCACTTACCACCTTTGTAATATTGGACAAATCATCTAACTTCCCTGGGCTTTAATTTCTTTATCTGTAAAATAGAGGGATTGGACTAGATGACCACCATGGTCCTTTCCTAGATCCATGATCAATAGAAATGAGAAAGTTGGATGTAGCACAGTAGAGGCAAGTCTTATAGGGAATGATATGATATCTATTTGTAGTGCGTTATGTATGACTTGACGTGACATGACAGCATACCGTAATATAGCATAATATACAGATATGTGGTATCGTGGATAAAGACCTGGTTTTGGAGTCAGGATGACCTGGGTTTTAATCCCATCTCAATTCTGACATACTACCTTAATGATTGATGAGTCAGTCACTTAATCTCTCAGTTCCAGAGGCAAATTTCTGTGAATAAAAATTCCCAAGAAAGCCATTGGTAGCTCTTCTATCTTGGAGTTCCCATACCAATGAAAACACAAATCCAGTCCTTTATCTCTTAAATGTGTATAAATATGGCTGAACAGAAATAAACACTCACACACGTACATATTTCATCACTCCAATTAATCCATAATTGTCAATGGAGTTGCCATAAAGAAAGAGTTTCCCAGTAGGACATTCACATTTTAGGGAAAGGAAGAGGAATATGAAGGAACAAAGTAGACTCTGACCGAGAGATGGTCATACAGGTAAAAACTACAACAACTACAACAAAAACAACAACAAAAGAGAGTTGTGTCATGGAACAGGGGAAGAATATCAAGAAGCGTCAATGTCAAATGCTTCAGAAAGGTCAAGCAGCATAAAAATCGAGAAAAACCTTGGAAGATGGCCATTTCCAGGTCACTAGTTAACCTTCAAAAAAGCAGTTTCAGTTTAACGGGTCAAAGAATAAACAAAAAAGTGAGGTAGTATATGAAGTAAGAGTACATTACTATAGGAGTTAAGCAACAAAATTAAGGAATTATATGGATAACTTGAATAGAAAACAAGCTCATGGGTTAGTGCTGGGACTCTAATTTTGCTGGTTTTGGTGAGGAAGTAATTAATTACTTTTTAAATTTCGAAGGGTTGTTCAGTCATTTTTCAGTGATGTCTGACACTTTGTGATCCCATTTGGGTTGGTAAAGACACTGGAATGTTTTGCCATTTCCTTCCCCAGCTCATTTCACAGATGAGGAAACTGAAGCAACCAAGATTAAGTGACTTGCCCAGGGTCATACAGTTAGTAAGTAGGACAATGAGTCTTCTGACTCCAGGACTGGCACTCTATCCACAGAACATCTATATTGCCCAATTTTAGAACGGAGTAAAACCTAAGCTTGTTTGTAGGCAGAGGAGTCAGTAGAAGAGGACAGATTGAAGAAGAGAAAGAAAAAAAAAAGATAGTCATTGACTGGGTAGAAAATGGTCCTAGAGGAAATGGGAGAAGATGTGACCAGGATTAAAATAAAAAGATTCTATTAGCCTGAGGCCTTTTCTAAAGTTATAGGAAAATACTGGAAAACACTTGATAAGGGAAAGTAATTTGTGTTTCAATATTGTATTTTTTTCTTCATTAACTTGGTACACCAAAGTGTCTCTACCTTTGTTTAGGAAGTGGGATATTTTTTGGCATTTTGATTTATATCCAGCATTAGATAGTGTGGTGGGCTTCTAGACAATAACCTATTGTTAAACATTCTGAAGAAACTGAAAAATTATTTTTATTTTTATTCATTGCTTTGAAACTTATCTCCTAACAGTACTCCTAGATAAAATGAAGTGGACATATGGCTCTATTACTTCAATGTTCTTTAAATACTTAAAAACCATGAGAGCAAAGCTGTTTTAGCATCTTTGTTAGATTTATTATGCAAAGGCATTTTTTACTGTAGAAAAATTATGAGAAATGCAAAATTCTTTCAACATGCACTTGGAATAAATCATTTAACTAATGTGTAATCTATAAGGTGGTCTATTTTTTAAAAAAAAAATCACAGTTCTCGTTTTATAAATTTGATTTAAATTGCATTAACTGACTCAGTAAAAGAAGGAAACAGGTCCAACCACTCTAACATTTGCTTAAGTGGCTAATCCTAATTATTCAGGGCTAATGGGATAAACCTAGACTGTGGATTATCAGTAATTCATTAACTATGCAAATTAAGTGTTGATTCATAGACTATTTTCAAATTTACATGTAAAATATTTAAGCTGAAAGCATTTATAAATAGAATAATTAGCACATTTGTAAATTACTTTTAAAATATATATGAGGGGAAAAAATAGATAATTCTGATTGCAGCCAAAAACATTCTTATTCATTCCTCTAATATTATAAAGATTTTATTAAAGGTATTTTTAAGCCAGTATAAGAAGACTCAGATTTGTCTGTAGTGTATAGTGAAATGGAATAACTGTTTTCAAATTCATCTCAGAAAGTCACTAAGTTTCTGCCCCTTGTTCTCTCCTCATTTAATGATGATAGCTTGATTATACATTTTGGTTTATATTTAGAAAATATTTTACACATATTGTCTCAGTTCTCACAATAGCATAGTAAAATGGATAGTAAATACTACTTTAGTATTTAAAATGTGAATTCTTAATTTCTTTTGTGTTATGGGCTTCTTTGGAGAAGCCCGCTTCCTGGGGATGCAGAGGCATCTCTATTGAGGACAATATTTTAAACACATAGAATAAAAAACAACTTCAAGGACCCCAGATTAAGAAGACTTATAAAGGGTCCTGGAGTATTTTTCCAACAGGGGTATTTTCTCCCATATGTGTGTGTGTGTGTGTGTGTGTGTGTGTGTGTGTGTGTGTGTGTGTGTGTGTATGTATGGCATATCTATCTGTCTATCTCTCTGTCTATCCCACTATGTATATAGTATACATACCATATACATGTGACCCTCCTCCAGGCCAAAGTAGAGGATCCCATGATTCTCTTTGGCTCAGAAAACAAAAACCAAATAACACCAACAGTAAAAACTATTTACTTGGTGACCAGTTCTGCTGTTATTATTATTTCAAATTTATGAATGAGGAAATAATGACTCAGAGGGTTTAAGTGACTTGCCCAAGATCATATGGCTAGTAGGAGGCAAAGCCAGAACTGTAAGCCCCTGGATTCCCTATTCAGTGCTCTTTCCTTTACACCAAGCTAGCTCCCTGGAAACCTGGGTAACAAAGAAATGAAGACATTAATATCAAGATGGCAAGTAGTTGAGTGCCTAATTTATACCAAGCCCTGTGCTAAGTCTTGGGGATACAAAGGAAGGCAAAAACAATCTCTGCCCTTACGGAGTGTATAGTTTAATAAGAGAAAACAGTGCAATGAATCTAGATATAGGATAAATTAGACATAATCTCATAAGGAAAGGCATTATTAGCATGGAGAGGAATCAGGAAAGACTTGAGGCAGGAGGTGGGATTTTAGATGAGACTTAAAGGAAGCCAGGCAAGCCAGGATATGAAGATGTAGAGTGACAGCCAATGAAACTGCACGAAGTAGAGAAATGAAGTCTCTTGCACAAGGAACAATAAAGAGGCCAAGGTCACTGGATTGTAAAGTATATGCAAGGGAGTGCGATGGAAGAAGATCAGAAAGAAAGGAAGGAAATGCATTATGAAGAGTTTTAAAAGTAAAATGGAAAGTTTTGTATTTGATCCTGGAGGTGACAGGGAACAATTGAATTTTATTGAATAGGGGCATAAACTTTAGAAGATCACTGTGATATCTGAGTGGAGGAAAGACTCAAATAGTGAAATAAACAAGAAGGCCATTGCAGCTGTTCAGGCCTAAGGTCATAGGGGTCTGGGCTAAGGTAGTAGCCATGTTTAACAGGAGAAACAGAAAAAATAGATGTGACAAAGATAGAGTTTACAGGATTTGACAAGATACTGGATTTGGAGGGTAAGAGTGAGTGAAAAGTCTAGGATGACATCTAGTTTGGGAGTCTGGGTTGCTGGGAGGATGGTTGTGCCTTAGATAGTAATAGAAAAGGTAGGAGAGAGGATTTGGGTGGAAAGATGATAAGTTCAGTTTTGGACATTTTGAATTAGAGGTGTGTCCAAAACATCTAGTTCAAAATGTCCAGTAGGTAGTTAGAAATGCAAGGCTGGAGGTCAGGAGGGAAGTTAGAGCTGGTAAATAGATCTGAGAACCATTTGCATAGAAATGATAATTGAATCCATGGGAGTTGAGAAATCACCAAGCAAAATAGTATAGAGGGAAAATAGAATAAGCCCCAGGACAGATGCTTGAGAAACAGTGAGAGTGATGAGGAGGATGAAAATACTACAAGGAGATTGAGAAGGAAGGGACAGATAGGTTGGAAGAGGGCAAGGAGAGAATCGTGTCATGGAAACCTAGAGAAAAGAGAGTATCAAGGAGAAAAGGATGATTGAGATTGTCAGAAGCCACAGAGGTTATGAAGGAAGAAGGTTAAGAAAAGGCTATTTGATTTAATGCTTAAGAAATCACTAATATCTTTGGAGAGAGCAGTTTCATTTGATTGAGAAGATCAGACAACAGACTGAAGAATGGTAAGAGTAGATTGACAGAGAGAGAGAGAGACAGAGACAGAGACAGAGACAGAGAGAGACACAGAGAGATAGACAGAGACAGACAGAGAATATAAATGACAAGATAAAAAAGAGAAAGAAAAAAGAAGAATAAGTGGGTACATTGGGGGGATAGAAATTATATGAGGCCTAAGATAAAAATAGAGACTAGAGCTATGACTTTCTTGTTATAGGGAATTCCCATGAGAACTCTCTCTTTCAGGGCTGGTCATTGCTTTCTCTGAAATTTCTGAAAGCTGGGAAGAAACTCATTTATAAAGGGATAGTGGTGATCGAAGTAAGATTAGAAATAATAATAATTGTAATAATAGCAATGTGTGCCTTTTATCCTTTTGATAATGGCAAAAGTAGAAATTATAAAGTGGTCTTGAAAAATGGGAAGGGAAATTTATTTCATTTTTTAAAAAATCAATAAAGCTTTTTCTCCAATTATTAATCAGATAAAGTACCATCAGTATGTCAGGTAACGTATTATATTTTCCACTTATATCCCCCTCCCTTTTCCTTTAAAAATGCATGTTAGTGTCTTTGGTTCTGTGACATATGCTTTTAGTTTGGTGTTTATTTTTCCTCTGATTAAAGATAAAGGGAGTATGATGCTGTGTGTTCCTGTATATAGAGAGACAGATGGGAAGTGTTAACTGCTTTTAGATGGAGTTAAATGTAGAATCTGATTTAGGCATGTTTCATATTCACTGAAATGTGAACAATGAGACTTAATAGATTTTAAAACAATGCACAACAAAGTTGGCTGAGAATCTTTATTCTTCTTTAGGGTTTCTAGTAAAAGCTGAAAAACTTATGGGACTTTAATACTTTCAGAAAACATTTCCTTCATGAGAAACATCATTTAGTTGATACATGCAATGAAAATACAGCCCCAGAAACACAGAGCTAGAATTTACCTTGGATAATAACTAGTCCAATCTACACCTGAATAAGAATGCTTTCAACAACACACTCCAAAGGCAGTGGATTATAATGGGGGAAAAAAAGCCATATTCTGCTAGGGTGGGGGAGGACCTGAGGCCTCCAGTTCTTAGGTTCCCTATCCTCGTAATGTAGGCCCTCTCTTTTGGGGACCAGTCTCTCTTGATTATCTTCCTACCTGTCTGACCTCTCTTCTAAGTCTCTTTTGCTAGATATTCATCCAGGCCACTTCTTCTAACTATAGATATCCCACAGGACTGTGGTCTGAGTCTTCTTTTCTCCCTCTACAATACTTTACCTGATCATTTCATCAGCTTCCATGGATTTCATTACCATCCCTATGCTGATGATTCTCAAATCTACCTATCCTGCTCTTACCTCTGGGCTCATATCTCTGACTACCTTTCAGGCATCTTGAATTGGATGTCCAACAAAACCGAACTCATCTTTCCCCAGAAACCTTCCCCGGTCCTAACTCAGCTATTGATGCCAATGGTATCACTATCCACTGAGTGCCTCAGGTTTAGAACCTAGATATTGTCTTTGACTCTTCACTATCTCTCACCTCTCACATCCAATTTGTTGCCAAAGCATATTGATTTTACCTTTGTAACATTTCTCAAAAGTGTGTCCTTTTCTTCCTGATACTGTCAAGTCCCTGATGCAGGCCAGCATCACCTCATGCTTGGGCTGCTACAATATAGCCTGCTGGTAGGTCTGCCTACTCCAAGTCTCTGCACTCTCCACACTCTGGTCATCTTCCATTCCATCACCAAAGTTATTTTCCTAAGGCACAAGTCTGACCATGCCCTTTCTCTACTCAGTAAACTCCACCGACTTCCTGTAACCTCTGTAACAAATACAAAATTCTCTATTTGATATTGAAAGTCTTTCAAATTCCCCCTTCCCCACCTTTCCAGCCTTCTTACACCTTATCCCCTACCATATACTCTTCAGTCTGCTGACACTGGTCCCCTTGCTGTTCCTTGTGTAAGATACTCGATCATTTAACTCAGGGAATTTTTCCCTGGCAATTCTCCATGGCTGGAATGTTCTCATTCCTCATCTCCACCTCCTGGCTTCCTTTTGTCTTCCATCTCAACCCTTTCTTGATTGCTCTCCTTGCTACTGCCATACCTCAGAAATTACATCAAATTTTGTCCTGTAAATAGCTTATTTGTTTGTAATTATTAAAAAGTTTTAAGGGATTCTCTCTGCTACTTATTTCCTATTTGTCCTGTACATAACTTGTTCATACATATTTGTTTGCTTATCGTCTCCCTCATTAGATTGTGAGTTCCTTGAGGGCAAGGATTATCTTTTGCTTCTTTTTGCCACCCCAGCACTTAGCACATAATAGATGCTTAATAAATATTTATTGACTCGATGACTCACTGACATCAGGACTCTTTAGTTTCAGTCCTGATTTTTCCACTAGTTGAACTAGTGACTTCAGGAAAGTCACCTAACATTTCCAGGCCTCTGTTTCCCCCTTTGTAAAAAGAAAGTATTGATTGATTTAGCTTCAAGTTAAAAAATCCAAAGATGTTTTCAATGTGACTATACCTTGTAAATTCAATAGAATTAGCCTTTTTTTTTTTTTCAGAAAATCTTGAATGGGGATCATCACGTGTATTATCTATTGCTATAGGAAATTTATTTGTATTCATTCAATAACTTTATTTAAAAACAAACAATTTGAAGCTGGTAAAGTTTTTTTTTTTCTTCTATCTCTTCCATCTCTGTTTTTCTATCTTCAGATAGAAACATCCTTATTCAGATCCATTCCTCTCTCAGGCATCCAGAGTTCTCGTCTGCCCTCTGCTTAGCCAGCATTCATTCAACTTTAATTTGCCCTCTTTGGGTGCTCTTGGTGAATAATTTATGCTTCAGTGACTTGCTGCCTGATTGCTGGCTCCATAAAACAAACAAACAAACAAAACAAAAACAAAACAAAACTGCCAGCCATGTCCCATTTACCCATTGCCCTATTAGGTGACCACTAACTATTCCTAATGGTTTGATGCATTATTCCCACCAAAACACACATGCATACATACACACACACAGACACAGACACAGACACACACACAGACACACACACAGACACAGACACACACACAGACACACACACACACACGGTTTATCTTTTAGGGACCTCTAGGGCAGCTAGGTGGCACAGTGGATAGAGTGCTGGGCCAGGAAACAGAAAGACTCATTTCCATGAATTCAAATATGGCTTCAAACATTTACTAGTTGTGTAACCCTGGGCAAGTCATGTAACCAGTTTGCCTCAGACTCTATTCTCACACATGCTCTGACTCTGTAGCCCCTTCTTCTGATTGACTCATTCTTCCAAAACCTCCAGCTGTTATATATCTTCCTTATCTATAGATCTGGTCAAGGCATTCCTCTGTTCCAAACCTGTTTTCTTCTTAGCCTTGCAATAGTCTGCCACCACTTGACATTTACTTCAGTTTTTTTTTCTTGTAAAAAGAGGTTTTATTGATAAACATTCTGATTTTGAGGTCTCATCTTACACCACCACCTTCTATGTCATCAATCCTCCAGCCAAATAGAATTCTTCCCTTTAATCTATATATGTTATATACTCTCCTGACTCCTTGATTTTGCCCATATTAATACCTATGTATCAAATGTTCTATTCTCCTACTGTTGAATTCCTACCTAACATTTAAGCTCCACTCAGTTACTGCCATTTCTAAGAAAAATTTGTCCTGTCTCCTAAGTCAACAATAGCCTCCTGCGATATTACATAACACTTTCTTTTTATCCTTAAGATTTACTTATTATACACGTGTGTGCATTTACATTTTACTATATTCATATACATGAATCTATGCATATGTATATATGCTTAAAGAGATGTATTTAATTATGCCCACATGTCAATATATAAAATATGTATGTTTATACATATGTGTATATGTGTTGTGTCCTCTTATTGTAAATTTCAATTCTATGAGGACAAGGATTGTAATTTTATGTTTATGTCTGAAATATGATGAAATCCCTCAAGACCTGGAATACTAGAAACTTACCATTGGTTATTTTGCCTATTGATTTTAATATTTATAGGATCAGTTAGATTTGGTCCAGATCATTTTCTTTATAGGAAAGTCCTGAAAACTATCGATTCAAAATTTTTTAGGGTTTAAGTGGCTAAATCATTATCATATCTGTAATCATAACCAAAGAAGGTAGAGTCATTAAGCTGTGGAATCTGGAAGACAGCACCTGCAATTCATAGATATTCTGGAAGCAACAGATAAATCCAAGAAAAACCTGGGTCTTTAGGCTGATGTTTAGACTAATTTTACTGTAGTTGTTGAACTGTGTTCTTGAAGGATGGAAAGACACATGAAATCTCATTGAGGTGAAGCAATGCAACTCTGGAGAATACGGCTGAGTATCCCTCTCCCTTCCGCCAGTGTGTCTGTGTTTTTATTTCCCTGTATCTTTCAAAAGAAGGATTTGAAACCTTTTTTGTGTGTTATATGGTAGAGATTTTGGTAGTCTGTTGAGGCCTATGGACTATTTCTCTGAATTTTATTTCTTGCCTGCATTCATAATTAAAGGGGATGTTAATTTTTTATTAGAAATTAGTGAAAATAAAGGTTTTTTTTTCATTAGATTCCATGGATTCCTTTAAATCTATGCACAGACTTCTTTCTGGGAGTCCCAAGTTAAGGACCCTTGGTTTAGGTAAAATCTTCTGTATTGGACTCTCCTGGAAATTTCCAGAAGACAAAGAGTATAGCAGAAGATTGTGAAATAATAAGATCAGGTAAAAAATTCAGAAATATAATTTAGAATACCTGCTGAAGTTCTCCCTTGTCTTTTTAATACACCTATATCAGTAGTCAAAAAACCATATAACAAAATTCTAAGTCTATTCAGATACTTTTAGAATTATAGTATCATCAATTCTCTACTTTTATGTCCATGGGCCCACATAGTTTTCCTTTACAGATTCATATTTTTATTGTTAGGGCCAACAAATATAGCACAAGTATAGCACAGTTATTGGTTGGCCCTGAATATTAAATGTGAAAAGCAACTGTTAAGGGATCCAATTATGAAACTTCGTTGAGCAGATAAAAATGTTTTATGTGTGTCCTCTTAGTACAAGATAACATTTTCCAAAGAGTATATCTATCATGTATTGTTCTAACTAGTTAAGTCCATGGAAGAGTAGAAAAGATTCACTTCCTGTTGTGCTTGGGTTGTGAACTTGTGACTTCTCAAGTGATTTTATTCATAATCACAAGGGACTTGATAAACTGTTTACATTACTATATGGGAAGATGATTCATGTAACTGCTAATCATTTCATCATTATTAGTGCAGTTAAATGGAGTTTACATATAAATGAGGGTATGGGTGTGAGTTGATTATGTGGGAATAATCCCCCTCCAAAATGAAGAGGTGAGCAAGAGGGATGTGTTGGGTAAAAGAAGGGAGAGGTAGAATGGGGAAATTTTTTTCATATAAAAGAGGCTCGAAAGAGTTTTTTTACAATGGAGGGAAAAATGTAGGGGGGAATGGGCAATGTTTGAACCTCACTCTTACTGGAATTGGTTAAAAGAGGGAAAACATACATACACACATACAAACACAGAATTGTGTATAGAAATCTATCTTACCCAATAGGGAAATAGGAAGGGAAGGGGATTAGAAAAGGAGTAGCAGAATAATAAAAGGGAGGGCACATTAGGGGAGGCAGTGATTAGAAGCAAAATAGACTTAAGTGGAAGAATAAAACAGAACAAACAGAAGAAAATGGGATGGAGGGAAACACACAGTTAGTAATCACAACTTTGAATGTGAATGAGATAAGCTCACCCATAAAACAGAAGTGGATAGCTGAATAGATTAGAAACCAGAATCCAACAATAAGTTGTTTAAAAAAGAAATACTTGAAATAGGAGGACACACAAAGTCAAGTAAAGGATGGGAGCACAATCCGATATATTTCAGCTAAAGTAAGAAAGGTAAAGGTGGCAATTGTGATCTCAGGCAAAGCAAAATCAATAATAGATCTAATTAAAAGAGATAAACAGGGAAGCTACATTTTGCTAACAGTTACCATACATAATATATAATGTAATATATTTTTATGGATTTCTCTGGTAAAGGCCTCATTTCTCAAATATGTAGATAACTGAGTCAAATTCCCATTCCCAATTGATACATGGTTGAAGTAAATGAACAGACAGTTTTCAGAAGAAATCAAAGCTATCTATATTAATAGGAAAAATGCTCTAAATCTCAATTGATTAGGGGATATGCAAATTAAAATAACTGAAGCACTTATTCCTACCAGAAAAGACAAATGTTGGATGGGATGGGGGAAAATAGGTACACTAATAAACTGTTGGTGGAGTAGTGAACTGTCTAATCATTTTGGAGAACAATTTGCACCTATGCCCAAAGGGGTATTATACTGTACACATACCCCTTTGATTTAGCAATACCTCTACTAGGTCTGTGCCCTAAATAGATCAAAGCAAAAGGAAAAAAGAACTATATACAAAAATATTTATAGCAGCTCTTTTTGTGCTAGGAAAGAATTGGACGTTGAATTGGAAGTTGAGGGGATGCTCATCAACTGGGGAATGGCTGAACAAATTGTGATATAGTAATGTGATTCAATGTCATTGTAGTATAAGAAATTATAAAGGAGGTGTTTTTAGAAAAAAAACACGATAAGATCTATATGAACTGATTCAAAGTGAAGTGAGAACTGGGAGAATGTTGTGCACAGTAATAGCAATGTTGTAATGATGGTCAACTCTTAAAGACTTGGATATTCTTATCAATACAATGATCCAAGACAATTCCAAAGGACTTGTGATGGAAATATGATGAGTTCTGAGTACAAATTAAAATATACATTTCTTACTTTTTTATTTTGTTGTTCTTTTTGCAATATGGCTAACATGAAAATATGTTTCTGCATGATTTTACATGTTTAATTAACACCATATTGCTTTCCATCTCCATGGGTGGAAAAGGGACAGGAGGAAGATGTTTCCTTTGTACCCTCAGAAAGCCACATTTTATTACTAACAAACTTCCCTTCTTCTTAGATTCTTTTTTCTTACCTCTCCATCTCATACACATGAAAACTAGGCTCTCCCCTAGAATACATATCCTTCATACTTTTTTCCACTAATAGATGGACTATCTTCCTCTTGCCCCTGCAGCATATTGGGCTAAAGGAAGTCAGTATATTCCTTGCTTATCATTGACATTTCTAGATCCTCTATCTCATTCCATCACTCTAAGTAACCTTTCCTATTTTGAAATTCATTATTTCAATCTATATCTCCCTAGCCAAATCATTGTTGTGGTTATCTACTACTCCCTAAGTTTTACTTTTATATAGATAGCATACTTTTATATAGATAGCTATGTATCTTGCACATATAGGAGATGCTTAATAAATGCAGATTGAATTGAATTTAAGGAAAAATACTGATCTCGAGAATTTCAAATTTTAAAAAGATGATGATAACATGATGGGTATTTTGAGATATTGTATTAAATTATATTTTATAAAGTAAGATTGTTTCTTGAATACAAACAATGTGCTTTTTAAACTTCAAAAATAATTTTTAAAAACCCTTTTTTAAGTGAAAATTTCTTTATCTTCCTTTTTTCTTTTAGGTCCAATAAGCAGCATTTTGGTGAATAAATATGGCAGCCGGCCAGTAATGATAGTAGGAGGCATACTATGTTCTTTGGGAATGATTTCTGCTTCTTTTTGTAATAGTGTAATACAACTTTACCTCTGTGTGGGATTTGTTGGAGGTAAGCCTATTTTTCAAGTTTTCTGTTCAGTTCACTTTGCTTGTATTTTACTTTCTGCTGTTCTAAAGGTGCTGCCAACTATTGTATTTTAAATTATTATGTTTATCCCTGGGAATTTTTCATTCCTAATAGTTTTAATGGGTCTTGCTTTATTTTTATTAAGGAAGCTATCTTGGTATGGTCCTATATGGGACTTCAGAAAAGATCAGTGATTTCATCAGTCCATGAACTATATTAGGAGAAAGCTCTCGAGACTTAGGAGATGTCAATAAATCAGTCAGTCGATCAAGCACAAAAGATTTGTTAAGTATCTACCATGTTCCAGGTACTAGGCTAGATTACAGGAGGTACAAAGACAAAAAGGAAATAGTTGCTGCCCTCAGGGAACTTGCATTCTTTCCAGGTAGATGGCTTCTATATAAGTAACTACATATAAAATACATCCAAAATTAACATCAGGTATTTTCATAGGAAGGCACTAGAAGCTGGGCACATCAGAAAAGGCCTTGTATAAGAAGTGATGTTTCAGCTGAATTTTGAAGGAAAAGAGCTATGCAGAGAGACAGAGGATAGGGTACTGGATGTGGAATTGAGAAGAAACTGAGTTTTAATCTTGACTCTGATACTTAAGTATTTTTGTGACCTTGAGCAAGTCATTCAACCTTTTTATACTTCAGTTTCCTCACCTGCAAAACAAGGCACTTTTAACATATAACCCCAACAACTTTGTCAGGCAGCTAGGTGGTGCAGTGCATAGAGTGATAGTCCTGGAGTCAGGAAGACTCATCTTCTCGAGTTGAAATATGGTCTCAGTCTCAGCCTCTTACTAGCTGTCTCAGTTTCCTCATCTATAAAGTGAGCTGGAGAAGGAAAAGGCAAACTATTCCTGTATCTTTGCCAAGAAAATCCCAGATGGAGTCATGAAGAGTTGGACACAACTGAAGAACAACAAAGACAACAACAACAAAAACCTGCTTTTCCAGCCCTCAATTTATAATCCCATGATCTTGGGTCTGATATTTAGCTGAAAATTTTAGACCATTTTTTGTGGGCTCTTTCTTTTTCCTTCCTCATCATCAAATTACTCAGATTTTTTCCCCTGCCATATCTTGCTTTACCCATATTGCATAAGAAGAGGTGGCCTTTTCTATGAGCACAAGTGCTCCATTCCTTCCCATCTACGTCAGCAGATCACTCCCTCCATTATCCCCACTCTCTCACTAATCTTCAACCTCTCCTTATTTACTTGCTGCTTTTATGCTATCTCCAAACGTGTCCATATCTCCCCTATCCTCAAAAAAACCTTCCATTCCCATTAGCTAGCATCCTGTATCTCACCTCTCTTTCATGACTGAATTCCTCAAGAAGACTATTTATCATCGGTGCTTCCACTTCCTTTCTTTCTTTTCTTCTCTTCTTACCTCTCTTCAGTGGGGTTTCTAACCTTGTGATTCAAATGAAACTACTCTCTCCAAAATTAGCCATGATATCTTAAGTGCCAGATCTAATAGCCTGTTCTCAATTCTCCTTCTTGACCTTTTCACAACTTCTAAAACTGTTCTTTTCCTTGATATTCTCTTTTCTCTTGGTTTCTGTGATATAATTCTTTCCTGATTCTCTTCCTACATATCTGACTGCTCATTCTAAGTCTTTTTTCTTGGATCTTCATCCTCCTCGTGAAGGTCTCTTAAGTCTCTGTCCTGGGCCTTCTTCCCCTATGCTTCTTCAGTTTTGTTCTCATCAGATCCCATCGATTCAATTGTCTCCATGCAAACAAATCTTAAATCTATTTCCCAGCCCTAACCTCTCTCCTGACATCCTGTCTTGCATCTCTAACTGCTCATTTGATGTCTTGAACTGGATGTCGTATAGACCTCTCAAATGGAATCTGTCCAAAACTGAATTTATTATCTTTCCCTCCAAGCCTTCCTCTCTTCCTAACTTCTCTGTTACTGTCCAGGGCACCACTGTACTCCTAGGAACTCAGAGCTACATATTAGGTGTCATCCTCAGTGCTTCACTTTACCTCATCTTCTATATACAATCAGTTGTGATAGCCTGTCAATGTTCTCTTTGTTACATCTCTCACATATGACCCCCTCTCTCCTCTAACACTGCTACCATCCTGGAACAGGCCCTCATCACTTCATACTTACATCATTGCAAAGGCTTTCTGTTTGTCCTCCCTGCCTCATATCTCTATTCACTCAAGTCCATCCTCCACTCAACTGTCATGCCATCTTTTTATTATTAGACCCTAGTGACTCCCTAGGGTAACTTGCAGGAACCCATGACAAATTCTTGCTTTTAAAGCCCTTTATAACCTACCCTCCTTATGTCTTTCCAGGGTTCTTACATACTCTTGCTCTTCTCTACATATCTACTCTTTTCTGCATACAGTGGTTTGTCCTTCATTCTCAGAGAGGACTATGACATAAGGGAGATGATAACATGACTTGCAATTGAATTTGATTTGAGTGAGGGAGGGCAATTGGTCAGTATGACTAGAGATGGTCCAAGATACAGTGGGAGACCTTGACCATTTTAGACTAAGGTCTTTTTAAGTTCTCACTTTGAGTGAGGCAATGTCCATTCAGTGAATAGGCCTTTTTAAGAAATGAATGAAGCGGTGGCCACTTTAATTAAAAAAAAAAAAAGTCAAACTTAGAGGGGAAGACCCTCAGGGTTGCTGGCCAAAAGAGACATTTACATTCACTCTGAGCCAGGAGGGCCTAAAAATATAACCATTAAGTGGTGCTTGGGCAGAGCATGGACCTATTGTGTAATCAATGAGATTCAGAGTAAACTGGGTTTAAGGCTTGTCCTAATCAATATCAGGCCACTGGACCCCAATGGCTCCGGAGGAGAAAGTGAGACTGGTGACTTTTCACAGCCCTCCCTCACTCAAATCAGTTTCAATCACAAGTTATTTTTTCATCTCCCTGATATCATAATCCCCCTCGAAAATGAAGGAAAACCACATACACAAAAACCATCCAGTGACTGGTTTTTCACAAGATGCTTCATCTCTCACTTCTGTGCATTTTCATTGGTGGTCTTTCCATGTCCAGAATGCTATCCCTTCTCAGCTCTACTTCCTGTCTACCTTTGCTTCCTTCAGATCTCAGCTAAATTCTCACTTTCTTTAAGAAGTCTTTCTCAGTCTCAGTTCATGCTAGTGCCTTCCCCTTGAGATTAACTCCAAAATATGCATATATGTATGTACATCTATGTGTGTACATATATATATACATATATATATATAAGACAGCAAAAGTTTATACATATGTATGTTATTTGTGTGTGTGTGTATTATATATACACATATATGTGTGTGTATGTGTCCATAGAGATCAGTTGGTTGTCCTTTGTTCTCAAAGAGGACCAAAATGGCATGAGTATGTTGGAGTCAAGGTACAGGGTGTCTGACTGGCTGATCAGACCAATAAAAGCTTGGAAGGCTCTACCACAGTTTGGGCACAAATAGTCCATGTGAACATTTGGAGTAGAGATATCTCTAAATTTGCACAACTCATGTTTCTTTTGAGCTACCGCATTCCTCCTTCACTCATAAGAGCACGGTATCTTCTTTTGTGGACCTGCTGGGCAATCCTTTGCCAGAATCTTCCATATCATACAACTGATTAGTTCTTCAGATAGACATATAGATATTTGTATATTGCCTGCCCTGTTAAATTATGAGTTCTTTGAGAGTAGAGACTGTTTTCCCCCTTTTTTCCCATTCTTTGTATCTTCAGTACTTAGCACAATACCCTAAGAGTAATTGTCAACAAGCCATAAATGCCCACTGATTGAGCTGACTTGAGTGTACTTCTAAGAGACAGATGAGGAGGGAGGAAGGGAAGAAGGAGAGCAAAGACTATGCAAAGACAAAGAGATTGCAAAGAGATCAAATAATCATCTTGAAGTATAGCAAGAGGTCAGGTTTGCCTGAACCATAAAGTGTGTGGAAGATCATAATTAAAGACTAAAACTGAAGATTAGAACCACATTCTTGACTTTAGATGCCAAACACATATGCTAAATCTTTGGTAGCTGCCTTGGACATTTATGTGTTAAATGAATGAATAGCTTGGGTCACACAGCTATTGTCAGAGGTGAGATGTGAAGCCATATCTTCTTAGTGTCAAATCCTCAACTCCTGAACCATTCTCCATTCAAAAGTTATATAGACACATTGACAAAACCTTCTAACAACTGGGGAAAAAAAAAACCTGTCAAACTGGTTATTTATTTGGCATAATGTGCAGTGTATACAAAAACAGGTTTTTAAAATCGAAAGTTGTTTATTCTTCAGTCAGTTGTGTTGGAATATTGAATTTGGCTTTACAGTAATCCAAGGAGTTTCTATTTTCTCTTTTCTGCAATGTTCTCTTCATTCACATTCAGGCCACCTGGAGTTTCAAACACATGTTCATGGAAAAAAATGTGTCCAAAGAATTTTCTGGATACACTTACTTAACTTTAACATTAAAATTGTTGCTGACTAAATCCTGAACAATACAAATAAATTCTGGAGGCTTTGGAATTGCTTTATGAACATTCTAGCTACAAGATCGTGTCAAATCATTTCATTACAGGAATGATTCTAATTTTTTAAAAGCTCTAGGAGGGTTCATTTGCAGTTATTACCTAATTGTTTTTTCAAAAAAAGGTATTTTTCACTCAGTTGCTATGTTTCTTCACTCATCATGTCTTTGTGGACTCAAAGTTACCTAAGCTTGTAAATTTAAAAGTCCTTTGTATTAGTTCCTTCAATAAGGCCCGAAAGAATACGGAATCTCATCTGAAATATAGTCAACATTTATTAAATTACAATATTGAATTACACTCTTTTTAACATCATGGAACACAAGGTAAGTGCATAGTTTTCTTCCCCAACCCACCTAGTATATTCAAAGCTTCCTACACTTTGTGCTGATGAGTTGTTAGAATTGACCTGCAGCTTCTCCCAGGCATAATGTCTGAGAATTCGATTTGGGGGATGGAACCAAAACTGAATCAAGAGAATCAGTATATTCTAAACTGCACCAAGACATTAATCCTCAGTTCTTCACCTTCACCAGGCCATTTTCTGCTCTTTGCCTTCGGGTAGACATTCCCCTCTCTCTTTTTCCAAAGTGGAAGATGACTTACCTAGAGATATTGTGGGATGATCCTGGTCCTTTGCTTAACGTTACCATCATACCTTTATATAAGGCATCATATAAGGCCATTGGCCTTAGTGCTAAACCTCATCAGTACTTAACCTCTGACTCTGCATGCCCTCTGATTAGAGAGCAAAGTGAAGAGTTCCTCCCCAAACTACCATTTGAGGAGGGAACGTAGATCAACTATTTCTTCATTTCCCAGTGGATTCGGCTCCTTTGAACATCTCCATTTCTGAATTCTGCTGATGCCTTTTCAGTTTCCCTTTCTGTGATGGATGGCCCATTAGATTATGAGTTCTTTTCTTTTAGTAATTGTCTCTCCAGAGTTTAGTACAGTGTATGGCACGTGGTAGATTCTCAGTAAATGTTTACTGACTAAATAGTCTGAGATCAGGAAGACCTGAGTTCAAATCCAGCCTCAGACACTTAACAGCTACATGATCCTGAATAAGTTGCTTAACTCTATTTGCCTTAGCCCCTTCATCTATAAAATAAACTGGAAAAGGAAATGACAAAGCACTCAAGTATCTTTGCCAAGAAAACCCCAAATAGGGTCATGGAGAGTAGGACAGGACTGAACAACAACAAAAACAATGTCAATGGTCTCTGCTTGACAGCTAGGTAGGGCAGTGGATGGACTTCTGGACCTGATCCGGAAGATCAGGAAGACCTGAGTTCAAATTTAGCCTCATACTAGCTTTGTGGCCCTGGGAAGAGACTTTACCACTGCCTGCTTCATTTTCCACATCTGTAAAATGGGCATAATATCTTTTAGAGTTGTGAGGAAAAAATGAGAAAATATTTGTAAAGTGCTTTACAAACCTTAAAGCACTACCAATTACTGTTATTATTATTACATGATTTTACTTTAATTACTTTGGATTTTGATCTCTTGCTAAAGTGACAATATATCTAGGAGAAAGGGCATACTTTTAACTCTGAGATTACTAGGGTTTAGAACTAAAAAGAGCTGTAGAAATATTTTCTGCTGGGGCAGTTGAGTGCCAGGCATGTAAAGTATCAATTCAAAATGTAAATATAAATTTAAAGAAATTCAAATCCTCATCTATAGATCCAAAATCCAAACTGAGAACCTCTACTTCCTAAGCCACTGTCATATATACTGCACCCACATTTTATTAATTAACACCTTAGGATGAAAATAAAAGTAGTGCTCCTAAGAGAGTTAGGAAGATAACAAGGAGAAATTCTTCTCTTCCCAAATCCTTTTTAGATGTGAGGGCCCATGGGTGTGAAACTGCCTATAATTTTTTTTTTTTCATGTAGTGATCAGTTTTGCAGATTTTTTTCCTCTCTCTCTCTCTCTCTCTCTCTCTCTCTCTCTCTCTCACACACACACACACACACACACACACACACACCCTCCCTTTCTTCTTCTCTCCCTCCTTCCCTCAATGTTAAATTATTTCAGAGGGCTTTCTGACAGGAGAGGAAGAGAGGAATGTAGGGGAAAATCTAGACAATGTAAAAACAAAAGATAGAAATACACATCTACTTTTTTTAAAGCTACACTTTACTAAACCTACTAGGAATATGTCTTTTCACAGGGGGCTTAACTAAAATATGTCAGGGGAGTGTGAGGTCCCAGTATTCTACAAGTCAATAAAGTTGTATATTGCTAGAAGTAAGAAGGGATTTTAGAGAAATGAAGAAACAAATACAGAGAGGTTAAATAACAATGCCAATGTACACGGTGCCTACTCAATAATAATAATAGTAATAAAGGATTTCTATTAGTTGACATACAAAATAGGCATTGTGGCTTCCAGAGGTTCTAATTAAGTCTTTTCTTTGGGTATAGATGGAAACAGAAATTAGAACTTATTTCTTCCATCTAAGTGAGAACAATTTAAGACCATATTTGATTTGACTCCTAGCTTTAAGAAGATTACTATCCATAGGTCAAAAGTGACAGCAAGAAAATTAGCATTTTAGAAACAAAATAAAATAGTCTACAATCATTTTAGCAATCATAGCAAATAAATACCTAAATATATTCATAAAAGCTCTGGGTTCTCCTTGATTTATCAGTGTTTTTTTTAGGCATGTGCCTCACAGCATGATATTACATAGACTATTGGGATTGCATACTTTGTCTTGCTCCCAGCTTTTACTTTGTTTCTGTACTTTGAAACAAACTCATGTGTAGGAAGTTTTAAGAGGTGCTATTTTAAGTAATTTTTAAAAAATCCCATCAAACATTTCGTTTGTAATTTTTATTATTTTTTATGTTTTTTATAACCACAAGGTCAAAACGTCTGAGTGGAAATAAGAGAAAACCCAACATTTTTGCGGCAATGCTTTCTGTGACTTGAGGAAAAATTTACCTTTCAACCTACTTCTCTACTAGCAAGAGGCTATCTAGATTCTTGCCCCCATTTGTCTGTTTACCAAATATTATTCTACTAATTTTCCATGATCAATGCTCCTTCCAATTATTACATCTAATACATAACAATTATTTGACTTGGTTCAAGCCAAAAAGTCTTCCTTGAAGTGTCAGGTAAAAAATATACATTTTATTAGGGGAAAAAATTCTTATGATCTAAAGCAATTTTTTTCTACTCTTGTTGGATTAAATCTAGGGAAAGACAGGATAGACATAAATATTACTTATTCTGGAAACTCTCAAGTTACTAAAGCTTTTTAAATGCAGTGTCTGTTACATACTTATTTCTGTAAACCTGGAAGATAGTGTGGTGTTTTGTATGTCTTAGAATATTTAAATGTTTTCTGATGCAATTATCAAAAGGATTCTTAAATAAATGAAGAATAACTTAAGCAATTGGAGAGAAAGTCAGTACACATGGCTGTGCTTTGTCAAAAGTATAAAAATAATCCCAAAATCGATTTATAGTTTTGGTGCCCATAGATCAGAATACAAAGAAGTTACTTTATAAAACCAGATAAAATAATTACAAAATTCATTTGAAGGAACATCTACAATATTGCATTAAATCCTTTTTTGAAGTACAAATGAAGGGGACATAGTTTTTCTAAACTTCCAGCTATATTATAAAGCACTAATCACAAAAAAGACATTTTTTACTGAATAAAAAAAAATAGAAAAGTAAAACGATGGAACAGAAAGACAAGGAAGAATCAGAAATGATTGAATTCAATAACACAGGGTTTGATAAACCTAAAAAAAAAGCTATAAATTACCTATAAGATAAATAAACTCAATTTTAAGGAAGGTCCCAGGCCAGCCAGGTTCTTGACTTCATTTCTTTCCAGACTCTACTCTTGTCTTTTTGGGCTTCTTTTTCCATCATATTCCAGCAGTTTTCTCACCCTGGAAGATACATCTGCTCCTTCATATGATTGATTAGTTTCTTCAAGAAACTCCATTATAAGGAAAAGTTCAAGTGAGCCTATGTTAACTCCATTTCTCTCTAGGCTCTATTTTGTCAAGTTCTGAAATAAATCACTCATTAGTGGAGGGATAAAGCATCTTTAATCAAGATAACATGCTAGCAAACCTGCCATCCTGGAGGATGTCCCACAAGAAGACCAATAGGAAAGGTGCTTATACTTTTAAGAGAAAAGAGGGAGGGGATCATATTATATAGAAAGATCTGGGCATGAGATGCCAACTAGTCTCTGCAGTTCAAACAAGGAAAAGCCACTCATTCTGGTTAACTCACCCTTCATGATCTAATAAGCCACCAATCTCAACGAACACGACAAGGACATTAAGAACCGAGATCTAGCTCAAGCTAGGTTCCTTTACAAGATAAGTTCTCAGAGTGGAGACTTAGGTTGTTGTTCAGTTCAACCTAATTGAGAGTAAATATCTTAAGAGTAGGAATGCAAATACATTGCTGGAACTCTGTTAAAAGATAGTGGCCAATAATAGGTAATATTATACATACATACACACACACACACATACATTTGCATATTCACATACACATATAAACATACATACATTCATACATATGTGTATATATATATTTTTTTTTCCTTAAACTTCTTTCTTTGTTATACCCTTGTGCTAGGTACCTAGCAGCCTCCCTTTTCAGCTTTGTTTTATGCCTTGTTTTCACCTATCAGAACTCAAACTCTTAGGGGACAAGGATCATCTTGTTTTTTGTTTCTATTAATATTGTCAGGGCTTAGAACAGTTTCTATCACATAGAAAGCTTCAAGTTATCACTTTTTGGACTTGCATAATGCTTCATTGAGGAAGTGATTGTGATTTACAGGGCTAACTAGCTGTGCTAGACTTGGGTCCTCCTTGAAACTTTGGTGAATGAGCTACTTGGGTCTTTTTCTTATAACATTTGAGAGGCCATCAGGATCTATGCCACATGGTTGTTGTTTTTGTTTGTTTGTTTTTGTTTTGTTTTGGGGTTTTTGTTTTGTTTTGTTTTGTTTTTTTGGTTATGGGGACTTTTTAGTGGAAAGTCCTGGGAGAGTCACTTAAAAGGAAAATGCTTGATCCTCTCCAATACTCCAGAGACCTTTCTGGAATTGAGGATATGAACAAGTATGCTAAATGTAACCCGGATGACTTTCTGAGGACAGCAGGGCTATATCAGTTTAAAGGGAAACAAAGCTCCTACTCTCATTCCTGGGAAATGTAACTCTTGATGGGACTTTCTAATGAGAGGGAGGCAAGAGGCCTCTGAAGAGTGAGTCCCCATATGGCCCCCCAGGTTCCCTCTCACAACCTGGACAATGTGACATGTGCTCATTTATCTCAGCAAAAGTATATGTGCTGGCCTAGAAGAGTCTCTCGTTTTCCCTTTTTGTTTGTATTTCTTCCATTGAGCTTTGGTGAGTGATCTTGAATTGGATATACCCAGCCATGGCAAATGTATTATGAGTTTGAGTTGGCCCTCATTTAGGGATGACTTGTAGTAAGGTGGACTTGCTATTTTGGAGAGGGTGGTCAGTTACAGGAAGAGGAAAAGAAGCCTTGAACTGGCTGACCAGAATTCGAGTTGATTGAGCCACCCTCTGTGGCCATTTATGACTTTATTAATATGGTGAACCACCATGAGAAGTAACTCCCTGGTTTGAGGCATGGGCAGCAGATACTGAAGAAGTTGCGTTGATGACCGTGCTCAGATCTTGGCACAGGGAGCAAAGGTACAGAGAGGAACGGCATAGGTGATAGCTTAGTGTGGCATGGGGGGCAGTGATCAGCATTGGGACATTGCTGAGTTCCAGCATGATGGGTCAGTGGAAGCAATTTGCATCCTTTGGCCCTTACATGGTAGGATAGTACTTGGCTCTGGTATAATGAGCAGTAGTGGGGTGTCCAGGAGAAGTGGAGTGGGCAGTAGCAGGGGCCCCAGTGACACTGAGCAGTGTGTCAGCAGGCAGCAAAGTAGGTAGCATGCAGGCTCAAATGGAGGTGGAATGGGCAATAACATGTGCCCCAGCAGAGTATTCTTTGGCCTGGTTATCTGCAAAGATCATCTTGACCTGTGATAAGGATTGGTGACTGTGATGAACATTTCATCATATGTCCTGTTGCCCTGCTCATTGTCACTGCTTTTCATCAGGGGCCCTATTATGAACTATAAATATTGGGAATCACTTACCACTTGAGCCATAGCATTAAGATCCAATATTCATTCTTTCTCAAGGGAATGGTGAAACCTGAGATTTCTGGTATTTTTGTCCTCTATTTTATGACTTTTTTAAGGGACTGTAACATTGCTTTAAAAAGAAAACAACTTTTTTTTCTTGTCTATTTTTTCCTTCTTATCTAAGCTTCTTCTTCAGTGGCACCTGCAAGAAGCTTCTTGAGCCATTTAAATGATGAAACTCCTCTATAAGATCCTTAGTTCCTTGCTCCTAAGGAAAGGAGTAAGGTGGGATAGATAGATAGAGGGATGGATAGATAGACATAAACATTAAAGTTATCATTAAGATTTAATTGGCTTAAAGGTCTAAGACTCAAACCACTTGTATAGCTTTCTGTGGTATAAGCATAAAAGGTAGAGCACAAGGAGTTAGAAGTGCCTTCCACAGGCTCTTCCCTTGGTCAAAAGACCAAGGAAATGTTGGGAGCTGACAAAGTACAGGAACCTCAAGACCCAGACAGGGTCAGGGACATCTGGAATGAATTTTTGGTCTCAAGCATTCTTTAAGTCAAGCTGACAAAAATTTATTGTTATGCTTTTCAGTGGGCAAGAGTTCTTAGGGAACCTGCAACCTTAGAGGAGTACAGTTAATGTTTATATATGTTATAAAACTATAGTAAAATATGTGCCAAATATGCTAATAAGGTGATTCAGGATGGGATTAGGGAGTGGCTAAGGAGTAGCAGTTCTTAAAGGAATGCACACTTTTTGCATCTACTGCACAGGTATTTTACCCAGAGTTTAATGGGAAATAGCCCAAGGCAGGGCTGCAGAGGGGTATGGTTTTAGGCCTGAAATGTCAATAAGTCCACTAAGGGTCAGTGCTCACTGGGAAATACCCAGGCTGCCTCCATCAATGTCCCATTAGACAAGATAACAAAGGAAGTATATATATATATCTAAGTCTAGGATACATATAATAGGTCAGTGAGTAATAAATATCTTTATGACCCAGTACACAACAATTTAAAACTAATAAATTCTGTAGGTACAACTGGCCACTATATCAGGAAGAGAGATAAGTGGTTTGCTAGGGCAAACTACATGAGACAGTGTTTTGAGGCTAGGGAGAAATGTGATCTTAGAATTGGGGTCCAAGTATAGGCACCCAAGCATCTCATCAAAACCACCATGTCCAACAAAAAGCAGGGAAGTTGAGCCTAACCGAATCAATGCTTGCTGAATATCCTTTCAGTGTTAGATTGTCTGAATATCTCATTTCATACTAATCTTTAATGTGAAACTCCCGATTGACCTGAATTGGGTTACAACAGTAGCCTTCCTACTTTCTTTTTGGTGGGGAGAAGTATTGGAACTGGTATATGGGTATGGAAGACTGCTTATGCTCTTAATCTTACTCTCTTTCTCCCTCTCTCTCCACACACAAACACACACAGAGTTTTACTGAACAACTTGCCCTTCCAAGGTGTGTGTGTGTGTGTGTGTGTGTGTGTGTGTGTTTTAATAAGGTAGCTTGATGGGAGGGAACCAGAGGAGAGATACAAAGGAAGATGTAAGTAATATACAAACAAAAACAAAGTCAGAAAATGTGTTTTTAAAAAATTGACTATTTAAATAGTTTGAATTAATATAATTTCTTTATGCTTTTGTGATTTACATTTACACTTACATTTACATAGTGGTCATTCTCTGTATATGAATTATGTAAGCATGTGTGAATGACTCCCAGATGATGATTCTGGAACTGACATGCTTGAAGATTTAGCCCATATATTTTCTACTCTCTAAAAAGAGTGTAGAAGAGGTATGATCTCCATAAGGTTAATGCCCACACTAAGGAAGTTAGGGATATTTTGCAGTATTGAAACGTTGGGTATCATTATCCCTGTTTTAATTCATTCTAGGTAATGTTATTCAAATATCAGTAGAAATTTGTGTTCTTATAGCTCTATCTTTACATGAAATAGCAAAAGTATAAGATGATATGTGCATAATATTGAATTGTCTCATTGTGTGACTAGTGATAAAAACTTTTTTATTCTATTCCACTTGACAGTGAACATCACAAATTACATGCAGGACTCAGTTGTCTTATCTGATTTAATGTTCTTCAAAATTACCTATTTTATGAAAGTTATTTACCTTTAGTTTTATTTTGTTTCCCTCCAGGTTTGGGCTTAGCTTTCAACCTACAACCTGCCTTAACCATGATTGGCAAGTACTTTTACAAGAAAAGACCCATTGCTAATGGATTGGCCATGGCTGGAAGTCCTGTGTTCTTAAGTACACTGGCACCTTTCAATCAGTTTCTTTTCAATCATTTTGGCTGGAAAGGGAGCTTCTTGATATTGGGAGGTCTCCTTTTGAACTGTTGTGTGGCTGGGTCACTCATGAGACCTGTTGGACCCAAACAAGCTTCTGCTAAAGAAGATGTTGAGAAAGCAGTGGGAGAAATAAGTGTACAGAAAAACATAAAGAAGCAATCAGGATGGCAAACTATCAATAAATATTTAGACCTGACCCTTTTCAAGCACAGAGGGTTCCTGATTTACCTATCAGGGAATGTCGTAATGTTTGTTGGGTTTTTTGCACCAATTGTGTTCCTGGCACCATATGCAAAACACAAGGGAATTGATGAATATTCTGCAGCCTTTTTGCTCTCCATCCTGGCCTTTGTAGATATGTTTGCTCGGCCTTCCATGGGGTTATTGGCAAATACCAAGCTGATCCGGCCCCGTATACAGTACTTCTTCAGTTTTGCAGTCTTATATAATGGCATCTGTCATCTCTTGTGCCCTCTGGCAGAAAGCTACACTGGCTTGGTGGTATATGCCGTATTTTTTGGTTTTTCCTTTGGCATGGTCAGCAGCGTCCTCTTTGAAACCCTCATGGACCTTGTTGGTGCCACAAGGTTTTCCAGTGCAGTGGGACTTGTCACCATTGTGGAATGTTGCCCTGTTCTGATTGGCCCTCCATTAGCAGGTAAGTTCGTTTTTGCAAAACCACAGAATTACAGAATGAGAAGGTGATAGCTTAGAGATCCCTTCAAACTTCTGATTGTACTGATGCAGAAAATAAGATTCAAAAGACTAAGTAAATTGATCAAGAATGCAGAGAGTTAAGCGCCAACCTGGAACTAGAATCATTCTTTCTCACTCCTACTTCGGTACTTTATTACAGCACATTTCACAGTTGTACTCTTCTAAAGAAGAGAAATTTGACATTTCTATCCATTACTAAAGCCTTGCAGAAAAGTTAAAGATAACCATTTTTGGTCTAAAAATGATCTTAGCAGTCCAAGAATAGTTTTATTAACCTTTCCTTCACCTTTGACTGAATAATAAACACTGATAGCCAGAAGGTATCTGGTACTATGATTAGTGAGTGCTGTATTTTTAATTTTATTAAAATTTTCATAGACTATGATCAATTTTCATCCTGGCATAATTTCTCTTAGGGTCTAGGCCAACGTTTACTTGGCTACTCAACTGTATTCATCACTACTAATTAGTTTTTTTTTTCTTTTTCCTCTTTTACATTTCATTTTCAAATTTTCTATTTTGTTCAGTAGATTTAGAAATATGTATATTGAGAAGGCAAACCCTCTTCTCTTTTTTTTACGATTAAAGTTTTCTCTTCTTTTTTTATTAAAACATTATTGAATTGAATGAATTGAAATTGAATCTATTGTCAGAAGCTACTAGCTTCATTTGGAATTGAATTACAAGCATTGGAATTTGTGTAAAATTTTGGTGGGATTGAGTAGTTTTCCTTATTTGAGTTAACTTTAATTCAGATTAACATTTAAATTTTGATGTAACTTACATGACTCTGGTCAGAAATGAAAATATCTGTTTCCTCAAACTTAGGTGCAACATTGGTGGACCATTTCATATATTAAATCAGAACTGTATTAATCTGTCAGATAAAATGCCATTTAACCAGAGCTGTAGGGCCGGAGAAATCTTAAAAGTCCAAAGTTACTTAATATGACATTTAAGGACACTCTTATGCAATGAAAAAGAAAGGTTAGAAAGGAGGAAGCACTTTGGAGATATCTATACATAACAATATTTTGTGTGTGTGTGTGTGTGTGTGTGTGTGTTTTCCTTTTAGGAATTCATAATAATGTCAAACCCTAAAATTTTATTTCCTGTGAATGTAATCTAATTATGTAGAATATCTTTGCCCTATGAAAATATATAAAATAATTTATACATTAAAGTATTATCATTTCTTACTATGAATTTAAATGGAATATAGCCATATAAAGGATTTTCCAAAAACCTTAGTGCAATTGCAGTTTTAAGCTGTTAAAGCTTTAAAACTGTGCTAAAACTTACAGTTCTTCATCACTTATTTATAGCTGTAAAAAGCTTGGATTTGAAAATGTTACAGTTTTCAAGTTAGTCTTTATCTCATCTCACATTTTTTGTTTGTTTGTTTTTTAGGTAAACTAGTGGATGAAACCGGAGAATATAAGTACATGTATTTTTGCTGCGGGGTGATTGTGACTATAGCTAGTATATGGCTGTTCATTGGAAATGCTATCAACTATAAGTTGTTGGCAAAAGAAAAAATGTTAGAAGAAGAAAAGCAGAAAGCTCTAAACCATGCTGACTCCAAGGAAGTGGAGCCTTTGACCAGTAATGAAAATGATGACGTTTCTACCCGAGCTACCAAAGTACTTGATGATCCCTCAGAGAGAGAAACGAATATTTAATGGGAATCATCCCTCAGATATCGATGTTTCCAACTTCCCTTAAAATATAAGGCAGATTTTATTTTTTAGTTATAATGATCAGCCATAGTTATTGGCAGAGATAGTTTTGTGCAACGACAAAAATTGTTGTCAATGGCTTTTTTTTTTTTAATGGTTGTGGTGGTGGTGAGATTTTTTGTTGTTGTTGAGTTGCAAATATGCAAAAGGGTGCAGTCTCTTCCATGATTCTGAACTCTGGCTAGGGTATTGATTTAAAGTCTTCCAGTGACAAGTGAACTTGGTCACACATACAGAAGTAAATTCTCATGACTACATTGTCTGCTTCACATGCTACAGGAAAATATTTGTCCAAACCCTCAGGATGATACTTATTACTATGGATCTCTCCTCTCCACAGTATTTTGTTTTATTTTTTAATGCTTGATATAAAAGAATGGAATCGCCTAACAGAAGGAAAAGACTGCTACGAAGAGTGTTGAGGATAAAACCTACACCATGTATGAAGCAACCAATAACGTACTGTTTGTGGGATTTTTGTTTGTTTTTATAAAGTACAGTATGCCCAGGGGGACAAAATAGGTGTATTATTTTTGCATTAGCCTTTACAGTATGAGTGTTAAAAGCGAGAGATGAAATGAATAGTTCTTTATTCTAAATGCAATTAATGATTAAATGATAGTGTTTGTATATATATATATAAAGTAACTTCTGTGAAAAGTGATGGAATTAATATGCTAAAACAATTACTTTTGAGGCCATATAACTAATCCAAATGTTTTAAATATCAGTTCATTGAGTATGACCTAAAGAAATAAATCTTACCATTTAAGATTTTTAGTCATTTATCCCATTTGGTTAATATCCCAGATAAAAGAATCAAAAGAGACAGAGAGTCAAGGAAAGTGATTAGGAATTAGCTAAAGTAATACATTTAAAACAAGTTTAGGTCTATAATGGCAAGAAGTAGCAATTAGGGATTTCTCTTGAATTTATTAGTAATCTCAGGTTAGAGTCTTATTTTTATTTTCTGACCAGTCCATTGACATCATATAGTATGAACAGCTTGCCCTCTTGTTGACAGACCTTCATCGAGAGTAAATTATGATTTTCCTCTATACCTGGAGGAAATGCCTTCATTGAAATTGAGCAATGTGATTGGACCTACTTTTTTTCCAGTCCAGTTGGTCTTGCCAACGTCCTGGGCACACAGGTAGCTAACTTAAAATGCCTCAACATGATAGTACTGGAAAATTCAAATCCTGTAGTCATCAGATTCAGACAGCTTATGGATGCAACTGAGTGAAACAATGTCAAGTTGGGTTTTAACCATTTCAGCTATGCTATTTTGATTTGATAGACATAACATAGAATATAATGATGAGAAGCTTGCGTCGCTACTTTTCAGATTTAGGGACCAGTTTCTCATCTTCGAATCCTTGTAAGATTTCTAGAAATCTAAACCACCATTTTAAGGAAAATTAAATATTAATTTTGTTCTTTCAAAGTCTCTAAAATTAAAAAAAACATTTTAAATTGGAAAACATTAGTAATCTGACAATTTCAGTTGTAAATATTAACTTCTATAGATCTGAAATTTAGTATTATAAATAATAAAGTATTTTATGCTTTCTTACTGGGATGAAATCACCTTAATGATGTCAAATGAAATTTTCTTCCTTTTTTTCTCCCTTTTTTCTTTCTTGCGCTTAGAGAAAGTGGCTATTCTGTTGGACAATAGGAAAACACCTACATATCAATCTTTTTGAAATAGTGAACAATGAAGATCTGATTCATAAAAAAATTATGTTTATGCAAGATACTTGCACATCTTTCTTTAGGAAGATAAGTGAAATTTCACATTTCGTTTACCCCTCACTTTTTAAAAATAACGGGTAAGAAGTGTTAGTATACAAAAAAATAAGTTAAGTAGAACAAGATGTGCCAATATCACAGGTAAACAAATCAGGGGAAATTTGGCAAGTGTGAAAGTGTATTTAAGTGAGTTGTGTCCACTTCTGATGTTTAATTTAGCTATTTTCGTATATTTGTATTTTTATATTCTACTCTGATTAGTCATAACAGGTGCAGAATCACAAATTATCTTTCCCCTCTCTAAACTTAAACACCTTTTCTGGAAACAAAAACCTCTTTCATTCTTAATCTGAAGATGTGTGATTAAAATAATATGAATCTCAAGCCTCATACATAAGAGCTAAAATAACCCCAAGGTATGAGATTCTTGTCTTTCTTATCAGCTCTTTTGCAGTGGCCTGAATTTTCATTGCTCATTTTTTCTCTCACCCAATGAGAGGGCCAACCTCTTATAATTTGCTCCTCCTGATAAGTTTATGGTTAAGCCAACACTCTATCATTTGTTGCTTTTAATCATTGTCATTTAGTCATTGATTCTCCATTCCTAATACTGAGAAACAGAATAGAACCACTGACCAACAAATGGGCTTGCAAAAATTCTTAGAGTGACACATTTGCACTGCACAACAGCATAAATATGCACATATAATCTCCATTGAGAATTGTAATGGGGGTTAAAACTGAACACACTTGAAATAGCAGTTTAGATATACCTACTGGGGCTAGACATGTGCTAGGTTAGCCCAAAGTTATTCAATGAGGATTGGATTTGTTTTATTTGATTTCTAGTCTAGTTATTGCCTTTACCAAGATAAATAAAAATTTTAAGCCAAGGGTATTCATCATATTATGTCCCATGAGATGGCACATATAAGATTTTATGTGGCTGAACCAATACATGTTGGGTATAGTTCTCCCCTATTTTGAAGGTTGTATAAGCTTCAACTCTGCAAGATAGCATGTGAAATGAACCTATTTAAATCCTCTTTGAGTCTTGGCTTCTGGTGCTATGTTATGAGAACAAAAAGTCATAAACCAGAAACATAGATGATTTCTATTTATGCAATATCTCTTTGCACCAAGTAGGAGAATCATGTGCTCTGGAATTTCCAGAGTTGCTATGGAAAGGGGTTTAATTTTTTTAGGCTTGAAAAAAATATGAAAGAATTTTGTTTCGTATTTATGTTTTCATGAATAACCCTTTTACCTGACACAAACCTCCCCTTGATCATGTAGTCTCTTTTTCTTGCACAAAAAAATGGCACAAATGAACTACTGTCAGCTGAATAGTAAGACAAGAACTTTGTGTCTCTTTATCTGGTTGCACTGATCAATCCATTGGGCATGTTCCTGTCCAATCCTTTTTGTGACCCACAGCACTAATTTGAGACAGATAGTCAAGATTGCAGTATAGAAAGAAAGGTCTTTTCCCACCACTTCTGTTTAAAGCTAATTGGTTCACAAACTTTACCTCAGCATCATGTTCTTTCTGAGCCCATATACTCATATACCTGATAGTGATATGCTTAAGAGGGTAATGTTAGAAAAATGATGTTATAAACCCATTTCACCTATGTATATCTGAATGATCAACATTGCTTTAGTCAAACTATGGAAAATGCCATGAGAATTTAAGTATAGGAGAAGTTTATGGCAATTTCCCTTTTTAGAGAAATATGTCTTCTCTAGAACATCAAGAATAAAATCCCAGAGCAGCTATAAGAAAAATGCTATAAAAATTGATCATAGCATTAGGCTCACTGCATTAGGCATTACGGTCTGAGTACAAGAGAATTTAGTCCACATGTGGACCAAACCACAGGGTATCTAAACGTAATGACAGGTTAAAATTGAATGGAAACCATTTAATTACACAGCAAAGAATGATTAGAAAACATGTGCCCCCAATGCCTCACATTTCTGCTATAATTTATATTAGGTTTTTGCTTAGAAGTTGGCTGGAAACTAGATTTTTTATAACCCAAATACATGATTTCTAATTGCTAGCATTTCTAGGAAATGCAAATGTTCCTGCCCTATTCTCAAAATAATGCTAACAGTGAAAAAATAGCCATGCCATTTTTTTATGTAACTTCTTTTTCTTCATTAATAATAATGACTTGTATTTATATAACTCAAGCATCATATATTTCCCTGGGACTGGGTTTAGAAGAAATTGTTATTAATTTTTATGATTATCTAATTCTCAATATTAATGGCAAATAGCTCATTAGCTGTTTGTTGTGATGCAAAAAAATAAAAACTGCTCATTAAAGAATGTTATCTTCTATGCCAAGTTGTATTGATAAGTTCCATGTTTTGTAGTCTTTTAAGCAATAATTACAATAGGAAAAGGATATATGAATTAGGCAATTTAATTTATTTCTCTGGTATACATGAGTTTTCAATAGTTGTGCACAATTCATCCTTTATACTATGACTCAGTTCTTTTGTTCTCTTTGGAAGGTATCCATCTCTCTCTCTTTTTTTTTTAATATTATTTGCTTCATTTAAACTGAGAATTTCACTTACTGACATCTTGTTAACTTTATGTAAATTTTAGAGCTTGAAAGAGACCTTAAAAATGATCAAATCCTGCCCAACCCCTCCAATTTTCAGACGAGAAAACTCAAGCTTAGATTTATGATACGGCTTGCTTAAGGTAATATAGGTAAATTAATGACACACTCAGGACTAGAACCCCTAATTCCTAAATCTTTCTTCCCAATATGCCATCCTAGATAAAAAAAAAATTGCTGTGCTCCTCCCCACATACTTTAAAATACTATTAAACTATTTAAAATAATATTCTACTGCTTGTCTATCCATAGGACTTACTGTTGTTACTATTTCTATGTTTTCTTCAAACTAATATATAGTTTTATACATAGGGCCAAAAAAATCACCTATAAAAGTATAAAATTCATAAGTATTTTAATTCAACAAATATTTATTAAGTACAAGCTATATACAGAATAATGTATTAAAGGATGATTACATGTAGTAATATCATTGAGACATCGTGTAGTTAATTTCAATTCTCTTTCACTTGGTGAATTTTTAGTAAACATTTAGTATATGTGTTAAGCTCTGGAGCTGCAAAAACAAAAATGAAAGCAGGCCTTGTTAAGAAAGTTGCTTCCTGTTGGTTGATAGCAGTGGAATTGTGTGCTGAAGTACCATTTGTACCTCAAGCACACAAATTTCAAGTCTGTTTATACCAAAGAGACAGTGGTATATCCATTCAGTAACCTCCTCCCTCTGCCCTAATATTCTTTCATCTTAAATATTTTTTTAACATTTAAATGGAAATGATCTCCAATTTTAAAAGTATAGGCCCAAATGGGAATTTGGGGAGTGGGAGGTCAACATGAAGGCTGAAAACTCTAATTAGAGAAGCCATACAAGAATACTGTATGATTTACCAAAATGATAATTTACTTTAGTTGAGACAATTTGAAAATTAATGGGACCCAAACTATATCTATCTGCTTTTCTTTCCTAATATAACCAACTGTCTGAATGTTTTAAACAACTTTACATTTTTTGGGTTAGAGATATTGTATTGAAGATGTTTTCCTTAGTTACAGATATAACTTTTTATTCAAGCATCGGGGTTGTTGAATTTATTTTGACACTCCATTCAAGCTTTGTTTCACTGGAATTGTTAATATAAAGAATGGCATGCTATTTAAAAGTGAGTCAAGTTAGGATGTGAATGAAAAGGTCCCTGCTTTTCACCAGTGAATCTGAATGTCTTCTGGTAGAAAGAGCCATCAAAGATAGACTAAAAAATATGACGTGTTAACAATATCATGTCCTGGGATTCTCTGCCTCTGATGGAGGTTATTTTCAAATTTAATAAAACTGTTTTGGTACATTTGAAAATTTTTCATTAGTTAAATTCATTTTTTTTTTTTGGTCATGACATGAAATGCTTGTAATCTAGGTTTCATCTTAACTTTTTTGGAGGGCAATTTGGATGCTTACTTTTGATTTTGCTTCATTGCCTGAATGCCTTTGCATTTCTTTCATGGTTTTTGTTTGTGAGCTCTGGTGATAAAGTGAGTAATGTTCTATACAGTCTTTTCAGTGGCATTCCAATGTTCAGTATTCATTCTATTTTTACTGTGATATGTTCTCAGGGCTGTTTAAGAACCCAATATTTTTCCCTCTGCCTAGAAGATCTTGCTGCTCTTTTGTGTTACACTATTGATGGTGGAAGTAACCTCAGAGGCCACATAAAGGGACAAGAATCACTTCTATAATACACTCTAGGAGTGGACATCCAGTCCTCATACTTTTTCAGAAAGACCTGTAGATAGAGAGAAGGCACTCCCTTCTTTGACAATTCATTGCATGTTGGGTTAGTTCAAATTGTTAGGAAATAATTCCTACATTAAGTTGAAATCAGTTTGTGGGCTTTTTTTTTTTTACTACCACTCATTTGCCCTAATTCTGTCCTCTGAAGTCAAACAGATCAAGTCTTATCTCTTGTCCCCATGATAACCCTTCAAATCTTGGAAAACAACTATTGTTTAAAGTTTTTCCCAGAGTGGAGAAAATATTTTCTAGTATACAAAATGTTGTTAAGCTAATATATAATTCTTTCTTAGATATTTTTTTCTATCCATATTTACCATATACACTACAGAAATCTTAAAATTCATAGAATGAGATCTCTAGTTAAATCACCTCCTTTTATGTTTTCTTTTTGCAAGAGGAAAAAAAAAAGGTCTCATGGTAAAACTCAGTTAATAATTAATAGGCTTTTGCATGAATATGCTTTTCTCCAAAGATATGTTGTCCCAATTCAGTCTTTTTATATAGCTAAAATAAGTTTGCCTCAATGAATATATTCTGCATATATTTTTTTGTTTTTTATTTATTATTAAAATGTGAAGCCAAAATTTTTAAATAGATAACTTATATTACATATGAAATGTTTTTCTCCATCACCAACATTTTGTTTTCTACCTAAAAAGTACAAATATTGGCAATATAATGATGGATGTCTTCCTCATCTGTAGCTTTGCTAGAAGTAGTAAAACATATTCTTAGTATGTATAATATCACATACCGTTTAACTGAGATGAGCAAAACATCATCCTTGAAAGAAAGGCTAATTGGTAAATTCTTGACTTTGTAGAGTAGGGCATTTATTGTATTGATTCATATATAGGTTGTCACTGAATAAAGACCACTCATAGCATGTGGTCTCTTGGAGCAAAAAAAAAAAAATACTTAGACATATTCTGAACAAAATATTGGTTACAGGCCTCATTCATACTTTTTACAACACATAGGAAAGAAAGCTGATTTATATTTGGACCAATATAATTTTCTATCAAATAGTGAATTTTGTGTCCTGAAATAATCCACAGTCCTTAAACTATTTATCATTTTTGCCTATTTCTCTTGATCTCTGTTTTTCTTTGTCTCTATCTCATTTTTGTCTGTTTCTTTCTGCCATTCAAAGGACCAGTTCAGCTAAGACAGTAGAAGATCATCACAAAGGATTACTTATAAAGCAATGGGTATTTTCCAATATAAGGAATAATTTTCCTACTCCTATGTAAGAAGCTAGGACAAGCTTCCTATCTTATGTAACACAGTTATATTAAAACTGATAAAATGGTGAATGGAAGAAGTTCTGAAAAAAAATAAACAAAATCCTGTCTTTGACTTTTTTAGTTCACTCAGATAAATTGGATGGTGTCCCTAAATAAATAGGTAAACTGGTTACCAAAACTTACAACTATAGGGCATTTAATTTAGTAACAGTTTTAAATTTTGGTTCACATTCAAAAATGTGTACCTATAGTAAAATATCCATAGATAGCCTATTTAAAGTATCATATCTTTAGTGTTTCAGCCTATTTAAGTATGTATATAGAAGTACAACATAACTTCACATGTCTGGATTGACCACAATTAGATACGATACAAATATTAAGAATCTGGATAATCTTCCAGGATAAATTAATACCTCATCTCTAAGAGATCTATGGGCTAGTTGACACACTGGGATTTCTAGCATACATACAATTCTAAACGGATAACCATTTTTCCCTGATATAGGGCATGGAGAAATCCCCAAGTACAATCTGGAGATGTAAAGATAAAATGGAGTTATACTACATGTGTTATTTGAGAGCTCTCAAAAATTTAACATGATGAGGTAATCCAACACTCACTCATTTAAATTTCAGGCACATTATGTGCATTTCGTTTAATCCCTTTACTTAGTATATTTAAGTGAAATGTCTGCTTAGAGGATTACCAATGAATTTTTTTAAAAAATTGATTTATTTCCTGCTATTTTGTAACAGAGAATCAAAAACAGAAAAGAAACAATGAGGATGATTTTGCTAAAAGTATTAATAATACTGTGTGAACTTGATGGAATAATGTCTACTATCAGGATTGGGTAAGATAGTATGTAATAAAGGTAAAATAGAGGGCTAAAGAAAATTTTAAAAAATAGTTTAGAAAGAAGCCACTTAGCCTTAAATCTTATTGCTTGTTAATCATTTGTCAATATCATACCTACCTTAGCTTCTAATTTTCTACTTCCTTCATAGGTCAAAGCCCAACTGAAAATTTCCAAAGTAAAAAAATAAAAATGTTGAATTTTGACTTAGCTGGTCCCAGGATCTGCAAAAGTATCTCCCTGTCTTTGTGGAAGGACACCCACCCCCAGCTTTGCAACAGGTACTTTGTTGCTTCCTCACTGTCCTTGAGGCAACTTGGTATAGAGGAAAGAGCAAGGGATCCATGGTCACAGGATATGGGTTCAAGTGCCAACCTTGCCAGTTGCTGTCTGCATAATTTCCTCATCTGTAAAATGAAAGAATTATATTAAGAACCTTATGTGGTTTTAGTCTATTATGAGCCTTATCTTCCTGGGGAAAAAATGTGATTGGAAATTCATCTCTTTCTGGATAAATGTAGGAGAGTAGGTGTCATCAGGAATATTGTTCTCTCTGGTGGGATGCCTGCTTTGCTTAGAAAAACTTTCAAATTTGGTTTAGGGGAAAGAACATTGAACTTGGAGTGCAAAAACATGAGTTCTAGTCCCTGCTTTTCCTTGCACATAGTAGGTGTTCTATGAATGCTAATTCATCTCCTCCTTCTCCTCCTTCTTTTCCTCCTCCTCCTCTAGGAAAAATTACTTCAGCTCTCTGGAGTCAGTTTCTGCTTTATAAAATGAGGAGAATGATTTAGATGAACTCTTTCCACTATGGAAAGCTGAAACAAAAATAAATAAATAAAGTTGACCCCCATGGTTCTTGAATAATACAGCATCCACCATAGCAAAAGCAAAATTCTTAACAAAAATATTTTCTATGAACATTTAAATGTACATACACGACAAGAAATACATGTACATATGTGTATATATGTGTACATATGCATACATATATAATTAAATGTGTGTATGTGAGAGCCATGCCCTTCTCAAGGTAATTAAGTGAGGCAAGTGAGTTATTATCAAAATTCACTTTATAGGTGGTCTTTATGGGGCAAACATTTATAATTCAATAAATAGTATGAATTATCCTCTAGCCACAAGGCATTGTGCTAAGCAATGGGGGGAAAATTAGAAAAAAAAAAAACAGTTCTCAAGAATTTTATAGACTAATTTGGAAGAAGGGAGAATGCACAGAAATAATTATTACATTAGCCCAAATGTGATGTCTAGACAAAATTTTAATTTTGTCACATATATACATATTTATGGAAAAATCACTATTTGGGCTCAGATGTTCTCATTTCTCATTGACAATTTGTAAATATAATTTGTGCCTTAACTTCTGCATTTTCCATAATTATACCAAATAGGAAGCATTCATCCATAGTGGCTCATCTTTGCTCAGAAAGCAAGCACCTTTTTGTCCTTATGTTATAAAAAGAAAATTGGTAAGGCAAATCATAAAAATGGTATTCAGAGTAGGTAGCATGTTAACGAGATGGGAGTGCAGAAGGGTGGCTTCAGAACTCAAACTAGGTAAGAAGATTTAGCTCCTGCCTTAACCTTTCATCCTAGGAGAGGTGGAAGGAACAATCCTTATCTATTATTATTTACCATAAGATTTAGATTTGAAAGAGATCATTTACTCATGTTTAAATAGAAATATTTCCACAGCACAACAGAGGATTGTTTTAAACCAAAGTCTTGAAGAAACCTTTCCTAGGAAAGCTCATCCTCCAAAATGAATGAATTCATGCCTCACTACCTTTCACCTCAAGCTTTTCTTCCTTTTCTTTTTTTTTTCCTATCATGTAGAAAATGGATTCAAGTTTCCTAATTCATCATCATTTTACCAGAAGAAACTCCTTAGCAATAAATGATATATGGCTAAAATTCATAGAAAAAATTGGGGGGGGGAGTAATTAGATGTAGAATATTCTTTGTATTTATTTTTTCTATGTTGATTTATTCCTAGACTTTATCCATGTATTTTAACCAAAAATATAGATGACTTTTATTGCTGGGGATTTTTCAACATCTTAATTGCTCTTCATTGAGAAATTGATCAGATGGTCATGTGATCAATCAATTTCAGTTGAATGAAATAGCCAGAAGTACTGTTTTACTACTAAAGTGATGTAGAATTGATCAAGTTATGTGGATTCACCTGTTCTGTCATGGATTTGTATCCTTTTAATTTCCCTCCCCCCAAATAAATGATCAGAGTAGATTATCTCTCCTTTCACTTCAAAGCCAATTATAGTTTATGATGGAAATAAAAGCTCCCCTTTCATGCACCTTCCTACAGTTGAATGTATTTTAAGTCTTCATTATTTGTATCATTGGAGAAATATATTTTGCTTCTAGAATTTTTATATACACGTAGTAGGTTTTGCCTTTAGTAAATAAAACATGAAAAAGATCTTCCAAAAAATAAGAAAACAAATTTTTATAGTAACACATTTCATTATTTAACTGAAATTGTTGCCATTTTATTTCTATTAGGAATACACTTCATTTAGAGACCTACAATGTCATATATCATTAGGTCTCTTGTTACACATAATTCTGTTCAAAATGTCCTAAACTTTTTACTTGTGTAATGGAAAGAGCATCACTCATGATGATGTGGCAAACTTGAGTCTGAGTCTTGACACTTACTGGCTGTATGACCTTGAGCAAGTTTCTTAACTCCTCTGAGGCTGTTTGTTCATCTGGAAAATGGGGATAATGATATTTGCACTACTTATCTCACAGGGTTGTTGAGAGAAAAATGCTTTATAACCTGTAAAGTGCTATATAAATATTTTATTATGTATTCCTAAGCAACCTTTTCCTTAAGCAATTATTGTAAGAATATTATACCTTTGCTCACTGAACTTATCCTTGCAGTACAATAATTTGTAGACATTGATATTTTAGAAAACCTCATTTAACATAATGACTGAAGTTTACTCTATGTTCACTTTTAATCTCTGTATGGTTTGGCCATTCTCAAGGCCAAAGACAGACTGAATGTGTTTCAAAAGAGGGACAGCCTAGCTAAATTCAGAGAAATGATCATCACTAGATGGTGGGCCATAAGATGTATTCTTTTTTCCATCAAAATTCACAAAGAACAAGGCAAGAAAGGGTTATGATCTATGTTCATGGAGGCAATATCCACACTGATAAAATCATGGTTCCTTAAAGTATAGGCAGAAGGTATACATTTTGCATGTAATTTGCAATGCCTTTTAAGGGACCTTTAGACGATACCAACAGCATTCTATTATATGCAGGCAGGAGGTAAATATTGTGGTTAATTTCCAAAGCAGTACATAGCTAACCTTTATGGGACTTCCTCCATTTCTTAGTTCATGCTCAAAAATTCTGCATTTCTCTATCCTGTCAGCCAAATGTGCTATGCAAATATTGAAATATGAAGCGGCTATGCTTGATAATACCTTTAAAATTACTGCTAATTTTATTTGCTAAATTATGAGTGCTTTATTTTACTTACAATAGAGAAATTTTGACAATCATTTGACTAAGGGTGCTACTCATTTTTCCCAAATCTTGACTTTAATAGTAAACTCCATTATCTGCAGAAATTTATTTTTGTAATGCACTAAGCCTATCGCCTTGCCTTTTTTTTGCATATTGTTAACACTGTATATATTTTTTGCATACTACTATATTGTATTACAATGATTTTTTTCTGATTGCTTATTAAATCCTATTGCAAGCCTGTATTGGTGTTTAAGATGACAAGTTAATGCATATATATTTATATACTAAGACAATGATCTCTATTAGGTTATTCAATTAAATTGCAAATAATAAATAAAAACCCCATATTAAATTTTTGAAATGAATTCAGTATTGTCTTTTTCTGAAAGACCTTTAAGCAGAAATTATGATATACCATGTCTAGTAAGTATGCTACATGTAAAGATATTTCTCTTTTGGCTGAACGAGCCCAGTTCAATATCAGTGAGATAAATACTTCCAACTTCTATATATACATACACATATTTATGTGTGAATATAAACATGTGTACGTATGATTGCATGCATGTATGCATATATACATGCATGTACATGTATGTATATATACATACACACTATATATGTACATATATCTATGCCTATCTATCTTTTTTTGGCCTCATGGCTGGGGTTTAAACAAAGGCCTAGGTGTTCAGGAATTTTATGGAAACTGGTACTCACAAAGCTGGTACAAACAAGAGCAATAAATCAATAAATTGTGTTCTGCATCCAAAAGTTAAAAAAAAAAAAACATACACATAAACAATGTGGCAGTAAAGACAGAAAGAGGTGCATCCTCAGATGCAAGAAACTCACCAAGAGTGAGGAGGAAGGGAGATATGTAGTGGAGAAAACACAATCAAAATTGTGGTTTAAGTAACAATGTTATATACCCTAAAATGGGCTTGGTGGAAAATAGGCAATCAGTGCCAGATATTAGAAGGGACATTCTTAATTAGACCCAGATATGGTGGAGAAGTTCTTGGGGTTACTCACTGATACCAGGCTTGGGCATCAGGGGCTGATTCTTTACCAAGATCAGAAACTGGGAAAGAGTCTGAGTTGACTATCTTGAGGCATCAGAAAGATTAGGACTCAGATTACTTCCAGTAGTTAGGAGTTTCATCCAAACAGCAGCTGTGAACTGAACTGCTTGTAAGAGGCTTGACATAGGTAAGAAAAGTAGAAAAATACAACATTGTCTGTCTTTGCCTATATGTTTTATAAGATCACTTAGATGAAGTGACTCCATGTTGGAGTCCTATCATTATAACCATAACATCAAATAATATAAAGATTATAGTTATCACATATGCATACATATTGGCATATATACACACATATATGCATATGTACCTATATCATTTTAATTCAGTTACATTATTCAGTACTTTAATTCTTGTCAGGAACTTAAATCACCATGTTAGATAGGCCAACCTGAAAGCCACTGTCCAGATAATTGAGTAACTGATGTTCATTTGAGCCCATTTAAAGTAGAGATTAAAGAAGCAGGGACTTTCACCTCTAGGGCTCATCTCACTTGATAGTCCATGTATCCGGTTAGTCCTAAATGAATTAGGTCTAGGGTGGGGGTGGAGTAGTGGTGAGAGAGATTTGTATGCTGTGGCCACCTGAACCACGCAGGTACACAACCACAAAGATTCTTTAGTCTGTAATTTGCTGAAGCCTTTAATAAAAAGCCATACATGCAAATACAGGTAAAAACTTTACAAATGCCATGGACTTTGTAGCCTTTCAAAAAATGTGAAGTTTTACTCAGATGCCTTACACATGTACAAAGTGTTGACAATTATACACTTAGAGGTAGAAGTGTACTTGATGATAATCTAGTCCTGCTTTCTCTTTGTTAAACTTGAAGGCTACAAAAAACCATTGAGCCATTGCCAAGAATGAGATATTTTTTTAATGTATACTCCATACCTTGCATAAAATATATCTCATAAGAATTGTTAGGCCAGATGTATCTTGGTGAATAACAGTGGCTACATACAAGTATAGGCCATATACTCAGTTCAACAATGAAACATCCATCTGTACAGAGTTAATATAATTCATTTGCCTAGATTAATGTTTAAGTCACTAGTATTTTAGGAAAACTAATTTGAAGTCTGTAACTTTAATGTGATCTAAATAGTTAATATTTATGTTACCAGGTAGTACTCTAAACCAAATACGTGCCTTAACGATTGTAGAGTATGATAAACTTATCTTAAAGGGGAAAAAATATGTATTCGAGACTTCTTACACTCGTTGTAAGGAGCTAGGTGGAACAGTGGATAGAATGCCACACCTGGAACTTTCTGATTTCAAATATGTTCTCAGACACTTACTAGCAGTGTAACCTAAGCAAGTCACTTGACCTTGTTTGCCTAAGTTTCCTTTTCGGTCAAATGAGCTGGAGAAGGAAATGACAAAAAAAAGTCCACTGTCTCTGCCAAGAAAACCCCAAATATGGTCACAAAGAGCTAGACACAACTGAAAAATGACTTAACAGCAATACTTATGTTTCCTGAGTGTGAAATGCTGTTACCATGTTGGTAGCATTTCTCTCATTTAAGTTTAAGAATGATAAAATGTTGGTACCAGGTCTCTCAGCCATATGCTTAGATACACTGGCAAAAAGACACACAGTGGGCCACTCAAGACATTTATAAGAGAGAGAAGTGTTCCACTAAGAATAAAGCTTATGTATTATTAGTGAACTTGTACAATTCACTAACATCTGTTAACTAAACAATCTCATCCTGAAATGTAGGATGTGCAGCAGAAGACAGAACTGAGAGATGGTTGTTATGCTGGTTAAAATTATTGAATATACTTCTGACTCAGTCATTTATCTGCATATGGGGTCTTGGCTCCCTACACATTCTGCCAAACACCTTCAAGCTTACTTGCTGCTGAGTCTAGCTATAATTACTAGATGGATGGCAGGGTATTTTTATGCTATTACTGTTAGGTCATTTTTCTATTTTGTTAAAATGACAAAAAGCAGAAGAAAAAATACATTCATATCTACTGTTTTCAGGAGTTTATACTATGTATACCAAATATAATATCTACAGTATTTACTACACATTCTGATAATTGATTATGTATTACTCTCTTCTCCAATTCTATTATAGGTGCACATGTTCTCTCTTCAACTAGATGAAAACTAGGTCTTCATTAGTGCATAGAATCTATCCCCTGAATGTGTCACATTATTGTAATTCATACTACACCTTTCCATTGGGCTGGAACCAATTACTATATTTTGTATACTAATAAACTTCAAATTCAAATATGTTATCACTTTATGGGATTTGTTATTTGTATTAATGAAGACTTAGCTGCGTGATTTCTTTGAGGACAGAATTTTTTTTTGTTTCCTTGTATCTCTGATAGATATAATACTTGGCTTCCATAATACCACAATAGAAGCGTAAGAATATTCTTCAGAAAAATCCATATCTTTAGTGGACACTCACTTCTTAAAGGATATAGTGAAGAAGCCTCATTTCATAATTATTGCACAAAGGCTTTCTCATTTATTAAGCCTCCAAAATTAATTATTTTTTCAAATATATATATATAATTTATGCTTATGGAGCAATTTAAGATATGTAAAATATTTCTTAAGATGATAGATTTAAAGCTGAAAGAACTATTAGAGACCATCAAATTCAAATCCTGGCTGAGAAACTTCCTGGTTGTGTAACCATGCACGAGTGCCTTGATCTCTCTTAGTCTCAATTTCCTCATCTGCAAAATGGAAACAATATCAACACCCTACTCACAGAACTGTTGTGAGGATCAAATGAGATATCATATGTAAAATATTTTGTAAAAATATTTTAACTATTTAAAATATATATGCTAATTAATGTAATTATAAAATAAATTGAACACAACTAATGTATTAATTTAATATATTATCAATATTAATTAATAACAGTCATATATTGCTATATATAATATATTAATAGACTATATAAATACTAGTGATGATGATGATGATGATGATGATGATGTCAATGTCCAAACCCTTCATTTTATAGATTAGGGATCTAAGCACATAGAGATTAGGAGACGTGCCCTAGATCACAATGCTAATGACAGAGTTGGGGTATATGACAAGCCAATTCATAAATATTTATTATTAGTGGCAACATGGTGCAATGAATAGACAACTGGCATTAGGATAGAGAAAAACTGATACAGTTCCCCACTCTGACAAACTTGCTGTCTGGCCCTAAGTAATTTGTTACATCTCAGTACCTACAGGCAATTTTCTAAGGCTGAAAATGAAAAATTGCTAATCTACATCGGGTGAGGGAGATCCCTAACCAGGGAGCTCCTTGCACATTTGAAATCATGTGTCTAGACTAAAAATAATCATGATGATGATGATAATTGTAACAATAACAACCACAACACATCTTCCATATCTGAATCACTGTGACCATGGTAGATTGTGAGAGACACATAATTTAGATAAAATAGGGTATCAGCTTTCAGAGAGGATAGAGTTTATTAAGTCTAGTTGGAGAATAAGGCATGTAAACTAATCAATGACTCTAACACAAAATAACAAATGAAAAAATACTTCAGAGAAATGAAAGCAAACTATTGGGAACTGTGGAACACCAAAGAGGCTTCCTGAAAGATAAGACAGTGAAGTTGGGTATGCATAACACAAGAAAGATGTCTTCCCCCTCAACAGTATATTCCCACACACTCCACTGTAAGCTCTATTAGAGTAAGAACCCTGTAGAATCTGCAGAAAGAACTCAGCTTCTTCCTCCCTCAGTCCCCTAGCATAGTGCTATACATTAGATAGATACTTCATAAATGTAAATTAGGTAGGGAAGGAATCCAACAACAATATGTGAAAGTAAGCCCCATTCCTAAAGAGCAATGCAGATAGAGAAACAGAGGAAGCATATTGGATTTGAAAAAAAGAAAGAGTAGAGGTTAGAAAGGCTGTTAGGAGGTTAAGGAAATTGTAAAGGTGAGTGATTATGAAGGTTTATGTTAAGGTGGTGACCTCTAAAATAGAAAGGAATGAATATGGATATGAGGACTATTATTTAGGTAGCTTATACAAAATTTGATAATATCATGTAATAAAATTGAGGGAAATTAAGGAGTCAAGGAAAACTCCAATCAATCAACTAAGAAGCATTTCTTTCAAGTACAATGCTAATGGTTAGGGATATTCCTCCACCAACCCTTCCAACCCCTCAAAAATGAAAACCAGCTTTACCTTTAAGGAGGTCACATTCTAACATACTTCAACCATCTCAAATATGGAAGACTTAAGGGAAGGATGGAGCCATAGATAACAAATGGTAAAAATGAGTGTAGGAATAAGTTCATTGCAGGAAAATATTATGTTTGCTTTAGGAAATATTTAGTTTAATGTGACACTGTGGTATCCAGGTGAAGATCCTCTGTGCGTACTTGGAGGTGTTGGATTAGAAATTGATAGTGACTTTCTATTAATCTGCTTAGAGATGTTAGTTGAAAATCAGGACATGAATTGTCGCAAGAGCCATGAAAGTAGTTGGAAGGTCTACTATACTAATTGAAGGAAGATATAAGGAAGGATATTATATCTATATTATATCTTTTTAAATGAATAACTCAAAGAGTTGATGACTTAGAGTTAAACCTTAAAGTAATGAACACACCCAGAAAATTTTAAAAAATGGAACTAACATGGGGAAAAAATAGCATTTGGAACAAAGTCAAAAGAGAGTAAAGTTGTGGGAACACATAGCTACCTATAATTTTAAAAAAAAAATACCTGGAAAATTCAGCTTATGAAATGATTTAGGAATTACAGTTTTCAAAAAAGAAAAAGAAATGAAAAGTCTAAATTCTATGTTTCAAGGATTCATAAAATAAATTGTCTTGAAGTAGAGAAACCAGAAGGTAAAGTAAAAATTTGGTGAAACATATTCCTCAGGGATATAAAGAATAAAGAAAGAGTGCTAAGGACAAGAATTATGGGGTATGCCCTTAGAGAATCAGGAAGAACCAGCAAAGTAGAAAGAAAGTGTTAAAGGAGACAGAGAAGACAGAAAGACAAAAACAAAAGCCAAAATAAAGCAATGTCTCTGAAGTTAAGTAGGAAAAAAATATATACAGATTAAAGGTATGATCCACAGTACCAAATGGTATAAAGAGCAACACTCTTGAAGACTGAAAATAAATCACTGCATTTTGCTATTAGGACATTATTATTGGAAAGTTTCAGTAGAATACCTGATATTGAATCTAGAGAAAAAGAGAGAGTGTGTTGTGAGGAGGCAGAAAAACACATATAAACAATTTATCTCAGAAGTTTAACAGATAATTTGACACACAGTGATTCAGAGAGGTGGTAGGTCTAGCTCTCCACTCAACATCAAAAAACTTGGAAACTTCTAAGTCAAATTAATAGAAAGAAAGTTAGAATGAGGGTAAGGAAATAAATTCTCAACATTAGAAAACAAAGCAACTGAGGAAATTAGCAAGGAAAGAATATCTTTTTCTAAAATGACAAAATGCCTTAAGCTAAAGAATAACAGAACTGACCAGAAATGAATAGTTTTGCACTGAAAATATAAGGGAGGGATATTAGATCTTTTCACCAGAAAACTTGAAAAGCTCACGAATTACAATTGAATCATAGCAAAGCAGTAGACAACCTAGAAAAGAAAAATAATGTGGAAGATGGAATAAAAAATATTCAATGATATGATGAAAATCATTAAAGCAAAGTCAAAAGGCAGCATAACTGGAAGAACATTTGAACATCATAAAGTTTTATATATCTGGAAGTAACAGGTTAGAAAGATAATCTAAGAATTGTTAGGTTCTCAATATATGATGAACCAAAAATATGATTTACATATTTTATGGAATTATTAAGAAAATGGCTGGACAGGCCAAAAATGATACATTGAAATCAATCAGGAAGATAGAGATAATATACTCAAGGGAAATATTCAGGATAATCTAAGACTACCCACCAAAAACTACAGAGGAAAGGAAATAATTAGAATTTGGTGGAAGAAGAGGAGGAGGAGAAAGAGGAGGAGGAGAAAAAGAAGAAGAAGAGGAAGAAGAAGAAGGAGGAGGAAGAAGAAGAAGGAGGAGGAGAAGGAAGAGGAGGAGGAGGAGGAGAAGAAGAAGAAGAAGAAGAAGAAGAAGAAGAAGAAGAAGAAGAAGAAGAAGAAGAAGAAGGAAAAGGAGAAGGAAAAGAAGAAGGAGGAGGAACAACTACTGAAAACACTCTGAACGTTAAGATAATTTATCCTTCAAAGACATTTCCCCCCACTTTCGGGGGAAAATTTCAGATTCCCCCAAAATTAGAGAAATGAGAATTAAAATAATATTTTGATACTGCTTCATGTCAAACTTACAGGGAAGATGAAATATAGGAAAACTGGTTATTGTAAGCAATATGGAAGATAAACATGGTGATTTGCTGCTGTTTTTGAATTGAGCTGTGAATTATTTTTAACTATTCTCAAAAAGCATTAGAAGTTATACAAAAAAAAATTCCTAAATATTTCATAACCTTTGACTCAGAATTTCCTTTGCTAGAGTAGACCCATTAGAAATAATGAAAATGGAAAGATCCATGTGTCCAAAAATGTTAATAACAGCATTATTTGTGATTATATTAAAGTGGAAAAAATATACCTAGAAATTGGGGAATGATTGAAGAAATTATGATATATGAATATAATGATGAATATAATGGAATATCACTATGACTTAAGGAAGACCAAATATGCAGAATTCATGGAAACACAAGGAAGATTAATACTAAGTAACTGAGGGTGCAGAAAGAAAATCCCAAAGAGGAAACTATACAGTGACTCTAATAGTCAGAATTGAGATACAAGAAAATACTAATCATATTCAATGATTAACATTAATGTAATTTAATAAAAAATAAATACCACTTTCCTCATTGCTATTACAAATAGTTTTTGGCAATATACTTCCCCCCCTCTTTATTATGAACAAACACCATTCATTTAATCAACAAACGTTTAAGAGCAGAAGACATAGTAATCTTAGTGACACTGTACTAAGCTCCGAGAGGCACAAAGGTAAAGCGAAAATAGTTCCTGCCTTCAAAGAGTTTATATTACAATGGAAGAGACAATATATACATAAAGGAACATATACACATGAATACAGAAAAAATGGAAGATGGCTTTAGAGTGGAATCCTCTAGCAGCTAAAAGGAATAGAAAAAGGCTTTATACAGTGGATAGTATTTCTGCTGAGTCTTAAATAGAATCAGAGATTCCATGAGATTCAGCTTAAGAGAAAGAACAATAGAAGCATAAGGATTAGGTATTGATAAGGGAGAAAAGTGGGAGATGAAGCATCATATGCAAGGAATAGCAAGTGGACCCAGTATTGCTGTATTGTCCCATGCATGGAGGAGAGTAATATGTTAAAAGATTGTAACATCATTGTTTGTTTCTCCAGAGAGTAGTGAGAGGAGTGGGATGAGGGAGAGCTTCAAAACAGGCTCAGTCTAGAAATATTAGTCTTGGAGTTCCCTTTTAGCCTTTCTTATTATATGGTCCAATGTTTTATACCAAGCATTCATTCAGAGTGCAATAAAAACCTACCTGTCTTACAATTAAACAAAATGTATCATTAAAATACTTCTAGTAAATAAATTGAATTTAAAGATGGGATGGAACTCCTGAGTTTAAACAATTCCAGCTCACCAGAAGTGAAGAAGCAAGGGAAAGAGAAGAAGGATAGAGAGGATAAGTTCACTATGTTCCAGTAGCATCAATATTAAAAACAAACAAACAAAAAAACCCTGCAAGGTTCACTCCAGGCAGATCATTTCTGTAATGGGTCAGTGAACAAACAAAGCTCCAATTGCTTATAATTCAGAAGTAATATTTCCTTTGATTTGCAATTAGCTGGCTGTTGGTCCTTGTGCTGGTAAGCATCCAAATTCCTAGTATTTTTTTTTTCCTCAAAGGCTTAAAAAATCCTGGGCTTGCCCTGTTACTCCCAATGTCCAAGCTTCTATCTTCTATGATGCTTCATTTTCTTCCTCCAGCTAGGAATACAGACAGATAGATAGATAGATAAATAGATAGATAGATTGATAGATTGATTGATTTCTCATTAACCTGCTGCCAAGAAGGTCCTAGAAATGGGAATTAAAAGAGCCTAAAATAGAAGTTTAAATAATAAACAGAGAAGATGGTATTTGTTAGGAGATGAAACTGGGAATCATTGGAGCTTATTATGTATTGAGGTAACCTGAGCAGTGGTTCCAAAACTCTTTGGCCTTTGGTACCCTTTGAACACTTAATAATTGTTAAGGACCCCAAAGTGATTTTGTTCATGTGTGTTATGGCTATTAATATTTACCATATTAAAATTAAAACTCAATTTTAAAGAATTTACTAACTCAAACGATAATACAAACATGTTTAGAAAAATAATTATGAAAGTAATTATAATTTCCAAAACAAAGTAAATTTAATGAGAAGTCACAATATTTTACATTTGCAAATCTCTTTAATGTCCACCTTAAAAGAAGATACCTATATTCTTATATCTGCTTGAATCTGTTGCAATACCTTTTTAAATTGAAGTATGTGAAGAAAATCCAGCCACCCACATATATGTAACTGAAAAAGAGTGCTTTCTTTTAATAGTATTTTCAGATAATTATGGATATTCTTCTTGAATACTACACCAAACCTCAGCACATTTCTTGAAGATTAATTGCAGTTTAGAAAATGAAACCATATCAATGAACTTTTCATACTCTTTTACATTAGAATATGTTGATTTCTCCTTCACTTTGAATGGTTCTTTCATCCCTGCATGATTTTGCAATGTCATACATCAACCATTTTTTTGGGGGTGGGGTCACTGAGTTATATAGGCTATATAGGTCTTTTAAATGTTGACAAATTCCTTCATGTGACAACAACAAAATACATTCACTAATATTGCTATCAATCTTATCAGAAAAGTTTTTAAGCATTGGGAAACATTCTAGATCACAATAGTGGACACAGTTTTGCCAATTTCTAATTTTTGCTTGAAAGCTTGAATTTTATCATTGGCAACAAATAGTTGCTTTTCTTGAAGTGCCAGTCTCATTTCATTCATTTTTGGAGAAAATGTCTGCCAAGCAGCCAAATCTGAAGTAATGATAGTTCTCCTCTCAGTCATCCTTTCAAGGAAAAATGGCTTTTCATGAAAAAAGCCAGTTCAGCTCACAACTCAATTATATGAGTGTTTTTCCTTAAGATAGCTATCATAGCAGAAGCAAAAGTAGACACATTCTATGTGTACTTCTCTTTATGAAAGGTACTCAAGAGTTAAGATTTAAGATGTTTATTTTATTGCTTCAGTGAGGACATTCTTAAGTCTAAAGGGCATTTTTTTGTTGTTGTGAGTTCATAACAGTTGGAATACAATACCTACTTGTACTATTTGGTTCTACTGACTTAATTTATGATAAAGCACCAGAAGTTTTACCCAACATTGCCTCTGCATCATCATTGCAAATGTCAACACAGTTGTTCCAGGATAAACTATGAGATTCAAAAAAAGTTATTTAACACTTTCAATATTTCAGCACAACTTGTGTTTGTTGCCAAGCACAAACATAAAAAAGGATCTTCTTTGATCTTCTTACACAGAATGAATATAAGCAAGAGATGAAGTTCAGCCACATTAATAGATTAATTCATTTATACGTCAAAAGTACAATTCTGCATATAAGAAATTAACTCATTCTTCATGTTTGTAGCTAAATCTGTAGTTTATGGGTTATGCATCTTGTAGAAAACTCAGCTGTACATTCTTGAGAGAAGGAGAGTGAAAAAGGAAAAAAAAAGTCTTAGTATTACTATAAAAAGAGTTTTGCCCTCATTGACCATTTGAAAGGATTTGAGGACTCCCAGGGATCTGTAAACAATACTTTGAGAACCATTGCTTTAGGGAAATCTCTTTGGCAGATTGTAAAGGATAGATTGCAGTAGGGAGAACCTTGAGAGAGGGAGTCCAATTAAAAGACTCGAATTGCTAAATATTCCAGGGGAGAAGCAATGAGGATCTGAAAAAAGACGACGATCCTGTGAGAGAAGAGAAGGAAATATATTTGAGAAATGTAAAGTGAGGGAAATGACAAGATTTGGAAATATTATACATGTGGGATTAATAAATGAGAGGAGTTGAGGAATGACCCTGCAATTTCAGACCTTGCTATCTAGAAAAACAGTGCACCCACAAGAATAACATGGAAATCTCGAAGAAGGATGGATTTGTAGGAAAAGATAACAAGTTCTGTTTAGATGTGTTTAGTTTGAGATGCCTACAGTTTAAAATGTCCAGTATTTAACTGGGATATTGTGCTGATACTCAGGGGAGAGACTAGGTCTGGATAAATCGATTTGGTATTGATTTGCATGGGGCAGCTAGGTGGTACAGTGGATAGATCCCAAAGGCCTTCTTCCCAAGGTGAAATCTGGCCTCAGAAACTTAAGTAACCCTGGGCAAACCACTAAACCCTATTTGCCTCATCTGCAAAATGAGCTAGAGAAGGAAATGACAAAACACTACAATATCTTCACTAAGAAAACCCCAAATAGGGTCACAAGGAGAAGGACACTACTGAAATGACTGAACAGCATTCACCTATCTGGATATGATAAATGAACTTGTGAGAGCTACTGAGATTACCTAATGAGGAATTATAGAGAAAAAAGAGAAGAGAGTCCCAGACTTGGGGAAAACCAGAAAAAGTGATGAAGGAGTTAGTCAACAGGCAGGTGAAAGGCGATTTAAGGAAAAGCAAAGTCACATAAACCAAGAGAGGAGATATTTTCCAGGAGTCTGGGGAACTAGAAAATTGGGATATTTGGAGGGACATCAACATAAATATTGAAGTTCCTGGATTTGGGGTGGAGAGGAAATTTATAAACCAGACACTGAACTCATTGAGAAAAAAGTCAGAGAATACACTGTCGGTTGATAGAAAACAGCTACCAGAATCTTTATTGGCTGTTAAATTTTTATTGCATAAGCCTCAAAGAAGGGGAGGCTGCTGAATCATGACTGTTAAGGGAGAATCTGGGAGTGGCAATGAAGAACAAGTAATATTCTGACTCCTCCATCACAACTGTTGAGTTGAGGGAAGGAAGTGAATGTGCAGCCAGCACTGGAAAAAGTGGCCAGGGATGCAATGTTATTAGGAGTCTTAATGAGTGCCAGAAGATGAAAGAGAAGTAGAGGATGTGATAGAAGATGAAAGAAAGTTTCTTACTGATGAAGCAGATCTTCCTAAATGGCACATTAGAAGGTGTAAGCAGATCTGGGACATTGTTTTAAGTAGGGTTGATGTAGATGGGAATGGGGAACCTGACAAGTGGAGTGACAGGGGAGTTTTTCAGTCATGAGTCCAGAATAAGAGGGATTGGGAGTATGTTCGTTACTGAGAGAGGAATCAAGGCAGAGAGACAATAAGGTTTACAGATGAAGGAGGTTGATTTAAAATTTCAAGGTGGATCCTCTAGATTTTGGCATATTTCTTAACTGCCTAACCTGATATTGCGCTGTGTCCTATGAGGCATCTGAAAAAGGAAATTATGAGGAGGTTGCTTTATTCCTATAGGCTGCAGTAAGTCTAACCATGCTATGGCCTTTGGGTATATAGAAGCAAAATGATGGGGTAGGAAGTGGTATCTCAGGCATTCTCAGGCCAGTTGTGAACAGGAATTGACCACTTTTAGAACATAGGTCTTCCAGCTAAGGATGAGGAGAGAGATTGTGTTTCCCAAGCCACCTTCTAGTACACCTTTGGTTATGGTCCCTCAGATGATATGCATGCCTTCTGAGGAGACAAGAGATGGTGTGTCTCTGACTCTCTTCTCTAGCCGAGTCACTTAATTGGCAAAATTAATCATAATACTTCAAGGAAAAAGTGACCATTCAATGAAATAGAAAGATTTCAAGCTTTCCTAAGGAGACCAGAATTTAACAAAAAAAAAGTTTATCTCTGATATCAAGAGAAGCTTAGAAAGGTAAAAAGGGAAAAAAGACAACATAAATGATTCAATGGAGTTGAACTGTTTACATCCCTACATCTCTACATGGGAAGATGATACTTGTAATTCTTAAAAATTATACCATTAGTAGTACAGCTAGAAGGAATATAGTTAGACAGAGAATACAGGTATAAGGTGAATTTGAGGGAACAACATTTAAAAAAAAAGTTAAAGTATGAGAAGGAGTACCCTGGGTTTAGAAGGAAGATACAGGTAGAATGGGTCAAATTATGACAGATGAAGAGGTGCAAAAAACCTGTTACAGTAGAGGGAAAGATGGGAGATTGGCAGTGCCTGAACCTTACTCTCATCAATATTGTCTCAAAGAGTGAATAATACGCACATTCAGTTGAATGTAGAAATCTATATTACTGGACAGGGAAATAGGCAGGTGTGTTGGTAAGCAAAATGGGCTCCTTAGCACGTAGTACCCTTGAAGAGTTTGGCTTTTGTTTGCTTTGAGTAATTCAGTGTATTTCATTGAGCCTTAGTAGGTGCTAAGCCTAACAGGCCCAAACCCCTGTTAGGTGTGGAACCTATGTGGGTATGGATTGGTAACTGGGGTGGGGCCCAAGGTGGGACTGGCTAAGGGGAGGTGCTAACTCTAGAGCCATGCCCTATTACGTGTTAACCTAACCTATGTGGATGTGAGCCTCCCAGGATCCTAAGGGGAGGGGCTAACTCAAGAATCAATCATAGCAGCCTAAATTCTGGTCATTCAGATGATGTTTGATGATGTCTGAAGGCCTATAAGAAGGGAGGACAGAGCCATTTGTGCAGGGCTCTCAAGATGGTGTTGATGAGGAGACTCTGGGCAGCTGTAGTTAAGAGCCCTCCAGCTTCTAAACCCGGATGGTGAGACTTTGTTGAACTCTGGTAACTATATATTGGGATTTGAATCAGACAAGGTCTGTCTGTTGATGTTTGTAATTTGTTTGTATTTTGTTCTGAAGTTCAGGGTGCTGGCTTTTTCCTCTGAACTAAGTGAATGATATTTGTATGCTGAATTAAAGTAAGCTTGCCAACCCCTTAACTTTGCTTTCCTTAGTTAAGCAGATCAAAAGAACCTTTGCTGTTGGCAGCTTTCTGGATACTGGCTGTGGATGGATCTTACACCCCCACAGAAGCTGATAGCTGGATTGTTGAAACAGAGGGGAGGAGATTAAGTAAATGAGGAGGTGGTAGACAGAAGCAAAACACTGGTGAGGGCAGCAAGTGTGAAAGGAGAGAGGGCAAAGACAAGGAAAAATAGAATGAAGGGAAATTCACAGTAAGCAATCATAACTGCAAATGTGAATGAGATGAACTCTCCCATAAAACAGAAGTGGATAGCAGAGTGGATTAAAAAACATACTCCTACAATATGTTGTTTAAAAGAAACATACTGGAAACAGAGACACATGCAGAGCAAAGGTAAGAGGCTGGAGAAGAATCTATTATGCTTGAGCTGAGGTAGAAAAAGCTTGGGTAGCAATCCTGCTCTCAGACAAAGAAAAGAAAACCTAATTAAGAGATGAGGAAGGAAACTGTACCTTGTTGAAAGGTACCATGGACAACGGAGTAAGATCAGTATTAAACATACATGTATCAAGTGATATAGAATTCAGATTCTTAAAGGAGAAGTTAAGTAAGTTACAGGTTCATGATCAAGCAAGATATAGATAGCCTTACAAAATGTGAAATAAATAATTGTGATTTTATTAATTTAAAAAGATTTTGCACAAACAAAACCAATACAATCAAGATTAGAAGGAAAGCAGAAAGCAGAGAGCAAATGTCTCTTATAAAGGCCTGCTTTCTCAAGCATATAGAGAAATTTATAAGAATGCAAGCCATTCCCCAATTGATAAGTGGTTAAAAGATATTAACAGGCAGGTTTCAGATTTAAAAAAAAAAAACAAACCTATCTGTGGGCATATGAAAAATTGCTCTAAATCGCTGCTGGTTAGAGAAATGTAAATTGAAACAATTCTGAGGTACTGTCTCACATCTATCAGATTGGCTAACACTACAAAAAAGGAAAATGATAGATGTTGGAGAGAATGTGGGAAAACTGGGACACTAATGCACTGTTGGTGGAGTTGTGAACTGATCCAAACATCTTGGAGAACAATTTGGAACTATGGCCAAAAGGCAACTAAACTGTGCATACCCTTTGATCCAGGAATATCACTACTAGGTCTGTATCCTGAGGATATCATAAAAAGGGGAAAAAGGACCTACAGATGCAAAAATATTTATAGTAGCCCTACTTATGGTAGCAAAATATTGGAAATTGAGGGGATGCCCATCAATTAAGGAATGGCTTAACAAGCTGTGGTATATGAGTGTAATGGAGTACTATTGTGAAATAAGAAATGATGAACAGGCACATTTCAGAATAAACATGGAAAGACTTGTATGAACTGATGCAAAATGAAACGAGCAGAACCAGGAAACCACTGTACACAGTATCAGGAACATTGTGCGATGATAAACTATGAATGACTCAGCGCTTCTCAGTAACAATGATCCAAGACAAGTACAAAGGACTCACAAAGAAAAATGCTATCTACTTCCTCATAAAGAACAATGGTCTCTGAATGGAAATGGAAGCATACTCCCCTCACCCCTTCATTCTTTTTATGTTTTTTTTTCTTTTGACCTCTTTCTTCTTTTACAACTGTGACTAATATGGAAAAATGTTCCACATGATAGCACATGTATAACCTATATCAAAATGCCTACTATTTTAGGAAGAAGGGATGGAAAAAATGGAGCTCAAAATCTTGAAAATAATGAATGATAAAATTGTCTTGACACATAATTGGGAAAAAAAAATAGATTATTTAAAAAAAGAATTGCCTGAGGTACTGAGACTTTAAGTAACTTGTCACATAATCAAAAACAGGACTTGAACTAAATCTTCTTTATTTTGAGGCTAGCATTCTATCAAAACCTCTTCACTTTATCCTTCCCTACCCTCCCCCACCCCCACACACACACAGAGTAAAGCTGCCAACTGAACTCACTAGTACTGGAGCTAGCCCTGGTATCCCTCAAGTGGGTCTCAGCTGGAGCTGGGAAAAGATAAAATCAGAGACATCTCCATAGATCCTTGGGAATAATGATCTGTAGACCATAGTAGAAATTGAGAGTCAAAGATGTGGTCTTCCAGAGTTGTGACAATATTCCAAAGTGAAGCCAGAACCAGTTTAAAATGTAATTGGGAAATATTAAACAAAATGAATTTTAAAAAATAGAATATAAAATTTGTTAATTTGTGGTTTTGTAAGTCTATTTACTACCTAAGGGTTCCTTATGTAGAGTTCAGTTTGCCTCATTTCTATTTATTTGATACCAATTGTTCTGGTCTAGAAGGTAGAAGAGAGGCTGTTCCCCAGACTTAGCACATGGTTATATGAAGGTTCTTTGGGACTTGTGAGTCCATGTTTCTAGGAAGCTCAGACAGCTATGGGGTGAGAGTAGTTTGTTTAGGCAGAGGGTTTATATAGGAGCTCTGAAATCAGAGCAGCTTAGGTCTTTTATAAAGAGGGTCATCATCTTGGTCTAGCAAGACAGACAAGAAAACACTAGTGAGCTAAGAAACCATAAACTACTAGCCCAAAACAGAAGATTACAGATATGTAGGGTTCCAAAAAGGGGCAAGCAAAAAGGAAGTAATACCAATTACAATGAGGGGGCATGGCTAGGAAATATAGAAAGACTATCTCTTTTGGACAGAGGAAGATTATACTAGAAAAGTACAATGTTGGGTTATACTTAAACATTACATCTTCTGGATATAATAAGTGATTAAGAACACTTACCGAATTGCACCAAATTTGCTACAAGTGTAGCTTATGGATGAGAGTTTCAGGAAAAAGGAAAATAATAGTAATAGACACTGTAGGGCATGAGATAGGATGTTTAATACAATTATCCTAGTGAGGATAGAGAAACTATAAGCAAAGTAAAAGAACTGTATAGGATATTAAATGACAGAATTCAATGCATATATATATATATATATATATATATATATATATATACACATACACATATACACATATTTGTATATGTATGTATACACACACACACACATTCAGGATGAGAATATTACAATATAGTTTTCTTCCTTTATGCCAATCCCTTAATTTTGGTTCATTTTAATTGGGACAAGTAACATTTAAAAAGGCTAAGAATTAAAATTCTCACCCTCCTCCCTATCAATGATCATTACTGTCCTGCTAATTAGATGCTAGAATGAAGTCTTCTGCTTATTGTACTGTATACTAATTTTCATAAGTTGCAACTAATGTTATAATAACTATTTTATTTTTCAGTAAAATTGGAATATGAGATATGAGTATATTCAGCATCATAAAGTCTAACATTCAAATTGTGCTTTACTATTCATGTGTAATTATCTACATTAAAATGTATTTAGGGCACTTTCCCACATTTTCCTCCTCACCTAATCTTTCTTTGTGAACATTGTTTATATATTTAAATTAAAATGAAACAAGCCATTTAAAGCTTGGAAATGTTATTTCTTTCATTTAAAATTATAATCAGTGGTGAACATTTTGTATTTAAACTGGAAATATAATGAGATAGCAATAATCACTATTCAAATAATTGTTCTGATGAAGATTTATTTCAAGTTTTATATTCCCTTTAGAGATAGGATATGAGAACAATGTTGTAATCATATACAATATTTCCATAATGTCATGATTCACTGCTAGCTAGTGTTTTATCGTACAATCTAGGTCTCAACTCAATACGTTTGCAATAGCCATTTTCCATGCTTTTTTAAAAAGAACCAAAGAGAGAGAAAAAAAAAAAACCCAAAATCTCTAATGCCAAAAAGCATCAGGATTCAAGGCAATTACCTGAATAATTGAGACAATTATCCCAATAACTCAGTAACTTAAAGCCCAATTTCATTAGTGAAGTCAAATGATGAGTAGAGGCAGTTATCTGCCTAATTATAGAAAGGAGAAGTGGGAAAAAAAAGACCTTTCACCAAAAATAGGTTGGTAATTGAGACAAAAGTAACATTTTTGCTTTTATTATCTTAATAATTGCCTTAATTCCCTATCTAACTTTGCTATACGTCTGTCAAAGGTAGAAAGATAATTCAGGGACTTGGACTGAAATCACCAGATAATTGTTTTGCTCTCACAGCTCATTTTGTTTTTGAGAGGGAACATTTAAAACATCAGAAAATGATTTCAAAGCAATACTTTGAAACTGTGTTCAACATTTAGTGAAAGAGGGGTATTATTCACAGAATCTCACAGATGTCAAGGTCTGTCCTGAGATGTAGTGCCCAGAATGTAATAACACAGTAATTCTTATTCATTGATCAATTAATTACTTGATTTGTTAGCTAGTTAACATAGAGCCCTGGGCCTGGCATCAGGAAGCTGAAAGTCCCCTTCATTATGGATCCTAGTTGGAAGTAAGGGGATAGATATAGAGACTGGACCTGTGATTTCCTCCATATTGGGACCTTCTGAGAGAGGAAATTCCTAACAAATCAGTTCAGTCAACAAACAAGTATGCAGAATTTACTATGTGGCAGACAGATCTAAGTGTAGAGAATACCAAAACAAGCAAAATGAAAGAAAATAAGCAAACAAAATTGAAAACAAAAATAGTCTCAGCTTTCAAAGTTTACATTCTAATGGGGAAGGCAATATTTGAAAGGAAGCTAACGGTGTTCAAGCTACACAATACCTAGTCATGATAAAATCCAAAGGAGTGCAGCCTGGGGGAAAATGAAGACATGAGGAGTTTAGCATTCTCTCTGTAATTTATAATTTTTTTTTTTGTAATTTATAATTTTAAGAGTTCCCAAACTCACATAGAAACACAGGTCCCTAATTGGTCGTAAGGATCCCTGTAAGCCGCATATCATCTTAGTTTTAAATTGTGAAGTTATCTGTGTCTTATTGTATTTTTATTTATTTATTTGTTAAATATTTTCCAATTGCTTTTTGATCTGGTTTAGCTATACTGTGTGGTTGAAACCTCTGACCTAGTGGACTGAGAAATTAAGTGACTTGGCCAGGGGCAGACAGTGAGCATGTGTCAAGGGCAAGACTTGACTCAGGTCTTCCCAGCTTTGAATCCAACTCCCTATACCACACTGACTCTCAAGCAGAGGAAAACTGAATTAATTGACTTGCTTTGCTGGCCCATATAAGTTTGGCTAGTAATTCTGGGTCTACTCTTTTAGTACAAAGCAAATAAAAAACTCCCTCATTTTCCCCAAGTACAGGACTTCATAGTCACTAAGGGACAATCCTTGCTCCGATTCCTTTTGTTGTTCTTTCCATGGATCACTCTTTAGAGCCTCTAGAGAGATGATAGCAGGATATTATTTCATTTTGGGCAAACTCATCGAACTTGCTTCACTAGCTAATAACAACAGCGTTCCAGCTGCATGTATACAATTCAATTCAATAAATAATTATTGAGCCTGACCATATGTCAGGCACTGTGCTAAATTCTGGGGATACAAAAAAAGAAACAAAAGACTTGAACTATTATAGGGATTCTAAATAGTAACTCAACTGGCCCAGGTGATATAAAAATAATACATTGTATGATGAAAAATATTTCCTCCTTTCTTCTATAAGGGGCCATTCTGTGTCCTAATACTGCCCATGTTTAGGTTCAGCCTTTGCCGGTATATTATAGCAGCCATTAAAACCATTTATCAATAACTCAACCTATATGCCACCTCTTAGATCAAGAGTTGTTTTTTTTTAAATAATTTTGCTATTGTTTCATTATCATAATATAGATACTACTTGAATTGGCTTGTCATTAGAATAGGAGAAAGTAGACAATATATGTAAAATCATTCCTTTAATGCTCTAGTAATTTTTTAAGGACTCAAAGTCCCACTCATTAGCTTGCAAAGAGTCCACTGTCTTTCCTCTACTGAAAATAAGGGAAGTAAAGATTATCATATCTGCAAGTTTTTTGAGTACCCCGGGGCATGATTTTTGGAGCCCTCATGACACAAACCCTACAACAGCTCATTTAATATCTTCATTCTTATCCTGGATTCAAACTCTATATTAAGCATTTTTGTTTTTATCCTTTCTAGTCCATAGACCCATTCTCCTTAGAAGAAAAAAGAGAGATATAGTAACAGTCAAGTAGTTCTGCCTTCCCCCTATCATCTTTTATAATCCTAATCAAAGAGCTAGAAAAGTCCCTTAACCTCTCTGAGTCTCAGTTTCTCATCTGTAAATTGGGAATTATAAAACCTGTTCCATCTGACTCTTTTTTTTTTTTGGCAGAGCAATTGGGGTTAAGTGACTTGCTGAAGCTCACACTGCTAGTACATGTGTCAAGTGTCTGAAGCCAGATTAGAACTCAGGTCCTTCTGACTCCAGGGCTGGTGCTGTACTCACTGCACCACCTAGCTGCCCCTGTTCCATCTGACTCTTATGGATCAAATGACATGTTAGAGAGAACACTGACTCTGGAGTAAAGACCCTGGTCCAAATTATACCTCTGATTTATCATCTCAGTGACCTTGGGCTAGTAACTTAACCTCATTAGCTTCAGCTTTTTCATTTCTAAAATGTAAGAGTTACCCTAGATGAGTTTTGAGGGCCATTCCAGCACTACATCAAACTATGAGCTTTGAACTCCTAAAGTACTCTACAATTGGAAAGTATTATTATAGTTGAAAGACGACCGGATTTGGAGTCAAGACAACCTGCATTTGAGCCCTGTTTCAGTCACTTAGTAGCTTAGAACAATTCATTTCACCTTTAAGAGGCCTTTTAAAAGAATCTACAAAACAAGTGCTATAGTGTATATGATCTTCAAGGTCCTGTCCAGTTCTAAATCTGGAATTCTATTGTTGTGTAAGACATTTTTCTTCTTGTGCTATGAATTTTATTTAGATCACTTTGTGACTTCCTTTTAGAGATCTATACTTATTTCGTTTGAGAAAACAATGAGGTAAGCCCTGGAACTGGGTGGGGAGGGGGTGAGGGGGACCTAGCAGGCTTCTACAAGACCAAAAAGGATGAAAACTACAAAATCCCATCTATTTTAAAACAGCTGAAAATTACATAATAACTTGGACAGTCAGAAAGTGTTTGGGGAAAAAAGTCCATCTGTCATTTGCAAAGGAGAGGATGTTTATTATTAGATGTCCTACATTATGGTGCTGTATATAAGAAATGAAAGTGGAAAGAAATGACAACTGTGCGACTTAAGCTTATCTTTTCCAAGAGTCCAGCACATTTTTCTTGGTTTGTCATCGAGGTTGACTTTGACACATGTACCTGCAGAGGACATTCCATTCACATGATTGAACTAGGAAGCAACTGTGCCTAGGTAGGAGTCTTATCTGTGAGGAAGGGATGCTCACACCTAGAGGTTGACATATACCATACATAAAGTGCTAGAATCTAGGGTAGATCTGAGGAAATGGGGCTCCATCTCATTAATAATCCCTTTAGTACTCTTACCTGCACATTTTTTGATGCCACAACACAGAAACCTATTTAAAAGGTTTGACCTTAAGGCACATAATGTTTTAATAAGAATGGAAACTTTGACTTTGTAAAAGAAAAAAGGAAAAGAGAGATCATTTTCAGTACTGTTTAGCCCTGTGAGTCAGACCCAAGTCCTCCCTCATGAGTAATGCTGTCCTCTTTAATTTTTTCTGGCAGATGGCTTGCTAATTTCAAGTCCCCAAAGTGATAGGTGTTTTATTATATTCAGCCCACTTGGCCAGGAAAAGTAAGAGTGTAGCCTTCCACACCTTCACTGATGAAGTTAATGAGTTTATATGAAATTTATGAAACTTATTTTACTTTTTCAAAGGTTGCAGAACTCAGCTCTGAAAGAGCAAACATGGATTTTTAGCTTCAATGATATTTCTTTGCTGAACTCCAATAAGAAAAAAAAATGAGAAAGTGAAATAACCAGGTTTCTCTTCAATTTCTCAAACATTGTCCTGATAAAATGTGAGACCTATAAGATATATTAGGGATCAAGTTAGTCTAATCCCCTCACCTGACAGATGAGGAAAATGAGTCTGAATGGGAAAGCAACTTGGCTGAGGACATATTCTGATTTCAAGCCTAGGGATCGCTGTAATATAACACAGCTGCATGGTTGGGACCTTTGCTACGTCTAAACTCCGTAATTACAATAGATCTAACTAGATGACCTCTAAAAATTCATCCATCTCTAAATCTGTAATCCTATGACTAACTGGTGTCACCGTCTTCAGTTCCTTCTGATCACTACTTCCATAGTAATCTTATAACATCTCCTTCATAACAATCATAATACTTATCCCTCTACCTAATCCTCTTCACTCAAAATCCATCAAAGTTTACCTTCCCATAATTTACCAGATAAAGTCCAAACTCCTTTGCCTGGAACTGAAGGCCTTGTTTAATCTGGTCATAACTGACCTTTCCATCCTTATCTTCATCTGCTATTATTTCATTTCTTAGATCAAGTCTGTTACTTTTTTTTTGTCATTAATCCCTTTGACACTAGAAAGAAATCTATGGACTCTTCAAAATAATGTTCTTACTGAAATTTACAATTGGAGAAAATGCTAAGTTGCAAGTGTGTTTAAACACACACACACACACACACACACACAAATAATTTTTGTCCTGCATCCAAATTTAAAGGCAGCCTGAAATTTATCCATGGATGCCATGGTGGTCCTTGGACCATAGATTAAGAACACTTTCTTTAGATGAAATTTTTTCTCCAGCCAAATTCAACGCAATTTGATTTAACTAACAGTCATTAATCAATTTCTTACACTATAACCCAATTGAAGACATATATATATGTATATTTTCAAGACATATATATTTTCTTACCTCTCTTTGTTCATAATATAGGCTTACTCTAAAATACTTTCCTTCCATTCCCATTTAATGAAATTAAAAAATTTCCACAACCCAGACCAATGCTTTATTTTACATATATGGCCATTGACAGCCTGGATGTCTTTCTAAGAGTACTCTCTTCATATTTTTAGAACATTTATCAATTGGGGAATAAATTATTCTTTTAAATTTTAATCAGTTCCTGATATATCTTGGAAATCAGATTTTTATTGAAGAAAATTGATGCAAAGATTTTTCCCAAATTATCTCCCTTTTAATTTTAGATTTATTAGATTTGCTTATGTGAAGTCTTTGTAATTTAATTACAATAAAAAAGTTTTAATTATCCATTTTATCTTCAGTGGTCTCTCTTCCTTCTTTGGTTGGAGACTTTTCTTCTTTACCTAGATCTGATGGTCCCAGCCTGCAATTAGCTCTTCTTTTGAATTCTTTGAATTATTATTATTAATACTCACAATAATAGCAGCCAATATCTATATAGCATTTGCTACCCTTGCTATGTGTCAGGAACTATGCTAAGCTTGTTACAACCATTATTTCATTAATTCATTATTTCACAACAACCCTGGGAGCTAGGTGCTATTGTTATCCTTGCTTTAGAGATGAAGAAACAGAGGCAAGCAGAAGTTAAGTGATTTGGTGTGGGTCACACAACCAGTAAGTGTCTGAGGGCAAATATTAACTCAGGTCTTCCAAACTCCAGCCCAGTAGTCCATTCACTGTGCCATGACTAATGTGGCATGTATCATGTAGTGCCTTGTATTGTACATATTTTGTATACATTTACTGGATTGTAAATATCTAGAGGTCAGAGATCCTCTCCCCTCCTCCACCCTGACAAGTGGGGTTAAGTGACTTGCTGAGGGTCACAAAGCTGGATTTGAACTCAGGTCCTCTTGACACCAGAGCTAGTGTTCTAACCACTGCATCACCTAACTGACCCCAGATATCCTCTCTTAAGCATCTTTATATTCTCCGCAATATGTAACAAGAATAAAACAAAACAAAATAAAATAGTCATTATCCAGTATACATTTATGGCATAGTGGAAAAAAACACTAGCTTCTAGAGACAGAGGTTGCGAGTTCAAATTCTGCCTCTGATGCTTACAACCATGTCACCTTGAAACAAGTTGCTTAACTTTATTGTTTTTAGTTTCCTCATCTACACAGTGTTTGAGGTGAAGTTGAGGTGAACTCTAAGGACTCAGCAAGATCTAGGGCTATGTATCATTAACGTATTTTTGCTTAATGGGAAGGTCTTACCGTTCTGTTATTAAGCCCAGGTGACCTGCTAAAGTCACATGGAAGCCTAAGTCACATGAGCCTGGGTCACAATGGTAGTGATGCCCTCTGACCCTGAAGAAATATATATATACACACACACTTAGAGGTTAGCATTCTGCTTTGGGGCTCACTCACTGGAAGAGTGTCCTGTGATGTAACCAGGTGAGACTCTGGATAGTCACTACCTTTGAAAATCCAGATGTTGGTGCTTCTCTTTTGGGTAACTATATATATATATATATATATATATATATATATCTTTATATACATTGTTGTGGACAGACAGTTGGAAGTCCTGTCTGCTGAGTTGTTATTCGCTCTGTTTATATAATTTCTGCATGTAATTTCTGTTCGTGTTTTCTCTGATGTTCAGGTTGCTGACCTTTCCCCTGAACTAAGTGAATGATATTTATCTGTCTATATCTATATCTATATCCATATATGTTTAATTAAAGTAAGATTGTTGACCCCTTTAAAGTTGCTTTCCTTTAGAAAAACAAATCAAAGAATGTGTGCTAGCAGCTCTCCTGTGTGCTGGTGTTATTGGTCTTACACCCTTACAGCTGCTGCAAATTATATTGTTGTTACAAGCTACCATCTCTATTTTCCAGGATTGTTGACTTTTTGCTATTGTTATTTGTCCTTCATTCTCAAAGGGGACCATTACATCCAGAAGATGAAGCCATGACTGGTGACTGAATTGGATTTAAGAGAGGGAAGGCTGCGAAGTAACCAGTCTCACTCTCTCTTCTGGAGCCATCTAAGTCAACTGGCAAGATATAGATGTGGGCAACTAGTGATGACACCTTTTTTGACTTTTTTTACTACTTATGACAATACCAAAGAATAATCCGGGGAATCTGATGGTTATTTCCAAGTATTTGAAAGTATGTCATATGAATGAAAGATTAAACTTATTTTGTATGACTAGAAGTTGCAATGAGGCAAATTTGATGTCAGTAAAGACTTGTCTGAAATCAGAATGGGTTGATGAACTTTCTTGTTAAGTGAGATGTTTCCTCTCACCAGATGTTGTCAAACAGAAAGACCATATTTGATCTGTTATAGAGAAAATTCCTTTCTGGTGTGAGGTGGGGATGTTGATAACCACTTGAAACTTCCTTCTAATGCCAAAATAATAATTTTGTGCATCTATTAATGAAACAGAGTATCTCTATTATGTTTCCATGACTTAATTCTTCTAGTACAATATGGTTTCAAGAAAATGCAATAAACTTTTAATGAGATGCTGTGAAAGCAATGTGCTTTATCAGATTAAGTGCCTTGGTCTAGAGTTTGGAAAATGTAGTCACTACAAGTATTATAATCTCTCAAGAAGTCCAGTTTCAGAAGCCTACACAGAGTTCAATTTTACATTCCTGATTATGTTTCTGTTTAGTAATTTTCATTTGTGATTAATTCTCCATTACCCCTTTTGGGGGTTTTCTTGACAAAGATACTACAGTGGTTTAGCATTTCCTTTTCCAGCTCATTTTACAGATGAGGAAAGCAAGATAAGCAAGGATAAATTACTTGCCGGGGTCAGGCAGCTAGTAAGTATCTGAGGCTGGATTTGAGGTCTTTCTGACTCCAGGCCTGGCACTCTATACCCTCAGCTAACTTACCTGCCCCTTCCCCTGATTATACTAGCTGAATAAGCTATATAGATTTATTTTTCCAATATATACTGAACTGAGGCCTGGGGATGGGAGGAAAAATCTTGATGCCAGTGGATAAATATATTCAAAAAATATTATGGCCTACCACTAGGTGCATATCCCATAGAGATTTTTTTTCTTTTTTTTAATTTAATATATTTAGTTTTCAGCATTGATTTTCACAAGAGTTTGAATTACAAATTTTCTCCCCATTTCTACCCTACCCACCGCTCCAAGATGGCATATATTCTGGTTGCCCTGTTCCCCAGTCAGCTCTCCCTTCTGTCACCCCACTCCCCTCACATCCCCCTTTCCCTTCCTTTCTTGTAGGGCAAGATAAATTTCTATGCCCTACTGCCTGTGTATCTTATTTTCTAGTTGCGTGCAAAAACTTTTTTTTTGTTTTGTTTTTGAACATCTGTTTTTAAAACTTTGAGTTCCAAATTCTCTCCACTCTTCCCTTCCCACCCACCTACCCTAAGAAGTCAAGCAATTCAACATAGGCCACATATGTATCATTATGTATAACCCTTCCACAATACTCATGTTGTGAAAGACTAACTATATTTTGCTCCTTCCTAACCTAT
>CM053623.1:211173545-211210797 GCA_028646595.1 Phalanger gymnotis | reverse complement strand
CCTCTGGCTGTATGTTTTGGTCTTCTTTGTCATGAAAGAAAGATTCCAGAGTCTGAGACTGAATCTGGGTGTGTTTTCTCTGCCTGGCCATGTTCCCAGCCAACTTACTTGACCCTTGAGTTTTTCAGAGGGGTATGACTGCTCGTAGAGTTAAAAGAACTATGTTCCAAGCTTGAGAGGATGTGCTATTGTTTTCAGAGCTATTATAGCCAGCTCTGCCACACCAGCACTCCTCTTTCCCCAAGAACCCCCAACCTAGACTGGACTTAGATCTTCAGCAGGCTCTGCACTCTTGCTCTGATCCGCCACTTAATTCCTCCCACCAGGTGGGCCTGGGGCTGGAAGCAACTGCACCTGTAGTTCTGTAGCTGACCCACCTCTGCTACCCCTGGGGTGGTGGCTGAACTGCAAACTCTATCCCCTTGTCCCCAGCAGCTTTTCCCACTAACCTTCTCTGTTGTCTTTGGTGTTTGTGGGTTGAAAAGTCTGGTAACTCACTGATTTTGCGGTGCTAGGGCCCACTCTGCCCAGCTCCTGGTCTGGTTGGTCCATGCCACCCATGCTGGGCTCTGCTCAGCTCAGCTCTGCTCCCAGCTCCGTGCAGGATAGACCTTATCCAGACACCATCCAGGCTGTCCTGGACTAGAACCCTGCTTCCCTCCACTATTTTGTGGGTTCTGCAGTTCTTCTCGTCTTTAGTGTTTGTGGGTTGAGAAGTCTGGCAACCGCCACAGCTCACTGATTCAAGGTGCTAGGGCCCGCTCTGCCTGGCTCCTGGTATGGTTGGTCTGCGCAGCCCACGCTGGGCTCTGCTCCACACCATTCCACTCCGCTCTCAGCTCTGTCCGGGATAGACCTCACCCAGCAACCATCCAGGGTGTCCTGGGATGGAGCCCTGCTTCCCTCTGCTATTTTGTGGGTTCTAAAGTTCTAGAATTGGTCCAGAGCCATTTTTTATAGGTTTTTGGAGGGACTTGGTGGGGAGCTCACGCTAGTCCCTGCTTTCTAGCTGCCATCTTGGCTCCACCCCCTGTCCCATCATTTCTAATACAAAGGTCACTCTTCACAGAGAAGGCAGAAACAAAGCAAATTCAAAAATTCAAAAACCAAACCCAAGCAATGGTAATTTCTTTACTGTCAATTATCACTATGCTATCATTACAAGAAGCAGTCCTATTTCTTTATTCATCTGCTTCTCCTCAATATAGATGAAAACAAAATCAAACAAAAAAGTTTAATTTTCCTTAGTTTGCCTCACCAGAGTCCTCTCATTCTGAGTTTCCATATTCATTACATTATTTTACAGGGCCATGACATTTTGTTATATACATTCTTTGTTACATACCATTCTTCTCACCTTATACACACATTATAAAAATCTCAATTTTTCAGTGAGTTCTCTGTGTATACAAGTTGGTCTCTTTAGGCAACTCCCATTGAAATTGTTTCCCTTTGTGTTTTCAGGATTTCATCCTTCAGATTCTCCCATTGTTACTAGACTGATTTTTCTTGTAGAATTTTAGTCCCTAGGTTCTTTCCTATCCTTCAACTGAACCCTTTGAAATTTGTTCTTATAGAACAGGGGTGGGAAACCTGTAAAAATCCTACAGTCTCTATCAAAGACTGTAGGAGGGAGTAATAACTTCTCTCCAGAGTTCTCAACATTTTTCTGTCAGCAACCAGTTCCTCCCTATAGGTAAAAATCACAACCAACATATAATTCCCACTTGATGCTTATGCTGCCTTTTGAAAGATGAAATAATCATTGTCATATTAATAAGCAATTGGGTTCTCTGTTTTTGGCATAGGTATCTGGGTAATTGAAATACTACTATATTATTATTATTTCTCTGCCATATTTTTGATGTGTTTAATGAATTCCACATTCATTTTCTCTTTCTCTCTAGATGATCTGTAGTACCCTACAATAACAAAATTGCTTCTGTTTTTCTTTACATTAATCTTCATCTAAACATTCTCTACCATGCTTCTTTTATTGCCTGAGTGTCTGAGGCTGGATTTGAACTCATCTCCTCCTGACCCCAGGGCTGGTGTTCTATCCAATTCGCCACCTAAGTGCCCCTTGTTTATTTTCATTAACATATACCCACTCAGAGCTATGTTCCAGTTATGGGCTTTATTCCAGTGAGTATAAGTATATGATACCTATGAAATGAAATTTGTCTCCTCGTACTTGGACTTCTTATTCTTCTTGTTTGTTGCCTGAATCTTGGTCATTCATGTTTAAGCTACTTCTCAGCTTTTTTATTGCAAGATCTATTATATGTATCAGCTGGTATTCTTCTCTGTGCATTGAAACTATTCTCTAGCTTGGTAGATATACATAAAAGTTCTCTCTTTCCTTTTGTTTAAAGTTGCAAGACACAGGGCAGGTACATGGTGAACTGCATAAAATACTGGACTTGGAATTAGAAAAGTCTGAGTTCACATCTATTTTCAGACCCTTCTAGCTATGTGACCCCAGGAAAGACACTCAGCATCTGTATGCCTCTGTAGCCTCATTTTAGCGTGGCGATAATAATAGCACCTACTTTCCAGGTTTTTTTATGAGGAGAAAATGATCTGATATTTGTAAAGCACTTTGCGTACTTTAAAGTGTTATATAAATTATTAATCATCATAATTATGCTCCTTCTCGTCCTCCTCTCATCAATCAATAGCCTTTGTTAGGTATACTCAATCCTTTGCCAGGAGTTTGTTATTCCTGTATTTTAATCCATGGTATAAAAATCCAAAATCTCATTTTCAGATGCCACTTTCTTAGTCATCTGTTAATTTCTCAAGTTATTTTTTGTCTTCTGTAGCCCCTGATTTCAAAGAGAAGCAGTGAAGAAAACATAAGCTGTGCCCCTATGGTCTTTAGAATCTTTGCCAAGAGTATTTGGCAATACTTTCCGGGTTCCTTTTGTCAGTATAATTTGTGCCTACATAAAGCAGAAATGAGTATTATTCATCTGCTTTGATGTCTTGGGAGATCTTCTGTCATATCCTGAATATATAACAGATTTCTTTAGTGCCATTAACAGGCTGACAAGTAGCTCTCTCAGTACCCCTGTGCAGGGTATCTCCAACCATTCTTCTCTGACCTTTACTTTTCTCCAAACTGCTAACTTCTGTGACTCTACCTAATCCTTCCTTGGAGCATAAGTAATAGCTTCCTCCTGAGAATATCCTTCTCTCTTTTCTTCAGTCTCAATTTTTTAGCTCCAATTGTGTGGTTGCTCTTTTCCTTTCTTTCTCGCTCTTAATGACATCTCCAATCTCCTGAAAAGGGTAATTTTTACCCCAAAGTGATCTCTGTATCCATCATAGTTATTATTGCTCTTTTTTAGGGACACTTCGTTGTCCCTGATAAGTTAGAGGATATGAAGAAAATTTTTGAGTCCCATACCTCTCTCTTTCAAGAAAGAGACTCTACTAGGAAGGCAGAAATCATTCGGTCATGCTATAAACACAAACATTGTGAAGTCCACGCAAATCTCTGCAAACTTCAACCTTCAGTTCACAGATTTGGCTTTCCATCAATTCACTCTAAGAAATAATTTGACCTGACTTTCTTTATCACCTGCCTTTCCTTTATATTTCTTCTTGAGTCCTTCACCTTTTGCCCCTCTCCAAGTCTTTATATTTAATTAATCTTCAAATTGTTCCATATTCTTCAACGTCTTCTCATCGAAGCCAGAAATAAAAATGGAATATAGAAATTATTAGTTTTCCCATTTCCATCATTTTCTTCAAAACTTCTCCTCCCCAAATCTAGTCTCTGGACTTCACAAGTCCAAACCTCTCCAAATTCACTACACAATTTTTCTTTTCCTCCTTCAGCTAAAATCCGTCTTCTTTAGTAACATTTCCTACTTTCACAGAAGTGGGAAGTAGAAAGTAGAAATAGAAGTAGAAGTAGCAGAATCGATAATGCAACTTACCTGTCTCTTCTTTGTAGAGAAGTGGAGGGCAACAGGGGCAGAATGCAACTTGTACATTGCCTTACAGTCCCTGTATAATTTTTGTTGCTTTTTTTGTTTATTTTTATTCCACTGCTTTTCTTATTTCAAAATAGAGCGGGTGTAGCAGAAATACTAGGAATCAGAAGGTCTGGTGCTGCCTCCTTCTTAGCTGAGCACCCTTAGTCAAGTCATTAAACTTCTCTGAGACTCAACCTCCTCATTTCTCATTCCCCTTCTGGCTTTGCTTATGACTTTCTGGACTTTTCCATTATGTTTCAGCTTCTGTCTCACCCTGAAAGTTCCCTCAGAACCTGTAGCTTCTCTCTCTGGACCATCATTCAATTCTCCCTCCATTTCTCCTATTAATGAGTTCCTCTAGGAGCCCCCATTTGCAAGTGGTGCATAGATTGGCAATATTTCATTTCCCTCCTGCCTTTCTTTGTGACTTTCCAGACTTCATCACCCTGGCCAACAAGTATAATATGCTCTTATCAACAGAATGTCAGACATGCTAAAGCTCAGAATCAGGAAATGTTGGCAAGGGAAGTTAAGGATAACAACAATGACAAAAGTTTTTGGAAGCTACATTGGAAAAAGAAGGAAGACTAAAAAAGGAATAGGACTTTTCTGTGGTGAATGGGACAATAATAATTGAGAAAAGAAGAAAAAAGGTGAACTTGCTCAATTTTTGTGTTTCTATGTAAATGACTTTCACATTGCCAATGATGAAACAAAAAGGACTAAGAGGGAACACTCAAAATAAGTAAGGGAATAGTAAGAAATCACCTAGCCCCCCCTGATGAATTCAAATCATCCAATCAAGATAAACTTCATCCTAAAACAACTCAAAGATATGACTACTCATCCAATGGAAGTGACATATGACAGGTCATTGAAAATGGGAAAAATACCACAAGACTACAAAATATGAAGTGTCTAAATTTTCAAAAATCAAAAACAAAAAGTCAAAAACTATTGTCTAGTAAATTGAACTTGTACTTATAGGAAATCTCTAGGACAGATCAATCAATAAATAGTTGGCAAATAGCCAGAAGAGGAAGCAACCTTCACAAAAAATCAGCATGGTGGCATCAAGAAAAGGCTATTCCAGACTAACTTCATTTCATTTTTGACAGGATTATTAACTAGTACATGAGGGATATGTTTTGGGTACAATTTTCTCAGATTTTACTGTAGCTTTTGAAAAAGTGTCTCATATCCTTGTGAAGAAAGTAGAAATATGAATTAAATGACACTTTTCAAAAAGTCTGAGGACTGGATAGACGGGCAGATTTGATGAATAGTTTTTAATGGTTCAGTGTCATTATGACAGACAATCTCATGTGTAGAACCCTAGGGATCTGTGTTTGGTCCTCTGCTATTTAATATTTTATCAATATCTTGGATGAAAACACAGCAAGAGTACTTATCAGATTTGCAGGTGACACATGGGTTGGAGGAATAGCTAACATACTAGACAATATCAAAATTTAAAAAGGATGTTGATAAGTTAGAGCAGTGGTTTCTCAAATTTTTTGTTCTATAAACCCCTTTGACAACAACAACAAAATTTGTCCTGAACTCTCAGGGTAACTTAATATACCACACATAATATTCCTTTAGATTTTTTTTATAATAGTTATAATAACTTTTACCCCCCAACCTTCAAATTGACATTCATAATACATCATTATAATTATTAAATACAAATTTTACTCTGCCTATAATTATAAAATTCTACATATGAAACTATAGAGCTCCAATATAAAATAATTATGAATATTTCATGTGGTACGTTCTGTTTGAATTAAAAGAGATGATACAGAAAGACTTTATATACTCAATGATATCATAGGATATCAAATTTCATTTTTTTTTGAAATTTTACAAATTTTGTTGAATATAATAAAATTTTAAGGTAGTAAGTAGTGACTTTGGAGATTTTTACATAATATTGTAAATATCGTACAAATTCAATTACTCTGTTGAAATTTTCTATTTGAACAAAGGTTTGCAATACTTGTCTCAATAACAGACAAACACAGTCCAAAATCTGCTCACATAATTGACTTTATTTCTGTATTTTGATTTAAAATAAGAATGAAATGAAAATATTCACTCGCACAAATACGTGATGGAAAAAAATAGAAAATTTTAAAAGTTCTCTTGCAAAGAGATGAAAATCCATTTTGAGAAATATTAGCCTCCAAAGCAATCAAGGAAATCAAATAGCTAGTTTCAATATAATAGGTAGTTTCCATATAAAATATTTATTTTTTAATGACAAGTGAAAAAAGTACTTTATTAAGTGATAACTATACTAAAAGTTCAATTATATATATATATACAAATATTGCTTCATTTTTTTTTAGCAATTTTGCATATAAAGTAACATTCAAAAGGGCATAATCTTTTCAGAAGCGATTTTCTTCTCTACACTGGACTATACTTTCACAAAAAAACAACAAAAATAAAACAAAGCAAAAACAAAATAAAATAAAATGATACTGAACTGACTACCTTTGCTATCTAGTTCATTTTAAAGTCTACCAGACAAAAGTTGTGTAGAAAGCACAAGTGGAATAAAAGTTTAAATATGAAAACAGTTTAATATTACAATGAAATGAAAAATAAAGAGTGTTTCTGCAAAACAGTTGTGCTGGTCTGAAAAGTTTTCAAGATGACTTGTAATGCATGTGCCCATTGATCATGATTTCCAAACAGCATGACCTTTGTTCTGGAGGAACACAAACTTTCATAGCATTTTGAAAGATGTTGAGTGAGGGCGATAGGGAAGTAGATTGATATGCCCCAGGCAGTAATTATGCAGAGTTGTTGTGATCATAGTTCATGGTTTTAGAACTGCCCAGGCTGGGGAGAAGATCTAGGAAAAGTAAGGAGTGAAGTGAAGCACTATTGAGGCTTTCCAGAAATCGTAGTCAAAGGAAAACAGTCAATAATTACGGCAGTGGAGCCAAGGGCAGAAATTTCTCCAAGGAGTAATTTCTAGTATATCTGGCAAGGAAATTGGTGAGGCAAAATGGTAGTTGAGTAGTAATAGATTACTGTTCTAAAACAAACAAACAAAAAATCCCTAGTGATTTTAGCAAAAGATAAATTTAATATATGTTAGTAATGTGATATAGAGACAAAAATGACTAATTCAATTTCAGGATGCATCGAAAGAAAGTTTTCAGCAATAGGGAGATAATAATCCCACTGTATTCTTCTCTTCTCAAGATCTCAACTGGGCAATGTGTTCCATTCTGTAGAGAATGTTTTAAGAATGTTCTTGAGAAGCTAGTGGGTGTCCAGAGGAAGGCAACCAGAATGGTAAAGAGCTTTGAGTCCATGGCTTATAATGATTGCTTGAAGAAATTGGGAAATAAGAGAAGATTCAGGAGAGCTGTCTTCAATTATTGGAAATCTAATGCAGAAGGGAGAGAAGACTTTTTTTCCCCTCCCTGTTTGTTGTTAGCAGGGCAGAACCAGGAGTAATGGGTGTAAGTTACAAAGATGCAAATTTAATCTTGGTGTCAATAAATATTTTCTAATAATTAGAAAATTGTGAATTCTAATTAGAATTTCACAAAAGTGGAATGAACTACTCTAGAAGGTGATGGATTCCTAGAACAGAAACTAGACAAACCAGTCAATAAACATTTATTAAGTACCTATTAGGTGCCAGGTATTGTGAGATACAAATAAAAAGAAAGATGGTCACTGGCTTCAAGAAGCTTACAATCCAATAGAGGAAGACAACATACGGAAGAAACCTCAAAACAAGAAGGGAAAGAAGGCACTCAGAGTTGGAGCATGATGGAGAAGTTCAAAGAAATCCCAAAGCAGTACAGCTAATGGGGAATGGTAAGAAATGAGGAGATGGCTTTCCTGTGACCCCCTCCATTAAGGGAGTTTGGGAGTTCATGGCTCTGCCCTCCAGTCAGACAAAGGGTCCAATCAGAGGAAAAGAAGGTATGCTACAGTAGGCATTTCTTTCATATATAGCTTAGACTAGATAACCTCTGAGGTCCTTTCCCACTCCCAAATTCTGTGATTCTCTGATTCTGTGTCAGTTGCCAAGAGGCCTAATTAGGGAAGACTATTGTTTTAGGATTTCTTCAGATTAAAGAGGTTTTAATTATTTTCAGCATAGTGGGGCTAAAGACAATAAGGAGCTCAATTTTGGTGTAGGGTAAAGACTAGTCTGAGAGTCAGAAGATGTAGGTTCTAGCTTTGGTTCTCCCACAAATTGCCTGTGTAAATTTAGTTAAGTCACTTGGGTTTTCTGGGCCTCATTCCCTTATTGGCAAAATAAATGAGAGAGTTTCTAATATCTCTTCTCAGCTCAAAGATTGTACAATCAAGACCATATCCTCTACAGTACAGAGGCATATTAGAGTTAGTTGGTGGTACAGTGGATAGAGTTGTAGGCCTTGAGTAAGGAGGTGCGGAGTTCAAATATGGTCTCAGGTACTTTCTTGCTGTATGAGCTGAACCAAGTTGCTTAATTTCTGTTTGCCTAATTTCTCAACTGTAAAAAAAAGGATACTAAGAGCACCTACCTCAAAAATGATGTGAGGATCAAATGAAATAATACTTTAAAAAAGACTTAGCACAATGCTTGGCACATAGAACTTGCTATATAAATGCTTATTCACTTCCCCTTCCCTTCCTTGCTACCTCTATGCCTATATCAAATTCTTTAAGACATAACTACAAGACTAATTACTATCATTATTATTAATAATAAAGACTCACATTTATATAAGTGCTCTAAGATTTACAGGGAGATTTTCTAACAATAATCCATGCAGTGGTATTATTATCATGTTTTAGTTGTTATTAAGAATAATTGTGATATTAAGAACTTGTAGGCTTAAATCTAGCCTTCAAGAAGAATTATTTGTATTCTGCTTTAGTTGTCCAGGTTGTAGAGGAGATGTTTGGAAACAACTGATGTTAGGAAAAATTGACTGTATGATAACTGTGAAGATGACGTCTTTTATATTGTAATTGTCAATGTACACAAATGAAGACTATTGAGTAGGATTGAGCATTGGGATGGTGCATAAACAGCCAAGAAAGCAGTTGTGCAGTTCCTGTGAATGTACACAGCTTCATTTCTCTCCACCCGTTTTCTGTTTTAGGGAACACTTAATATAGCCAGAATGACTATCTAAGACAGGGAAGATATCAGCTCGTTTTTCCAACCTGAGAAAGAGAGAATTTGCTGTAGAAATTCAAAGCTTCATCCCACCCAACAATGAGTGTGTGTGTGTGTGTGTGTGTGTGTGTGTGTGTGTGTGTGTGTGTGTGTTGTTGATGAGAAGCCAAAGAATCTCTGGCAGGATGCCCTTTTTTCTCTTGGAACAGAAAGCAAACTACTAACTTTCAGATGTTCAATAAAAATACTAAAAGGAATGTGTCAGATAGGAGAAGCGAGTTTAAAAATTTAAGACCATGCCATTTGGAAGGCTTTTTAAAAGCTGCCTTAGGATCAAATTCAATAGCTTTAAAGATATCTTGAAAATTGTGTAAGAAAAATCAGGAACTTGAGTGAGCTTCAAATGATGAGCTCACTTTCTGGCACTAACTCATTTGGATTTGCCCTTTTAAAAATTGTATTATTTATGTCCATCCACATGAATAAAGGTTGTACTGTCATCTCATACATTCTTCCCAAAGTCCAATTTCATTTTTAACTTTTAAAAACTAAGATCTCAGTAGCTGAACTTGGTAATGTTGCAACAAGTTCATTAAATGTGGCAATATAAAGGTCAAAGTAGTAAGAGGTACTGCATCATGTGTCTTTTCAAATTAATTTGCCTAATTGGAAGATATAATTTCCTCTCAGATCTCTATCCTGATAAAAAGTTATATAATTACTTAATGTAAGTCCAAGTACACAAGAAGATTAAACACACACAGATACACACACACACACATAGTATACACACACACACACACACATATATATATATACTCTCTCATTTTCTCTCTGTCTCTGTCTCCTCTTCTCTCTCCTCTCCTTTTTTCTCTCTGTTGCTATCTTTTTCTCTAGAGAGAAAGAAAAAGAGACAGAGGCAGACAGAGACAAAGGGAAACAGAGAAAGAGCCAGAGCCAGAGAGAGATGATATCATTCTGCTGTATTGGCAGGCTGACATGATTGAAGAACACCATAAGATGACATAATCATGGTTAAATGTAAAGTCCTCTGAGTTCAAAACATCAACTCTAAAAGTACAGAATCAGGGAGGAGTACCTAAATAATAGTTCCTGTACAAACATCTGGGACTTTTAGTGGATTGAGAACTGAAATCTAGTCAATAGTGTGATATGACAGCCTAGAAAATCTAATGTAATTTTAGAAAGTATTAATATACAAATAGACTATCCAGAATGAGAGAGGAGATAGTACCATTCTATGCTCTGGCAAAGCTACAATGAAAAGATTGTGTTTGTTTCTTAGCATGGCATTTACCAATTTCCTTTATGAAATGGAGCATATTTGAAGCAGGAGTTCTTAACCTGGGGTCCATGGATAGATTTTAATTGTTAATTTGGGAGAGGAAAAATTACAGTAACAACAACAGCAGCAGCAATGCATCTCTATGCCTGATCACCTTTAATTTTAGTACCTTCCCTCTGGTTATTATCTCTAATTTATTCAATACATAGCCTGTACACAATTGTTTGCATCTCCCCCATTACATTGCGACCTCCTTGAAAGCAAGAACTGTCTTTTGCCTTTCTTTGTATCCTCAGCTTATATCCCTGGAACGTAGTTGATACTTAATAAATATTTATTGAGTAACTTCCTGACCAGGCTTTTATTTCCTTTGTAATGCTGTATATTTTGATTTATTTATTTAAAAACATTATTTAAAGTTAAGGACTCTAGATTTTATTGGATTGTCAAAGAGGTCCATGACAAAGAAAAAAATGTTAAGATCACATTACCTAGAGGAATGGAACAGGATGCTGAGAGACCTGGGAACTATATTATACCTGAACTAATTGAAGGGAATGGACATGTTTAATTTGGAGAAGAGAATACTTTGCAGGATACTTGCTAGATTTCTTCAAGCAACTGAAGGCAGTATCATGTGGGTAAGGGATTAAACCTGTTCTATTTGGTTCCAGGCATTTAACATTGGGAAGAAAAAAAAAGTTATAGAATCAGATTTGGTAGTTACAAGGAAATTCCAAATAATTAACGCTATGCAAAACTGGAATGACTCGCTTAAGAAAGTAAGATGTTCCCCATCTCTGACAATTTTAAAGCAGTCATGGCTGCCCAATGATAAGTAGTTTTACAGTGGGAATTCCATTTTAGTTACTGGTTGGACTCTGAGGTATCTTCCAACTCTGAGGTTTGGTGATCATAATTAATATTCTTAAGATTACACAGTCAAGTTAAAGATTTAATGCCCCTTCCCCTCTAATTCTCAGACCTATTATGATTTCATTTCTAAGAATAGGCCTATGCCTAGACTCTATCCTAGGAGATTTTTTGACTTGAAACGAACCCAATCTTTTCCCATGTTGAGAAATATTTTAAGAAAATCTCCAGGCAGGAGAATTACTTCCTTACCTCTTAGTAGAGGGAATGGATAAGTGTAGTATGGATTAGGGTATTTCATGTCTTAGAAATGGCATGAACAAAAGTATGGAAACAGAGATGAGCAATATGTGTTTAATATATCTTCTGTACACCAGTCTACTTGGAATGGATATTTATGGATTCAGATGAAGAGGAAATGTGATTGGAAAGATAGATTTGAGTCATGATATAGAGGGACTACACAAAAGGGGGTTTAGACTTTACCCAATAGAGAAGGAGAAAACTTTAAAATATTTTGAACAGGGAAGTAAAACAATAAAGCAAAATTTTCTAAAGTCAACTTCTATGGTTGAGATAGAAATAGCAGAGGACGATACAGGAGAGGACAAGCTTGATTGGCGATATCTTTCTGATTCTCTAGCTTGAATTGATGAATAGCTATGTGATTCAATCATTTCATGGGTAGAGTTAAGGCTCAAGTCTTTTCCTTAGCCTTCCAGGTTTTTTTGGTTGTTGTTGTTCTTTATCATGCTTAAATTATTGGTGTAAATCTTAGTTCTGGCGAAAGCAAAAATGGAATCTAGCTTATGATATTGTTAGCTTTTGACACCCTGACTCAGCGATCCTGGACAAGTCACTTAACATCTCATTGCCACAGGCAAATCTTTAAGATATTAAGTTGTAGAGAAGGGACTGGACTGGCAATGATAGAGGGCATTTCACCACTTAGAATTTCTCTATACCAATGACTATGTCATTTTAACAACATCAAGACTTATCAGGAAATGAGGGGTTAAATTGACTGTCTACCACTTCATTTATGGTCAGAGAGCAGTAAAGCTTGGGCTGACTAGATTCTACTGTGAGTCACTAACGAAGGCCAGCTGGGAAGCGGCATGGGCAGTTGGCGTTCATGTCAGAACTCAGAGTTGCCAAGTTAATTTGCTGTTGTTGTTACTAGGAAAGCTGGCTAAGCCCCTATTTACAGAAGGATCTGAGTAAATAGATAAGAGGGACATAAATGAGAACATCCAATTTGCAAAGTCCAAGCCAAGTCAAACCATGGTGAGGCTAACATAAAAGGAAAACTGGAACCTAAAAGAGCTTAAGTCAAGATCACCAGTAAACCGACATGCTCAGACACTAAAAAATATTTTTTTTTGTTATAATAAACTCTAGATGTTTATAAACCAGATTTTACACACCATTTTGGGATAGCAGTCCCAACCTTCCAACAAGTTAGAGGATTTACACTCGAAATTAGTCTATGAATCAATCAAGTGAGTATTTATGATGCACCAACTACTGGCCAAGCATTACATTAGATTGGAAATAAAGTGACAGTATGACCCTTGTAGAGGCGTTTTTTTTTTTTAATTCTAAGAAGATGAAGACAACATGCACATATATAGGAATCAAGAAAACACACAAAATATATACACAATAGATTGTCATGGAGGGTGTGCTGCTGGGGTACTAGGTGTTGGGGAAAGACTTTTTGTAGATATTGTGCTTCCATTGAGGCTCCAAAGAAACCAGAAATTCTTAAAGGTAGAGTCAAAGAGGAAATATATTACAGGCTTTGGGGTTACTCAATAAGAAAGCACAAACATTAAAGAGGATGTGTCATATGTGAGAAAAAGCAAGATGGTCACTATGGCTGAACCACAGAGTTTGAGGAGAGGGGTTGCGTGCAACAAGCTAGAAATGAAGGTTAGGCCAAGTTATAAAGTGTTTATGAAGGTTATATTTGATCCTAGATGTTACAAAGGGTCTCTGGAATTTATTTAACTATGCCTTAGGACAATAACTTTGATGGATAAGATGCGGCAGGATTGGAGCAGAGAAAGACTTGAAGTAGGGAAGCCAATTATTAAGCTATTGTCGTAGACTAGGTGAGTCACAATGAGGATCTGAGGTGGAGTGATGACTGTAAGAATAATGAGATGGAGACAGATACAAGAGATGTTGTGGATGTGAAAAAAAAAAACAAGATTTGTGAAATGAGTAGATATATTGGATGAGTGAAAATGAAGAGTGTAAGAGCAAGCAAAGTGGGACTTTTTGTTGTCTTTTGGAGTGCTTCTTAGCACTGGTGCAATCAAGTGCTTTTGATTTAGTCTTACCTTTGTAGGAAGGCCTACACCCTTTTGCTAGTTAGGTCACAAGAGTTGTGAACCGCTTGAGAGATGTGAAGCACTCTGACCCTGAAGAAGTGTATATGTACTCTGAGGTTAGTTTGTCTGGGGCTCACTCATCAGAAGTGTTGGCTGGAGACTCTGGGTAGCCACTAAAGAGGCCCTCTGTCTTTGAAAACCCAGATGTTGGTGCACACACAGTTGGTAAATGTGTATGTATAGCTTTGGTCAGAAAACTTGAAGTTTGTATGTTGATTTGTGTTATTTGCTCTGTTTATATTTTCTTTGTAATTTCTGTTTGTATTTGCTCTGAAGCTCAGGGTGCTGAACTAAGTGAATGATATATGTATGTTTGATTAAAGTGAGATTGTAAACCCCTTCAAGTTGCTTTCCTTAGAAAAGTAGATCAAAAAACCTGTGCTAGCAGCCCTCCTGGGTGCTGCCGTTACCGGTCTTACACAGCCACAGTAGCGGTAAACAGCATTGTTGGTACAAAGAGTTAAGTATGAGACCAAAGTTGGGAGCCTCTTTGAAGGGAAGGATGGTGGTACTTTATGCAGTAATAGAATAGTTCAGAAAAAGGCGGGTTAAAGGGATGCCCATCAATTGGGGAATGGCTGAACAAGCTGTGGTATATGAAGGTAATGGAATACTATTGTGCTATAAGAAATGGGGATGATGCGGACTTCATAACAGCCTGGAAAAACCCACACGACATAATGCTGAGTGAGTGGAACAGAGCCAGGAGAACATTATACACAACCACAGATATATGGATTCTGTGAGGACTAACCCTGACAGACTTCGCTTGTCTCAGCAACACAAGGTACAAAGACAACTCCAAAGGACTCACAATGGAGAATGCTATCTATATCCAGAGAAAGAACTATGAAGTATGAATGCAGATTGAGGCACACTTCATGCTAGCCTTCCCCCTCCCCCCCTTTTTTTTTTCTGTTTCTCTCTTTTGTTTTCATTTTTGGGTTGTTGGGGTTTTTTTTGGTCCTATTTCTTCTTTCTCATGATTCATTTCATTGATCATAATTCTTCTCCATAACTTGACTAGTGTGTAAATTAATTCAATGCAAAGTTATACGTGGAAGTTATATGGGATTCCATGATGTCTTGGGAAGGGAGGGGGGAAGGAAGGGAAGAAAATCTGGAAGTCAATATTATGTAGAACCAAGTGTTGTAAACTAAAAATAATTAATGAAGCAAAAAGAAAGAAAGAAAGAAGAAAGAAAAAAGAAAAAGGTGGGTTAGGGGGAAAGATAATGAATTATGTTTTGAACATATTGAGTTTGAGATGGATTAAGTATATTCGGTTAAAAATGTCTCGTAGAAGGTTGGTAGTGTGGTATTGGAATTTAGGAAACAAGGACTGGATGTACAACTCTAGAAATTATCTGAATAGAGGTAATAATTGAACCTAAGGGGATTTATAAGGTTACTAAGTGAGAAAGTATAGAATATTATAAAAAGTACCAGGCTAGAACTTTGATGGATACCTAGTTACTTCAGGAGGGTGGAGGGATAGAAGACATAAATTGCTCTAAAAATGAGGTGACAGTGCCATGGTATTTTCATGTAGAGCAAACCCACAAAGACGTAAAAGAGAAAGCACCAATTAAGGCTTACTGTATATGCAAATGTTAAAGTATTGGAATTAGAGAAAGATAGCAATTTTTTTCATATGGAATTTTTTTTCCACATATGAGTTTGATCAAGCACTCAGTAATAGTACTTTCAGTAATGAGAAAATTGACGGTCATACACTAGGGGCATGGAAAAGTTTTCATAATTTGCTAAGTGGGCTTAATAGTCAACTGTCTAAAGCATTGTAGGGGAGTAACATGGTAGATGACTTAAAATATGTTTCTTTTTAAGCTTTCAAACCCATTACATTATAGAATACAGAAGAGTCATAGATTTAGAGCTGGAAAGATCCTTAGAAGTCCCCTAGTTCAACTCAGGATTAGATTCCAGGGACTCCAACCCCAAATCCATTGAACTTTCTGATTCACCACAGCTTGCCCCCATTTGTCTTTTTTTCTGTTCTTTGCTTAGGCCTAGTTTCAGATTAAATATCTGTTGTAGTTGTCTAACTACATTTCCAAAATTTTGGAATCTCTTACCAGTTGCTGCTTGCCATCTTGGTAAAGAATCATACTTAGATATATAATCAAGTATTTCAGCTTTGGTCAGAAGATCTCCTAAATAAGTTTCATGTTAGCTTCTAAAATACATACTTATGTCATTTTTCTCTTCCAAATTTCCAGAAAATTTATAAAACATTTCAACATGCTATTTCCAAGACCCAGATTTCATTGTATATATGTATTTCTTTTAGATGAAATGACAAACAATTATAATCACTCTTCTTACATATTCCTTCCTATAGAATCTTGACTTCAAGTCATGTGAACATAGTATAGGAGATTTGCTTGGACAGAAGGATGATTCCTCACAGTTTAGGGTCATGTTCTCTCCCTATGGGAAAGAATCCACTTCCGTAGGCAGTTAAATCCTAATCTACAACACCTCCCCTCCCTAGAAGAGGAGCTCCCTCTTTAAGAATTACTGCCTAAGGCCAAGAATTTCATATAATAGGTCCTAATTTGGTTTTCTGGTTGACAATCTGACTGGGACTTGATTAAAGGTGTTTATACAGTGACCTGACTAGAGAATCTTCCCTTAAGTAAAAAATGTTTAGTAGAGCTTCTGAAGTATTCTCCTTTCACAATGCTACCATCAGTTACCCACAATTACACACATTGTTTTGATTTGTTTTCATAGCCAACCACATAATGGTCAAAAACAACTGTCTATCACACTGAGGTTTAGCACACTGTTATTATTGAATGTTTTTTTTTCTTCCTTATTCAGTGAATGAAACAAATCTACCATAGTATTATGACAGCAGAATATTTTGTTATAGTATGTAGAACAAATAATTTGAGTAAGAGGTTGGGACTTTAATATTTTCAATCTAAATAGCAATGAAAGAAGACAAAGCATAAAATGCCTCCAAACAAATACAAAACAACAAAAAGACCTTTTGTAAAAAAATGGTAATTTTTCACTAATTTCAGTTTGCAAACAGTTGAGTCAAGCCGATAAGCACTTATTGCATACTTACTTTGTGCTAGGCATTGTGCTAGGGAGATAAAGAGAAACAAACACAGTCCCTACTTTCAAGGTCTTCTGGGAGATGATATGAAAGCAACTGCACATAACTGTATATGAAACAAACAAAATACACATAAGTTAGGAATAATCACAGATGGAAGACATTAACAGTAAGAGAGCCTAGGAAAAACTTATTACAGAGGGCGAAATTTTAGCTGAGACTTAAAAGAAACCAGGGAAGCCTAGAGATGGAGATGAGGAGGAGTACCATTCTTGGAATGTAGCCAATGAATATGCCAAGAGTAAGAAGATGGAGTGTTTTATGTGAGAAACAATATGTATACTAGAGTCCCTGGATCATGGAATACATGGAGGGAAGTAAGGTGTCAGATGGGCCATTCCTATTATTAGAACAGGCCTTCAGATCAGATACTAGCAAAACACACACACACACACACACACACGCACACAAAACCAACATAAACATGTTTCTATTCTACGTTACCATTATCATTTTACCACTCTAGAAGGACCAAACATTAATGTGTAAGGGACTCTAAACTTGACAATAAGTATATATGTCCACACACACAGATGCACACACACACACACACGCACACATAAAAAATATACACATATAATTAAAATGAAGGAAAAAGAAATATATATATAATTTAGAATAAAAGTTTATGCTAAGTATATTTGCTAAATATAAATATATATTTGGTATAAAAAATTATATTTATAATTTTTTTTTATAAAATAGACCAAAATATACATACATATTTATGTAGTGGTAATCAGGGCAGAGATTTTGCTGTTCTTCTCTTAAGTGCCTTTAATGAGTCTAGCCTTTGTTTGAATGGGGCAACTAAAGTGGGATCCTTTTTTGTCTTTGAGTGTTTCTCAGCACTAAGACAACTGAGATTCATTGAATTGTGTATAATGTGGTGCTGGTGGTTGGAGCTCTCCCACACTGTGATGATGTTAGTGATTTCTCACTCCAAATAGTGAGCCTTGAGCCCTCAGGGTCCTTAGATGAATATATAAGATCTGAGGCCAGCATTTCACTTTTGGGGGTATACTCATTGGAAAATTGTAAGTGATAAGACTCTGGGCAAGTCGTTGAAACTGCCCCACTCCGGCTTTGTAACCCACACAGATAGATGTTGGTGCTTCTCTGGTAACTACATATTGCTATGGATAGACTGGTTTGTGTTAGTTGATCTGTTTATAATGTATGCTCGTAATTTCTGTTTTTTTGCCCTGAAGTTCAGGGGGCTGATCTTTTCCCCCTGAACTAAGTGAATGATGTATGTATGTTTAATTAAACTGAGAGTGTTAACCCCTTAAAGTTGCTTTCTTTAGAAAAGCAGATCAAAGAACCCATGTTGGCAGCCTTTCCCATATGCTGTTGTTGCTGGTCTTACACAGCCACAGTAGCTGCTAGGAACATTGTTGTTACAGTTTAATGCCATGTCTAGAATCCCTTACCCCTCCTTTCTTTCTTCTCATGTACATATGTATACATACACACATATACACACACACACATATATACATATATACACAAAATATTTGTATATACATGTGTCATTAAATGGAAAATGAAAAAATCCATTTATCGTATTGCAGGCTACTTTTACGAGAAAAGATTAGGTTTATTCTGGTATTCTGGTTTCTCTATGGTTTATCCCATCTGATCATCTTAGTGGGGCTAGAGGTCTTTTATTAATCCCATCAGAATATCCAGTGCAGGACCAAAGATCAGACAATTGAGGTTTCCATTAAAAGAATCAAAATAGAATAGAGGTTGAGAATCTGTTTTATTTGTACAACCCAGTAAGCTCCATTCATTTGACTTCTAAGACCATTTTTTTTTACTCTGGGGATGCTGCAGTTTGGGATGCTGGGACCCCCAAAACACAAGGGTACAGGGAGGGTCTGCCTGAAGAGAATTCAACTACTTAAGCCTTTCTCTGAGTACTGAGATTTTATTATGACCCCAGTTGGACTGGCAAGATTTCTAGTAAATCTTCGCAATATTGTGATGCTAATAGAAGTGGGTGAGATTCCAAGAATCTGTGCAGTTTAATGGGGGGAAAATTGGTACTTTTATACAGAAAAAGACTGAGAAAATGTAGATGGGATTAAGGAATGGCAAGTAGCCTGCTGTGGGCCAGGTACAGACAATGAAAGGTCTGGGCCCCAATGAAAGGACAGTTAAAAGGATTATTGAGTATCTAGGTAGAAATATGTGGGGAAAGATCAAGAGCAAAGACATGGTCTTTTCCTTTTAGGGGTCCAGGTCCCATCCCCCATCAAGGAGAAGTTTCTCCCAAATTCACTGCACACAGGTTTTATCCACTTACTCCACTGCAGTGTACACATGCAAGTGGCAGGAAACCTAAGCTCTTCTCCCTTCCCCAATCAATAATTTATCCTGTCAATTTTGGAGCTAGAGAGTACATTGATGAAGAAAATGGTACCTTCTCTGTCTAGGTCATTAGAGCAAAGTAGAGGCTTTTCAAGACCAGCATGACCTTAATGAATAAGTTCAAGAGAGTTCTGCTGTCTGCCAAACCAAAGTTCAATATTCTTCCTCCCAGAGAGCTGAGGATTTTCCTGTTCAGAGCCTTCCCAGCATATGTGTGCTGTGTGTTAACTCCACTTTTTAGACTATCAGTTGCTTGAGGACGGGGACTACCTTACTTTTCCTTAATAAAAGGCATCATTGTGGTGAAGTGCTTTGATTATATTAGGTTCAAGTCAATGGGCATTTACTGAGGCTTACTTTGTGTAGGCACAGTGCTAAGCCCTCAATAAATAACATGTTGAATGACTGAATAATGAATGGATGGATGCAAAGAGAAACTGTATTCCCTACCTGCTAAAGAGAATATTATTCCTTGAAGACACCCTTTGTATGAAAAGTTTCATTTGCTTTGATTCTTGTTTCATTTTGAGCATAATGCTGAGAATACAGGCCATCCTAGTTCTTTAAGGTCTTTATTTTGCCTCCCCGTACTTTTAGTAAAAAATGGCTTTCATCATTAGTCAACTAATGAATAAAGGATCAACCATTGCAGGAGCAGCTTGAACTCAAAAGGGAAAACGTTATTTCTTTCATTCTAATGAAATCTATTTATATGAGAATAGACTATTATATTCTTTGCTGTGAAGTGTTATAATACTGAATTGTTAGTTGAATGACTTTTTCTTTTTGTTAATTTAAACAACCTACAACCTGTCCATTATGTATTATTCATTCTGCTAGTGGTAAACTGGCTGTCTCCACAAAGTCCAGGATAATAGAGCTTCAGATACCTTTGTTCTTTGCTATTAGCAAGATCCTAACACCCTTACGTGGGAATTTGGTGAGACCTATTTAAATGTGACTTTAATCAGCTTATTGTCCAAATTCTCCTAAGTTGAAAGGAACTCACTCTAAAAACTCCATGAAGAAATACTTCAGGGATGATCTGTTTCAAGCCAAACTCTCCAGAGGTATAAACATATTTAGATATGGTAGCAATGACCAGAGCTTTGATAGCTGTAGCTGGGCCTGATAATACTTCACAATGACTTAAAGCATAATAGCAATGATCATATATGGCTTAAAAAAATAGTGAGGCAAGTGTAACCCAGGGAGACATGGAAGTGTTTTTGTTTTGTTTTAGGATGTTTATTGCATATCTGCAATAAAATCAGTACAAGAAAAGCAGGGGAAAATATATTGTAAGGGAATTATCTGACCAGAAAAGTAAATGATTACACAGTGGTAATGAGAAATAAGCAGTGGACAGCCTGCTTGTAAAGACATTCAGAGGAACACATTTTGTGGGCTCCCTATGAGAGACAATGAAACTTTCCAAAGATAAGAAGGTTGGGGTGGGTTCATGTTAGTGCAGAGAGGTCACCCAGAATGATATTGTAGATACATCAAAATGTTGAAACATTGTGAATAGAAGGTTGACATTTTTGAATGAGTATTTGTATTATTTAAGAGAAGAGGATTAAATGGGATAGTGCATCTAGAAGCAGTTTACAAAGCCAAACATAATTGCACATTTCTCAACTCCTTAATGCCATGCAACAAGAAAACCACAATGGAATGATGACTCTAATTCCTTGACTTTATAAAGTTATAGATGGAAAGATCAACAATACCAAAATCCCGAGTGCTTTAAAATTATTATTTCATGCTGATGCTACTGTTAACCCAACAGATGTATTTCTTTTTCTAGTTTTCCCCCTTTGTTCCCAGGGTAATTGATTTCATTATTTGTGCCTTCCTTGTTTGCTTAGTTTGTACACTGTTTTTGTATTTCCGTTGTCTTCCAGTACTTGTAAAGCAAATTATTTGCTCACATTTTTGGAGGGGAGTGGGAATGGTTCAAACACTATTTTATCGAAACTCAATTTAGTTTGTGTGTGTGTGTGTGTGTGTGTGTGTGTATGTTTGTGTATGTGGGTGTGTGATTAGGCTCAGGTTCACATGCTAAGACAACACTTTTGCACCTTCAGCTCCTTTCGCTTTGGGACACATTCCCCTCCCTTCTTTTATTTCTGGTGGGTGCTGAATAATCTTCTTATATGAATTTTTTTCCTTTATATTTGAATTTTTCATCTTAGTCACCTGCAGAATTTTTTTGTTTGTAACAAGCATTGTTGAATTTATCTACATGTCTACATGTGTAGATTGAAGTTTAAGGATAAGCTGTTTTTATTTATTTATTTGCTTGCTTTCTGTAGGCAATTTGTGTTTCTTTTGATTAGCACTTTGCTTTCTATGTTCAGAATATCTAGGTAGTTTTTATTTTTTTTTATATTTTTTCTTGCATTATACTGTTCAAATTCTGACTTGAATTCTTTTAGGAGACTAGTAATCTTTGCCTTGTCTTAATATATCCTGTTTTCAAGATCAGTATGTTGTGTTTATATAGAAATTACTTGTTTTTTATGTTAACAGCTTTTTATTTTTTTTTCCTTTTGGTTTGTCCTTCACTTTTATGTATTTGTATTCACAATTACTTGTTTTCTCTTTTTTATTTTTCCCTTTGGAATCCTTCAATGTGGAGGATTTATATTTACCAGCACACACGCGTGTGTACATATGTATGTATATACATGTGTATGTGTGTGAATATACATGTATAGATACACAAATGTATCTATACATATATATGGATATGCATGTGTATATTCATATATATACATGTATAGATATTTCTGCAAATTATTTCTGCTATGCAGGCCAAGAATTTGACTTTCATTTTTTCTATTTCTTGTGAACCATTAAGGAATAACCTGCTGTGGTTCCTTGACCTCTTGAGAATCCATAGGTTACTTTGTCAAAGTAGATGCTGATTTATTTTCCTTCTCTTTACAAAGATGTTTGGAATTATTTGTCTTCCAGACAAATCATTTTTTTCTTTCCTTTTGTTATGAATAACTTTCTTGATAACTTGCTTGTAACCAAAAATTTTAGTTTTTTTTTTTTTAACCTTCTGAGATCTTTGGTAATTCCAGTCTCTTTTCCTTATATTCCACTTTCACATACTTTCTGGCTACTTCCCCAATTACTTAGCACAGTGCCTGACATAAAGGAGGCACTTACTAAATGCTTATTGACTATTACTCATCATAATGAATGATCCCCTAAGTATTGGACTTTAATATTGTCTCAGCCTCCTTGCACACTTGGAAATTTACTTTTTACTAGCCTCAGTCCTTGTCCCAAGTGTTTTGTCTTTGTTTTATGTTGCGCATAATGCAATCAGGGTTTAAATGACTTGCCCAGGGTCGCATAGACAGCAGTCCCAAAGTGTTTTATGTGAAGACTGGACAAGCTCCAACTGGATGACAGTTTCTCTTTCCTTCAGGTTTAGTAAAGCCCCATACACATGCTGATCTTTTCCCTGTTCCCTATATTCTTTAGTTTCTCTATATGAATACCGTGCACTGCCACCTTAGGAATAGCCTACTTCTACTTTTCAATGCCCCTGCCTAGGGCTTAAGAGGGAGCAGAGGCAGAAATGACTACTCTTATTTGCTTCCACCAAATGGTAGAGTAAGGGCAAAGATAAAAGGTGTGCTGGCAGATATTTTAACCACAGTGAAGGAATTGCTGAGAATTTCCAAGAACATAAGCCCATGGGTCTGGTTGTATACTCCTACCAGAACAAGGGGCTTTTTGGGGAGGAAGTCCTGAGCAAGCCCATTAGGGATTTCCATTCTCTATTGTTAATTCATCAGGTTTCTGTCCCATCAAGGTTCTTTGGTGTTTTAGCCTGTACAGATAGTTGTAATTAATATACCATTTGCAACTGATGCTTATTTTGGATAGTTTTATGAAGTGGTGAGGATCAGAGAAAGCATCTAGTCTTCCATTTTGTTGGTCATATGACCTGTAGGTTGATGCCCTCTACTCATAAATACTCTTTCCTCTCTGGGTTTTAGTGACACTATTATCTCCTGGCTCTCCTCTGATCTAGACCACTTTCACTTTTCTCTCTACGCTATTTTTTCTTGTTGACCTTATGAATTTCCATGGATTTTATTAATATCATTATTCATATAATTGACAAATTTATATATTTATCAACAATCTCTCCCTTAAGCTTTGGTCCCATGTTAACAATTGCCTAATATCCATTTCAGACTAAATGTCCTGGATACATCTGAAATTTAATAGGATCAATATGACCCTCATTTCATCCTGATGATGCCAAATACATTATTTCTAACTCTACATCCCTCATCTAAGATCCTTCATCTCTACTCTCACAGCAGACATCGTAATTTTTGTTCTCATTACTTCCTACATTGATTATCATAGGGCTTCCTTATTGATCTCCCTTTCTCCCACTTTAAGCTTGCTTACACACAGCTGCCAATCTGTTGCTACATATCTGATGGTGTTATTCATTTATTCAATAAACTTGAATGGCTCCCTATTGCCTCTGAAAATCATATATAAAATCCTCTGTTTAGCTCTAAGGCCCTACATAACCCGTCCCATTCTATCTTTCTATCCTCATTTTATATGGCTCCCCCACCACATTCCCTAGCCACATCATCATCTCTTTTCCTCATATGTGACCTGCAATTTCCCATCTCTGTTCCTTTGCAATGGCTGCCCCCTGGACTTGTAATTTCCTCTTTCCCTACCTTTGCCTCAAAACTCTTCTCTTCTTCAAGTTGAAGTTCAAATTCTGCTTTTTATATGAAGATCCCCTCATATCCTGATCCCATCAATTGCTAGTGTTCTCCTTCCCCAAATAGCATTTAAAGTGAACCACCACTTTCTGAATTTTATTTCTGTTTATTTTCACTCTGTTTCTCTCTGCCTTTGTGTGTGTCTCTGTCTCCATCTGTCTGTCTCTTTCTCTCACTCTCTCTGTCTCTATCTCTCTGTCTCGCTCTTCCTCTCAACTCTCTCTTCCCATCTCTAAAATTTGGAGGTTGGACTAGTTGGCCTTTGAATTTTTCTTTTTTTTTTTCCAGTTCTAGTGCTGTGGTCTTATGGATGGTTTCATTTGTTGTATTATACACACAGTGCCAGGCTATAACAGGCACTAAATAAATACATGTTGGTCAATTGCTATTCTTCTAACTGCTTGTAATTAGCCTCACCTCCCAACAACTGTAGTTGTTCTTTACTTTATTCCTGGAATCCTGTAATCTTCTCAAATTAGGAAAATTGTATGTACCCCAGACTCTGGGTTCAATTCTGGTACTAACTACAATGAATATAAAGGGCCTAGGCCTATAATTTTGAATCTTGCTTCTAGTAACACACTGAGTTTTATATACCTCACTACTGTACTTTTCTTTCTTTCTCTGTTGATTGAGTCTTCCTAGACTATAAACTCCACAGTTCAGAGTGCAGGGATAATCTCTTCTCTATCTAGCTTATTTATCATTTCCCCACTACCGCTCTCCAGTTATGCACCCATTTTATAACAGTTAAACATGCAGCATGCCAGTTTATTGTTGTCCCCCGGGAGACTCAATTCTATGTGCAAAAGAAGAGATGGTATTTTGGGGGTAACCTTTTAGTTAAAAAGATGAAAATTGGGTAACAGAGGCAAGCAACTGGATGGCACATTTGTGGGGAGTCTATTTTATTTTTATTGGCTCAGTCAGTAGAATCATAAAGCTATTATAGAGAATAATAGAGAACAGTTACCACCATCTCCTACTGGCAAGTACCTTAAGGAAAAAAGCCCAAACCTTTCATTCTAAAACAGAAAATGTATCTCCCCATGTCAGTTAGCCTTGATGTAAATTATTGACCCACGTTGCAGATACTTTATATCAAAAGCCTGGTGATGCATTTGTTAGTTTTTAGGGAGCACCATTTGATTTCTCACTAACTCACTGATGATCTTTCATCTCAGGTACATTTTGTTTTCTATTACTGGCCATCTCCCTACCAGGGTCACCAGATTTCCTAACTTTATGCTTATACATGGAAGTTTATTTGTTTGTTTTTGCCATTATTTTATTTTTCCCCAATTACATGTTAAAACTTTTTTTAACTTTTTTTTTAAGTGTTGCATTCCAAATTCTATCTCTCCCTTTCTCCTTCCCTCCCATCCCCGCACCTGAGATGGTAAGCAATCAGATATAGGTTATACATATTCAATCATATAAAACATTTTTTGAGATCCTAGAGCAATTCTGAAAGACCTGCTTCTCAAAAAGTGTAAGGATTGAGATACCATTTCTCAGTAGGATATATATTAGAAGGACTTGGATATGTATCAGTTCCTATCAGGCATTACTATTGTAGTGCTATATTGGGACGAGAAATGGATATAATACTTTCTGTTGCTGTGACACCAGGGCACTTGTCTCTCTTTCCCACTAGAGGTATGAAGGTACATTTGAATAAGAATGTGTTCTTTCACAATAACAGAGTTAGTAGATTAAAACAAAATAAACAAACAAAAAACCAGCTTTCCCCTTCTCTTTCCTCCCCATCACTTATTGCCCTGAACTATTTTACTTTTTCCTTATTGATGATTTTCTCCCAGAGTCCCTAAAACAACGATGATTATTTAATATTTAAATAATCAAGATTAAAAGTATCTTTAAAAACTGGATATAGGACTGTTATGAAGTTTCCTTCTCAAATAAGTAGGGACTTGGGAATAATCCCTTGAACCGAGACTGTTCTAAACCCTGGTTTTATTGCTATGAGGTATTTTACCTCAATACCTTCATGAACTTATCTGAGTGGAACATGTCTTCTGAAGTCAATGAAAATGATCAACTGGGAGCTACATAATGGGTCACAGAGCAAGATGAGAAAGGGTCCCTAGAGCACTAAGTTAAACTCCACTTTAATGTTTACATCATCCACTCTTCACTGAGAAAATAGACACTGGAAGCATGAACCCATTTGTTTCCAAGGACTCTGGACATTTTCAGTGGTAGATTTACTTTTGTATAAAATATAGACACTATAAAATAGGCACCTATATTTGCCCCAAAGTACCACCATAACCTTTATTTTCTGTTTTATTTTTTTTTAAATCCCTTCATTAGCTCTTAATCTTTGCCATGCCCCTAGATACCCACAAAGGTATCCGTGAGGATATAGACATAAGAATTGTGCTAGAAAAGGTGTTTCGGAATTCCTTTATTCTAGATACAGATCTAGACACAGAATGGGAAAGGATTGTAGAGATTATCTAGTCTAGCCCCCTCATTTTACACAAAAGAAACCTCAAGCCCAGAGAGGTTAAGGGACTCTTCTAAGTCCATACAGGTAGTAAGTTACAGGGGTAGCATGCAGATCTCAGATACTGACTCTTGAGTTCCTTATGGTTGTTTTTTTTTTTCCCACTCATACACATAGGGTTTGTTTATTTTGCTCAAAATGAAGGCAGGCTAGTTATCAACTGCTGCTGATATTTATCCATCACTAAAACTAGCAAATTTGTATTCATAATTTTAATATTATTCCTAATGGACAGCTTTGAACATGTCACTCACTGAGTTAAGAAGCTCTGATTTTTGGCTTTTAAAACCTTTCATCATTGGACTTGAAAGCTTCTGGGTAGTCTTACTGTGCATTACTGCCCTTCCCTCTGTTTCAGTCACACTGACCTGCTTGTTTTCCCCTATACATAATTTCCCCTTCCTCTCCTCATTTTCCGTTTCTGGAATTCCTCATCCCTGATCTACACCCAAAATTACTTTGTATATATTTTGTATTTAATATTCTATGTATGTATTATTTCCCTTGAGGAAAACTATAGGTCCTTCAGAACAGGGAGTCTATTCTTGTTATATACTATGCAGTTATTAAATGCTTATTGAATGGATGGATGGCTGAATAATAATGTAACTTTCCATGAAAAGAACACAATTTTCATAGTAAAATCTTACCTATATGTCTATAATAATTCCCCAGTTAAGAAGCTCTTTACATGAGTAAAGACTCATTTGACTCTTATTTGTCAAGTAGCCCAATCTCCAAAAAAAGAAATATAAAGGAAATCTAATATCCTTTTTTATAGTATTTCAAATGAGTAAAGACTCATTTGACTCTTATTTGTCAAGTAGCCTAATCTCCAAAAAAAGAAATATAAAGGAAATCTAATATCCTTTTATATAGTATTTCTATATACTAGCAGGGGTAGAGAACCTCCAGCCTTTGGCCCTCTAGATTCCTAGTTACTGCTCTTTGAATTCAGACTTCACAGAACAAATCCCCTTAATAAAAGGTTTTGTTCTGTAAAACTTGGACTCAGTCAAAATGCCACACCCAAGGACCTAGAAGGCCACATGTAGCCTGGACGGCCCAGGTTCCCCACCCCTGTGTATAATATAGTATTTCTTACAGTATTTATTATATCCTTTTCTTATAACTTAATAGCTATAGATATTAAGATGATTTTTGTTTTGATGAAACCCTTTTCTTGGTCATAAATAATGAACGATAAGTTGGAAGATGAGGCAGAGTGGAAAGAAAGAGGGAGGGGAAGGGAAGACGTGTTTACATATCACTTATGTGCAGGCTGTGTGCTAAGCACTCCTTGAAATGAAGGGGATATTATTATCCCCTTTTTACAGTTGTATAAACTGAAGCAAATAGAAAATACGTGACTTGCCCAGAATCATATAAGTAGTAAGTTTTTGAGGCCAGTTTTGAACTCAGGGGTTCCTGATTAAAAGTCCAATGTTCTCTCTTTCCACCTGACTACCTCTGAAAGAGTTTTGGAATTGCAGTGGGAAAAAAAAAAAGAATTCAAGTTTTGCCTTTGGGACTTGCAAGATTCTTTTGCCTCTCTTAGTCTCCACTTTACCCACCAAATGGGAAATAAGTTTGAACAAATTACCCCAATTTAAAGATATTGAAACTGAGGTTCAGAGAACTTAAAGTGATTTCCTGAATGTCCAAAAGACAGTGAGTGATACAGTTAAGATTTGAACTGAGGACTTCTTTTTGTTTAAGTTTATTTTTATTTTTGAGGCTATTGGGGTTAAGTGACTTGTCCAGAGTCACACAGTTAGTAAGTATCTAAGGCTGGATTTGAACTCAGGCCCTCGAGGGTTGGTGCTTTATCTACTGTGTCACCTATCTGCCCCTCAAGTCTTCTTTAAATATAACAATCTTTCCACTATATTTTCTTCTTTATTAAAATTACAAATATATTCTATTTTTCTAGAAGAAAGTGCTCTCTTTTCCTCTTTCTTATTTCTGCATTATCTCTTCTTCTGTTTCAAATCCTCCTTTACTTTGTTGCTTCCTCCTCCTCCCTCCACTTCCTGCCAACCCCTTCATCGTCATCCACTTTTGTAGTCAATTGTCTGTCTACAATGCCTATAGTTATGTGTGGTAGTGAGAGTAAAACTATGCCCCATAGATTTTTCTATTCCAATAAGCATCCAGTGGCTGATGGAACAGCTTCCTCCTCACTTCTCTCCTGGGCAGAACAGCTATCTCTAGCAGAGGGATTATAGAACAGGCAACCACAGACAGATCTTCTCTAAGTGGGGTTATAAATCTGAGGGAGTTAAAACCCTAAATGTGTTTTTCTTAACCTGATCATTTTATTGAGTGGCTATATATTCAACTTGCTTGTATTGCAGAGATAATAGCACTTAAAAAGTTCATATCATTTGTACCTGATGTTTTAAAAAGCACAAATCTTCATCTCCCTTTTCCTGGAAAGCACCACTTACATTTTGTAGCTCCCCTCCCTGAATGTAGTATGCTATTACTTGCCTGGCTGAGAAATAGACTAGAGTTTAGTTTGATGTATTGTCAACATTTCATAGTCAATAGTTCTATTCAAGGTGATAAGTTAAAGATCAGTATTTACTTTGTTTAGGTGACCTGACAGATGTTATGCATTTAGGAATCATTCCTGGAATTCTTTTGCAAAAGGTCATATTCCTCACATTACAGCTGTGTACAGCATTTGCCAAACCCACCAACCTGTGCCCTGAATCCTTGTTATACTGTTTGCGTGAAAAATTTACCAAAATTGAAGGCCAAGTCCCTTCAAAAAATAATAACAGACAACCCCTATACCTCTACTGTCATTGTCCTATCAGCATTGTACCATGGCCATTCGCAGGCCAGAAATAGTTCCACTGTACCCACTCCTGGGTCTGGATAAGACTTCTAAAGGTGGAACTTATAAGAAATGATAAACACAATAAGGATTTATTGGAGTTTATATCTCATTTGCATATGTTAATATAATATATATGTGAATGAGTATAATATCTCATTTAATCTTCATAGATTTGCAGATTTGAGAATTCATAGGTCATATTATCTAATCCAAACCTGTACAATAATTTCTTCTGCAAGTGTACTACTCAACAAATGGCCATCTAGTCTTTCCTAGAAAACTTATTATGAGGGGGAACTCAGGACTCCTAGGGAAGTCCATTCCACTAACTATTAGCTCTCTCAGCGCTCTCTGTCTCTCTCTCTGTCTCTCCATATATACATATATGCATATATATCATTTTGTTACATCACCAAAATTTCTACCAGTATCTCTCCCACTTCCCTTCCATAGAGTTATTATATATAATAAATATTTTTTAAATGAGAGAAGAGAACAAAGGAGTGAAAAAACCAGCAAACCTGATTATTATATCAAAAAAATCTGAAAATATGTGTAACATACCAGTTGTTGACCTCCTACCTCTCCTATGTGTTCTTTGGAGCAATACTTGTTCTTTATCTTTTTCTAATATTCACTTTTGATTTTATATGTGTGTGTATGTAGCTGTTTCTTCCATTTATTGCTTGTGTGTATATACATATGAATGTATATGTATACACATACACACACACACTCATACATATATATTTCCAAAGAAGACATAGGAGAGGAAGAAGGTCAACAACCAGTATGCCTCCCTCATATTTAACTTGTGATGTTGATTTTTTAAAAATGTGAATATAATATATAATGCTAATCTTTATATCCCTTGAGGTAACTCTACAAGGTAGTATTTTAAGCAACATGTTTTGTTAAAAGTAAAAACATATAGATATGAATTATTAAATAATTAATTAAATTTTACAGTGAATACCTCGAAGCTCAGGTTTAATGCTACAATGAAAGTCATTGGCTAAGCCAGGTCTCAGATACAAGATTTCCATATCCAAATCATATATTGTCATGATTATATGACAGATGTTTTTTATACCATTGGAATTATGACTAGGGAAGACTGGAGGCAGGACTTATATTTTAGTTACCGGGGCCTTCACCACACTAGCCATGTTTCAAATGTTATCCTATCTTCATTTTCTTTTTAATGCTATTTCCATTTCTTCATATAGTACACTGGGGCCTGAACAGACATAGTGAAAATGTGCTGGTTTCAATATCCTTGTTAAAGAGAATAGTGAATCACAGAAATATTTAAAGATCTTCTACATTTTTTAGTTTATTTCTGATTTTTCAGCATCATCTTTAAGTACATTTTAAATGATCTAGCTCAACTGGGTGTCCCAACAAATTTTGTGTAAATTAACTTTTGCTTCTACCACATGTTACTAGTTTATAAAATGATTTAACTCATAATTTTCTACCATGAATTTCTATTTTAACATCTCCTTGTCCATTGATGACATGTTTCTCCATTTGCCATGAAGAATATTTGCTTATGGAAAAACTTTCTAGTTTCTTTTTTAAGCTTTCTCTTAGTGTGTGTGATTTTTTCCAATCATTCAATGTCTTTCATGATTTCATGTGTCTGAAGAATCAACCCCTTATTGAGCCCTCCAAGTTGTTCAACCTCCAACATGTATATCCTCTATGTATAATTTGTCTGGTACATGCACTAGAATAATACTCAGAAGGATGAGTGTGAGAGCATTAATCACTACTGATCTAATTTTTCATCTCTGCAGAATCTTTGGAAGAAAGATCTACACATGTATTAACTCCGTCCTTGATGAAAATATGATGAATTGGAAATTTTTTTTCTCACAATGTTCTAAAGTAGACCACAATTTATAGTCATAAGATTTGTTTGCCAAAACAAACAAAAATGTCAAGCTACATTTATCATTCATTGACTACAAAAATGCATTGAATGTGACAGCATAAAACACTACCTGAAAGGGTTTCTTCCAACAATTTGTCCCCCATTCAAAATAATATGAAGTGTGTTAGCAAAGGTATTTGTTACTGATATGGAGATGGTTATGACATTATTTAAGTATTTTATTTCCTCTTCTGTTAATCTGGGAAATTTATATTTTGTAAATATTCATCCATTTCATTAAGATTGTCAAATTTATTGGCATACATTTGGGCAAAATAGCTCCTAATTATTGTTTTAATTCCCTATTCATTGGTGCTGAATTCACTCTTTTTATTTTTGATACTGGTAATTTGGTTTTCTTCTTTCTTTTTTTAATCAAATAAACCAAAGGTTTATCTATTTTATTGTTTTTTTCAGCTTTTAGTTTTATTTATTAGTCCAATAGTTTTCTTAATTTCAATTTTATTAATCTCTGCTTTGGATTTCAGTATTTCTAATTTGGTATTTTATTGGAGATTTTTAATTTGTTCTTTTTCTAGCTTTTTTAGTTGCATGCCTAATTCATTGATCTCCTCTTTCTCTATTTTATTCCTGTAAGCATTTAGAGATATAAAACTTCTTGTAAGAACCACTTTCACTGCATTACCTGAGTTTTGCTTTATTATCTCATTATTATTGTCATTCTCTTGGATGAAGTTATTGATTGTTTCAATGATTTGTTATTCGACTCACTCATTCTTTACGATTAGATTTAGTTTGCATTTTTTTTTGTCTACCTTTCCATGGCCCTTTATTACATGTAATTTTTCACCGCATTATGATCTGAAAAGGATCCAAAGGTCAACAATATCTAACTTTTTGAAATTCTATTTATTTCCTTAAATTCTTTCTTTTTTGTGGTTAGATTTATCTAGTTCTTAGAGGGGGAGGTTGAGGTAACCCACTAATATAGTTTTGTTGTCTATTCCTTCCTGTAACTCCCTTCACTTCTCCTCTAAGAATTTAGATGGTCTACCACTTGGTGCAAAAATGTTTAGTAATGATCTTACTTCATTGTCTATGGTACCTTTTAACAGAATGTCGTTTCCATCCTTATCTCTTTTAATTAGATCTATTTTTGCTTTTCTTTTGTCTGAGATCAAGATTGCTACCTCTGTCTTTTTTTAAATTCAGTTGAAGCAAAATATATTCTACTCCAATCTTTTACCTTTACTCTGTATGTATCTCTCTGCTTCAAGTGTGTTTTTTGCACATAGTTTATTGTAGGATTATGGTTTTTAACCAACTCTACTATCTGCTTCCATTTTATGGGAGAGTTCATCCCCTTCCCCTTCTTATTCCCATTTTTATTTCTATTTATCTTTCTCTCCATTCTTACCCCCTCCCCCATTTATGCTTTTATCTCTCTTTTCTCCCTTTCCCTCCTCACTAGAGTTTTTTCTATTGACCACTGCCTCCCTCAATCTATCTTCCCTTCTATCAGCCCCCTCCCTAATTACTTCTTCTTCCCTTTTATCCACCCTTCCCTTTTCTTTCCATTTCCCCTCCTACTTCCCATAGGGTAAGTTAGGTTTCTATACCTGACTTTTAGCCAAATTTTAGCCAAATCTGATGAGAGTAAAGTTCAAACACTGCTCATCTCCCTCCTTTCTTTCTCTCTGCTATAATAGGTCTTTGTGCCTCTTCTTGTAATACAATAAACCCTTTTCTGCCTTCTCATTTCTTCTTTTCCCAGGTCGTTGCACCTCTTCATGTAATATAATATACCCTTTTCTGCCTTCTCATTTCTTCATTTCACCACATAATTAGATTATTTATCATCACATCAAAGGCAACTTTTTTAAACATCACAACAGAGTAGTCTTCTGGCTATGTATACCTCTTTTAAATGTCATAATAAAGATACAGTTCTCAAGAGTTACAAGCATCATCTTTCCATATAGGGATGTAAACAGTTTTCCTTTATTGAATAACATGTTTTTGTTGTTGTTTTTCTTTCTTGTTTATCTTTTTTTTTTTTTGGCTCTCTTGAATCTTATATATGAAGATCAAATTTTCTGTTGAGCTCTGGTCTTTTTATCAGGAAGGTTTGAAGTCCTCTATTTTATTGAATGTCCATCTCCTCCCCTGAAAGATCATGCTCAGTTTTGCTGGGTAGTTGATCCTTGGTTGTAATCCAAGCACTTTTGCCCTAGGGAATATCATATTCCAAGCTCTCTGATCTTTTAATGTAGAAACTGTAAGGTCCTGCATAATCCTGACTGTGGTTCCGTGATATTTAAATTGTTTCCTTCTGGCTGCTTATAGTATTTTCTTCCTGACCTATTAATTCTGGAATTTGGCTATAATATTCTTTATCATTTTCAGTTTGGGATCTCTTTCGGGAGGTTATCAGGGTATTATTTCAAAAATTATTTTACTCTGGTTCTAGGACCTCAGGGCAGTATTCTTTGATGATTTCTTGAAATATGCTATCCAAACCGCACCCCCCCTTTTATTTTTTTTGATCATGGCTTCCAGGTAAACCAATAATTGTTAAATTATCTCTCCTGGATCTATTTCCCAGGTCATTTGTTTTGCCAATGATGCATTTTACATTTTCTTTATTGTTTCATTCTTTGGATTTTATCTGACTGATTCTCGATGTCTCATAGAATCATTAGCTTCCACTTGCCCAGTTCTAATTTTTAACAAATTATTTTCTTCAGTTAGCTTTTGTGCCTCCGTTCCCATTTGGCCCATTTACTTTTTAAGGAGATCCTCTCTTCAGTCAGTTTTTGCACCTTCTTGTCATTTGGCTAATTCTACTTTTTTAAAGAAGTTGTTTTCTTTATTACATTTATTTCCCATTTGGCCAATTGTATTTTTTAAGGAATTGTTTTCTGCCCTCAATTTTTGTCCTTCCTCTTCCAAGCTATTTACTCTCTCTTGCCTACCTCTCATTTCTTTTTACCAATTTTTCTTCTACCTGTCTTATTTGACTTTTAAAATCCTTCTTGAGCTCTTCTAAGAAGGTTTTTTGGTCTTGAGACCAATTCATATTGCCCTTTGAGGTTTGAGATGTGAGTATATTGACAATGTTGTCCTCTTCTGAATTTATTTCTGTCTTCCCTGTGCCCATATAAAGAATCTATGGTCATTGTCTGTTTCTGCTTTTTGCTCATGACCTTTGCCTTTTCCTGGCTTTTAAAGTTGAGCTTTCCTTCTGGAGCACAGGGGGCATTGTCCAAAGCTTCTTGTGTTGTGTCATTGGCTTTGTATGCTGGAGACTTAGGTTCTAGCAGCTGAAGGCTGTAGGGGTCTGGCAGCTTACCTGCTGCTGAGCTGGGTTCAGCAAAACTGAAGCTCTCTGGGTGACTGGGGATGGGAGCTTCTGACCCTTACAGGATGACAGCTCACCCAGGCTGCTCTGAAGCACAAGAAAGGTTAGCTGCAAGAGGACACCTGCGTGCCTGAAGTTGTGCTTCCTGGAGTTGTGCTGAAGCACAAAGAGGTTTGGCTGCTGGAGGACACCTGCCTGCTGGTACATGTGGTGATTTGCTGAGCTGGATTCTACTGGTTTCCCTTCTGTGCAAAGGCAGTCAGAGGTCCTGGTGTTGGCGATTGCCTGATCCACCACCCTGGAGTTAAGGATCTTTCACTGGTTTGCTCAGGTGGGGCTTGCTGGGATGCCTCCTGTCCTATACTGCTCCCCTTCCATCAAAGTGAGAGTGACCTTTCCTGTTAATCCCACAAGCCTCCTGGGCTAAAAAACTGTGGCACCCATTTTTCCACTGGCTCAATTGTTCCAGAATTTTTCCTGAAGTGATATTTTCTCAGTTTTTAGAGGTCAGTAAGGGAGAGTGAGAGCAACTTACTACTTAGTCTGCCATCTTGGATCCCAGAAGTCCGTCTGCCCATACTACAGCTTCTTGTAGCCACAGATGAGAGTTAGGTGGATCAAGTAGACATCAAAGGTGAAAAGCAGCCCAGGAATGGGCTTGGCAGCACTTGGCAGCACTCATACCAGAAGTGTTAGTCTTCCCTGAGCACCCTACATTTCCAGACTACACTGTTGGGGATCCCTGTTACCCCAAACTCCCAGGCCTTTGTCCAGCAAAGTCCTGATCTCGTGGGCAATGAATTAAGCAGGAGACATAAGATGGTGAGTAGCTCCATTTATTCAGGTTAGCAGCCAAATTTTTATAGCCTTGATTATGTAGCACTAGGGTCTCCCTGGTTTCTCCTACTCTCCTCCTACTCTCCTTCCCTCTCTTTCCCACACTGTCCCCATAATTCACCTGTGCACAGATAAATCCGGAAAAGAACCTGGCACCACAAGGGCGAGACCCTTCCTCCTGACTCCATCTTGTCCTACCCTTACCTCAGAGCCCTGAGTTTACCTCAGCAGGCCCAGGGCATGGAGGTCCAGCGAGGGCAGGGGTCAGCTCTAACTCGCTCTGTTACAACTCTCCCTTTTTGTTTTGCCATGAAGTGGACAGGTCACAGAGAACCATAATGTCACGCTTCATGCCAAAGAGTGAACGGTGCATAAGGGAAAGGAGGCAGCAAAAAAGATAAGGGAGGAAACAGAGACCCAGAACCAGGAACAGAAACCCTGTGCCGAGAGGGATGAGCCATTGCTTCAGCCAATGCCATGGGTCAGCTTGTTGAAAAAAGTCCAAAATGTGCTGCACAGTTTTATCAGGGAGCAAATCATCATGTGATGCGATGTTAATGTCCTCTGCCAAGCTTATTAGTTGTTGAAGTTCAAGCTTGATATTGTCCAAAACAGCACCCTGCAACTGCGCGCAAATTATGTCCCAATTATGTTCGGTGGTGTTATATTGTTTTGAGGTAAGGCAGAAAGTGTTAAAACGATAGTCACATTGTAGTTTGGTCTGGAATTCCAGATACTCCACCTCTGTGACTAATACCCGTACTGCATTTTTTAAAGTTCTAATAGCTTGGTAAATGTCCTCATCTATCTGAGCCTGATGCCTGAACCCAAGGGAAACATTACGCATGAGGTCATGTAGCTCGGTGGCTTCTCGAACCTCATTCCGTGTGTTTGATACTGCCATTGCTAAGGCCGTGGAACCAATGATGAGTTCCACCAGCAAGGTGATACCAAGTACAACACATGAGATGCACCATCTGGTGCGAGTCAAGGCTGTTATCCGGTTGTCTAGGATGGAGAGCGTATGGCCAGCCGGGGTACGATACCATCCATTGATCCTTACTACAATGAGGGCATACCGAGGCCTAGTAATCATAAAGACCCGTCCCCTGGTAAATTTTGGCCCCATGCATACATGTTCCCAAGCATCTTGGACAGGATAAATTGAATACCCCTGATATATTGTGATGGGGAATGAGGGTGGAGTTACCGGTGTGGTCTCACAGGAAGGCATGGGAGGTCCCTAGACACACTTGTCCAGTAAGGCTGATGTTGTTTGTGAACTTCCCTAAAAAGGACTCTGGGATATGGAATGCCTGGACACTCGGACCCCCAATGGCAAGGATTATCTGTGCCAATCCTGTGGTAAACTGGCCTTCTTTGGTGGTATACAAAGGAATTGGGTATTCTCCAGTAAAGCAGTCTAAATTGGGAGAGGTTATGGCAAGAAGTAAGAGTCTGATTGGTCCCATTCAGACTCACAACAGTCTTGTGGCACTGATGCGAGTGACAGTCTATAAATGGCAGAAAGCCTGTGTAATTATGCCAGAGAGTAACATTGGGATTGTTTGTAGGTGTGCAAGGAGAATGTGGCCGATGAATGCTTTCCAGGGGAGACACGTCTTCCCCTTGCAGCACCCAGGTCCATAGATGGAAAAACTGCATATTATTCATGTATTGCAATGTGTCATGGGTTTGAGTGATGTTGGCACACCATGGCACTGTGTTGGGGACCTCTGTAAGGTTCCA
>CM053623.1:211146356-211173045 GCA_028646595.1 Phalanger gymnotis | reverse complement strand
GGTTAATACTGTAATACCCTCTACTATGGATATCTATAGTCTGCTAGGGGACCGAATGGATGCCAACTGCTGGTACTGTTGGCAAAGCGCCATGGTATTGGCATTTGGCTGATCCCACCATTGTCCCTGGGCTGGTGGGTGGCCCGCCAGGGTTTTTAAATACTGTTGAGGAGATGGTGCTCCCTGGCGACATTCAGAGGCCCAATGCCCTAATTTCTTACGTTTGGGGCAAGGTGTCTTTGGGCAAGCTCCCCCTCCGGCTCGCGGGGAAGCCCTACACTCCTTCTTAAAGTGCCCCTGTTTTCCACATTGAAAGCACCATTTGTCCTGATTAGCTCCCTGCTGGCTTCGGGACCCTAGTGGGTTTAACCTGTAAGTCGCTGCCCTCACTTGTGCAGTGAAAACCTCTGTACCTACCATCTCACATCTTTGAAGCATCTTCTCTATCCCTGCATTTTTTCTAAGTCCAATCATGGCTTTCTTGCAATCTGCATTGCAATTATTCCTTAGGATATCCCTAATGACTATAATTGTGCCTTCCACTTCCCCCATTATTTTTGTCACTCCATCCTGGACCTGGGCACAGAAATCAGGGAAGGATTCATTGGGTTTTTGTTTTAGGGCAAATAACCATGTGGTCCCTTCACCTTTTACAGGCATCTTATCATAGGCTTTCTCCACGCAGGTAGCAAGTCTCTCACATAGCTCCATAGAGTGATTAATCTGTTGAGCATCTGTGAGGAAGTTCCCTATCCCTGACAGCATTTGAAGATATCTCTGAGTCCCTTGAGGGTCGCCTGGATTATGCCGAGTAGCCATATCCTGGCACTCCTCCGAAAACAGGGAAGTCCAAACTACCATCTCCCCTGGGGAGAGAATGGCTCTCATAACTAGCTTCCAATCATTAGGAGTAAGTAAGTAGGAAGCCAAGTCTTTTAGTCTAACCTTGATATAGGGGGATTTCAAACCATAATCCTAAATTGGTCTCTTTAGCTCTTTTATCAGGAAAGGGGACACAGGAGTGTGTCTTCTTACTGGGGGAATTTGCCTTATTCTCTTCTGCCCTAGATTTTCAGGATCATCCTCCACCTGCCTGCCAGATTCCTCCATGACTGGGAAAACCCCTACTCCTAGGAGGTCCCACAGTTCCTCCTCCCTTTGTTCTCTCATCTTTTTTATCATTTGTTGTAATGGTGACATATCACCACTAGGAGTCAGCCCACTTGGATGTACTGATTTGTTTCCTTCACTAGGAGGCGCCCAAGTTTCACTTATGAGTGCCTGCTTTCTAACTGCTCTTATCTTGTTCCCACGTGGTCCTTGACTAACTTCCTCTTCAAAATGGACCGTCTTCTGTGGGGCTGACTGAGCTGATAATTTTTCTAATTTTTTCCTCAGCTCCTCATTTTCTTGTTGTAGCCTCTGTCCCTCCTCCTTCTCTCGCACTTGTTTCTGAAACTGATCTAAATTAGGGTATAGTGAGGGTAAGCTGGTTGAGGGTGAATAAGGTGGAGCACTGGGATCTGGGGAAGAAGGTTGAGACTGCTCAGGAGAGAAATTGGGCGAGGTGGAGGTTGTGGTCTGGGTGGAGACTACAAACTGCCTGGGCTGTTTTTCACAGTGTCCTTCTGCGGCTTCAACAGCTGCCTTGATAATGTTATATAGAAAGAATGTGCTAGGTTCCAAGCCCCCAGGGTTTTCTGACTCCTAGCTTGTTAACTGCTCTCCTACAACTTTCCAAGACCTCACAATAACGGGAGGTGGCTGTGTGGTCCAAGGAGATATTTTTTCCACTACTTTAAGAAAACCGTTAATGATCCGGGGGGTGATCGTACATCCCTGGTCCTTGGCCATTTTATATATAATTCTTACAAATGTGTCCTGATCCAAGGCGGTTCCTAAGGACTCCGCCTGCCCCATGATAAGGAAGATTCCTTACCTCACCACTGTAGAAGCTGGGTTGCCCACAGAGACGGGATGGTGCTTCCCTCTGAGAATTCGAATTCGTCCCAAGGCTGTGCAGTGCAATCTTCCCTTCTGCTCTTCTCCTTCCTCTCGCAAATTTGTCCCAAGGCTGTGCTCTTCTCCTTCCTCTCCAGAAGGAGGCACCTTGGGGATTGTGGGGGGTGCACGTGTGGCTCCGCACAGGGTCCCACGTTTGGGCGCCACTTGTTGGGGATTCCTGTTACACCAAACTCCCAGGTCTTTGTCTAGCACAGGCCTGATCTCGCAGGCGATGAATGAAGTGGGAGGCATAAGATGGTGAGTAGTTCCATTTATTCAGGTTAGCAGCCAAACTTTCATACCCTTGATTACGTAGCACTAGGGCCGCCCTGGTTCCTCCTACTCTCCTCCCTTCTCTTTCCCGTGCTCTCCCCCTAATTCACCTGTGTACAGGTAAATCCAGAAAAGAACCCAGCATCACGTTGCCAACAAGGGTGAGACTCTTCCTCCTGACTCCATCTTGTCCCACCCTTACCTCAGAGCCCTGAGTTTACCTCAGCAGGCCCTGGGCACAGAAATCCAGAGAGGGCAGGGGTCAGCTCTAACTCGCCCCGTTACACTAGACAGTGACTGAAGTCCTTTCTAGCTCTTATGGCTTCATTTTCCTCATGGATTAAATGGAATTGGTGATCTCTAAGGTCCCTTCCAGCAGTTAACTCATTTGTTATTCTATCCCAGGTGTGGGGAACCTGTATCGTAGAGGTCACATGTGGACCTCTAGATCCTCAAGTGTGGCCCTTTGACTGAATGAGACTTTACAGAACAGATTCCAATTTGTTAGCACAGTGTCAGGCATGTATTAAGTATTTTATATACTCATGCATAGTATGTACATGTACATACATAGACAAAGACATACATATATACATATGTCTGTGTGTGTGTTAAGTATAAATACATACACACAAATTGAAAATTATTATTTACAATAATTTGATTGGGGACAATCCAGTACATTTTTCAAAACTTTGTCTCTGTAGGTTAAGCCAGAATCAGGCAATGAACTTTTGCTTAGTAATTACTGAACAGCTCTGGGGTTAAGGACTCCACAGTTATTTGTTTTTAAACTCAAATGTTCTCCAGTAAATCTATGCTCAGGAAAATTTGCGTTGGCAATCTACACTCTGGGGGAAAATTCATAGTCAATGGTATATTTTTCATATGCAAATAAGACAAGTCAAGTCTCATATCTTTTTTTAGGTATAGAATTATATATTAGAAAGGACTGAAAATGCATTCTGAGAAGAATGTAGAATGGTCCACTCACTTCTGAAAAGGGGCTCACACTCTTGCAAAATATAAAAGCAGTTTTAGTGAGATCTGTATACATCTGTACATCTCACTGTCTCTTATAAATTGCCGTTAAGATCCATCAATTTCCCCAAGTTTGGAAGAGACTCACCTTTTTTATATATTCCACTAATATTTGTTGAATGAATGAATATTACTTTAAATAATGAAAATGTTGAGTAGCTGTATATTCTGTGTCTGAAAACAGGATTGGAAGAGCTAAGGATTAAACTATATATATCCTTTAACCCAGCAATAACATTAATGAGCATATACCCTAAAGAGGTCAAAGACAGATGGAAAGAAAGAACCAAATGTACAAAAAATATTTATAGCAGTGTTTTATTGCTCTTGTAGCAAGTAACTAGCTCATTAACTGAAGTTCGTGGCTTCATATGCAACTTTGATAGACATGGCAAATAGAATCTAAATCTTGCTCAGATTCTTACTCACTGTGTGATCCCGCAAAAGTCCTTATCCTCTCTTAGCCTTAGTGTTTTAATCTTTAAAATAGAAGTCACAATAGCACCTGCACTTTAGGGTTGTTCTAAGAATCAAGTGAGCCAACAAAGTAAACTGCTTTGCAAACATTAAAGCACTGCATGAATTCTAGCCGCCACCACCACTATCACCATCAACATCATTTGTGCAGTGCAATATTTATTTTTCCTGATCATTAAGTTCATAATAAAATATGTAAATTTTAAAATGTTCAAAGGATATGGATTTGTGCCTCCCACCAATGACTAACTTGTCTATTTACTTTTACATCTTATTTAAATCAGGGATGATATTTTGTACCACTGAAAAATAGAGATCATTTACTGTAAGGGAACATGTTGGAGGTAATGATTAGAGAGCAAAAAAAAAAACAATGAAAACATGAATTACGTTATAAGTGCATAAATTTTTGCACAGCAGAGGAGGTAGTTCCTAATGGAGAATGGAGGAAGGGAGAGGGAGGGAGGGGGAAGGGAGAGAGAGAGAGAGAGAGAGAGAGAGAGAGAGAGAGAGAGAAGAGAGAACTCATTTACTCAATTACAATTAAAAATGGAGAAAATGCCACCATCCTTGGGCTTGCCATAAATTGTCTTCTCCTAAGCCATTTACCTAGGATAGTCTGGCCAGAAAAAAAAAAAAATTCCTTCAGGTTGCCCAATGTAGACTGAATGAATTTTCCCTTGCAATCTACGGGCAGGGGTGGGGCGAGGTGGGGTGGAGGATCATGAATGATATGCAGGATGTGGCAGGGGTCGGGGCTGGGGCAGGGGGAATGTTTCTGACCAGCCATGTCTGCTGTCTTAGAAACATTTCATCGAAAAGTCTGTTCCAGTGAGTTTTACCCAAAGATTTGGGACAGAATTCTTCAATGCTGTCAAATGAAGATGTGGTGGGTAATTAGTAGTAACTGATGAAAAACTCTGAGCTATAGTATTTATTAGCAAACAGGTGTAATAAATGGATCAATAGACTCTCCAATAATTCCAAAGACCCTGATTACATAGTGAGATTTTTTTGTATTAAAAACAATCAAATAAGATGAATTAATTAAGCAATTAACTAGGATACAAGATTAATTGGAGGAAAGGTTAAGGACTTTCCAAGTTGGGAGAGGGAAAGTAAACAGACAATTCCCTTAAGTAAGAAAAGGACATGTCCTGTTCTCTCCAAGTGTTATCATTCAATCAAAGGAACACGGAAGTAATAACTGATTGACCTTGACCAATATAGGGCCAGTTTTCAGATAAGATATGTGGGTTGCTAAAGATGTATTATTGTGAGAAAACTCCTTGCATCAATCATCTGATCTCTTGTGTTTCTGGTCAGCATAACTTAGGTCCTTATTTGAGAGTCTCTAATAGCAGGTAGATGTGGTCCAGCTTCCCAGCAATGCAGGGTTAGGTTGAAACAATGTAATAAGTTTTTCTCACAATTTCCCTAATTGAATAAAGTTTTCTCACACATAGAAATTGGATGAGACCCATAATTGAATAGAAAGGGAACTGGGCTAGATCCAGAATTGAGTCACAATATGGAGTCAGTGTGGTTCACTTGATTCTCACAAAGGAAGCCTCTATCTTTGTGAGTATCTATGAGACAATTAAATCCTGAAGAAAGTGAAATGTTCACATCTTAACACCTTCAAGTATCCCTATATTTGCTGTTGTTTGGACTCTTAAGGGGAAGGTACTCTTTTGACTGTGTTTTCTAGGGAACTGCCTAACTCTTTTCCTTCATTTCTCCTAGAGCTGGTCTCACTGAGGAAAAAGGGGCTGCAAAAAATATCCAGGAATAATTGACCCCCTGATCTGAGAGGACAGTTATGAACATGAGGGGAAACAGTGAAAGAGGAGTTGTTAAACAAAGATTAAGAGGCTGAAATGTTGAAGTGAAAACATGTTGTTTCCTTCCGATCTAAGCTTAAGATTAATTTTATTATGGATCATTGAAATTTTTACTGAATCTTAAAGGTAATAATACACACCATGTTTTCAATTAAATGACTCTAGGGAATGTATTTAATTTACTATAGAATGTATAAAGACATTTAGTTGGGTCGATATTATTGTGTGTAGTACATTACATTTTCCAGATTTGATGAGCAATGGTGCACAATTTTAAATATTCTTATGTGACGTGACAATGTCAATTTCCACTTCATTCTTGGTGCCACTGCAGCGTCTTCCACACTACGTTTATTCACCACCAACTATTGCTGCTGCTGCATCTAGATAGCCCAAGGCATACCTTCCTTCTCAAAAGATTAGCAGATGGTATCGGCATCAGATTTTACCCAGAATTTCTTCATGATGCAAAGAGAAGGACTGAAGAAAAAAAGAATGGGAAATTTGAGAGTTTGAGAGAGAAAGGGTTTCATTGTCACACAGGGATTTCTAGAATTGATTATACTCCTTACAAATGGGCGAGATTGTATTTGATTATTCTGAAGAGTGCTCTATTTCATCCAATTCATTCAAATTTCAACAAACTTTATTAAGCAACTATGATACATGTGGGATTGGGCTATTAGGTTGAAAGTGTATTGTTATGATTTATCTGGACATGGAAATTCACTTAAAGATTTAATTTAAAAAAATGGCAGGATTAAAATTAATCAGGTTACAGCCAGGTAAGAAGTAAAATATGCCTTTTATGTTTGGATCATATTACGAATGTCCATGACCTCTGAAATAAGAATGGCCTAAACTAGGGGTTATCAATTTTCTGTTACTATGGATAGTCTATTGAAGTGAAGTGAATAGGCAATTATTAAGTGCCCACTATGTGTCAGGCACTGTGCTAAACACTTTTATAAATTTCCTATTTCATCCTCACAACAGGTCTGTGAGATGAAGTCTATTATAATACCCATTTTATAGTTATAGCTGAGGAAACTGAGGGAGACAGAGGTTAAGTGAATTGCCCAGCATCACATAGTTAGTAAGTGTCTGAGTACAAATTTAAACTTGAATCTTCCTGACAAATGGAACCAGCCTTCTATCCACTGAGCAACTCAGCTACCCTATGGATGTATTTTTAGAAGAATTTTTAATAGATAAAATAAAATTCCTAAGAATATAAAGGAAAATATTTATACTGAAAGATATTTATAAAATATTAACAAATAAATTCATAAACATAAGTCTATCACCCTTGTCCTAGTGAATTGGAAGGATGCAGGAGATGTTTGTTGTCAAAGACGTAAGTTGCTCTGATCTTGTGACATAGAGTTTATTCTTAGGTGTGCACTATGTGGAAAACCTCCAGGGGTTTCCAGAATAGTCTACCATATGACACTTTGCCCAGAGACCCACAAAACAGGTAGAAAATAAATATAAGCCCACAAGGCAAAACCACCTAGTAACCAGACTCCCCAGAGCACCACTGCTCTGCCATAATGAGATCTGACTTGCCTTCCAAAACATGAAGCTCACAATGTAAGAGCCAGTCTATCAGCATCTTGGATTATAGTTGGATTATAGTTGATTTTTTTATGTTGTCCAGATTCAGAAAAGAGAAGAGACGATGAATCTATTAGGACTGCTAGCAGAAGCTGCTGCCTTCAAGTTCCCCAGATCAGAGAATAATAGAAAAACCAAATAAGAAAGTACCCAATTTTGGAAGCATGGAATCTTAGCACAGGAGAACTGGATGCAGTGTAATTTAGAACAGTAAGAATATCATCAACCATGTTCTGGATACCATGCATTTATTAAAGCAGGACAGGGTTGTATTTAGGGAGTTAGAAAACACAGTAGATATAGCACTAGGCATAGAGGCAGGAAAACCTGAGTCCAAATATTGCCTCAGATACTTACTACCTGTGTGACTCTGGGGAAAATACTAGCTCTGTTGGCATCAGTTTCTTCAACTGTACAAATAAACAAACAAACAAACAAATGAATAAATAAAAAATGAGGAAAATAATAGCACCTACCCTTCCAGGCTCAAATGAAATAATATTAAGAATCAAATGAGATATTACTGACAAAGCACTTAGCATTAGCATGATGTCAGGCATATAACTGTCTGGCACATAGCTTTCCTTCTTCCCTCCTTCCTTTACTCTCTCCCTCCCTCCCTCCTTCCCTCCTGTCTTTCCTTCATTCCTCCCTCTTTTCCTTCCTTCCTTCCTCCCTCTTTTCCTTCCTTCCTTCCTTCCTTCCTTCCTTCCTTCCTTCCTTCCTTCCTTCCTTCCTTCCTTCCTTCTTTCCTTCCTTCCATTAGCTTTTCTTGATGCTATGGCACATTATTGACTTAAATTGAGCATGCAGTATTCTAACCCCATCCCAGATCTTGTCTGATCTCTTCATTAATCATCTCTCCTCCATTGTATACTTATTTTTTTTTAATACAAAGTGTAATGTGAGAGAAGGAAGCTAAATCAGAGGCTATCTAGCTACAACTGTTCCTGACCAGGAATCTCCTCTGCGGTATCTTTGACAATAGGAGATAGCCTCTGATTGAAGAAATGCAAAGGGAGGAGGGGCACTGACTACTTTCTGAGGCATTCCATCCCACTTTTACATAGCTCTATTTATCAAGAAACTTCCTTACATTCAGTGCTTATGTAAGGAAACTGAAAAGAAGTAATAGTTATCCTAGGATCACAGATGTAGAGCTGGAAGTAATGTTAATGGTCAACTAATGCAATGCTTTCATTTTTAGAGTTGAGGAACTAAAGCCCAGAGTGGTTACGTGGATAGCCTAGGGTCACACAGCTAGTAAACGTATGAAGTGGGATTGAAATTAGATTTTCCTGACTCCAAATCTGATATCCTTTTCCATGAAACCACTGAGCTGCCAATTAAACTTCATGGAGAAAAAAATGCCAATTAATCTGCCTGGAGTTATTTAAGATGTTATGAAAGAAACTAAAAATCAGAAATGAAGGAAGTTTTTTTTTCTTTAAGATTTCTTACTATTTTTGAACAAACTTTCTGGAATATCAGTATATTTTTGGATCCTGACTGTCATCTAACATTTTTGTTATTCCTTCTAGTTTTGTGCAAAAAGCAAATTTGTTATGCATGACATCTTTTCCCCTTTCCCCCTTTTATTTTATTTTTAATTCAATCTTTATCATTAATAATCTCTTTTAAATTTTGAGTTCCAAATTATTTCACTCTCTCCTTTCCCCCTTCACTGAGAAGGCAAGCCACATATCGGTTATACATGTGAAATCATGAAAAATATGTTTCCATATTAACCATATCACAAAAAAAGAAAAAAAAGAAAGTGAGAAAATTATACTTCAGTTTACACTTAGAGCTTATCAGTTCTTTCTCTGAAGGAGTTGTTTTGAGTCATTGTATTAATTAGAGTAGCTAAATCTTTCACACCTGATCAACATGACAACATTGCTGTCACTGTGTCCAATGATTCGCTCTTTCTATTCACTTCCCTTTGCAACACTCCATATAAGTCTTCCCATGTTATTCTAAAACAACCTCCCTCATCATTTCATATAGCACAATAGTACTCTATCACAATTGTGAATCACAACTTGTTCCCCAATTGATAAGCATCCATTCAATTTCTTTGCTACCAGAAAAAGAGTTGCTGTATTTTCTGTACATAGAGATCTTTTTTCTTTAATTTTTTTGGGGGTACAGACCTAGAAATGGTGTTGCTGGGTCAAAGGGTATGCACAGTTTTATGTCTTTGAGTATAGTTCCAGATTGCTCTTATTAATAGTTAAACCAGTTCAGTACTCCTAAAACAGTTCATCAGTGTACCTATTTTCCCTTATCTCCTCCAGCATTTGTTATTTCTGATTGGTGTCAGGTAGTACTTAGAATGATTTTAATTTGCATGGTCCTAATCAATAATGATTTGGAGCATTTTTTTTCATATGACTATAGATAGCTTTGATTTCTTCATCTGAAAACCACCTGTTTATGTCTTTGGCCTTTTATCAATAAGGGAATGATTCTTATTTTTTTTTTTATAAATTTGACTCACTACTTACATATTTGAGAGATATAACCTTAGACAAATTTGCTTTAAAAAAATTTATATCACTTCTTTGTCTATGGTATATTTTAGCAAAATATAGTTTCCCTCACTATCTCTTTTAATTGGATCTAGTTTTGCTTTTGCTTTGCCTGAGATCATGATTACTAGCTCTGCCTTCTTTTACTTCATCTGAAGCATATTAGATTCTGCTCCTACCCTTTAACCCCATGTCTTTGTGTTTCAAGCATGCCTCTTATAAACAACATAATATTTAATTCTAGTTTCTAATACATTCTGCTATCTGCTTTTGTTATATGGGTGAGCTACTCCCAGTTACCTTCACAGTTAAGATTACTAATTGTGGATTTTCTTCATGCCATTTTCTTCAGTTTCTTCTCTTTTTATCCTCTTTCCTCAAAAGTCTATTTTGCTTTTAACCACCACCTCACTCTTTAATCTATTTTTTTTTATTTTCCCCCCACACTTTCACTTATCTCTTTCCTTTCCTATTTCTTTATTGTTATATTTCTGTACACAGCTGAATGTGTGTATATATCTATATGTATGTGTGTATATACGTATCTATCACTATCTATCTATCTATCTATCTATCTATCTATCTATCTATCTATCTATCTATCTATCTATCTATCTATATTCTACTTCCTTGGAACCAATTCCAATGAGAGTGAGGTTCAAGCATTGCCTGATACTGTCCCCCCGCCCAATCTTCCCTTCCACTCTAAAAGTTCTTCCTTGTGTATTTCTTTTATGTGAGAAAAATGTCCCCATTCTACCTCTCCCTTTCCCCTTCTCCCAGTGCATCCTTCTTTCTCACACCTTCATTTTTTTTGGAGATCATTCCAGTATAACCTATATACACCTATGCCCTCTATCTATGTAAACTTTTAACAGCTCTATAAATGATCACATTTTTTAGGAGTTAAATGTATCATCTTTCTATATAGTAATGTAAATAACTTTATTGAGTCCCTTTTTATTATTCTTTCATGTAGGCATAATATTCCTGAGAGTTTTCATTTTGGGATCTCTTTTAGGAGGTGATTGGGAGATTCTTTCAATTTCTATTCTACCCTCTGGATCAAAGATATTGGGACAGTATTTCTTGATTATTTCTTGAAATATGTTGTCTAGGGTCTTTTTTTGATCATGACTTTCAATTAGTTCAATAATTTAAAATCATCTCTCTTTGATCTATTTTTCAAATACCTTTTTTTCTGATGAGATAGTTCACATTTTTCTTCTTTTTTATTCTTTTGACTTTGTGCATTGTTTCTTGAGGTCTTGATTATCTTTTACTTGCCCGATTTTAATTCTTAAAAAATTATTTTACACACTGTGCTTTTAATTCCTCTCCCCCCCCATTAGGCAAATTCTGTTTTTTTTTTTAAAGTTATTTTCTTTGGTATTTTTTTGTGCCTATTGTACCAATCTGTTACTTCTCCTTTCATAATTTTCTTGTATCACCTTCATTTTTTTCCCTTTTTTTCCTTCTACCACTCATCTCTTTATTTAACTAACACTTTCAGGAATTCTTGCTGGCCTTGGGTCCAATTAGCAATTTTCTTTGAAGCTTTTTTTGTAGCTTTTTCAACATCATGTCTTCTGAGTTAGTCTTGGTTTTCCTGTCCATTTAGTAGCTTTTATGATCAAGTTCTCTTGTTGTTGTTTTTTCCTTTTAGAACTGGAACAAGAGCCCCTTATTTCCTATCATCAACCACAAGGACTCTTCTATGCTTTGGAACTTTGAGTGGGGTATCTGGTCCCCTGAAGCCACAAATGCTAACATTCCTCATGACCCTGGAAGTATGACCGGGTCCCCTGTTCTTCTGCAGCCACAAGTATCAGTGCTGTTCTCCGCTGGAAATTGTGACCCTAGCCCCTGCTTCTTTGTGTCCAATCACAAACATACCTGTCCATCTTGGAACTGTGACCCAGAATTATGTATGAGTAATGGATCTGCCAATCAGGACCAGCTGCACTCAGTATCAGCAAAGGTCCTCTATAATCTCTTTCTGACCTCTTATTTGAAAGTCTTACTGTTTCTGGGCAGAGACCTTCAAAAGCTGCTGACACTCTTGTGGTAACCACAATGCCCACTGCTAATGCTGCTATCACATGTACTCTGGATGAGCACCCACGCTGGTGTTTCAGACCTGTCCTGCCAATCTCCTAAGTTGCCTTATACTAGGGAAAAAATGTCTCACACCTACCTTTCGTTGACTTCAAAATTTGATTTGAGGCACTATTTTAAAGTTGTCTGGAGGGGACTGTTGGAAGATTTCAGCTGGGTTGCTACTTCTCCATCTTGGCTCTTCTCCCCTCCACCCAAGGGTACTCTTAAGGATGTCATCCAGTACCTTCATTAAACCCTTAAAAAAGATTTAACAATATAAGGTAAAGGACATGTTACTGTAGCATAACACAGGGGCCTCTCTCCAAAATTTTATCAAACCAGAGATGTACTGGAGCCAGCTTGAACTGGCTTGTGATCATTGATTTTTAAATTTTCAGTATAAACATTTACACCTCACAAATTGGCAAATGTTACAGATAAGGTCTTGATTTATTGTTTTGCTGCTTATCTAAAGTGCTGCTTAGTAAAGCAGTGGAGAAAATGTTAATCATAGAGATTAAATTTAAAGGTGTGTGGTTTATACTTTTTTTTTCTCTGAGAGAATTGGATGCTACACATTTACCTGCATACTCTTGAATCAACCCATTAATGACCACTTTCCGGGTATAGCCATTCAACCAGTCCTGAGTCTACTTAACTAAATCACATACTTCACCATCTAATCAATAATGATAGGATGAAGAATTTTTCATAATGCTTTATGGAAATTTGAGTATCCAATATTTATGCTATTCTCCTATGTAATTTCCTAGTTAAAAATGAAAGTCAGAACTGTCTTTCACAATCTGTTCCTTTTATTTTTTTAAATTTTTAAAAAATATTTCTTAATTCCATGTATAAAATTAATAATCTTTTTTTTTTTTAAAAAAGAGTTCCATATTCTCTCTCTCTCCCACCATTCCCTCCTCCTTGAGGAGGCAAGCTCTTTGATATTGATTCACAATCTGTTCTTGATTAAAGGATGCTGGCTCTTTCCCTATCTAAATGTTAACAAACTGCTTCTTCAATAATATGCTCCAGAATGAAGTCAGGAGTTTAAAATCAAGCCAGTAATTTGAAAACGCCCCCTATTTCCCCATCCACATTTTTTAGCTTGGGTAGGAAGGGAAATAAGGCTATTGATGTATCCCTCCTCTTGTTCTACATGCCTTAATTATTTATGATTTTTTCAAAGACCGTCAACAATGATTCAGCAATTAGATTTATCCATTGTTTTACTATTCTAGGATATAGTTTATCAAAGAGGATGACTTGAATTTACTGAAGGGAGCTAGGTGCTTTCTTATCAATTAATTTATCTGAGGTTTCAATTTCCTGTTAACTATTTTTTATCCTACATTTTCCATTCATGGATATTTTCTTTTTGTCAGAGAAAAACAGACATAATAACTGAGTAGTTCTGTTGTCTCTTGTTCATTATAGTATCCATCTTAAATGATGGTCTTATTCCTTCTTCCATCTTTTATTGCTTCCCCCAAATAACTTTTTAAAAAAAGTTTTTTTTTCATTTTTTTAAATTTATTGCCAATCCTGTTTATTTTTAGCTTTGGTTTTCCCATATTTTTATTTTTCCAGGACTGGGCTACTTATTTCCTTCTGTAATGAAGGGCAATATGGATTTGAGGCAAAAAAATGAAAGAACCATATTCATATGATTCACAGCACTTTATAATATTTAAACAAGGTCTGCCAGGGTTAAGAGAAATATTTTCAGGTTTATTCCCCATTTAAATAGTAAGGCATTAACAAAATGTTCTCTTTAAAATAGAAGGTTCACTTGATTCCTTCTACTTCTGTTCCATTTCCTTCCTCCTTGCTCATTTTATTATAACCTCCTGTTTCTTCAGTTTTCTACCTGGCTGGAAGACTGAATGCCATTCAAGATATAAAATCCTATGTAAATAGCATTGTATATGGCTCCAGCAGAAGTACCAGAGAAATGAAGAGTAGGTCATCACGTAGGCAACAGAATGTTTGTGATTATTCCAACAATTCTCTTCTTTATCATTTCCATATTGTGGAAGGGGGCTTATCCTTCTCCCATATGACTAATGTAGTCAATAATACTGTGACTTTTTTTTAGCATTGACACTCTTGACTAACCTATCCTCTTTAATCCTCTTCTTAGCTTCTACTAACACTGGTCTTTCCTATTTCTATTTTTTTCTTATTTCTCTTTCTTAATCTATTTTATTGGTTCCTCTTCGTGCTCCAATACCCTAAGTGTGGACATTACCTAAAGCTTTATTAATCATTCAATCAAAATTTATTAAATACCTCCTATGTGCCAGGTACCATGCTAGGTCCTGAGGATACAAATAAAATCAATGATACTATATTTACTTTTGAATGGGGAATACAAGGTTACAAGTACTATATGAGTGTGTTGGTGTTCAGTCCTTCACTTGTGTCACCCTTCATGACCCTGCAGACCCTACTGTCCATCGGGTTTTCCTGGCAAGGATACTGCAGTGGTTTGGCTTTCCTTCTTCAACAGATTAAGGCAAACAGAGGTTGCCCAGGGTCACATAGCTAGTGACCGTATGAGGATGGATTTGAACTCAGGTCTTCCTGACTCCAAGTCCAGCACTCTAACCATTGTGCTAAATAGATGCCTACTCTATCTACGTATATAGAGAATAAAAACAAATATATAATATTTATAATATTATATATTTGTATGTATAATATATTTATATATTATATCATGGTAAATATAAATATATAATATTTAAATAATTTATTAAATATTTAAAATGTTTTAAAAATATAATTACATGTCTTCCTCTTTTCCTTTTTTTTTCCCTCTCCCCCTCCCTCTTCTCTTTTCCTTTTCTCTGTCTCTCCCTCTCCCCCTTCTTCTCTTCCTTCCTCTCCCACTCTCTTCCTTTTCTTTCTCTTTACCTCTCACTTCCCCCTCCATCTCTTGGTAAGCCTTTACACTGATATAGCTTTAATTATCTAATAAAATTAAGAAGAAGCTGCATGGGGCTGAGGAAAGAGCACTGACCTTGGAATGCTGAACTTGTAGTAACACACCTGGCTTGTCCACATATTGGTTGTGTGATCTTGGTCAATCAAGGCCCTTAAATCCTTTGGGCCTCATTCTCCTCATCTGTAAAATGAGGATATTGGACTACTCCCAGTAATCGATTGATGATCCTATGATTTCCTCTATGGAGGTGATTTACAAATCTACACACAGAATACCAACCTATCTTCCGAGCTTTAATTGTGAATTTGCATCTGGTTGTAAGATATTTCAACTCAGACATTTCACGAAATACCACAAGCTCCATGGGTCCTAAATAGAATTAATTATCCCCCCACCTCCTGCCATTCTTCCTTTTAACCTCCTATTTCTATCGATGGCATTATTATTCTCCTAGTCACCTAGGTTTGAAAATTTTAAGTCATCCTGTATTCTTCACTCTCCTTTACCTGTAGATATGATTGACAGTGGGGAGTAGGGAGACAGCTCTTGCCTATTCTTCTCCTCTATTTTCAGGTCAAATCATATATTTCATCCTGACTTGTACACATACCACATTCTTCCTAGATGGCGAAGAAAATGGAAGTCACATGAAAATGTGTACTTTTAGTTTCACAATCTTATGACAAATTATATTAAAGACACTATACCAGCATTTTAATAGAGTAAGATTTTTTTCTTTATAATGCTGAGGCACATAATGTTCTTTTTGGCAAGTACTGAAGTACTATCATCTTTAATGTAACTTGAGATGACAGTATAGATTTTGTATTAATGGAGATACTTGAAAGGTCATATAAACATCCATAAAGCATATTCAGTACTAATGTGGTGAAACATGTAACATTTTAGAAATAGTCTTGAGTTCAGCTTTGGCTTTGTGGGGGTAAGGGGTGCATAGCAAAAAAGTCTATCCTGTTTATTGTAAATAATCATTTTTCTGCATATGTGCAAATATAGAAAAATCTTTGAATAGAATTATAAATGTATTCAAGGAGACAGATGAACATAAACTTTTATGCTTTCTGTAGTTAGTTAAAAAGTCAGTTTTTAAAATCATGTAATCTAGTAATAAGCTCAGTACATTAATATTCAGAAAGCCAACTGACAGGAACACTTTACTTCTTCACTCTAAATTTATTATCATTGGTGTTTTAGAACTTACTTGATAGTCAGTTATTAGAGTGAGAAAATATATTGCTTTACCCTACATTGAGAGATAAAAATGGAGATGCTAAATAGCACATTTTAATAGATATATTAGCGGATTATAAGTACATAAATGTATATATACACATATGTATAAATATAGGCCCATATAAACATACATGTTTATATGTGTGTAGACATGTGCATATGTGCATGTGTGTATATTATATATATACATGGATATATAGAGATATATTTCTATAGCAATAAACCAAATAAACAAAAAGTTAATTAGAAGATGTGTTGCATGCAGCCCAATACAAGAGGCCTGTGTTTTAAAAGCTATTTACTGTAGTTTACATTCTAGATTCCAAAGATCAATAAAAATTATTTGGATTTAGCACATTGTGTGTAAGCATAATTTCTCTTTTCTTTATGATAAATGAAATGTCTAAGCTTCATTGTAAATAAGATTGAGCTTGATCCCTCCCCCCTTTAACCTCACCTTCTTCAAAGCTTCAGGATATTTAATAATCCTATGCCATTCTGCCCTTGCGTATTCCTTGAAGGAAAAGGTCACATGTACCTACTTTTCCCAATATGGCTGTAGGAGCTCTAGGCAAATTCTCATTATCTGCTTATAATTGGCCACAAGAAGGGGGGACACCAGTGATTCAGAGAAAGCACATAGCTGCTAAGGACTTCTAGCTCCGTGAAATTCTCCTAAAGAAGTGATTCTGCTATGAATTTGCTGCAAATGCTTCCCTGTATGAAAAAATCTTTGGGAGTTTCTGGAACAAACTGCGGAAACGGTAAGACTACCAGAATCTTCCTGCCTGCACATGGGAGAATTGAGTCAAATACTTCCTAAATCCATCATTGTTTTGAGTAACCTTGACAATTTAAGAGGACCAAAAGTATCCACTGCCACAGAAATATTCTCTGGAATAAATGGAATAAAAAATACATATGTTCCAGGGCATAACTGTCACAATCACTCCTTACAATGTCCTTCTATGTCTAAGTGTTCATTGTGTTAAGGTCACTGAGGGAACATGAGCTATTCTCATGGGAGCCATTGCTAGCTTTTTAAAGAGCCAAAGCTAAGAGAGTGATGGACTAATATTGGGACTCAGTACTGAAGATTTGAATTGGCATAGTCTGAGTTTTAAGTATGTATATTAGGAAGGCCTGGGCATATCATGGATAAATTTCAATTCAATAAATATTTATTAAGTGACTACTATAGGTAAATAATGGACAGTTAACATCCTGTTAGGGGATCTAATTTACACAGACAAATAAACAAAAGGGCATTTGAGGAAGACAGAACTGTAAAGACTTAGAGAGACCTGGGATAGCTTCACAGTGGAGGTGCACCTAAGTTGAAACATGAAGGAAGATACATTTTTCTGAGAGGTCAAAAAAAGGGAGTGGGCGGGGTTCATTCCAGGACAGTTTAAGCCAAATTGTGTGAATAAGAATTAGAATGTCTCAGAGAAGTAGAAAAGATCTGTGAAAATGGTTCTAGAATAGGTGAAAGAGGAAGGAGAAGAAGGAAGCAATCAGAGTAATTGAGAAACTCTTTGGCCCCTAAGATATTATATATGAAACAAATGAAACATAAGTCTGTTAGGTGACTGATGCTACACTCTTCATAGAAAATTGCATTTAAAGTCAGAAGATAGTTTGATTCCAAGCTCTGCCATTTATCAGCTTTTTGTGAATTTGGGCCTGCCACTTAACTTCTCTGGGTATTTTTTCTGCCTTTACAAGGAAGCTGATTTAGATGGCTTCTAAGGTTGTTTCTGGCTCTAAATCTTTATCCTCTGTTCCCCTCTGAGCTCAAAAGGATGTCTGTTCTGTATTCTTCAGATTAGAACTTCACTCTCATATTCTACTATACCTATTCTCACATTCTCTAGCACAGTCTGGAATCAAGGGAACATTGACTAGCTACTGTTTAAAACTCTGCTACTAGACCATGGAAAAGGCTTAATTATGTATCCTATAAAGCCTGGCATGGGGGTGGATGGGTAATGAGGAAAGGTTTTGGAGTGGTGATACAAATTATAGTGTAAAGGATATGGGGAAAACTCTAACAGAAATGCTGCTCAAGTCTATTCTACCCTGAACCATGCTTCCTCAGGAGAATATCAAGCCAAGAAATAATGATGATTATAATGATGATGATGAAGATGATGAGGAGGATGATGATAATGATGATAAAGGCAGGGTCAGTGCTTGCATCTAGAAAGCAGAGTGATTTTTCCTTCTCTTACTGGTTTTCATTATGGTCTCCTTTGTATTATTTCTGAGACTACAGGATGTGTCTCTTCCCTGCTCTCTTGTTATGTTCTTCACTTCACAAAGCACTGGATTGTTTTGGAAACACATGCTTAGGTCTGGTTAAGGGGAGCCATTCGTGTTCTCTTGGTTTCCCATATTCACAATTCAATATGAAGGTTCCATAAGGTTGGGGTGGGGGAAGGTGAGCAGTTCTTCCCTTCCTCAGATAACAATATTATTGGTAACCTAGAGTTTGTCTAATTCAGGACTGTACTCCCCAATGAGTATGCATCAGGCTGTGTATGTGGAGGGGTATAAGGGGGAAGTGGAAGGAATTGGAGAAAAATGGGTAAGAAATAAGGAGAATTAGATTCCAATACTAGGGGCGGCTATGTAGTCCAGTGGATAAAACTCTGGGCCTGAGTCAGGCCTGAGATCAAATCCAGACTCAGATACTTCCTAGCTGTATTACTCTGGGACAAATCAATTAACCACCATCTCCCTCAGTTTCCTCAGTTGTAAAATAGGGATAGTAGCACCCACCTCACAGGGTTGTTGTGAAGATCAAATGAGATAATATTTTTAAAAATGCTTATCACGGTGCCGGGCACTTAGTAGGATAAGTACAAGCTTGTTCCCTTCCTTTTCCCAATGTATACAATATAGTTAGGTGCAAATCAGATCTCACCACTGTTGAAGGATTCTTCAACCCAGAGGTCTTAAGGTCCTCTCAGAGAGTAATCTCTCTCATTTTGATTCCTATGACTAGAGGTCAATTAATCCAGAGACAAGGCTAGATGATGAAAAGCTTAATTAGCATCAGCAGATGGGCACTTTCCAAGTGAATAGCAACTCTGAACAAAGTGAGATCAATACTTACAGGGTTTTACACTGGGTGACATTTCAGGAAGCAAAAGAAGGCTATCAGGAGACGTTGTTTGATCACTTTCCTTATTTGGGAGGTTAAGTATTGGAGACAAGATGTCAGGTAATTTTTGGTAGCAGTTGTTCACTTTGGGGTCTTAGGAGTTGCAAAAATCATGTTTGTTCCAGTGGGATAAAGAGTTTCCCTGAGGAAAGTCTTGTCAGAATATCTTGGTGGGACAGGAAATCTCTAAGCTAGTGGAAGCCTCCTTCAAGATATAAATCCATGGACTCATACCATTGCTGAATAAAATACAGACTATGGATCTGTCTTTGTTTATGTGAGCCGTTTCTTGCACCTCTAAGACTATTTCCACCCCCACCACCATTTAGGGAGAATAGGTTTCCCCTAATCTCACAATCCACCTCCTCCACACCAAGTAATTCTTCTATAGTCTCACTAACAACTTCCAGATCAAATATAAAATCCTCTGTTTGGTCTTTAAAGCTCCTCATAACCTGACCCCTTCCTATTTTCCCATATATAGTTGTTTCCTCTATTAGACTATGAGCTCCTTAAGAATAGTGTCTGATTTTTCCTTTCTTTGTATCCAAAGGGCTTAGCACAATGACTAGCACATAGTATGAACCTGAGAAAATCTTATTAACTAAATGACTGACTAAACTTTGCTCAGGGAAAGAAACACAAAGTCCAGTTTCAGATTCTACTAAGTATGTGCATGTTATTGCTGCCATCTAGTTGTCGCTATGATTGTAAAAGGGAGGGAGTGTGGTTATTTGTCTTTCATTTTCAAAGAAGACCAGTGACATCACAGTGACATCTTGACTCATGCCTGAATCAGATTTAAACAAGGCAGAGTTGCACAAAGTCCTCAGCCTCACTCTTCCAAAGCCATTGAAGTTCAGTGGCAAGACAAAGTCAGGACAATTGTCAATGGATGGCTTGGAATGCAGTGGAGAATGTTAGTATCTTAGATGCCTGACCAAGCTCTGAGCACTCTACAGTGCCTGCTTGAGCCAACTTCATGGGTGTTGGAACAAGTTATTCTCATCTACCCATTCTGTTGGGAGATGTCTTCACTTTCTTGGGATAGACACCCCATTAGCTCACCGATGGGTGTGTGGCCCATTGGTTACCCTCAAACTGGTGTAGCCCATCTGCCCAGATGGTTTGCCAGGATGTACCCACCGCACAACCTAGAGCTTCTTGGAGCCGCAGGTGAGAGTTGAGCATCAGGTAGACACCAAAGGTAGGCAAGCAGCCCTGAAAAAGGAACAAGCCCTCATACCAAAGGTGCTAGTCCTTGAAAAGAACACATATTTCCTCCATCTTTTCTTAAATAATATTTTTGATATTAAGCAAATAAAGACACTAAATTAATTACCTAGCTCATTAAAGGAAGGACAGAAACAAGCTTTTGTTAAGTGCCTACTATATTCCAGGCACTGTGTTTAACACTTTACAAATATCTCATTTGATCTTTGCAAAAACACTGGGAGGGAGGTAGATGCTTTTATTTTCCCTATTTTACAATTCAGGAGACTGAGGCAAACATAGGTTAAGTGATTTGCCCAAAATCACACAGATGTAAGTGTCTGAGGGGAGTTTTGAATTCAAGTCTTCCTAATTCCAGGCCTAGTGCCCTGCACATCATCCACTGTGCTGCCTAATTAAATATGACAATGTGTCAGGTATATTCAAAGTCATTATTTTATTCTTTTAAAGGCATAAACAGAGAAGAACTGGGGCAGGAAATTCTAGGTAATTCTAGTTTCCATATCCCAGTCTTGTGTTCTATTTACTTCAATTTTATATTAATAATATTTCCATATGCAAAAGCATTATGTGATTTAAAAAATCATTAATACAAACTCTTTTTTTCTTGGAGGATCATTCTCATCTTTGTAACAGTAGAGGTGAAACCATTACCATTGCTTCTATGAATAGCAGATATCATGATTTTGCCAGGTAGAATGGAACTAGAGGGCAAACCAGTCCATGTGTAGCTTGTCATGCATTTGTTCATCCACTCATTCATTCATTTAACAAATATTGATTAGGCACTCATTGTGTGCTAGTGTAATAGCAAGCAAAGTGGGACTTTTTGTTTTGCTCTTTTTTCTTTTGGAGTTCTATTTCTTCCCAGCATTAAGGTAATCAAGTGCCTTTGATTGAGACTTGCCTTTGTTTGAATTGAGTCTTTGATTAATCAAGAGTCTTTGATAACCTCCTTAAGTCACCAGAAAGCCTGAGTTTGTCACATGGTTGTGACGCCCTCTGTGGGCTGACCCTGAAGAAGTGTATACATACTCTAAGGTTAACATTTTGCTTTGGGGGCTCACTCAGTGGAAGGATGTACATGTGATTTGACCAGACGAGACTCTGGGTAGCCGTTAAGGGTTCCGCCAGCTTTGAAAACCCAGATATTGGTCCTTTTGTCTCTGGTAACTATGTATGTATTGTCTTGTTCAGACAGTTAGAAGCCCTGTCTGCTGATTTGTGTTATTTGCTCTTTTTATATAATTTCTGCTTGTAATTTTTGTCATGTTTTCTCTGAAGTTCAGAGTGCTGACTTTTTTCCCTGAACTAAGTGAATGATATATGTAAGTTTAATTAAACTGAGATTGTAAACCCCTTAAAGTTGCTTTCCTTAGAAAAGTGGCTCAAACAACCTGTTCTAGCAGCACTCCTGTGTGCTGATATTGTTGGTCATATATCTCCACCATAGCTGCTAGTAACATTGTTGTTATAGCTAGATACCATGTAAGACACAAAGATGCGTAATAAATTGCCTCTGTTTTCAAGCACTTTAAAATCTACAAGAGAAAGAATATAACTATGTAAATTCAATTCATTTCAATCCATATCAACAAATATTGAGTGCCTGCTACATGCATGGCACAACAGTCTCTGATAAGTGCCTGAAAAGCAGAAGAGGGAGAGATGGGCTGGAAAAATCAGAGGAGGCACAATGGAGGTGAAGATATTTTGTCTGAGCACTGAAGAATGCATAACAAGAGGGAAAGGCATTCCAAGTGAAGGAACCACGTGTAAAGATGAGGAAATGAGAAAACGTTCATCTGCGTTTAGGCAAAAGCTGGTAATCTGCTATGCTGGAATGTAGCATGCAAATATGGGCAGCTAGGAGGCTCAGTGGTTAGAGTGCAGGCCTGGAATCAGGGAAACCTGAGTTCATATCTGGCATCTGATACTAGCTATGTGACCTTGGGCAAGTCACTTCACCCTGTTTGCTTCAGTTCCCTCATTTGTTAAATGAGTAAATCATTTTAGTTCTTTGCCAAGAAAACCCCAAAAAAGGCTCATGAAGAGTCAGACACAACTGAAAAATAACTGACTCGATAAAGCATACATGTACACATAAAGGAGTAATAATAAAAATAATTCAGAGTTATATCATAGTTTGGGGTTGCCAAAACTTTTTCTCAAAATTGTCCTATGGTGCAAGTAATGCAGCTTTCCTCTGACTTAACAGAGTGGAAAATTCACGTGGATTGAATTGAAGTGACTTACAGAGTATTACATATCATCTAAACATCTGCTTCCTCACCTCTGTAATGGGAAAAATGGTATCAATTCTACCTATTTTAATGAGTTATGAATAGTGTGGAAGCTCTATGAAAACTTTAAATTGTTATGCAAATATGTGGAATTATTAGATGTGGCACATATCAAATTTTTCACATCGATTCATATTTCACTTCCTGATACTACTTCACATCCCGTTCTCTCTCCCTCTGTTTGCCTCCACATCCACAGCACCTATCTTGTCCACATAACAATAAATTTGACCTAGGCTGACTCAACCCTGAGGTCTCCCTGATGAATGATGAGTACATCCAGAAACCATCAGATTTTTAAAGCTCCATTGACCCAGCCATGCTGGTTTGCTCTACCTCTACACAGCTATCTTGACCCATTCTCCTACTCCTTTTTTCTAGCTTCTCTTTATGTTTTAATTTTATCTATTGGAACGTAAGTTTCTTGAAAGTAGGGATTATATGGCCTTTTAAAAAATTCTTGTTTTATATGCCCAGAGCTGACTGACATCCTTATGTATAACACATTTCTTTGATTTCTCTCTCTCTCTCTTTCTCTTTCTCTGTCTTTTGCTTCTTATGAGGTTTTGCATAATAGGTATTCAATTAATAGCTGATGAATTTGTTGAATTAGTATAGGATTAAAATAACAACAGAAAAGAAAGCAAGGTATATATTTTCATGATTTTACAATCACACAATAAAATCTAAATTAGGAACAGTAATAACAGCTTAACTGACTGGAGGGCACTCAGCTAGATCTCTAGTACAATATTCTTTCAACTACTCTGTGATACCCCATTATGGGTCTTTGATGCAGTGAGAAACAGCAGTGAAAAGAGAAAAAAAAAAGATTTATAGAAAAGCATATTTGGAGCAAAATGGTATAGAGATTATAGATATTGACCACATTAAGAGATGTGAAGAGGATAGCTGTTTATGTGAGTGCTGGCAGAGAGGGAGAATGAGATTTTAAAGGCTCATCTCTGGGACTTCTCTTAAGAAGGTATGAGAGAAGCAGTATATGGAAAATACAGCTTCAACCTGATCCTTTCTTCATAAGGATATTAGGGTATCACTGCAATCGTGAATTTAAATCAATTCATGGTATAATTTATAATAATTTATTTGTGGAATTCTGCAAGTTTGATTCCATTGAAACAATTGAATAATTCATAAACTTAAAAAAAGAGAAAAAACAAAAATAGCAACAGGAATAATGATAGAAAATCAGCTTTGGGGTCAGGAAGCTCCGGCTTCAAGTCCTATCTCTGATACTCACTGGCCATGACACTTAATGTCTGAGAGTCGGCAATTCCTAGTGTCCCAGATAATTATCTTAGAATGGAATTGGCAAAACACTTGTAATGTGTATGAGTAGAATTTGTTTGTTCCCCTCGAGACAGAGAGATTACTGATCTTTGTTTTTATTATAATTATTGTTATTATTCACAAACAACTCTTCAAGACTTCATTTGGTGTTTTCTTGGCAAAGACACTGGAGTGGTTTGCCATTTCCTTCTCCAGATAACCTTACAGATGAGGAAATTGAGGCAAACAGGGTGAAGTGACATGCCCAGGGTCACACAGTTAGTAAGTGTCTGAGGCCATATTTGAACTCCTGAAGATGATTTTTCATGACTCCAGACCCAGCATTCTATACATTGTGCCACCTAAGTCCAAAAAAAAGTAAACTCAATAATAGTCCTCCAGAGAAGTAATCTGAGATTTTTTGAACTTTCATATTTAAATACAATTCCAGAATCAAATTCTGTGATATAAGTCCAATTTCTTATTGGTTTGCCTTATTCCTTTTTTAAAAAAAGCTATTATATTACCTCATATTTTGTATACATACTCAAAAAGAGTTTTCATTTGAAATATATTTATAAAATTTTGTTAATTATATATGTTGGCAGCGTATATATATAATCAAAGTAAAAAATACAGTAAAAAGAAATAAAATGATAACCCTTCTTAGAATTTCCATGAAATAGCAGCTTATCACTAAAAGTTTATATAAGGAGAGGAAATGTGCCAAATTATTTTAAATCTATGAATTTCCTTAGCAAGCATACTGCAGTTACTGTTAGAACCCTATATCTCTTATTGTTGTTACATGTGTAACATATAAATGGAGATTTGGGTCTGCTGGCACTGTGGCAGAGTGTGACTGATGAGTCTGTAAAATGAGAGCTCCCTTCTGAACACTCTGAGCACAAGGACAGGTAAAGTTTTTATTTTGTAATGTAACTCTGAAATCTGTCAAGTATGTGAACTAATATTTGTACCAAGAATAAAAGAAACATAAATTGCTAAGGCTCAGTAGCATGTCCATTCTATGAATAGAGATTGACTTTGCTGGCAAGGGAAGCTAGTTGCTCAGTATTGCTGTGACACTAACCTGTTCCTTGCCCTATCACTAAAAGGACTTGGAAGGTAAACCATTTGAAATGTTTTCCTAAAGGTTTAAAATTAATGTCAAACCCATTAAGCATCAGATCTCTTTTAGACACTGACTTTCTCTGCCTTGGGACAGTACAATGTGGCAGTTTTAGAGATACATTGTGAGATGGAGAATGGGAAAAACTTGGCTCTCATAAAGTTTCTGTTCTGGATCATTTCTTTTCTGTTGAATGCAGAGCTTAAAAGAATTTCCTGCATGTATGCATGTATATATCTATGCACACATATGTAAACATATGTGTACACATACATTTTATGCAATACACTATATAGTATATACACGTACATGTACATATGCACATGTATACATACATATATATATACATACATGTATATACGTGCACACATTCATAGATAGGTAGATAGTTATCTATATATCATCTATATCTATATCCATATCTCCTGATCAGGTCATTTCATAGTTCTAAAGTCATAAAAAGGGTTTCTCTTCTCTTCTTACTGTCAATCTGTTTGAGGATATATAGATTGACTTCACTTAAAAGTTTGTTTTCATAAGGATGGGTAATGAATTTTTTTTGGTTGACTTTCCATAAGATGAATGGCTACCAATTTAAGTCCTTCCTGCTTCTTGTAATTGTTTCACTCACAGGCCTCCCTCAAGGGCACAGTTTGTGTAGTCTAAAGTAGTACGTGTTAACAGAAGAAAAAAAAACACTGACCTTGCAATGGAAAAGTCTGTGTTCACACTTTTGGGGTTGGCCCTTGCTAACTGAGAGTTCATGAATAAGGCACTTATACACTTTAGGTCTCAGTTTGCTTCTCTGTAAAGTGAAAATATTATTACTTTAGACTCTGTTACCAAATGGTTGTGAAGTTCAATGACTATGTATGTAGAGTGTTTTATACATAAAGCAAAATATTTAGGTGAGTTATCATCATTATAGTTATCTTTTCTACATCATGACTTTCCTCATCATGGTTTCAGTAAATTGCAGATTGACATAAGAAATTAAATGGGGCTTTTTTGAGAGTTTTGTGGAAACCAAAGATGACACACAAAGGCCAGCAGGCAACACAGAACAAGTTTAGATGCCCAGATATGCATAAAATACATGCATAATATTGTATAATATTAACTCAAATTTTGCAGTAAGGTTCTATAAATACCCCATAAAAGAAAAAGTCAAAATTCAGACTTCTCTGCTATGAAGGAAGGGCCAAAATTTTTTATATGGAGTTTCTAGATCATGGCGGGGAGGAGAAGGAGGGAGGGCATGCCATACCCTTAAGACCTGTCATGTGGAAGGGATAACTGTATTTGTTTCTTAGCATCTATTTTTTATACATGTCACAGAATCATTAATGTAGATTTAGAGGGGACTTTAGTTTAGAATTTAGAGGCATTTTAATTCAATCCCAACCAACATCAAAATTGCAGTTTATGATATCCCCAGCAAATACTCATTTTCTTTGTATAT
>CM053623.1:211089852-211145856 GCA_028646595.1 Phalanger gymnotis | reverse complement strand
TTTTTTTTTTTCCTTCTGGAACTCACTTTCCCTTGGGCTACTGAAGATATTGGAAAACATAAACTTTTAGGTTGAAAGTTGCTATAGAGATCCCACCCTTACTTTTCTGTGATCTATTAAGAGAAAATTCCTATTTAAGAAAAAATCCCCACCAAGGACAAAAAAAATCTGGAATTGAAAAAAGTAAATAATTTTGCTTTCTCCAGCTGGACATGGAAAACAGCTTCATTTTAGTGTAATCTTAAAGGATATGGTTAAATCATAGGATTCAACAGTTCAGCAAATATTTATTATAACATATGAGGCAGAATTGGACACCAGTAGTTCATCCTCTCAAAGGGGTTTACATTCTGAAAAAGCTTATGTTCTGCTAGATGAATGAATGAATGAAAAAATTATTTGCCAAATAAGTGTTGAGAATATAAATAGAAAAGTGACACAGTTCTTGCTGCCAATGAGCGTACATTCTAATTAGGGGAGACAATGCCCTTGGAAGTCATGAAATAGGAGTCAGATGGAAAGGCCTGGTGGTTCTTAAGGGATGAGTGAAGGGCAGATTATAAGATTAATGTTATGGAAGGTTTATCAAGGAAGATGCGTTTAACAGATACACACTGTACTGTGTGGGAAATACTACTAGAACAAAAAGAAAATACCTAACTTGTGGGAGCTTATATTGAAATGGATGAAGATAACACACAAAAGGGAAATGGAAAAGTCAGGGGAAGGGAAGGATGAAGGTATCCAGTCCTCAGGCATGGTTTTCGAATCTAGAAAATCAGAACAGAATCAAAAATAGAAATGATACTGGCCAGAGTTTGAGTTTTTCTAAAAATGAAGGGTGCAATGGGAAGAGGAAGTGAGACAGGACTTACGCAGAAATTTTCTGGGGTGAACAGGCCACTCCTAGAGGGATAGGCTTTTCTGAGAAAGGAGGCCCAGATGTTGAAGTAAATTCCAAGATAAGATAAGATAGCAGAAGAATAGGCATGCTTTGAAGTTCAGAAGCTCAGGAACAGGGCCGAGAAGAGCAAAACAGTTCAGTTAGCAATACCCTGGCTAGTTAGAGGGCACAATAGCAAGGTTCATGACAAGGCTCTGAGTTTCCAGCCAGTCTTAGAGGGCTAGAACATAGCACCAAGGCCATTGTAACCACTGTCCCTTGGGACTGCCCCAGCAGTATGAGATAGCTTGGCTGTAGCCACCATTGTCTATCTTCTTGTACGGAGAAGATGGACGCTGAGAAATTAGAGATGTATCAGAGCGTCTCTGCTGGCCCTTCCCTTGAGGGAACCTGAAAGACTCCATAGAGTAATTTTTACTTAGGCCTAGTGCACGCTGAATGCTACAGCATACACTGCAGCCAGTCAGGATAACAGGATTAGAGTATATTTTTAGAGAAAGGAAAGTTTTTAGAGGTCACATAGGCCATTTTACAGGCGAGGAAACTAGCTCCCGAAGATATGAAGCAATTTATGCCAATGACAGAGAAATTACTAAATAACAGAACCACAATTTTAATGCCCAGTCCTTGACTCTACACCATGTGCCTTCTCTCTAGCACCTACATTTTAAAATCAAACTACTCAAAGAGAGTTTAGAAGAAAGAGCACAGAAAAGAGCATTCCCAAAAGAGAGATGATAAAAATATCAGCGAGTGCAAGAAGAGCAAAAACCTTGAGAACATACCCATCTCCTTCCATCATCTGTTAGAGCAAATCATAGTATGGCATAATTATTTGTCCCCAGGGGAAATACCTGGTTGAACACACACCTTAGTTCTAATTGCTTTTCCCCTCTACTTCAAATATTTTGGAGAAAGGGAAAAGCTACTCTTCTCAGTGGTGTTTTATTCATTTTGCAATAAGTTTTTGTATTAGTATTTTGCCTTCTTACCACTTTGTGTGTTAGACTGTGAATTCCTTGAAAGTGGGATGGCTTTTTGTCTTTCTTCGTATCCCTAACATTTAGCATAGTGGCTGTCACATAGTAAGTGAAAAAGGCCTGGTACTGTGGCCCTAGCAGAAAACAGCCCTCTTCTTCCTATGAGATGTAGTATTTTTTTTTCCAATTTCTTATTTTCAATAGAAAATCTTTCACTGCAGAGAGAAGCTTCTTTTGGCAAGGTTTTGCAACAGATAGCATGATGGATTTGGTGTCAAAATCTGGCTTCAAATAGCCTTAACAAACAGCCTTAAATACTTTACTAGTTATTTGACCCCTGACAAGTAACTCCACCCTCATTTTCTCATCAGTAAAACGAGGATAAAAATGTCAAAAGCACTTACATTACAGAGTAATAGTGAGAATGAAATGAGCTTTGAGTTATTACTATTACTACCCGGATCAGATTCTTATAGTTCTATACTTGCAAAGAATAGAAATTATTACAAGTAGATAATATAGTATTGACACCTAATGTCAAAGTGGATTGTAAAATTATGACAAATGCATATTAAAGCAACCCAGAGGTTCCAACTCATAACCATTAGGTTCACATAGATAATAAAAAGCAAAAATGATGAATCTTGCCTCCAATTTTTTTCCAATGAGAAAGGGAGAGAAAATAAATTTTTGTTAAGTGAAAAGCAAAATTTTCTGCAGGAAAACATTAATTCATTGTTGGTGAAGCTGTGAATTGGTCTAACCATTCTGTAAAGTAATTTCAAACTATGCTCCCAAAGTCACCAAACTGCATACTTTTTGACTCTTCAAAAACACTCAAATGTCCAAATGTACTAAAATATTTATAACAGTTTTTTAATATGTAACAAGCAAACAAAAACAAATAAAATGAAATAAAGGGCTCTGGAAAATCAAGGGCTGTTTATCAGTGTGGGAATGGCCAGATATATTATGTACATTCACATGACCAACATTTGAATGTAAATGAATGTTATGCCAAAAGAAATTATAAAAGAGGCAATTTTAAAGGAAAACTGGGAAGATTTGTATTAAGTGACTCAGAATGAAGTGAGTAGAACCAGGAGAACCATCTATATAATAACAACATTTTAATGAAAAAAAATATTTGAAGACATCTGATCAATGCAATGACCAACCATAGCTCCAGAGGGCTAATGAAGCATTGACAAAGAGGTGATGGATTTGACATACAGACTGAAATAGACTTTCATTTTTGGACATGACTAATATGGGAATTTATTTGGCTTGACTACATATATTTGTTACAAGAGTATTGTTTTTCTTTTTCTTTTTTATCCATTGGGGGAGAGGGAGAGAAAATAAATGTTCCATAATAGAAATTTTTTTTTCAAAAACTTTGCTTTTTGGACTTTTATTAATTCATTAATTTATTTTAAACATCTTTTGTTTTTAAATTTTCAGTTCTAGATTCTCTCCCTTCCTCCCATCTCTCCCTCACCCCCTGAGAAGGCAAATAATATATCAATTTGACACGTGAAATCATACAAAAGTATTTCCATATTATCGATATCACAAAAAAAAAGCAAAAGAAAGAGAGGAAAGTATACTTTAATTTACACTCAGAGTTTATCAGTTCTCTCTTTGGAGATGCATAGCTTTTTTTTTTTTCTTCATTTGCCCTGTGGAATTGTCTTGGATCATTGCATTAATCAGAGTAGCCAAGTCTTTCCCAGTTGATCATTATTACTACATCACTGTTACTGTGTTTAATGATCTCCAGGTTCTGTACACTTCCCTTTCTAGCAGTTCATATAGGTCTTCCCATGTTTGTATGTTTGTTTTTTTCTGAATCCACCCACCCTCATAATTTCTTATAGCACAATTGTACTCCATCACAATCATATGCTACAACTTGTTCAGCTATTCTCCAATTGATGTACATTCCCTCAATTTCCAATTCTTTGCCACTAGAAAAAAGCTTCTATAAATATTTTCCTGCATATAGTTCCTTTTTCATTTTTCTTTGATTTGTTTGGGGTGCAGACATAGAAGTGCTATTGCTGGATAAGAGTATGCTCAGTTTTATAGCCCTTTGAACAAAGTTTCAAAGTGTTCTTCAGAATGGTTGGATCAGTTCACCACTCCACCAAAATTTCATGTGTGTACCCATTTCCCCTCATACTCTGCAGTATTTGTTATTTCTGATAGGCATGAGGTGGTATATTAGAATTGTTTCAATTTGCCTTTCTCTAGTAAATAGTTATTTAGAGCATTTTTTTTCATATGACTAGAGATAGCTTTGATTCTTCTTCTGAAAATTGCCTGTTCATGTTTTCTGCCATTTATCAATTGGGGAATGGCTTTTATTTTTATAAATTTGACCTAGTTCCCTATGTATTTGAGAAATGATGCTTTTATCAGAGAAATTTGCTGCAAAATTTTTCGGTATTACTTCATCGTCTACAATATCTTTTAGAAAAATGTAGTTTCCCTGATTACTTCTTGCAATTAAGTCTATTTTTGCTTTTGCTTTGTCTAAGATCATGATTATTGACTCCTGCCCTATTCATTTCAGCTGAAGCATAATAGTCTCTGCTCCAACCTTTCATTTCAATTGTCTGTGTGTCTTTTTGCCCCAGGTGTCTGTCTTGTATACAACACATCGTTGGGTCCTAGTTTCCCATCCACTGTGCTATCCAATTCCATTCTATAGGTTAGCTCTCACTCACTATGTTATAATCATTTACTTTACATTTCTCTTCATTCCATTTCCTCTGTTAATCTTTTTTGCTTTTTATCCATTTTTTCTTCCCGACCTGTCTTGGTTCTATCTTGGGCTTCCCCAAAGTGGTGTTAATCAGGGAGAGGTGTGGTTGCTACTTTCCTTATTCTGCCCTCCGGTCTTTTCCCACGAAGGGCCCCTGTTTGCCTGTAGCTGCCAGTCCTAGGGCTGTTTCTGGCCCTGGACTGGGTCCCTTCTTCCTTTATGACCAATTACAAGTATTGCTTTCTCACCTGGAACTGTGACCCAGAATTTCTCATAGGCAACAGAATTGCCAAGAAGCACCAACTGTACCTAGTGCCAGCAAGGGGTCCCCTGTGCTCTCTTCCTGACCTGTTATCTGACTCCCTTACCCCTTCTGTGCTGAGAGCTCTTGAAGATGCTGCTGTCATAATACCTCCAAGGCCCACTGCTGATGCTTCTGTGGTATTCCAGGCCTTTGGCCACCCCTGTGTTACAGAGCTCTCCTGTGGACCTTCTGAGTTGTTTTAGACTGGAAAAATGCCTCCTTCTGACTTTTGTGGGATCTGCCACTCAAAAATTTGATTTGAGGCTTTTTTAAAAAGTTGTTTTGAGTGGAATGTTGAGAGAGTTCAGCTGGGTTCCAGCTTGTATTCCACTAACTTGTTTACAACACCAAAACTTAGTTTTTTTTTTCAAAACAAAGTTGCTTTCAAGAAAAAAAATATTCCAGTTGAATATATTTTTCTGTTTCTAATGGTTTAGATTCAACATGGGCTTCACACTGTGATCAGTTTCCTAGATAAGGCCTACAATCGTTGTTTCTGGGGCATCTGAATCTCCCAATTTGTTCCTTGAATTGATTAGTGTTTCTTTCATTTCCACTTCTGGCTTGGTTGTTTGACTACCAGTAGTTCCCTGAAACTGTGTTTCACTCTCTGTACCCTGGTCTCAATGTACTTCTTCATTCTTATGATTCATCATTGCTTTACCCAAACTTTCTGATTCCCTAAATTGCTATATGATTTTCTACCACCACACTTAAACTCCTGCACAACTACTGTGTGGAATGATGCTCCCTTTTCCCCTAGGCTAATCTTAATTTTGGATGTCTTTTCAAGATCTTTAAGTTTTAGAAAATATTCTCCTCATCTTATAGTGAAGTCATATTCCCTGCCCAGTGACATTTATGTACTGGTTGCGGTTGTATATTATGAAGAAGATGTAATTGTTCTTTCGTGAGTTAGCTCTTCAGTATTTGAAGGTACTAATTATATCTCCCTTTATGACCTCTGTTTCCATATTCCTAACTCACCTCTCTGTAAAGAGAAGACTTATACCTTTGTTAAATAGAGAATGAAAGAGTGAAGAGAAGGAAGAAATTCCAGCCTCTTAAGACACTCTTTGGGAAACAGAGGTATTGATAATTTTATAGTTCATGATCATTTTGTTACAAATCTTCTGATTCTAGAGGTAGTTTTTTTTTTTTTAACTTTCCAGGTTGGCAAGTTATTCTGAACCAGGTAGAACAAGTTTAACTTTGTTCCCTAACAAGATCTGAGGCACAAACTGCGCCTTGAGGAGAAAAAACACACCCACACCAAGAAAATGATGATGAACTAGCCATGAGTCAGGTCTATTTCCTCAGGAATTACAGGATCAGACAGAAAAAAGAAAAGAGACACAGAATTCACATAGGAAAATGCTGCTGTCTGACTCTCTTGGGCTAGTTTAAGCTCCAACTTTTTTTTTCTTTTAACTGTGTAAACCTTCATAGAACAGAAAGTGACTTACACTCATGCCTGATCACCCTAAAGCAAAATATCAAGGCTTGTTTTCAGTGTCTCCTACAGCTTCCGATGATCTTCCTTTCCACTCACACTCTTCAGGGGCCTGAAAGCCTTATTTATCCCTTAAATGTCAAAACCAGTTTCTTTGTGATGGTTCCTAGGGGCATCAAACTCTCCATAAGACTCTTAAGCCTTTCCTATTTCCTTCCTCCAAATTAAAACTTAGCTATCCTATGCCCTATTCTTTTGAAACAGTGCTTTCCAAGCTAAAGAGTTCATCAAAATACCTATAGCTACACGTTGGCAGGGATTAGTTTAAATATTAGCACCAGCAGGTAACAATACTTTAACTCAGTGAAAATTCAGATCTTTACAGAGCTTGAAGGAATCTAATGACAGCATTTTTAATAGGCTTTTTTTCTGTTCAATAAGATTTTTCAGCATCTCCTCTATTTCCACTATTGAAAGAATATTTGTTATAAGATTTTGTTTTTCTTTCCCCCTGCCAAGGGGCAAAGGTTAGAGAAGAGGGAGAGAAAGCAGATTTGGTTTATTGAGAAATAATTGATATTGATAAATAATTAATAAATAATTTAAAAGTCTTCCTATTTGAGACCTTAATTGCTAGATAATTTTTTTATAATTTTTTTTTTACTGAAAATAGACCTTTCATAGAATCAAAATATTCAAAATTCAAGTGTAGCACACACATCTCCAATGTGTTCCTTTTAGTTAGTGGGTTTTCCTCTCATGTTGTCATTCATAAGACAATGGAAAGTTACCTGAAAAAAAAAATGAAAAATACACAAATACCATAGGACTTGGTATATTGTGAAATATATGGACTATTCAGATATCCAGTGGTAAGCATATCATTGTATAAAAGTGCAGCCTTTCACTGAATCCAAACTTCACAAAACAAATCTCCTTAATAAAAGGATTTGTTCTGTAAAACTTGAACTCAGTCAAAAGGCTGCACCCAAGGACGTAGAAGGCCACATGTGGCCTCAAGGCTGCAGGTTCCCAACCCCTGGTCTGGGGTATGTGCTAGTTCATTTCTCTTTGAGATTACCCTCCCTCTTCTCTGAACACACACACACACATACACACATTATATGTATACATATACATATACAAACATTTTAAAGTAACTAGTTATTTATATGTTGTCTTCCATATTATGGGAATAACATGGAAGACTGGGAGCTTCTTTAGACCAGAGACTATTCTGGCCTCTCTTTATATCCCTAGCAGTTAGCACAATGTCCTATAAGTGACTAATCAACACTTGTTCAGTGACTAGCACATTTGAAAATGTCTTTGACATGAAAATAAAATGACATTCATAAAACTATTTTAATTAAATAAAGGTAATTACTGAAGCTATGCTCACCAAAGCCATCATATTATTTAAAACAATGTCCCGAATAATAATGATAACAGTTATAAAGCATTTTAAAGCTGACAAACTGCTTTTGTCACAAATGCCCTGTGAAGTGGGTAATGTAGATGAGGAAACAGAAACTTAGAATGTAACTTGTCCAAGGCCACCTTAAGACATTTACTTTTTTTTCCTTGGAGAGGTGGGAAACTATGGGCACAGAATGCCACATACACCATTAGAGGTGGCTGCTTTGTTTGCTTAACTGTTTTTTTCTTTGATATTATAAAAGGCTCATTCACTGAGTGAGATATGTGCCTTTCCCTAGGAGATTACCTTCATCTACTCTGTGGATGTGTGTGAATTTAAAATCAGGTCTCCTGATGCCAGTCTCTACACTAAAAATTGGAAATTAGGCTTGAGAATTTGGACAGCATCTCTTGCTATCTAACTCAAAAAAAAAGCTACAATGTTTCAGCTTTTAAAAATATTATGTATTTCTTTTCTGTCATCGTGGATTTCTTGAAATGTCCCTATGCCTAGATTAGATGGTAAATCATTCTATCTACAGTTTTGTTTAAAAAAAAAAATCTTAGGCTACTTCTATTTATGGCCACCAAATGGGATAAGAGGATGATGGATCTGATCATTTGGGTCATCTTCATTGCTGATATATATTACCACAGGAATGCTTCACATCCATCATTAAATAAGCAAAAATGATCAAAACAAGCAAATGCTATAGTCCTATCATTTTCTGAGCCTACACCTGGGCTCATGTGAAAGACAAACTGCACAGAGGAATTGGAATGGGGCTGCTGCTTATCATGCAGAAACATTGCTTTATTACATACTTCATATTTATGGCCATTTAAGTAAAAGAACCCTATTCTGCATGATAAATTAGAAATGCATAATGCATACTACAGCATTTCCTTTTATACAATGATATGCTTACCACTGGATATCTGAATAGTCCATATATTTCACAATGTACTAAGTCCTATGGTATTGGCGTATTTTTCATTTTTTTTCAGGTAATTTTCCATTGTCTTATGAATGACAACATGAGAGGAAAACCCACCAACTAAAAGGAACACACTGGAGGTGTGTGTGCTACACTGAATTTTGAATATTTTGATTCTATGAAAGGTCTATTTTCAGCAAAAAAAAAAAAATTATAAAAAAATAATCTAGCAATTAAGGTCTCAAATACGAAGACTTTTAAATTATTTATTAATTACTTATCAATATCAATTATTTTTCAATGAACCAAATCTGTTTTCTCTCCCTCTTCTCTAACCTTTGCCCCTTGGGGGGGGAGAAGAAAAATAAAATCTTATAACAAATATTCTTTCATGAGTAATTTCAATGCCGCAGGTTCCCCACCCCTGCTCCAGGCTATCAGTGAGTCTTTGTAACATTGGAAAAAAGTTAAGTAAAATTAACTAACAAAACAACTATGTTTGACAATGTAGTTAGCCTTCTGTCCACAGAGTCCCTCACCTCTCCAAATAAGAACATATATTTCTTAGTCTCTTTCTAGGGCTAAGATTTGACATTAGAATTACAAAGTAGTTTAAAAATTACTTTTTAACTTCTCCTAACTCATTCCACTCGAATCACTCATGGAAATATATAAATTAAACCTGATACCAGAGTAATCATGAGACACACCTTTGAAACAAACAAAAACATAAGGGACACTGAGATTCCATCTAGTCCATTAAAAATACTGAATCTACTGCCCTCTGTGAGGTGTTTGATAAGAGAAGCTTCATTAACCTGAGAAATTTGTAATATAATTTATAATATAATATTTATACATTTATATTCATAATTTATTTATATATTATATTATATTTATCATATAATTTATAATATAATATAATAACCTCTTGCCTTAAGAGTTTTGAATCCTTCCTACTCCATCTCTAAAGGGAATGAACTTGGAGTTGTTAAATTCCCTTTCACACACAACCTGAACCATTAAAATAATTTATACAGGGGTTGAGGACAAAATCTAGATTCTTTATTCCTCCATGGCATGGTTCAATTCCTTGCTTCCTCAACCACTGTGGCATTACATACTGAAGCATCTCACCAGGAAGCAAGGAAGTTCCCCCTTCTCTGCTACAAAGTTCCTTCCAGGAATTCTCTTCTCTTTAAGAGGCTCAATGAGATATCAATGAGATTGTCCTAGTACGTGTCTTCTAATTCTCTCAGGTAGGTTGTCTGTAGGTTTGGCCATACTCTCTAAGGAGGTGGGTGAAGAGATATATAATTTAACTAAAAACAAAGGCTCATGTCTCTGTAAGCTCATTGAATTTTAGCCTTTTATATATCAAAATACTCAAGATATTGGATAAAAAAGCTTTCATTCAAAATTCAAAACTCGAGTCTCTCTCTCTCTCTCTCTCTCTCTCTCTCTCTCTCTCTCTCTCTCTCTCATACACACACATGCACACACACATAATTTATTTTCTATTCTTCCTGGTGCCTTCATCATCCATTTTATCTCCATGCAGTGAGAAATCACATAGAACTCTAACCATTCAGCCAGCACATATAAACAAGCAAGTCTATTCACGCTGATTTTAAAAATTCCATCCCACCTTCCATTAGGGCCCATAAGTCTTTCATCATGGTACAATTAGTTATTCAGGTCATGACTTGGGTTTGGTTTGCTTTCCAATTTTGTTTAATTCTTCTTTTAGAGGAAAAGAATAGTCACTGGATAAAGCAGTATAGTTGGAGAGTAAGCTAATTACTGAGGTGTGCCAAATAAAGCACAGTTATTTGAAATATCTGCTAGAGAGTGAGTTGGAATCATCACTCTTATTTCAGTTATAAAATCCAAGCTGGCAAGAGGCTGCCACAACACTAATGACAGCCAGTTGCCTAATTACTTCAGCAGCAGAGTCTCTCCAATTTATTAAAGCAAAAAGAGTCATAAGTTGCGAACCTGGGGCAGCAAATAGCTTGCAATTAAAAACCTGTTAAAAAGAATGGATAGCATTTAATAATATAGAGGCCCAAGCAGATGTATTCAAATATTGTTGTGTTTTATCCATGAACCTAAATATGCAAGTGATGTACAGGGAATTAAAAAAATATTAAATTAAAGCTATGTGCTGGCATGAAATATTAAATGAGCTCTCCTAAATTATAGTGTCTACTTTTGACTCAACAATGAAACATTGCTAGTAGGAGATATATGTATATATGAATATATATATATATGTATATATATATATATATACATGTGTGTATATATATATATATATATTTTTTTTTCTGAATAAACTAAGTGACTTTCATTTCATTCATATGCTGGTTGTTTACATATGTCCCTTTTGCTGTGTTTTATGGGGGGAGGGAAATCATTGAATTTGTTGTTTTGACCCAAGCTATGTGGTTCAGTGGATAGAGTGCTGGGTCTGGAATCAGGAAGACTCATTTTCCTGAGTTCAGATCTAGCCTCAGGCACTTACTTGCTGTGTGACCCTGGGCAAGTCACTTAACCCTATTTACCTCAGCTCCTCATCTGCACAATGAGCTGGGGAAGGAAATGGCAAACCACTCTAGTATCTTCCCCAAGAAAACCGCAATATGGGGTCACAAAGAGTCTACCAGACTGAATGACTCAATAGAAACAAAGAAAAAGACAATGGTAAAGTGATGAGGGCTTTAATATAGTGTTCCATATTTAAATAGAGTTGATTGTACTTGTAGTCCTTCAAGAGTACAGAAACAAGGGAAACTTGGCAGCTAATTGCCAAAGTTAATTAGTTTAAATAGGAGGCTAACAGAATCGAATGTTTTTGTGAGTTCCTCTCCATCTTCCACCTTCTCCTTCCCCGCTGCAAACTTGCACTAGTGTTCCAGACTATTTCTCTTCCCCACTGCCCAAGTGAAGGGATACTTTTTCCTGTGTGCCCTAAACATGGTTTGTGGCATGTGATTCAACTAGGAAAAAATTCCTATTTATATGTCTGGTGTTCATTTCTCTCAGGGACAAGTGATTTCTGAAACAACTGATATCATCCACTTTGAAACTTGTCTTTTTTTCTTAATTACTTATCTTCAGTGTGAGGTCTTTTGCATTAGATGCAAATTTTGCTTTTTGTAAATTTCATTGATAGGAGTAATAACCCCAATTACAGGATATGTTGCATAGACATATACACCCCTAACGAAGGCTTTCTGATACATCTGAATGGATTCCACCAATTGCCTAATGGTGACAAATCTGGAAGCACCAACAGTTACTGGGGTGATGTGATAGAATAATCTTACGTCACCAAAATATACCTCAGGCTCACTAATAGTAGTTAAGAAAAAGACAAAAACGACAACTTTTATGTGAATTTCATTTGAAGCTAATAGTTTAATCAGCTAAGATAGCTAAGCTTCCTCTAGCTAAGGGTAAGAAAGAAGGAATATTTTAAAATCAAATTCAATTGCTATTTGACTTTGATTCTTAAGTTATTAAAGGGTTTATAGTTAGTAAAAAATGTTGGGGGTGGTACGGAGGCAAGACGGCAGTGTAGGAACAGGGACCTGCTTTAGTTCTCCCCTCAAACCCCTCAAAATACCAGTAAAAATGTCTCTAAACATATTCTGCAGCAGCAGAAGCCACAAAATGAATGAGTGAAATAGATTTCCAGCCTAGGATAATCTGGAAGGCTATCAGAAAGGGTCTATTGCACTAGGCTAGGAGTAGAGCATAGCCCAGCATGGGTCATGATGGCACAGACAGGGCTGGACCAGACCTCAGGGCACTGAATCACTGGCAGCTGCTGCAGTTTCCAGAGTTCTCAACCCACAAACACCAAAGATAGCTTTGAAGGTCAGTAGGAGAGGTTTCTCACCTGGGTGAGAGAGGACCATGGTCTGGCACCAGTCCCATGGCAGCAGCAGCCACTGCCACAGTGACAGCTGCTTCTGGAGCTCTCAGCTTACAGACAGTGGGGGAATTGAGCAGCTGATCTGGATCATAGTCCTAAGTGGTGGTCCTGGGGTGAAGAGGAGTGCTGGTGTGGTGGAGCTTGTGGCAGCTGTGGAAAAGGAATCCTTCTCACAGTTCCAAAGCAGAAAAGAGTTCTTGTGGTTGCTCACAGAACAGAACACAGGCCAGGAGAGCAGTAAAAACCTCTCTTTTGATCATACCACTTTTGAAGAAGTGAGAATTTACAGGTCCCTAGTGATATCTCTGAAAACAGCTGCACAAAACCCCTGAAACTTGGGGCAGTATTCCCTCCAGTTAACAAAGAGCTCAAAAGTCAAATAACTGGCTGGGGAAATGAGCCAATGAGGGAGGGGGATAAGACTATAGAAGATTACTTTCTTGGTGAAAATGTATTTTCTTACGTCTTTGGAGATGTAGAAGATCAAAACATACAACCAGAGGAAGACAACAAAGTCAAAGCTCCTACATTCAGAGCTTCCAAGAAAAATATCATATGGTTTTGTTGTACCGAGAGCAAGTGAGACATGCCACAGAGTATAAGTTTTAAATGGAGAATTTATTAGCCAGTGTCCATTCAGGGGCAATTAAAAGCCCAAATCAAAATGGCCCCGAGTTGGAGTGAAGAAGTAGTATTTATACAGAAAATCTAGGTACAATGGTTAATTATCTCTTGAAACTTACATATGTTATTTTTAGCAGGCTTGGCAAGTCTTTGTTATTTCACTTTTATGATCATGATACATGAAGAGGAACCTCCTGAATAGATTGTAAATACAGCATATCCCACAACATGTCTCATAAGATAAAAATAAGGAACAGTCACATAATTCAAGAGAATGTCTAGGGCTGAGGCCTTCATCCTTCAAGGCCATAGGCAGACCAAGGGATGCTCCAGCTGGGTTTGTTGACAAAAGATAGAGACATCTCTCAGCCTGCTCAGGAAACAGAAAGAGATTGCTAGCATCAGGCTCCTCACCTGGCCAACCAGTCCACACTCCCCAGAACAGTCATGGGGCCGAAGGACACCCGCTGAGTGTCAAATGACAGGAACTAAGTCTGTTTTTCTTTAGTTAGGGGCTGGGGGCAGGGTTCTCCTTAGCAATAACTCATTTCTCTAGCACCACAGTTTCAGGCCATGGAAGAGCTCAAAAATAATTTTGAAAATCAAATAAGAGAAATAAAGGAAAAATTGGGAAGAGAAATGAGAGTGATTCAAGAAAATCATGAAAAACAAGTTAACAGCTTGCTAAAGGAGACCTAAAAAATGCTGAAGAAAATAACTTTAAAAATAGACTAACCCAAATGGCAAAGGACGTTCATAAAGAAAATAAGGAGAAGAATACCTTAAAAAGCAGAACTGGCCAAAAGGAAAGGGAGGTCCAAAAGCTCACTGAAGAAAATAATTCCTTAAAAATTAAAAGGGAGAAAATGAAAGCTAAGGACTTTACGAAAAATCAAGAAATTATAAAATGAAACCAAAAGAATGAAAAAATAGAAGACAATATGAAATATCTAACTAGGAAAAAAAACTGACCTGGAAAATAGAGCCAGAGAGATAATTTTAAAATTATTGGCCTACCTGAAAACCATGATCAAAAAAAAGAGCCTAGATGTCATCTTTCAAGAAATTACCAAGGAAAACTATCCTGATATTCTAGAACCAGAAGGTAAAATAGAAATGGAAAGAATCCACCAATCACTTCCTGAAAGAGATCCCAAAATGAAAACTCTTAGGAATATTGGACCCAAATTCCAGAGTTCTTAGGTCAAGGAGAAAATATTACAAGCTGCTAGAAAGAAACAATTCAAGTATTTTGGAAACACAATCAGGATAACACAAGATTTAGCAGCTTTTCCACTAAGGGGCCAAAGGGCTTGGAATATGATATTTCAGAGGTCAAAGGAGGTAGGATTAAAACTAAGAACCACCTACTGAGCAAAACTGACTACAATACTTCAGGAGAAAAAATGTAATTTCAATGAAATAGAGGACTTCCAAGCATTCTTACTGAAAATACCAGAGCTGAATAGAAATTTTGGCTTTCAAATACAAGAATCAAGAGAAACATGAAAAGGTAAACAGGAAACAGAAGCCATAAGGGATTTTTGAAAGTTGAACTATTTACATTCCTACATGGAAAGATGAAAATTGCAACTCATGAGACCTTTCTCAGTATTAGGGTGCTTAGAGCAAATCCATATACATATACGTATACGTATGCCTATACATATTACATATGTACATATACATATACATATGTATGCCTATACATATATGTATATGTATACCTATACGTATATGTACACATACACGTGTGTGTATACACACATATATATGTATATGTGTATGTATATATGTGTGTTTGTGCATGTTTATCTATGTATTTATATGTACATATGTGTGTATGTATGTGTATGGGTTTTTGTAGATACAAGGCACAAGGTGAGCTGAATATGAAGGGATGATACCAAAAAATAAAATTAAGTCTTGAGAGGTAATCTCCCAGTTTATTCTCTTATGGAAGTGAGAAAGGGAGAAAGAGAAAAGGGGAGGTAGAATGTAGTAAATCATCTCACATTAAAGGGACAAGAAAGAGCTTTTACAATGGAGGGGAAGAAGGAGAGGTGAGAGGGAATAAGTGAGCCTTACTCTCATTGGATTTGCCTTAAGGAGGGAATAACACGTGCACTCACTTGGGTATGGAAATCTATCTTACTCTACAGGAAAGCAGGGGGGAAAGGGTAAAAGAGGGGGGATAATAGAAGGGACATCAGATTCGGGGCAGGGATAATCAGAAGCAAACACTCTTGTGGAGGGACAGGTCAAAGGAGAGAACTGAATAAATGGAGGGCGGGACAGGATAGGGGGAAATATAGTTAGTCTTTCACAACATGACTGTTTCGGAAGTGTTTTTCATGACTTCACTTGTATAATCTATATCAAATTGCTTACTTTCTCAGTGAGGGTGGGTGTGGAGGGAGGAAGGGAGAGAATATGGAACTCGAGCTTTAAAACGAATGTTAAAAATTGTTTTTACATGAGACTGGGAAATAAGATATACAGGTAACGGGGCATAGAAATCTATCTTTCCCTATAGGATATTAGAAAGGAAGGGAATAAAATAAGGGGGCAGGTGATAGAAGGGAGGACAGATTGGAGGAAGGGGTAATCAGAATATCCACTGTCCTGGAGTGGGGAGGAGGGGAGAGATGGGAAGAAACTTTGAAATTCAAAATCTTTTGGAAGTGAATGCTGAAAACCGAAAATAAATAAATTAATAAAAAAAATTTAAAAAAAGAAAAATGTTAACAATCATGATATTTTGTCTCTCATGACTTCTAGAAATTGATCTTGTTTTATACCAGAGCTTAAACACAATTTCTTTCTTTCTGGTTTCTTATCTTCTAGTCAAGAGCTTCTAAGTTAACTTCAGGATCATTAAGAAAAATCCAAGAAGGCATAGAGCCTTTCAAGGAATCAGTAGGCCCTTCATGGTTGCCTAGGATTTCAAGGCTTTCTTGACATTACAGTGATATCCAACAGTTTTTCATTTGAAGGACATAATGTTGCTCCAGTTCATCTTCAGTTAAGTATAAGCTTCTTCAGTGGAGATACAATTGTGTCACATTTTTTTTTAATAGATTGACTCCATCAAAATACAACAATGAACATATGTTATTGTATTCTTAAAATCTCTAAGAAAATACTAGTATTGGCATAAAATTTCAGCATTACCATAAAGCTACACTTTCCTGAGAATTCCAAAAAAATCGTTGTTCAGATTTATTTGCTGTATTAGTGACATCACTTTCTAGATTTGACTATCAAGTTAAAACTTTAAAATGGATTTGAAAACAACTCAGTTTGAGATAGAATTTGAATTTATTTATGGAAATTATAAAGCAGAATTTATATTATCCCTATTGTGATATTTTGCTTATTTTAGAAGGAAAAAGATAACTGTTAGGAAGTTGTTTTGAAAATACTTTATTTAGACTATTTTAGAGGTATCTGGAACCTCTCTTTATAACCTTCCTAAACTCTTAAAAGTAAGTTAAAAAATAATCCAACTATAACTTGGCTTGGGAGTTTATGTCAGCTGTTATACAGTAGTTTCAAGGTAGTTGCATAGTACTTAAAGACATTCCATAATGAAATAAGATTCTTATTAAGATCATTTTTCTGCAACATGCTTTTTGCATAGAAAATTCTGGAAAGTCTACTAGAAAAGTTACTGTACTGATGAATTACTTCAGGGTACTGTAATTCAGTGAAATGTGTGTGTGTGTGTGTGTGTGTGTGTATGTGTATAATACAAATCCCTCTGTGTATATATGTATATGTATATATATACGTACATGTATGTATATGTTTGTTTATATGTGTTTGTGTGTGTATTCATTTCCATAAGGAACTATTTTCCATGTAAATCTCTATGCATTGAATTTTAATATCTAATACCATACTTTAGAGTTAGGATCATAGATTTAGTGCTCAGGGGGAACTCAGAGATTAGCTGTTTTTTCATTACCAGATATATTTTCTATCCTATCTCCTCTGATTATTACACTCTCAATAGTCTTTAAGTCCTTCATGTTCTGCTTAAGATGTTGGGATGGTTTTGCAGTTGAATTTTGACCAATGTTTTATAGGAAAAAAATTACGCCTTGCTGATATGGGTCACACACAGGGGACTTGACCCACATTTTAAGAAGCACTGAAGGGGTCATGAGTGGAAAAAGTTTAAGAAGCCATGAAATAATAAAAGCTAATTAAAAACAAACAAACAAACAAACAAACAAACAAACAAACAAACAAACAAGCTTGGTGTTGTTGGACAAAGCACCATTTAAAAAAATAGTCAGAGGACCTAGCTTCAAATCCTAACTCTGTTAATTGGACTACTTCAATATTCCAATTAACACAAAATTCTTCATTTATGAAATCACATTGTTGGAGTATATTATTTTGGGCCCTTCCTGGTTTTTAAACTATAATTAATTTTATTTAATGTTTTTCTTAGTTTTCAACATAGATTTCCAAAAGATTTTGAGTTACAAATTTTCTCCCCATTTCTACCTTTCCCCCACCCCAAGACGACATCTATTCTGATTGCTCCTTTCCCCAGTCTGTCCTCCCTTCTGTCACCTGTCTCTCCCTCCCATCCCCATTACCCTTACTTTCTTGTAGGGCAAGATAGATTTCTGTACACCATTGCCTATATATCTTATTTCCCAGATGCATACAAAAACAGCTTTTTTTGAGCATTTGTTTTAGAACTTTGAGTTCCAAATTCTCTCCCTTTTTCCTTCCCCACCTAGTCTCCTTGAGAAGGCAAGCAATTCAACATAGGCCACACATATGTCATTATGCAAAACATTTCCATAACAGTCATGTTGTGAAAGACCAACTATATTTCCCTCCATCCTCTCCGGTCCCCCTTTATTCCATTTTCTCCCTCGACCCTGTCCCTTTTCAAAAGTCTTCACTTTTGATTACCTCCTCCTCTGATCTGCCCTCCCTTCCATCATTGCCCCTCTCTTATCTCCTTCCCCACTACTTTCCTGTAGGGTGAGATATCCAACTGAGTGTGTATGTTATTCCTTCCTTAAGTCAAATCTGATGAGAGCAAGATTCACTCATTCCCTTTCACTTGCCCCCTCCTCCCTTCCAATAGAACTGCCTTTTCTTGTCACTTTCATGTAAGATAATTTACCCCATTCTATCTCTCCCTTTCTCCTTCTCCCAATATATTCCTCTCTCACCCCTTAATTGTACTTATGTATGTATGTATGTATTTATCTATCTATCCATCTATTTCATTTATTCATTCATTTATTTATCTATTTTATTTATGTGTTTGTTTATTTATTTACTTTTAGATATCATCCCTTCATATCAACTCACTCTTTGTCTATATATACGTATATTCCCTTCAACTACCCTAATACTTAGGAAGTTTTCATGAGTTATAAGTATCATCTTTCCATGTAGGAATGTAAATAAAACAGTTCAACTTTAGTAAATCCCTTATGATTTCTCTTTTCTTTTTACCTTTTTATGGTTCTCTTTATTCTTGTGTTTGAAAGTCAGTTTTTCTATTCAGCTATGGTCTTTTCATTGAGAAAGCTTGAAAGTCCTCTATCTTATTGAAAATCCGTATTTTGCCCTAAAGTATTATACTTAGTTTTGCTGGGTAGGTAAGTCTTGGATTTACTCCTAGCTCCTTTGACCTCCAGAATATTACATTCCAAAACCTTTGATCCCTTAATGCAGAAGCTGCTAGATCTTGTGTTATACTGATTGTGTTTCCACAATACTCAAATTGTTTCTTTCTGGCTACTTGCAATAATTTCTCCTTGACTTGGGAACTCTGCAATTTGGTGACAATATTCCTAGAAGTTTTCTCTTTGGGTTCTTTTTTCAAAAGGCTGTCGGTGAATTCTTTCAATTTCTATTTTACCCTCTGGTTATAGAATATCATGGCAGTTTTCCCTGATAATTTCTTGAAAGATGATATCTAGGCTCTTTTTTTTGATGACTACCTGGCTTTCAGGTAGTCCAATAATTTTTAAATTATCTCTCCTGGATCTATTCTCCAGGTAAGCGGTTTTTCCAATGAGATATTTCACATTGTCTTCCATTTTTTCATTCCTTTGGCTCTGTTTTATTATTTTTTGATTTCTCATAAAGTCATTATCTTCCACTTTCTCCATTCTACTTTTTAAGGTGGTATTTTCTTCAGTGGTCTTTTGGACCTGCTTTTCCATTTGGCTAATTCTGCCTTTTAAGGCATTCTTCTCCTCATTGGCTTTTTGGAGCTCTTTTGCCATTTGAGTTAGTCTATTTTTTAAGGTGTTGTTTTCTTCAGTATTTTTTTGGCTCTCCTTTAGCAAGTCAAGGACTTGTTTTTCATGATTTTCTTGCATAATTCTCATTTCTCTTCTCAATTTTTCCTGTTCTTCTCTTCCTTGATTTTCCAAATCATTTTTTGAGCTCTTCCATGGCCTGAGAATAATTCTTTTTTTTTTTCTTGATGGATTTTGATGCAGGCTCTTTGACTTTGTTGACTTCTTCTGGCTGTATGTTTTGGTCTTCTTTGTCACCAAATAAAGATTCTATAGTCTTAGTCCTTTTTCGCTGCTTGCTCATGTTCCCAGCAAACTACTTGACTCTTGAGCTTTTTATCAGGGTATGACTGCTGTCAGAATAAAGAGCGCTTTTTCCAAAGCTTCACGGGTCTTGCACTGCTATTTTCATAGCTACTTCTACGCAGCTTCTCTGCCACACCAGTGCTCCTCCTCTCACAAGAGCCGCCAACCAGAATGGAGACCCAGATCCAAGGAGGGCAAAGTAAGAGAACCCTGCTTCTGCTCTAGCAAAGCACTGCTTGCATTCCCCCTCTGATCAGCCACTAGATTCCTCCCACCAGGTGGGCCTGGGGCTGAAAGCAACCACAGCTGGAGCTCTGGAAACAGCCCCCTGTCTTCCTGCTGCTGCTGCCACATCACCTCTACCATTGGGGCTGAGGCTGGACAATGCACTTCTCTCACCCAGATCCAGCAGTTTTCCCACTGACCCGCTAAGTTGTCTTTGGCTCTTTCGGGTTCAGAAGTCTGATAACTGCCACGGCTCAGTGATTCATGGCCCTAAGGCCTGCTACACCCGATCTCCTCAGCACTCGGTCTGTCCTGGCATGGCCCACAATGGTCTGTGTTATGCTCCCAGTACAGTGCAATAGACCCTTCCAAGTGACCATCCTGGCCTTTTTGGGCTGGAAACCTGCTTCCCTCTATTATTTTGTGGGTTCTATAGCTCTGGAATTTGTTCAGAGCCATTTTTACAGGTGTTTGGATGGATTTGGGGGAGAACTTAAGTGAGCCCCTGTTTTCCAGCTGACATCTTGGCTACACCCCTGGTTTTCATTCTATAAGGCTAGCATGCGAACATTACCAATTCCTAATCTGTATGTGGTCAATTGCAATTTTATGTATCTTTTCTAATAAAAATATTTGTTCATTTCATCTTCAGTTCTCTAGGATATAGTAGTAATTTTATTTTCCTCAACCAATTAATAGAATGCTAGAGTTGGAAGGGACCTTAGAGATAATCTAATCTAGTACTTTTCTCTTCTGCCAGGTGAAATCAGTCCTCTATTTTGTTAATCTTTCCTTGATGTATATCTCTTCTTTCTATGAGGATTACCTTCAAATTTTGTCCAGGATTGCCTTTGTCCACTCACTGGATCATACAGTGATTCCTATCTGTATTTCAATATACCAACACTTAGATAGATCTATGATCTAAATGACATTCTCCAATGTTGTAGATTACAACCTTTTCATTCTTTGAAACTCTTGTCTATATTCTATAAATTCACCATATGTAGATTCCTCTAACATGTTGCCCTTTCTCTAGATCTCTTGAAATTATATGGGTAGCAATTAAACTGTGCATCAGTTTTCCCTCACCTTCATTCCCAGAACAACCTTTATTTTCTAGTTATAGATTTCTGATCATGTATTTTGCATTGTTTTACCTGTGCATTTCTTCCTTGGTAATATTCCAAAGCCTCTTCATGCCCTCTATTCATCTCTTCCCTGAACTTTGTTTGACCTACAACTTTGATTCTTCCAAAGCCCTGGTATTACATCATTCACAGCCATATAGCATAACCAGATTGATCTTTAAGATTATGCAAACACTCACATAAATATGGCCTTTATGTTCTTTACAAATTTAATGAGCTCCCATTCAATTTTTTTTCATAGAAGTTGTCAGTAAAATATTAGACTTTTAAAAAAATCATGTTTGAGAACAACCTTGTTATGTTTCCTATAGATGAGAAGCCATAGAATACATGTGAAGGAATGCATAAATATAAATAAATATCCCCCTTCTTTCCTGCCTTCTTAATGAAAAGGATTAGAAGGATATTGAGTCTACTAGCCACAAGAAATAAACCAGATTAAGTCACATGAATTTAAACTAAAAATAGAGTCAAATAGAAGTCATCGATAATTTACTTATAGCTTATCACTAGTACTATGACCTTCTTAGGGACCTCTAATTACAAATGCTGCATTTTGGCTCAGTGTTTCCTGTCTTTCCAGTAGTGGCAAGTGTAAGGTTATTTCAAAAGAACAGAATTGAGATTTCTTGCTTTATAACTAATTAGCATTAGCAAGTTCCAGTCTCATAGCAACCCAGATCTGATGATGAACACCTGCCAGCCCAGATGGTTTAGGGAGGAATTTTTTAGTTAAATAGAATAAAGTTCTGTTGTTGAGTTGTCCAAGCTATTATTTAAAAAGACATTTTGCAAGAATTTTAAAAAGCTATTATCATGAAATCTTAACAAGTGGTTCCAAAGTTTTCATGTTCAACTACCATCACTTCTGGTCCCTCAGCTTTTTTTTTTTTTATGACTCTATAAACAATGCCTAGATCTTGTGCCTCATTCTAGCTATACAATATTACAAACGATATTGAATTTCACTGGCCATGGAAATGCCAGCTTAGAGGAATCAATAGCATCTGTGCAATTCCCAAACACGTGCTTTTATTTTCATATCATCTTTTAAATAAATTCCATCCATGTTTCTACCAGCAATACTGACTGGTACCTAAAAATGTTCTAAGTAAAACATTTGGGAGGTATCGAGATAGCTATTTTAGTCCACTGACTCTGAACTCCCCCAGCTTTGGAGGGGTCAATAATCTTCCTTTATTCTAGTCTATTCTTCTCCAGAGGGTTTGCTGATAATGAGAGCACCAAGTCCTACATCATTCCTTAACCACCCTTCTAGCAGGGGCAGGTGAGAATACAGTAAGAGCTACAATTCCTGTGGAATCCCCTAAGGCTCAATGGGAGCTGGTTGAGGCAAACACAGATTCCCTCAAGCCTTGATGAGGCCTATCAAGACATACACAGCATTACACTGTTGTATTCCCTTATGGGTTCCCCTCTCACTGACCAATGTCCACTTGCTTTATAGGGCAACAGACAAATAAGGCATATTGCCAGCAACAACCTCAGAGGTTAACTTTAGTAATTTCGTCAATCAGCACGAGGTAGTAAAAATCGTATTATGTCGCCCCATATCTCACTGTGCCAGCGTGGTGAAGGTGTTTACAGCCTGGGAAATATTAAATAGAGTCCTTGAAACTATCCCCTAAAAAGAATGATAAAATCCTCCTTACTTACAGTGGTCTACTGGCCAGATTCACAGAGAGATCATTCATAAAGCTGCAACTGAGAGATATCCTTTGTTCCCATTGTCTTTCCTTATAAAATCTTCTGAAGATTACTTGTCTCCTAAAGATATTTTCTATGCAACCTTGGGCAAACCACCTTTTTGCTTAATTTAAGTTTCCTCCTGTGTAAACAATAGCTTCCTAATCCCTATTTCCTGAGTAAGCAGACCTTTATCTCAAAGATAAACGATGAAGGAAAGGCCCTAGACCTACCTGCTTACCAATATAAAGATCTCATCACTTTCTAATCTTCTCATGTAAGCTTCTTGTCCTCTGGAAACATTTATTCAGTTCACTCCTACTTCCTCATCTCCTCTCTCTTTCCTAGAGAGCAGTTTATCTTCTCCAGGTGTCTTACTAATTTTGTTCTACCTGCCTCAGTCTGAGGAGAAACTTCAAGAGCTATTCCAATTTCACGAAGTAAAATGATATAGAAGCACAAGCTTCATTTGTAAAATGCTTTGTAGACATATAAAGACTGTATAAAGTGAATCATTAATGTTAAAAGCATACACAAGTATGTTTTCTAAAGTATGTGTGCATTTCATATAAAACCTTGAGTTCAATACTGAAAGTAGATGAATAAATCCCCACATTATTCTGGGAAAAAATGCAAATATGTCCTAAAATCCTGACATTATTAATGAAAAACTCAACCTTTTTAAAGCTTTGCCTTCACAAAGTCCTTGTTCATTGCTTTATTGCCTTGCGGAGATGAACCTGGGTTCACTAAGTCTGTGCCAGTGGAGGATAGTTTCTAGTAGGCCCCAGAAAGAGAGAGATTTCAATTATGACTAGTAACAGATTGACTTTGTTTTCTGAAGACCTGCCTAGCTAATAACATGACACATCATCAGAAGACTGACCACTTGGTGATGATTTCTTTCTGGCCATGGCAACCCATGAAATAAATGTAAATAATGAGGGCTTTTGTAGTACCCTTTCACTTATTCAGTAATAGTTGCAAAGTGATGGGAAATAGTGTAAATGATGCTAAGCATCATAGAGGTTTTACATCATCAGTAAACTTTAATTTAACTATTGGTATTCTAAATATGAAATCCTTGTCCAATATGGTCCAGTTTGACCAATAATGGATATATTGCTAGAGGAGCTGAATCTGATTACTCTTGACAATCTCTTCATTCTTGATAGATAAACATAAATACAAACATACACACACACAGCCCCCCTTCCTCCCCTCATATACACGGGCATTTCCTTACTCCAACCAAGTTAACTACTCTATAAGTTTTCCCAGTCCATTTTTCTATGCCAACATGTCTCTCATGTACTTTCTCACTATTTTTTGATTGTTCCATGAGTACTGGCTATTATCATCTTCCATACAGACATGCTCATGTAGCCCTTATCCTATAAAAATCCTAACTGGATCAGTCCTTCCCTACTTGCCATCATCCCTCCTCCCATTTATAGTTCAACACATAAAGCAGGTCATCTATAATAGGTGCTTTCATTGGAGTCCTGCTTCTCTCCTCATCACTTTACTGAAATTGTTCACTCCGAATTTACTAATGTTCTCTTAATTCCTAAGTCTAATGACCTTTTATCAATCTTCATCCTTCTTGATTGCCCTCAGGCTTTTGACACTCTCAATAACTCTCCTCTTTGATACCCTCTTAACTCTTGATTTTCATGACACTGTTCATTCCTGGTTGTCTTTCTACCTGTCTGACCATTCCTTCTCAGTCTTCTTTGTTGGATATTCATCCATTCCATAGTCACTAACTGTGTGGGGGGAGTACCCCCAAACTCTGGTATGATCTTTTCTCCTTCCTCTATATTATTTCACTTGGTGATCTCATCAATCCCCATAAATTCAATTATCATCTCTACTCATTGACTCTCAAATCTATTTGTCCAGCTCTAACCTCTTTCCTGAATCCCAATCTTGCATCACAAACTGTCCATAAGACATCTTGAACTGGATGTTCTAGAGAAATCTTAAATTCAACATATTCAAAACTGAACTCACTATCTTCCCACCCCAAATGTTCTTCTCTTCCTAACTGCCCTATTACTATCAAGGGCACCACCATCATCTTAGTCACCCAGGTTTGTAACCTAGTCATCATCTTTTACTCCTCACTCCCCCTCCATTTCCAATTAATGGCCAAATCCTATCATATTTACCTTTGTAACTTCTTTCATACACCCCACTTTCCCCCCACTGACAATGTGATAGCACCAGTTCAAGGTCTCATCATTTCACATCAGGAATATTGCAAAAGCTTTGGGGTTGGTCTGCCTGCCTCAAGTCTCTCCCTGCTCCAATCCACCCTGTGTCTGATATATTATCCCATTTCCCCATCAATAAACTGCACTCCTACCTCTTACTCCCAGGATCAAATATAAAATCCAAATACCCTGCAATCCAATGAGAATGTCTCCTTGAGCAAGACACTCTATCTCTTGTCCCCAGGTATTTTCAGTGGCTGTTCCCTATTTTTTCACTTCCCACTAGATCAAATGCCTTCTTTTGCATCGTTTTTAGGTTACCTTTCTTTTTATGACCAATGATCCTTATATATTTTGTAGACACATGAGGTCATGATACTCAACACTATCCCTCTTCTGGATAATATACCTTATTATTATTGGTCCATTTATATGAATATTCTGCATCCTTTACCCTTCTTTCTATTTCTTAACAACTTTGCCTATGTGGATAGATTCATGTGGACAGTTTTCAACTACTTCTTATGTTTTTACCTTAAGAAAATCTTTATCAGACCTTTTCTTCAGCCAACTATATATTTTAGTGGCCTTCTTTAGGACTATAACTGAGACCAGTGCATAGTGCTGGGCCTGGAGTCAAGAAAGCCTGATTTCAAATTCAGCCTCAGACACTTACTTGCTGTGTGACTCTGGGCAAGTCACTTAAACTTAGCTGCCTCAGTTTCCTGAACAGTAAAATGAGGATACTTATAACCTGTGCATCTGAGGGTTGTTGTTAGACTCAAATGAGATGTTATTTGTAAAGTGTCTGACATAAAATGGTCACATAAGAAATAATACTTCCCTTATTCACCTTGCATATTTAGTCCCTGTCACAGTCATTTGTTCTTTTAGTTTCATAGATTTAAAACTGGGAAGGGACCTCAGAAATGATCAGTTCAATCCTTTCATTTAACAGATGAGTAAACTGAGACTTAGGGAGATTAAGTTACGTAGGGTGATACAAATATACATTTTTAGGTGTTAGATTTCAACAAATGTCCTCTGATTTCAGAATTATTGCTCATCCCAGTATGTCATGAGGTTCACAATGCATAAGGAGTCATAATTCATTGTTTTTTATTTTCCTATAATTTTTTCATTCAGTGTTTCTATTGTCCTTCATTATAACCAAGTTTAATTTTTAAAATTCTTCCAATCCTCCACTGACACTTTGATTCTCTATTTTCTTCTTCTTTTTTTCCATTTTCCATGTGAAAGTCTGAAAGTAAAGGTTAGAAAATATGAAACCTATTTTCACTGGCTCTATTTTTTCCATGCTGCTGAGCTCTAGTCATTTTTATTTGTATGATCTTTTTTTGGTCTTAGACTGTTATTCTATCTTGTTGGCCTTCTCAATTTGCTCTCCCAATTGCTTACACACAGATGAGTTTTTATGTTCTGACATTTTTGGTACATACATTTACTCTCATCTTTCATATTTGTAGCCTAGATCTTGACCATTTTTTTTCACTTTCCTTTCTTGTTATTTTAGATCTTTGTTTAATTCTGTTTCAAACATGGCAATTTTACCTTCCAAATAGTATAGTTTTATAGTGGAAACAATGCTGAACTTGGTGTCAGGAAGACCTGAATTCAAATCTCTCTCCAGAGACAATTAGTAATTATAGGGGCGAGTCAGTCATTTTTTTAAAAGATCTGTTTCCTTGTCTTTAAAATGAAGGAGAGGTTGTTGAAGTCAAGATGGCTGATTAAAGGCAGCCACATAGATGAATTCTCTCAACATTCCCTCAAAACATCTTTAAAATAATGCCTCAGACCAAATTTTGTAATAATAAAGCCCCGCCTCCTCCCAAAAAAAAAGATTGGGGTGAGATATTTTTCTGGCTTGAGAAAATGTAAGAGGCTGGCTGGAGAAGTCTGTTACACCAGGTTGGAAGCATGTCCAGAGCCCAAACACACTATGGCAGCAACAGAGGCTGCAGGAGCAGATTCAGGAGCTCTCACCCTAGAGACATTCTGGGTCCCAGTTCAAGGGCAGAGAGAAGTGCTGGTGGTTGGTCACAAGGGAGCAGGGGCCCTAGTCACAGTTCAAGGGGCAAGAGGAATGATAGGGCTTGGAGTTGCATGGATCTGAGTCCCTTCCTGGATAAAAATAAGAGCTAAGACCAGGAGATCAATGCTTCATGGATCATACCACCTTAAAAGTACTGAAAATGTGCAGAACCCCAAAACTATCTCTGGCAACAGCAGCACAAAAAAGCTTGAAGCTTGCCTCCCCATCCCCAGGTAAGCAGATTCCAACTCTAACATAAAGTACACAGTCAAAAGATAGACTGGGAAAATAAGCAAATTACAAGAACCATAAATTGATCATAAAAAAGTTATTACAGTGACAAGGAAGACCAAGACAAACTCAGAAGAGGACAACAATATGAAAGCTGCAATCTAAACTTCAAAGAAAATTCCTAACTGGACCCAAACCAACAGAAATTCCTTGGAGAGTTAGAGATCAAAGTTATAGAAGAAAAAGTGGGAAACAAAATGTGAGTGACACAAGAAAATTATGAAAAGAGAACTAATAGCTTGGTAAAAGATTCAGCAAAATCCACTGAAGAGAAGAACTCCTTAAAAAGGACATTTGACTAAATGGAAAATGAGGAAAAAAAAATCTTTAGGGCTGCTGTGCAAGTGTGCATAGCAGTGCTGTAGCAGCTGCTGCTGTTGCATCAGAGCAGGCAGGGAGGGGGGAGGCATAAGGGCTGCAGCTCTTCTCATCTTCTCTCCACCTCCATGCTCCTCCACTCCCAAATCTTTCTTTCAAGGGATGATAGATGAAGACAGAAGCTGATAATCTGATACGCTGCTGGAATACTTACTTCCCACTGGGAATTTGAAGTGTTGCCTATTGATCCTTAATCAACCTTTGGACAGAAGTCATTTTCATCATCTGTGGAGCAAAACTCTTCTAAAAGTCTGTGCTGATGGAGGTGCTAACCACTTGTATCATGTCACTGAAAGAGAGCAGGAGAGCTTCTTATCTGAGTACATCAGTGGAGATTTTGATTCTATTAGACCTGAAGTCAAAGAGTACTACTACAAAGTCAAGGGATGTGAACTTGTCTCAACTCCCCATCAAGCCCACACTGATTTTACTAAAAAGCCTTCAAGTACTCTAGAAGAATACAGTGGAAAAGAACCTCCAGGTTGACATGATTGTGACTGGGTGGACTGGTAAGATGATTTGACCAGATTGTGGTTTCAGGGGAGACCTTTTTCATGCAGCTACCACCACTCCAGTGCCTGTTAGCATTGTACAAGCAGATTCCCTCATTTGCTTTAGTAAGGAAAGCACAAACTGCCTGTCAACATGGGATTCCTGCCCTCAAGGAGACTGTGTTCTTTGATAGTTTTTTGTCTTTCCACATCACCTGCTAATAAACATACATTTCTCTCCATTTTAGGGAGCATTATAAATTAGTGAATATAGTGCTGAACTTGTGGTCAGGAAAGCTTAGGCTCCAATCTCATTGCTGATACTTATTAGTTGTATGAATATGACCCAATTCATGTAATTATTCTTTGCCTTAGTTTTCTCATATACAAGATGGATTAGTATTTCCTTTACCTACTTCACCTAGTTGTTGAGCAATTCAACTTGGATAATGTATAAAAGGCACTCTAGAAACATTAGTTATTATTAGTCATGACCAATCTCCATTTGAATATCACCTGCTCCATAAGTGACAATACTATTCTGGTGCCCCATCTTGATTTGTTTACCGAGTCTAAGAACATGGTCTTTGTTGAATAGACAATGGGGAGCTATTAATGTATTTCATATAGGAGACTATATTCTTCTTACTCTCTCACCATTCCTGGTACCCAGGCTTGACCTTGATTCCCTCCTTTGAATTCTTATTACTATCACAACCAAATTATATCTATATTCAATATTTAAAAAAATGTGTCTTCTGGATCGCTGAAAAGTTTAACTCTTCCCCTCCTATTTACATTGTACTTCATCCCGATGTATCTAAGAAGTTGCTATTAAATATAATTAATATAATATCAGAGTATGTCTTATTCTGGAACATGTCTTCACTATGGAACATGAATCTCTGAAAATTTTTCTTCATTACCTCTAATTCTTCTACTTGTGAAACAAATTTATATATTTGAAAATGAAAAAGGTCAGTGGTTTCATTGGTGCTAGGAGCTTATTATGAGGGAACCCCATTAAAATATTATCTTCTAAGCAAGTTCTAGAGAATTGCTGGGGGTATTGTAAGGACCTATTCAGGTCACACAGCCAGTATGTGTAAGTAGGATTTGAACACAGGATTCCTTTTTTTAGGACTTGAATTCCTTATATCCTACATCATGCTGACTCTCATCTCTATAATGAGGTTAATACTTATACTGACTACCACACAGGGTTGCCATGAAGGGAGTCTATCACTAATTGTAATAACTTCAATTATTTTCTGGATCTGTGATTTCATGAATATGAATAACCATTTCTATGAACCCATATGAAATCATCCATGCTTCCTCATTCTACCCATGTCTTCCCTTTACTATTAAATTCAATAATAAATTTCGGTGGCTTCCTATCACTTCCGTAATCAAATAAAACATGATCTGGCATTCAAAGCCATTCAAAACATAGCTCCCTTCTACTTTTCCAGTTTTCTTAAATCTTACTCCCTAAGACAAACTCTTTGATCCAGAGATATTGGCTTGCTGCCTGTTCCATGACACTTTTCTGCTCTAGGCATTTCCTCTGGTTATTGCCCATACCTGAAATGTTCACACTCTACATCTCTACCTACTACCTTTCTTGGCTTTCTTTAAGTCACAAATAAAATGCCATATTTTGCAGGAAGCTTTTCCCAGTTTCTTGTAATTATTTTCTCTCCCCCACCCTTTTTAAATAATTTCCTATTTATTCTGTATGTAGCTAATCTGTGCATATTAGTTATGTATTCTCTCCCCAATGGGATTGTGAGCTTCTTGAAAGCAGGGACTGTCTTTTGCTTCTTTTTGTATCCTCAGGGCTTAGCACAATGTCTGACACAGAGTAGGTGCTTAATAAATATTTATTGACTGACTTTAATCCTACCTGGAGACTAGACCAAATGTAGATTGAGGCAACACCCATTCAGTGATTAGATCAGTTTAACAAGTGAGCCAAGGGATGGCCCCTTTAATTAAAAAAAAAAAACAACAACAACAACAAGGTGGGAGGGGAAGACCCTCAGGGTTTCTGGCTGAAAATTGCTATTTACATTCACTCTGAGAGCCGTCTGGATCCAAACAATAACCATTAAGTTGTGTTTGGGTAGGGACCTGGAAAAGCTTTGAATGCTGTGGATAAGTTAACTTTCCTTGGTAGTGTACTTTCCAGCGATGTACACATTGATAAGGAGTTTGACTCATGCATTGCCAGAGCTAGATCAGAGTTTGGGAGGCTCCAAAGGAAAGTGTAGGAGAGAAGAGTTATTAGACTGCCTACCAAACTGAAGGTCTGCAGAGACATTGTAATAACCTTGTTGTATGCCTGTAAAACCTGGACAGGATACCAGTGCCATGACAGGAAATTGAATCTCTTCCATTTGAATTGTCCTAGAAAGATTCTGAAGATCACCTGGCAAGATAATGTACTAGAAACAGGTTCTTTCCTGAACTGAACTGCCAAGCATTCAAACTCTACTTCAGAGAGCCCAATTCATTGTTTGGATGCAAAATGTATGCTTGCCAAAAGACTATTTTATAGAGAACACACAACAGGACAAGCATTCACATGGTGATCAGAAGAAGTGATACAATGACACTCTCAAGGTCTCTCAAGAACTTTGGAATTGATTGTGTGACATGGGAGTCACTGGCACAGAACCACCCAGCATGGTGTGCCTTCATTGGAGAAGATGCTATGCTCTATGAGCAAAGTAGAATTGTGGTAGATCAAAAGAAATGTGATATGCACAAATTTAGAGAATCCACCCCAAATGTTTCCAGAGACTATTTGTGCCTAACCTGTGGTAGAGCCTCCCAAGCTTGAATTGGTCTGATCAGCCACAGTTGGACACACTGTAACTTGACTCTAACATAATGGAATCATTTTGTGCCTCTTTGAGAATGAAAGACAACAACCAACCAACTTGGGTAGGGACCTATTATTGTCCAATCAGTGGGAGTCAGTTTGAATTGGATTTAAGGCATGGTCTTTAAGAGGAAAAACAAATCTAGCTACTAAACCCCAAGATATCTAGTTATGTTTCAGCCTTCAAACTTTACCTTCCTTGGATGGAGCACTCTCAGGTACCTCAGTCAAAGTAAGAACTCTGAAAGACATTGGCTTAAAAAGACCAAGGTCTCCAAGTGGCAATCGCCACTTGTCCTAACCTATATCTGGCCACTGTACCCAGATAGCTCCAGAGGACAAAGTGAGGCTGGTAACTTTGCACAGCCCTCTCTCATTTAAATTTATTTGGCTTACAAGTCATGGCATCATTTTCCTGATGTCATGGTCCTCATTGAGAATGAAGGACAAACCACAACCACAACCAAATGTGAAAGGTTTTCTTTTAGATTGTATTATTTTTATTTTAAAAATATTTTAAAGATACTAGTGTACCACTTAAGCTATTTATTATCTGTCTTCTGCTGTCACCAGATATATGGAAATTTAAAAAAACAACCTATCAATACCATAATATAATGTAATAGAAGTGAGATCATAAAAACAATCATAAAAGCAATAAGGAGAGAGAGATGGGGACAGAATCCAATATACCGGGCAATGACATTTTCAGACTTGGATTAGTAAAACTATTTCAGAGGTAATGTGAAGGATAGATTGGTGACAGGAAGGATAATAGTTGGGGGTGGAGTGGGGCGCATTTAGGGTTAGGGAAGGTATTACCATAGCTAAAGGTATCATACATTTATATCTGGAAGAGGCCTTAGGGACCATAGTGTCCAAACCTCTCTTTTCACACATAAGTATATTAAGGCACTTAGGTTAAGTGATTATCCTACAGTTACACGGCTAGTGTTTGAGGCAGGATCTGGAAACTGACCTTCCTGATTCCAAGTAAAGTGATCTTTCTTCTAAGTATGTAATAATTAAGATCACAGGATTCTAGATTTAGAATTTAAAGAGAACTTAGAGGTCATTGAGGCAAATAGCTTTGTTTTACAGATGAGGTATTCAAGGTCAGAGGACAATTGCCCCATTCAGGGTCATAGAGTAAGTATCTGAGGCCCAATGCTAACCCATATCTTCCTGACTTCAAGACCATTATTCCATTCATTGTATTATGCTATCTCTCTATGAGGATCTAAATTAGGTTGCTGTGAAGAGGAGCAGATCCTTTTAGCAACAGTCAAATAGTTATACTTAAGACACTAACTAGTCTACTATACTCTAAGGTCAATCTTGAAGTTGGCTTTATAGTTTGAATTGGGAGAGTGAATTCTCTAACCCTTTCTTATGGACCCCTCCCTCCCATTAAGATGAACTCCTTGTGATTATGCACCTATTTATTCTTATTATTTTAATAATCACTTGCATTTACACAATGCTATCCTGGGGATATTGCCAGGGAAAATTCATGTTCAGGCACAGGTTAGATGAGTCAATCCCTAGGGTCTCTTCCGACTCTGAGATTCAGGGCTAAAACTAAGTCTAGCATGACACATTCAATCTCTCATTCTGGGATACACTCTGCTACATGTTCTCTGGGACTGAATAGTTATGGGTCACACAGCCCCTCAGTTTCTCTCTCTCTCTTTCTCTCTCTGCCACCAGAACCAGTGAGAGAACGTCAACATTGGTCTCTCAAAGAGACTCTCCCCTCTCACACCTGGATATCTTCATGGTCCAATCTCTTTTACAGTCTGGGATGGCAGAAGGAAAAAAGAAGCAAATTAAAAATAGCAGAAGTGCATGTGACTATCAATCCAATATTAGGTTACAGTGTCATAAGAAAATCTGTAAATTTTCAACATATATGTTTAATCAGTTTTTATCATATCCCCAGAAGAGACTAGAAAGAATTCAATCTTGTGTTTCAAGGCAAAGTATGAAGCCAGGATTTAGAAAGGGAAGTAGGCTTTAGGCTTAATGACAGTGGTCTCATTAAAGACCTCATCTCATTGATTTGCCATTTTAAAAAAGAAATGTAGGAGAATTCAAGCATACAAATTGGGGTAGAATTTCACAATGAAATACAAGTATTAAGAATTGCTTTATAGAAGGCACAAAAGATTGCTTTTATTTATTTATTTTTTTTGTTTTTTGAAGCAAAATTTATATGGTTGATGAAAGTATAGTAATGTCTGGATATGGCTGAATCTTCTCCAGAACATTCAGGCTATATACAGAGAATAAGAGAGCTGGATTCAAAGTCAGTAGGGTTAAATTACTACCTCTGATGCATAGTGGCTATAAGATCTAAGGAAAGAGAAAGTGGTTATCTCCACTGATGGAAGGTTTTTCTATGCCAATGAATTCACAGGTTTGTTAGAAACAAAACACAAAAGACAAAACACATGGATTGAAAGTCAATTATTTTTTAATAATGTGGCAATGTTCACATGAAGCAAAAACTGATCTCTATATCCTGAATAGTTTTTCCAGTCATATAAATTTATGGTTCAAAAGATCAGTTTCTATTAAACAGCTCATATTTTTGCCCTAAGCTGCCTAGATTTTTGTTGCTGTTTTGTTTTAATTGGGAGGGCAGGAAAGATAGTAAATATTGGAGCATCGACACCTGTAATTTCATTATTATGAGGAATTACCCTTTTGGAAACTTTCTTTTGTCAATGCAGGTAAGAAACTTTTCTGGAATTTAGAGGTTTAGAGATTTAACAGAGATAATGAGAGCTAAGTCTCTCATTACACAGCTACTATGCAACAGAGGTAGTGCTATGAACCAACGTCTTTTCATTCTAAGGCTCACTTCCCATGCCACGCTTGGTGATCAGACCCAAGAACTAGAATTAATTTATGACTCATCCCTTCAGGATATCAGTATAGTGTGCCACTTGAAAGCCATTGAAATGTCCAACTTTGAAATGGGTAATATTTGTCTGATATTGTTCATTAAGAAAATCTTTCAAAGTTCATTCCAGATGTCTTGAAAATTCTAAGGAGGAGTGATTTAAAGATTTCTACTTTAACATGAAAAGCAGAGATGGGGAGGGAAATTATAGATTGGAACTAAGAACAAAATAGGAAACACTTTGAGATTACCTGAAAAACTATGCAAAGAGTTGGATAGATAATCACACACACATTTGAGAGAGAGAAAATCATTGGTTGAAATCCAAAATTTATTTATCTATTTTTCAAATTTTTCATTGAGTTGAATATTTTGAGCTTTATGTATCTTTAATTACTTTGCTTCACCTTGCAATCCTCCATTGTGCTTCATTTCCAAAAGTTTCCTGGTATGGTTTTCTTTCTCTCAAACTATTTTCTCCCTTCCTTCGTTCCTTCCTTCCTTCCTTCTTTCTTTCTTTCTTTCTTTCTTTCTTTCTTTCTTTCTTTCTCTCTCTTTCTTTCTTTCCTTCCTTTTATTTAAACTTGTAGGATGCATTCATTAAAAAAAATCACAGCTATCTTTTACTGATATATCAAGGATTACTAGAGAACTTACCTAAAATGCAGAACAAATTTAAATCTCTAGTCATTAATGAGTAAACCAAGAAGATATGATTATGCTGCCCCCTCTATTCTTATGTTTTGAGACATCTTATAAAATATTCATTTGGCAAGGGGTAAAATGACCTTGCAGACTCTAAAATTGACCCAAACATTAGTAATGCTTATTTACAGCAAAGTCATAAATAACACAACAGAATAATATGAGGAATGCAGAGCTCCCACAAATTGGCTTTGGTGTTCAGGTATCTTAGTGAGAAACAGATTAATTTTACAGTAGCTCAGGGATGGAGTAGAAGCTGCACAAATAATCTGTAAAGTCACAACTGTCCTTAGTAAACTCTAATCCCCATTGCAAGGCCATCATGCTTAATACTGTGGAATGTCACTCTATGCTCACTGAGTTGATGAAAAGTACCAGCAGGGTTAGCACTGTAGCAACCCCTCTCCCCCAGAAGAGGGAGAAAGGAGATAATTGAAAGCCACCGTAAATAGAAGGCAGTAAGTAGGGGAGAGGAATTTTTATCCCAGATATCTGTTTGCATTTGAAAATGGGCAGATCTGATTTGAAATGTTCATTCTTCTCAACATGGCACTTTACTTCAACTTTGTTTAAAATTTTTCAAAGGCATTAGGTTCCCCCAATTCTCTGACATGGAGTTTGTTCTTAAGCATCTGGTAAGGGGCAGGTTGAAGCCAAAATGACAGAGTTAAAGCGGGGACTTGCTTGAGGTCTCCCCCAAGCCCCTCTGAATACCTAAAAAATGACTCTAAACAAATTCTAGAGCAGCAGAACCCATAAAAAGACATAGTGAAACAAATTTCCAGCCCAAGACAACCTGCATGGTCAATGGGAAAGGTCTGTTGTGCCAGGTGGGAGAGGAGCCCAGTCCAGCATGGGCTACATCAGCACAGATGGCCTCAGCAAACCCAGAACAGGCCTCAGGTGACTGAATCAATGGCAGCTGAGGTGGTTTCCACACTTCTCAACCAACAAATACAAAAGAAAACTCTGAAGGTCAGTAGGAAATGTGTGTCAGACCTGGGTGAGAGAGGACCACAGACTAGCTCCCACTCCAGTACCGTCCTGGGGTGGTGGCAGTGGCAGCAGCAACAGAAACTGCTTCCAGAGCTCTCAGCCTGCAGATGGTAACTGATCAGAAGGAGATTACAAGGATCTATTTGCTGGCACTAAGGTAGTATTCTGTTGTTTTGCCCATACTTGTATCTGGGTCTCAGTCCGGGGTGGTGGTCCTGGGGCAAGGGGAGCACTGGCATAGCAGAGCTTGTAGCAGCAGTGTAAAGGGAAACCTCCTCATAGTTCCAGGGCAGGAAATAATTCTTGTGGTCATTCATTGACCAGAGCACAGACCAGGAGGGAAGTATGTTACCACCTTAGAAGAACTGAAAATTTACAGGCCCCCTAGAAGTTTCTCTGAAAACAGCTGCACAAACCCCCTGAAGCTTGGGACAGTGCTCTCTCCACCCTGGAAGCAGAGCCTCATTTTAACAATGAATTAAAAAGTCAGGTAATTGGCTGGGGAAATGAACAAACATGAAAAAAAGTCCAACTCTAGAATCTTACGTTGGTGGCAAGGAAGATCAAAACACTCAACCAAAAGAAGATGACAAACTCAAAGCTCCTAAATCCAAAGCCTCCAAGAGAAATATGAATTGGCTTCAGTCCATGGAAGAGCTTGAAAAAGATTTTGAAAATCAAGTAAGAGAAATAAGGAAAAAATTGGGAAGATAAACAAGAGTGATGCAAGAAAATATTGAAAAATGAGTCAATAGCTTGCTAAAGGAGACCTCAAAATGGTGAAGAAAATGACACCTTAAAAAATGGACTAGCCCAAATGGCAAAAGAGGCCCAAAAAGCCAATGAGGAGAAGAATGCCTTAAAAAGCTGAATTGGTCAAATGTAAAAGGATGTCAAAAGCTCACTGAAGAAAATTATTCTTTAAACATAAGTATGGAGCAAATGGAAGCTAATGACTCTTTGAGAAATCAAGAAATTATAAAACAAAACCAAAAGAATGAAAACAAAGAAGACAATGTGAAATATCTCATTGGAAAAACAAGTGATCTGAAACTAGATCCTGGAGAGATAATTTAAAAATTATTGGACTACCTGAAACCATGATTAAAAAAAATAGAGCCTAGACATCATCTTTCAAGAAATTATCCAGGAAATATGCCCTGCTATTCTAGAACTGAGGGGAAAATAGAAATGGAAAAAAAATCTACCTATCACCTCCTGAAAGAAATCTCAAAATGAAAACTCTCAGGAATATTATATCCAAATTTCAGAGTTCCAAGGTCAAGAAGGAAATCTTGCAAGCATCCAGAAAGAAACAATTCAAGCATTGTTGAAATAAAATCAGGATAACAGAAGATCTATCAGTTTCTACATTAAGGGATTTGAAGGCTTGGTGTATGATATTTTGGAGGTCAATCAAGCTATGATTACAACCAAGAATCACCTACCCAGCAAAACTGAGTATAATCCTTAAGGGAAAAAAATGAATATACAACAAAATAGAGGACAAGACCCAAGAGAAGCGTGAAAAGCTAAATAAGAAAGAGAAGCCATAAAGGACTTATTAAATTTGAACTGCTTACATTCCTATACAGAAAGATGATACTTGTAACTCATGAAACCTTTCTCATAATTGGGGTAGTTGGAGGGAATACATACATACATACATACATACATATGTGTATATATAATTAAGGGGTGGGAGAGGAGAAGTACAGAGAGGAAAGTACTGGGACAAGGAGAAAGGGAGAGGTAGAATGGAGCAAGTTATCTCACAAAAAAGAAGCAACAAAAAGTTTTTACAGTGGAGGGGGAGAGGGGTCAGGTGAGAGGGAATGAGTGAACCTTACTCTCATTGGATTTGGCTTAAGGAGGATACAACATAAACATGCAATTGTGTGTGGAAATTGATCTTACCCTACAGGAAAGTAGAAGGGAAGTGAATAAGGTGGGGGTGGATGACAGAAGGGAGAACTGATTGGAAGAGGGGGTAATTAGAAGTAAACACTTTTGAGGAGGGACAGGGTAAAAGGAGAAAATAAAATAAATGGTGGGGGATAGGATGGAGGAAAATGTAGTTAGTCTTTCACGATATGACTATTATGAAGTGTTTTGAATGTACAACCTATATTGAATTGCTTGCCCTGTTAATGAGGGTGGGTGTGGAAGGAGGAAGGAAGAGAATTTGGAACACAAAGTTTTAAAAAAAAAGCGAATGTTAAAAATTGTTTTTACATGTAACTGGGAATTAAGATACACAGGCAATGGGGAATAGAAATCTAGCTTACTCTCCAAGAAAATATAAGGAGAAAGGGATAGGGGCGGTGATAGAAGGCAGGGCAGATTAGGAGAAGGGCTAATCAGAATTCATGCCATCATGGGGTGGGGGAGGGGAGAGATGGGGAGAAAATTTGAAACTCAAAATCTTGTTGAAGTGAATGTTGAAAACTAAAGTAAAAAAAAAAAAGCACCTAGTAACTGTAGTGATGATGGGATATACACAAGGCCCCTTGTTTCACAGTATCTCTGTATAAATTCAATAATCTAATATCTATTCTTGGCCCCCACCTTCTGCTACCTTCTAGCTGTGTGTGTGTGTGTGTGTGTGTGTGTGTGTGTGTGTGCATTTTCTCTCATAATGAATAGGCTAAGGTCAAGAGAATGCAAAACTGGGAATTTTTTCCAGCAAACAGAATATTTTTTCTCAGCAAACATCAGTTTTTCTATAACTGTAATAAAAATGAGCCACCTGTCTTTTCAAGACAAACTCATTTATTAAAAAAATACTAGCCCAGAAGATGAGAGTCCAAGGAAGTTACTCCACATCTTCCAACAACCCAGGAATTGCTAGTACAGATTTCTCTGTACCTAAAATAGGAAAGGCCATAATGGGGGGGGGGGCAGTGGAGCAAAGATGGCGCCTGTGAGCTCCCACCAAGTTCCCTCTAAACACCTATAAAAATGGCTCTGAACAAATTCTAGAACTGAAGAACTCACAAAATAGCAGAGGGAAGCAGGCTCCAGCCCAGGACAGCCTGGATGGTCACATGGTACGGTCTATTGCAGGGACCTGGGAGCAGAGTGGAGCAGAGCCCAGCATGGGCCATGTAGACCAACCAGACCAGAAGCAAGGATAAACAGGTCATAGAGCCCTGAATCGGTGAGCTGTGGCAGTTACCAGACTTCTCAACCCACAAACACCAAAGGCAACAGAGAAGGTTAGAGAGAAAAGCTGCTGGGGATAGAGTGAAAGGAGTTCCCGGATTGGCCACAACCCTGGGGGCAGCAGGGGTGATACAGCTACAAAACTATGGCTGCAGTTGCTTCTGGCCCCAGGCCTACCGGGTGGGAGGTATTAAGTGGTAGATCTGAGTTGGGAGTGCAGAGTCAGCTTAGATCTGAGTCCAGTCGGGGTTGGCAGTTCTTGAGGGAGGAGGAGTGCTGGTGTGACAGATGGCTGTGTAGCTCTGAAAACAACAGCACAGCCCCTCAAGCTTGGGACAAAGCAGTCTATACTCTACAAGCAGTCGTACCCCAACGAAAAACTCAAGGGTCAAGTAAGTTGGCTGGGAACATGGCCAGACAGCAAAAATAGACTCAGATTCAGACTCAGATTTAGGAATCTTTCTTTGGTGACAAAGAAGACCAAAACATACAGCCAGAAGAAGTCAACAAAGTCAAAGAGTCTACATCAAAACCCGCCAAGAAAAACATGAACTGGTCTCAGACCATGGAAGAGCTCCAAAAGCATTTGGAAAAGCAAGTTAGAGAAGTAGAGGAAAAATTGGAAAGAGACATGAGAGTGATGTGAGGAAACCATGAAAAACAAGTCAATGACTTGCTAAAGGAGAACCAAAAAAATACTAAAGAAAATAACACCTTAAAAAATAGACTAATGCAAATGGCAAAAGAGCTACAAAAAGCCAATGAGGAGAAGAATGCCTTGAAAGGCAGAATTAGCCAAATGGAAAAAGAGGTCCAAAAGACCACTGAAGAAAATACTACCTTAAAAATGAGATTGGAGCAAGTGGAAGCTAGTGTGTTTATGAGAAATCAAGATATTATAAAATAGTACCAAAGGAATGAAAAACTGGAAGACAATGTGAAATATCTCATTGGAAAAACCACTGACCTGGAAAATAGATCCAGGAGAGAAAATTTAAAAATTATTGGACTACCTGAAAGCCATGATCAAAAAAAGAGCCTAGATATCATCTTTCAAGAATTTGTCAAGGAGAACTACCCTGATATTCTAGAGCCAAAGGGTAAAATAGAAAGTAAAAGAATCCATCAATCACCTCCTGAAAAAAGATCCCGAAAAGAAAACTCCTAGGAATGTTGTTGCCAAATTCCAGAGCTCTCAGGTAAAGGAGAAAATACTGCAGGCAGCCAGAAAGAAACAATTTGAGTATTGTGGAAACACAATCAGGATAACACAAGATCTAGCAGCTTCTACATTAAGGGAGCGAAGGGCTTCAAATCTAATATTCTGGAGGTCAATGGAGCTTGGATTAAAATCAAGAATCAACTACCCAGCGAAACTGAGTATCATGCTCCAAGGCAAAATATGGATTTTCAATAAAATAGAGGACTTTCAAGCTTTCTCAGTGAAAAGAGCAGAGCTGAATAGAAAATTTGACTTTCAAACACAAGAATCAAGGGAAGCATGAAAAGGCAAAGAAGAAAGAGAAATCATAATGGACTTACTGAAGTTGAACTGTTTTGTTTACATTCCTACATAGCAAGATGGTATGTATAATACATGAGACCTCAGTATTAGGGTAGTTGAAGGGGATATACATATATAGAGAGACAGAGGGCATAGGGTGGGTTGAATATGAAGGGATGCTATCTAAAAAAATAAAATCAAATTAAGGGATGAGAGAGGAATATATTGAGAGAGGGAGAAAGAGAGGGATAGAATGGGGTAAATTATCTCACATAAAAGTGGCAAGAAAAAGCAGTTCCGTAGGAAGGGAAGAGGGGGCAGGTGAGGGGGAATGAGTGAATCTTTCTCTGATTGGATTTGACTTGAGGCGGGAATACCATACACACTCAATTGGGTATCTTACCCCACAGGAAAGAAGGAGGAAGGAGATCAAAAAGGGGGGACGATAGAAGGGAGGGTGGATGGGGGAGGAGGTAATCAAAAGCAAACACTTTTGAAAAGGGACAGGGTCAAGGGACAAAATTGAATAAAGGGAAAAAGGATAGGAAGGAACAAAATGTAGTCTTTCACAACATGAGTATTGTGGAAGGGTTTTGCATAATGATATACATGTGGCCTGTGTCTAATTGCTTGCCTTCTTAGGGAGGGTGGGTTGGCAGGAAAGAGGGGAGAGAATTTGGAACTCCAAGTTTTAAAAACAGATGTTCAAAGAAAAGTTTTTGCATGCAACTAGGAAATAAGATATACAGGCAATGGGGCATGAAAATCTATCTTGCCCTACAAGAAAGTAAGGGAAAAGCAGATGGTGGGGAGTGGGGTGACAGAAGAGGAACAGGGCAACCAGAATATATGCCATTCTTGGAATGGGGGGAGGGTAGAAATGGGGAAAAAAATTTGTAATTTAAGCTCTTGTGATAATCAATGCTGAAATCTAAAAATATTAAATAAATAAATAATAATAAAAAAAGGAAAGGCCATATGGTTGAATAATGATTTAACTGACTCAAAGGAAAACCCACCATACAGGGGCCGATTACAATGAAGGGAATCATCAGAGAGGCAGGAAAAGTAGAGAATCATACAAGTGTTAGTGGGACAGTGTTGAAACACAGAAACAGGATGCTGGGTGGGCTTTCTTTGACAAATGGCACTCCATAGTGAGAAACCTGAAAGCCAGGGCCTCTCTAGTCAAAGAGCTCTTGATATTTAATAACACATTTTTCTTTTTGAAAAATGTCTATCACACAATTTAGTGTAGGACAAAGAACACTGGAGTTGGGGTTGAAGACCTGGGCTTAAGTTCTACTTTAACCGCTGCTGTGTGATAGTCTAATCAATCACTGAACTTGGGTTTCCATATCAGAAAATGGTGAAAGTGCTTGCATGACCATCTTTGAGTTTTTGAGGAAAAAAAGTGCCTTGGAAACTGCGAAATTCTATGTTAAATGTGACCTAAGATTAGCATTTTGTTTTATATCACAATACTTCTGGAATAATGTGAGAAATCAAAGATAATTTGAGTAACAACTCAACTCTCCTAGCTTGCTAGTGATAAACTTGCTTATCATTTGAATTTCCTAATTCCTGGACCAATGACTTTTCTATATTATTCTGTTTCTAGCTGGGAGTGACAGGGGATTTATTTTTGGTACTGTATGATTTACTGAGTATTATTTAATTATTTAATTAATTTTAGGATGGCAGCCAACCAGCCAAGAACTAGTAGGTTGGAAGAGTCAAGATTATTAGAAGATGATAATGGAGACAATATATTATGATGGATAAGAGATAAAGAAAAGAGCTACATCTTCATCAGATGTAAAGGAAAAGATAGTGGGCAATGCTATCAAGATTTTTTTTTTTACATGAAGAGGAGGTAGAAGAGGGAGCTCACTGAGAATGGCCTCTATTTTCTTATTGAAGTATGAGGCAAGATCCTCAGCTGAGAGCATGCCTTTATTGATCATCTTGAGGCCAATGGCTCCCCAATCTATGTATCTAGTCCACATTTTTCTCCTGATTACCACCCTCATATTTCTAGCTGCCCATTAGACATCTCTGTCTGTATATTGAACAAATTTTTAAAACTTAAAACATCCCAAACCATTCATTATTACTGGCTCAATGTCTGGTGGAAATTAGATGTATACGATGCTGATGTTACATGAGTAAAAGAGACATATAGTAATAGGTCTGCTACAGCAGATTCTGTGGGAATTGTGGTTATTACAGGATAGACCCAAGTTCTAAGACTATGAGTAGTCAAGCTCTCCTGGCTCACCTTGGAGTCAAAATTCATTTTCATATTACGTGAATAGGCCCCTTTCCCCCAACTAGTACATCACTGTTCTAATCAAATATATCTGAACTCTAAACATTAGGTGGGTATGTAATGTAGCTATAGAAGACCTGATTTGGTTTCCTAACTGTTATTTCCCTATGTAGTCCATTTAGAATGCTAAATTTCCCAGCGAACTGCTTGTCACATTGAGTAATATTAATTAGCTACCATGATTTAGGGATATAGAGGAGACTAAATCCTTCAAGGGGGTGGGGGGAAACCCATTTACTACAATTCTAGGTAGAGATATAGCTTTATTAGCCTTTTCATTTTTAATGAGAACAGGTATGAAAGAATAGGTGTAGCCTTCTGCTTTTGAAGAGATTATGAGCCAGATTCTAAGCAGCCATTTGACTCCTTTGAGGACATGTGTGTTGGGCCTGGGCATAAGTAAACCACCCTCCAGGCAGAGACATTCTAGAAATAAGTAAATAAAATACATTTGGAGGAAGGCAGGGATACTAACAGCCAGAATAATTAGCAGGCAGCTGGGTGGTGCAGTGGATAGTGTGCTGGGCCTAGAGTCATGAAGACTCATCTTCCTGTGTTCAAATCTGGCTTCAGATATTTCTCATCTATGTGACCCTCAGTAAGTCACTGAACCCTGTTTGCCTCAGTTTCCTCATCTGTAAAATGACTTGGAGAAAGAAGTAGCAAACCGTTCTAGTATCTTTGCCAAGAAAACTCCACATATGGTCACAGAGTGGGATAAGACTGAAAACTAAAAAAAAACAAACAAACAAAAAACAAAAGAACAATTAATAAAGCCGTTCTACTCACATTCACCCAGCACCCATCAATTAATCTATCCCATAATCACAGAATTTGAGAATGGAATGAACTTCTGCAACCATCTAGGCCTCTCATTAAGGAGTATTAAATACCTGCTATGTGTCAGACTGTGTTAGGGGCTAGGGATTAAAAACGACAACAACAAAGGCAGTCTCTTCTTTCCAGGATCTTGTATACTAGTGGGGTAGGGGAATGCCACTTGTTCAAAGATAAGCAAATGTAGGCTCTATACAAAACATATGCAAAGTGATTCCAATGGGGAGAATGGGGAGGTGGGAGACTAACAGTTAGAGGAATGAGGAAAGTCCCCTTGAAAGATAGGACTAAAGTTGAGACCTAGAGGTAGCAAATAGGTGAGGAGGGAGAGTCAGGCTAGAGGAAAGTCTGTGAAAAGGCCAGGAGATAGGGGATGGAATCTAGTATATGAAGAACAGCAGGGAAGGAAGTCTGACTGGAAGGCAGAGAAGGTGATGAGTATTGTGCAAGCAAAAAGAGACTGAAGGGAGATAGTGATCAGCTTTAAACAGTGAACAGAGGAAATTAAGCTTATCCTAGGGCCAATGCAGACTTGATGAAACTTTCTGAGCATAGGATTGATATGGTCAGGCCTTGGCTTTGACAATATCAAGTGGGCAGTTATAGAGAGAGAGGATCAAATTACATATCAGCGAATCACAGATTATTTGGTGAATGTCCTGTCCTTTGCATCCCATTGAAGGGATTTTCACAGATCTCTGACAAGGAAACTGAAGAATAATATCAGAAATACTGGGCATAGAATCAAAGTATCTGTCTTCAAGTTTATCAGCTATTTGCCCTTGGAAAAGTCACATTTCTCTAGGCCTCCTGTTCTTCATCTGTAAAATGAAAGCATTAGGTTGCATCAGGTTTCTAAAACTTTTTTTTTTAATTCATCCTAGGTCCTTTATCAGTCTGGTGAAACCTATGAACCACTTCACAGAGAATATTTTAAAATAAAATAAAATAAGTAGAATTAAAAGGAAATGGTGATGAGTAGGAGAAGGATGCTAACAATAATAACTAAGATTTATATAGCGCCTACTATGAGCCAGACACTGTACTAAGTTTCATAATCATAATAATGATAATAATGACAACAATTACATTTATGTAGTGCTTACTATGACACAGGCACTGGGATAAGTGCTTTATAAATACTATCTCATTGATGCTCATAACAAATCTGGGAGTTAGGTACTATTATAATCCTCATCTTTCACATGAGGAATCTGAGGTAAACAAAAGTTAAATGACTTGCCAAGGGTCATACAGCTATTAAGTGTCTGAAACTATATTTGAACTCCTGGGGCAGCTATATTTTTGACTCCTGGGGCAGCTGTAGCACAGTGGATAGAATGCTGGACTTAAAGTCGGGAAGACTCATCTTCCTGAGTTCAAATCTGGCCTGACCCTGGGCAATTCACTTAACCCTCTTTGCCTCAGTTTCCTCATCTGTAAAATAAGCTAGGGAACGAAATGGCAGACCACTCCAGTATCCCTACCAAGAAAACCCAAAATATAGTCATGAAGTGTCAGACATAATTGAAAAATGCCTGAATGACAACTTTTTGACTCCAGGCCCGGCTCTATATTTACTGAACCACCTAACAGCCATTACATTGAAAAAACAGCTCAGAAAAGTTCACATACCTTACATTCGGAGTCCCTGTTAGATGGGTCTATTAGTTTTGTTCCAGTTTTAGAATTATTTATCATACCAATATTATATTATTTAAAGACATTTCATGGTGAAATATTAGCTCAATTGAAACAATATGATTTGAATGAAACTAAATGAAACCATATGGAAACATTAGAACCCAACAAATTACCTTTTACTAATTTCATGTTTTACAGTGCATGTGTATGTGTGTATGTGCATGAAGAGTGTTTGCATGAGTGCGTGTGTTTGTGTGTGTTTGTGAGTGTGTGTGAGAGAGTGTATGTGTGTGTGTGTGTTATCTCTTTCCAATGGAATAAAAGCTCGTCAAGGGCTGAGACTGTCTTATTTTTAAAATTTTATCCCCAACTCTTAGCACAGTGTTATGCCCATAGTGGATCCTGAATAAATGCTTATTGACTGATTTATTGAGTTGTTTTTCTAGTGGTAAAGATAGGTTTCTACTGAGACCCTTAACATTTGTAATTCAGTCCCCCTTCTTATCCAAAGCAGATATTTCTGAGATAGTTGGCTTGAATCTATGGCCATGCAATAGCAAAACCAACCTTCTGTGGAAGAAATACAGACAGACACATCTCCAGGATGTGAATTATGGAATATTGGAAAGTTTCAAGTCCTAAAATATCTCCTTTGTACAAATAGTCAAAATTCCTGATGGAATTAAGCCTTAATCAGTTAAATCTAGTGACTTTCCCCCCGCAATGAGAGAGAGGCCTAGTAAAGGAAATGTGAATTTTGTTGCAGAGGAAGAGGATGAGGTAGTTTAGAATCACCAAATTATGGTAACGGAGAATGGGAGTGAAGGACTCTGAAGAGCCCGAAGCCTTGCCAAGAGATTTAAGGAGATAAGAGAAATGGGAAGTTGGAAAGGCACTGGAGAACTTCACTTATTTCACAAGTTTGTTCAGGCCTCAAATCACAGAAGAGATGTCTTCTTTTTAGGGAGCTAGCTGGACTATGACCTTGCTTGCATTAGACAAAGACAATGACAATCAAATTAATTGAAACTCAGACATTTCTTCAAGAAAATAAGATTGTAGAGCTTAAAAGTTCTACATTTGATTATTATTGCATTTCCCCTAGTGCCTAGTTAAGTGCTTGTCACAAAGTGAGTGCTTAGTAAGTTGTTGGATGATTTTTTCCCAAGTTCAATTGTCACTAATCTTCAAAAAAATCTTTTTTTTCCTAATAACACACTTTTAGATATTTAAAATCTAATTTCATTGCTAACTCTCAATACAAGGAAAAAGCAGCTTAGCAGACATTTATTAAACACCTCTTTGAAAGATGCTCTGCTATATTTCAAAGATACAAGAATATAAAGTGCATTCCTCTTTTAAAAATATATTTAACAATCTTACCCTCCATTTACCCCATTTCCTAATATTTTTTATTCTTTAGATGTTGACATTGTCCTTACAGTTACCCAACTTTTCACCCTCAGAGTTATTCTCAACTCATTCACTCCTAATATACAGTCATTGTTTAAATCTTATTAATTCTAGCTCAATTTTCTTCATAGGCTACCCCCCTACCTTCTACACACACAATCACAACCCTAGGTTACACTCTTGTCACCTCATTATTGCAATGCTATCCTAAATGTGATCGTATTTGCTGTCTCTCCAACACCATTTTATCCTCTACATGGTTTCCAAACTTCTACAATTCAGATCTACTCATGTCATACCCTGTGTAAAGAACATTTAGTGGTTCCCTATTCCCTCTAGGTTAAAATGCAAACTCCTCTTTTTAGCATTTATAGTCTTTAACAATCTGGGCTTACTCCTGAATTTCCAAATTCCCTTTTTATTACTTCTCCTAATAGGCTTTTGTCATATTAACTAACTTATTGTATCCTGTATAGAACATTCCTTCTGTTTGGATACTCCATGACCTCTTGTCGTTACCTCATTCCATGTACTGATTTAAGTAACACCTCTTTCATGGGGCTTTTCTCATGTTGTTAGGATTCACCCTCCCCCCAAGTGACTTCGCATTTAATTTGTTTATATTTTCTATATACTTAAGGTCATAGATCTAGAGATCAAAGAAGACTCAAAGACTATCCCTTCATTTTAGAGATAAGGAAACATTTTTATACACATTGTACAATCATCATCCCTTCTATTGGGAGAATGAAAACTCCTTGAAGGCAGGAGAAATTTTCTTCTTTTTTTTATCTTCATTGTTTTGGAAAATGTCTTGTGCAGCATAGGTATTTCATAAATGTTCATTGAATTCAGTTGAAGGGAGCTTAGAATTGAATAGAAGGCAATGGGATTCCTACACAGATAAATAAGCTATAATGTAGAAAAGGACGGAGTATACAGAGGAGGTTAAAAAGAGTAGGATGAAAAATTCAAGGAGGCAACAATCATTTTGTGCTGTCTCTTCACTCAGCCTATTTATTCACTAATCATGCCACAGAAATTGCATTTGCTTTAAAGAATTCAACTCTCTGGAGTATGCACATAACTCCTGCTCCTTTTGAAAGTCACTATAGCTCTTCCCAGAGTCATACAATAATATGTCAGATACCACGAGGAAACAGGTTTCAAACTTCTGAGGAGAAGTAATAAAGACAAGGCTACCATTTGAAATAACACCTGAATTTTGCTGCATTTACTAAGCTATGAAACCAAGGGCAACTGTGTCCTTGTAGAGTAAGCAGTTTTAGTTATTAAAAATTCCTCACTAAGAAAATAAGCACCAGAAGTATTATTTTTTGAGGGGGTGGGGTGAGGAAGGGCAAAACAATGTATTAAGCCAAGGTCAATCTAGAAAGCATCCAAATTGTTTTTGTCCTTTTGGTGTTTTATGAACAATGCATTGGTTGTAATGAACCTAGAACTAAGTTAAATTCTAAGCTGACATTTTCATTAAATATGCTTTAAACTATTAATCCCTTCTAAACTTGAGATTTCTTCATAATGTATGAGGACTATAATATATGCAGAATTTGTACACAGAAATATGCAGGTATACATTTAATTCCAAATATGTTTCTTTGAAATATATGTGAAATTATAATAGTCTCTGTGAATTTGATGCTATAGATCAGCTTCATAAAAGTGTCTCTGGGTGTGTGAGGGAACAGAATGTCTGTGAACTTTGGGATATACTTGGAAATGGGTTATAGTCATCTTTTTGTATGGTGAATAATTTATTTATAGGTTGCTAATCACATGGGTACAAGTTGGACCCAGTCAATGTTGGGGAGACTTCCTAAAAGACTAAATAAAGGTATGTTGAAAATGATATATTTTTTTCAAATGATAAAATAAATTTATTTTTAATTTTCATCATTCATTTCCTCAAGATTTTGAGTTACAAATTTTCTTACAAATTTTCTCCCCATCTTTAGCCTCTGCCCCTAAGATGGCATGTATTCTGATTGCCCCTTTTCCCAGTCTGCCCTCTCTTCTATCACCTTACTCTCTCCTTCCCCGTATCCCCTTCCCCTTTACTTTCTTGTAGGGCAAGATGTATTTCTAGACTCCATTGCCTGTATATATTATTTCCCAGTTGTATGTAAAAACAAATTTTTGGGGGGTCTTCTTTAGCCAGTCATTGACTGCCTTTTTATGATTTTTTTGCATCGCTCTCATTTCTCTTCCTAATTTTTCCTCCACTTCTCTTACTTGATTTTCAAATTCCTTTTTGAGCTCTTCCATGGCCTGAGACCAATTCATATTTTTCTTGGAGGTTTTGATGCAGGATCTGTGACTTTGTTGACCTCTTTTGGTTGTATGTTTTGATCACCTTTGTCACCAAAGTAAGATTCTATAGTCTGAGTCCTTTTACACTGTCTGCTCATTTTCCCAGCCACTTCCTTGACTTTTGAGCTCTTTGCCAGCGTATGACTGCTTCCAGAGTGGAGAGTGCTCTGTCCCAAGCTTCAAGGGTTTTATGTTGCTGTTAACAGAGCTACTTCTATTCTGAGATGATATGATACTCCTCTCTGGCCTGTGCTCTGGTTTGTGAGTCCACACACTCCTCTCTGCTGTGTAATTACCAGGAGGACTGCCTCTCCACAGTTACAACAAGCTCTGCCACACCAGCATTCCTCCTCCCCCAAGGACCTCCAACCAGGACTGAGACCCACATTTAAGCAGGGTAAAGCAAGAGAACCCTGCCTCAGCACCAACAAAGAGATCCCTGTACTCTTGCTCTGATCAGCTGCTTGATTCCCACCCACCGTCTGTGGGCCTGGAGCTCCAGAAGGAGCCACCACTGCTGCTGTTTTTGCTGCTACCACAGCTGTGGCCACCTCTTCCACTGGGGTCAGACCATGCACTTTTCTGATCTAGGTCCAACGGTTTTCCCACCCACCTGCTCCATTGTCTTTGGGGTTTGTGGGTTGAGAAGTCTGGAAATTTCCACAGTTGCCAGTGATTCAGTGCCCTGTGGCTGGCTTTGCCTGGTCTACTCCCACCAGGTCTGTCCTGTCACAGTCCATACTAGGCTGCACCCTGTTCCCAGCAGGGTGTGATAGACTCTTCCCAGTGACCATCCAGGAAGTCTTGGGATGGAGACATCTTTCACTCTTTAACTTCATGGGTTCTGTAGCTCTAGAGTTTGTTTAGAGTCATTTTTTACAGGCTTTTGGAGGGATTTGGGGGAAAGCTCAGGGGAATCCCTGTTTTTTAGCCACAATCTTGGCTCTGCCCTCTTAAATTGTTTTTTTTTTTAATGAATTAATTTATTTTTGGTTTTCTAAATTCACTTCCATAAGTTTTAAAATTTTTTCACCTGCCTCTCCTCACCCTTCCTCAAGATGGCATGCAATGCAATATAGGCTCCACATATACACTCCCATTAAACATATTTTCACATTACTCATGTTGTATAGAAAAATTAGACAAATGAAAATGGTAAATTGTTAATGAGCCAAACCTTTTCAGCTGGAAAAGCAGATCTGAAATTTGCCCGTTGATTTATAGGCTGAGTATCATTATGGATGGGAATGGTGATGAATGTTGAAGGAGCAGATGTTTGTGATAAAGCTCTAAAAAACCTGGTTGGACTATGGCAGATGACCATAATGAAATCAGACAAATCTCAAACTTTGGACAAGAATATGAAGTGAGAGGGGAAAGAATACATGCCCAGTATATGACAATGCCTGTAGATAGAAGACATTTAATAAATGGTTTTTGACTTGACAAATTGTATCAAATGTATAAAAAAAGTCAGAGTGCGGAATAAGTGTCTGCTCAACAAATTCATTAGTTGTGTAATTTTGGATATAAATTGTAAACAGTTGTTCAAGGACACTACTCAAAGGAAATTCTGCCTCTTAGGATTGGCAATGCTACTCAGGAAAGATGATAGACCTTTAAAATATTAATCTATGTCCAATTTACAAATAAATGCAACACTTAGAATGTAAGTACATTTTAGTTAAACTTTAATGTAAATTAATTGCATAGGGACTGTGACAATTAGATCTCTGCTTTCCCCCACTCCCAACACTGCCACTTAGTCCACTTTAAGATAGGTATGTATGTCATTTAGTCAAAATGATTGCCATCTAATGGGGAAGATAACATGCAAACAACTATGTACAAAGTATATGCAACATAAATATTTAAAACCAACTGAGGAAAGGCACTGAAACTAAGAAGTTTCCTGTGCGTGGGATTTTAGCTGGAATTTGAAGGGATACAGAGAAATCAGGAGGCTGAGATGGGGAGGAAAAGCATTCCAGGCAGGGAGGAAAGTGAAAATGCCCAGAGCTGAGAAATGGAAGTGTCTCTCTTCAAGAAATAGAAAGCAGAGGAGTACATTGTCCTATACCATGGGGAAAGTTTGGGTGAAAGGTATAAGAATATTGTGAATGTGTGGGCAGGTTATGAAGTTCTTTGGATGTCAAACAGAATTTTATTTTTAATCCAAGAAGCAATAAGAAAGCATTAATGTTTATTGAGTAGGGGGGGTGACATGCTCAGCCCTGATTTTTAGGAAAATTTCAATGGCAGCTGAATGGAGGATGGTCTAGAGTGGTAGAAGGCAGAGCTACCAGCAGGCTATTGTAATAGTACAGGAATCAAGTGATGAGGGTCTGTATTAGAATGGTAGCAAATGTCAGAGAAAAGAGGGATGCATATTGGTGAGATGCTGCAAAGATGAAATACTAAGTCTTGTCAGTAGATTGAAAATAGGAAGAGATACATTGATGAGTCAGGGATGACACCTATGTAGTAAGCCTAAGGGACTGAGAATATGGTTATATCTTTAACAGTAATTGGAAAGTTTGTAAAGGAAGAAGATTTGGAGCAGAAGGAAATAGTTCAATTTTGGACACATTGAATTTAAGATGTCTACAAGACATCTGGTTTGAGATATCTAGTAGGCAGTTGGAGATGGAAGACTTGAGGTCAACCTAAGTGTTAGGGCTGAGTAAATAATTTTGAGTATCATCAATATGTGACCAAAGGTAGATCACCTGGACAACTTTGATTGCGTGTGTGTGTGTGTGTGTGTGCGCGCACGCACGTACATACTTATATATAATTTATATTTTAATTCTAAGCTTACTTGTTAAACGGAAAGAAAACTGGGGTTCCCTAGTGACTACATAGAAAACAGGTGATGATTAATGGCCAAGAATGGTCAAATCATTTGACCCTTGCGGCAATTGACCAGTCAGTTTGCAGAACTGTGAGCTCCTAGACAGCCATGAAGATGCTGCAGGGGATTTGTCAGTGGGCTGTCATTGCAGGGCATCAATGATTTCACAACTTCAATGTTATTTTCTGCTGTGAAAAACAATTTATTGGAAATGAAGAAAAATGTAAATGACTCTTGTAAAGAAATTAAATTAATGTTAGGTACTAGAACACAGATGTTTTGCGTGCCATACCTATGCAACCATGTCATTAAATTCAAATCTCTAATTAACTGACATCTGTTTCTTGTTCAACTTTGAAATGATTCATTGAAACCATTTCAAGAAACAAGTACACTTGTAGGGGGAAAGAAATTGTACCTGACCTTTCCTCACTCCCCCATTCTTTTCCTCTAACGTATTTTAGTTTGTGGACTGGCAAGCTGTCTGGATGACTCAAACTGAATAAATGTTTGACATAACAATACCTGGCTGTCTCATTTCTGAGGTTCAGTTCCTATGTCAATAAAAGAATTGTTGATAGACCAGAACTGGTTCTTAATAATATTAAGCTGTGAAAGATAGTTTGCGAAGACTTAGGTGAGATAATGGAATTTTGATTTTAGGAGGAAATTGTGAGTGCTAAATTTTGAACTCCCCCCTGAGGCTTGATTTCTATTTATGAAAGAGAAGATACATTTTGAAAACTTAGTTACTTTTCATATTTTTTCTTTTTTTAATTAACTGGCCCCAAGCACTATGTTTAAGGGTTTACTATCAAAATATTGTTAAAAAATAAAGTTATATTCTTGTTGATCAGTCTTTTCCTTCATGTCAGATTCTTCATGACTCCATTTGGGGTTCTCTTGGCAGAGATACCAGAGTTATTTGCCATTTTCTTCTCATTTTATAGATGAGGATATTGAGGAAAACAGAGCTAAGTGACTAGTCCAGGGTCATATAGCTAGTGAGTGTCTAAGGCTGGATTTGAACTCAGGTCTTCCTGACTCCAGGCCTGGCACTCTAGCCATTCTACCACCTAGATGTCCAGTCACACTACATTTACTCAAAAGCCCAGTCATAATAATGACTGTTTTGTAGTAAAAGAGAAGGCATGCAGGGGCTATGGAGAGTGAGAAATGTGTAATCTTTCCCAGCTGGGGAAAAAAAAAAACTGTTGCATTTTGTACTTGCATTTTGAAAATATTGAGGTTAAGTAAACCTGTAAAATTTTTGAGATAGTGAGACAGAACTTATCTTAGAAAGAAAGAATAATGGGACAGCAAGGTGACACAGTGGATAGAGCACAGGCCTTGGAGTCAGGAGGACATGAGTTCAAATCTGGCCTCAGACACTTGACATTTATTAGCTCTGTGATCCTGGGCAAGTCATTTAACTCTGATTGCCTTGCCAAAAAAATACAAAAAAAAAAAAAAGAAAAAAAAAGTGAATAGGGGAAGAGATACAGAAACAAATGAGGTAGGTATAGTCAGCTGAACCCCACAAAAATTATGATCTGTGCCCTGGGGTTGTGGGATAAAAAACTTGATTCAAAGCTGCTTTCTGGAGGATGGAGCCAAGATGGCAGAGTAGAAGCCAAGACTTCCTTGAGCTTTCCCTCAAACCTCTCCAAATACCTATAAATATGACTCTAAACAAATTCTAGAGCTAAAGAACCCACAAAATGACCGAGTGAAACAAATCTCCATCCCAAGACAACTTGGAATGACAACAGGAAAGATCTATCACACCAGGCTGGGAACAGAACACAGTCCAGTATGGGCCATAGCAGCAAAGACCAGAATGGAGCAGGCCTTTGGGGACTGAATCACTAGCAGATGTAGCAGTGTTCAGACTTCTCAACCTACAAATGCAAAAGTCAAAGTAGAAGGTCAGTGGGGAAATACTGTCTGACCTGCGTGAGAGAAAAGAGCTGTCTGGCTCCAGCCCCAGTGCAGCGGCTACATCTGGAGCTCTAGGCCAACAGAAGATGGGAGGATCAAGTAGTTGGTCAAAGGGGAATTGCAGGCATCTCTTTGATGGTGCTGAGGCAGGATTCTCTTGCTTTGCCCTGCTTGGATCCAGGACAGAGTCCTGGTGGTGGTCCTGGAGAGAGGAGGAACACTGGTGTGGGAGGGCTTGTGGTGGCACTGGAGAGGGAATACTCCTCCCAGTTCCAAAGCCAAAATAAGGCTTGTGTTCACTCACAGACCAGGGCACAAGCCAGGAGATGAGTAAACACCTCTCCTTTGATCGTATCACCTTAGAAGAACTGAAAATTTGCGGGTCCTTAGAAGTATCTCTGACAACAGCTACTCAAAACCCCTAATACTTGGGACAGAGCACTCTCCACTCTGGAAGCAGAGTGCTACCCTGAAAAAGAGCTTGAAAATGAGCAAAGGGTGTAAAAAATACTAGACTATAGAATGTCATGTTGATGGCAAAGAAGATCAACATACAACCAGAAGAAGACAACAAAGCCAAAGCTCCTACATCCAAAGCCTCCAAGAAAAATATGAACTGCTTGCAGGATATGGAAGAGCTCAAAAAAGAGTTTGAAAATCAAGTGAGAGAAGTAGGGGAAAAATTTGGAAGAGAAATGAGAGTAATACAAGAAAATAATGAAAAACAGGTCAACAACTTGCTAAAGGAGACCCCCAAAATACTGAGGAAAACAACACCTTAAAGATAAACTAACCCAAATGGCAAAAGAGGTCCAAAAAGTCAATGAAGAGAAGAATGCCTCAACAAGCAGAACTGACCAAATGGAAAAGGTGGTTGAAAAGATCACTGAAAAAAAAATAATTCCTTAAAAATTACAGTGGAGCAAATGGAAGCTAATTGCTTTATTAGAAATCAAAAGATTATAAAGCAGAACCAAAAGAACGAAAAAAAGAAGACAATGTAAAATATCTCATTGGAAAAAACAAACAAACAAACAAACATTGACCTGGAGAATAGATCCAGGAGAGATAATTTAAAAATTATTGGACTACCTAAAAGACATGATAAAAAAAGAGCCTAGATATTTTTCAAGAAATTATCAAGGAAAACTGCCATGGTATTCCATAACCAGAGCAGAAAATAGAAATGGAAAGAATTCACCAATCACCTCTTGAAAAAGTTCCTGAAAGGAGAACTCCCAGGAATATTATAGCCAATTTACACAGTTCCCAGGTCAAGGAGAAAATATTGCAAGCAGCCAGAAAGACGGACAGGGTCAAAGGAGAAAACAGATTAAATGGTGGGGGGGGGGGTAGGATGGAGGGGAATATAGTCTTTGAGAATATGACTATTATGGAAATGTTTTGCATAACTTCACATATATAGCCTATGTTGAATTGCTTGCCTTCTCAATCATGGTAGGTGTGGAGGGAAGTAGGGAGAGAAACTGGAGCTCAAAGTTTTAAAAAACAAATGTTAAAAATTGTTTCTACATGTGCCTGGGAAATAAGATATAGAGGTAATGGGGTAAAGAAATCTATCTTGCCCTACAAGAAAGTAGGGGGGAAGGAAATAAGAGGGAGGTGTGGGGTGACAGAAAGGAGGGCAATTGTGTTTCCACAATTGGGGGAATTGTGTTTCCACAACTTGGCTAGCAGCTTCTGTGGAGGTGTAAGATCCACCCACAGCCAGCACCCAGAAAGCTGCCAGCACGCCACAAAAACACAAGTTCTTTTGATCTGCTTAACTAAAGAAAGCAGGGGGAAGGGGTTGACATGCTTACTTTAATTCAGCACACAAATACAATTCACTTAGTTCAGGGGAAAAAGACCAGCACACTGAACTTCAGAGCAAAATACAAACAAATTACAAACATCAACAGACAGACCTTGTCTGATTCAAATCCCAATACATAGTTACCAGAGTTCAACAAAGTCTCAGCATCCGGGTTTACAAGCTGGAGGGCTCCTTAGTTACAGCTGCCCAGAGTCTCCTCAT
>CM053623.1:211073850-211089352 GCA_028646595.1 Phalanger gymnotis | reverse complement strand
AGTCACCAATCCACACCCACATAGGTTCCACACCTAATAGGGGTTTGGGCCTGGGGCTTAGCATTACTCACAGCAAACAAAAACCAAACTCTTCAAGGGCACTAAGTGCTAAGGAGCCCATTTTGCTTACCAACACAAAGGGTTAATCAGAATGCTTGCCATCTTGGGGTGAGAGGTAGTAGAGAGATGGGGAGACAATTTGGAACTCAAAATTTTGTTGAAGTGAATGCTGAAAACTAAAAATAAATTGCTTAATTTTTTTTAAAAAAAGCTATATTTTTCTTTAGGGAACAAAAAGCTCTCAATAAGGTCCCCAAAATGAATAAATGAATGAATATATAGATTAATAATCAAATAAAACTAGTAGGGATTGAATAAAACTTTATTCCTTTTTAGGACTAAAGAATCTCCAAAAACGTTTTTCTCTCTTTAATTCCTATTCTCCCCATGATTACAGATAAGACTGTGGACTGTCTACTTTCCTTGCCATGCCTTTAACCCTATTTTTATCCTGAATTCTTTCTCTTTGTGTAAAGCTTATTCTTGGTCCTGAAGGCCATGCGCCGAATTATCTTCTATTAGTTTTGTCCAGAGGGAGCAGATGCATGTAGGGTGCAGCAGGTATTTGAATACAGAACATTTAACAGGTCTAGGATCCTCATTGCTCATCTAGTGATCAGAGAAGAGCTTTTATGATTCTTATTTGTAATCTGTATTTTTAAAACTCTCTAAAATTATAGAATTAAAAATGCAGGTAAATATGAACAGATTTACCTCAGGCTAAGATGGTGAGCTAATTTCTATTTGCCTGCAGGATGCTGAGACATTTTGAACATTTGATAGGTAATCTCTAACCCCACCACCCCTATTGTGAGGGAAGGGAGAGAGGGAACAGACAAAAAAAAAAGCAAAAAGAAGTCCTCGGGTAAAGGGGCAGTCCAAGCCAAATAAAAATACTATCAATGGAAACAGGTGTTCCTTAGGGAGAATCAACTAAGCCCCCGTTCTGTTGGAAGGGGGCAGCTTTCCTCTGTAACAACAATCTGACTAGCAGCTACTGTGGCTGTGTAAGACCAACAACAACTGGCACACAGAAGGCTACTAACACAGCTTCTTTGATCTGTTTTTCTAAGGAAAGCAACTTTAAGGGGTTAACAATCTCAGCTTAATTAAACATACATATATCATTCACTTAGTTCAGGGGGAAAAGATCAGCCCCCTGAACATCAAGGCAAATACAAACAGAAATTACAAACATCAACAGACAGACCTTGTGTGATTCAAATCACAATTCATAGTTACCAGAGAAGCACCAACATCTATCTGTCTGGGTTACAAAGCTGGAGGGGGGAATGTTCAATGGCTTGCCCAGAGTCTGTCACCCACATTATTTCAGTGAGTGTACCCCCAAAAGTCAAATGTCAACCTGGGATCTTGTATATCTGTCTTAGGGCCCTGGGGCCCTTAAGGCTCACCATTTAGTGTGTGAAAAATCACTGTCACCAAGAGTGTGGGAAAGCTCCACCCACCAGCAGCACATCACGTACAATTCCATGACTTGTCTTGGTGCTGAGAAACATACCAAGGCAAAAGATCCCACTTTACTAGCCCCAGTCAAACAAAGGCCAGAATCATTAAAGGCACCTAAGAGAAGGACAGCAAAAAACCATGCCCTGAGTACCACTACATCCTCAAATTTTGCCTTCTATATCAACCAATTCCAGTTACACATATAACAGCAGACATAACAGACAGCCCTGAGGGACTAATTTTAGCCTATAGAATTATGGTTCTAGAAAACGGGTGATTCTTCCAATCATAACTTCAATTCATCGTCTCCTCTGGTGCTCCATGATGGCATGGAGCTAATTCTAGCTTCTCAGAGCCTATTTGTAATCACCTAAAAGAACACAAGCTCCTTGAAAGGCTTTTTTTTTTCTTTTTGTCTTCGTATGTCTAGTACCTTGGACAGAGTTGCCACCTAATAAACGCCTATTTTATGACTACATGGTAGCAGTGTAAAGCTCTGTCTGAATAATATATAAAAGGTCAGAATAGTGGCTTGTCAATTTGTCACATGTCTGCCCTTTGAAAATTATTCAAAAGAAGCTCTGAAAGGATCATCACTAGTTTGCAGTGATGAATTTTTTGGTCATGACAATTTCCCAAGATTAATCTAAACAAATTAGAAATAGGTCACAATTTCAATCAGTAGAGGGATTTCCCATTCAGATCAAAGCATATAACTTTGACATACTAAAAATTACAACGACAGAAATTTAGATGTGGCAAGGATGATAGATTACCTAGGTTAACTCTGTTTCTAAAAAAGAAACTGAGAGTCAGAGAAAAGGGAGCTGTCCAAGGTTACACAGCTAGTGAAGGCAAGAGCAAGAGCTAGGACATAGTTGTTTGATGCCCAGATTTTTCTACTTTGCTATTATTTATTACATGGTAGACATATGTTGTGCTTCTGTAATCTGTAGGGAACTAAAATAAAGATACAGTTGAATTGTCCTTTTAGTTTACTTGAGTTGAAAAAAAAGTGTATTTTTTTTTTTTTTACCCCAAATGGAAATTGAGTTTTGGAAAGGTTATTGCCATTGGAGGTCTTGAGTTTGAGCCATGGCTTTAACATTTCTGCTTTATGATCCTGGTCAAGTCACCTTATGTGGGCCCTGGTTTTCCTATTCACGTGCAGAATATGATAATTCGTTTTGAGAATAAACCTCAAAAGACTATGCAAAGAGAAGCAAGGTGGCACAGTGGATAAAGCACTGGCCTTGAAGTCAAGAAGACCTGAGTTCAAATCTAGTCTCCAATACTAACTAGCTATGTGGCCCTGGGCAAATCATGAAATACCAATTGTTTTCCCTCCCAAATAAAAACAAACAAAAATGACTCTATAGATGTGAGCTGCTACTTTTTTATGATGGTAAAATTTTGGTTACTATAGAACCATAAATTTTAAGACCAATAGTCTTATTGCTCAATCACTTCTCTCCTTTCCCTTCCCTGTTCAGTTTTTTTTTTCTCTCTTTACAAAAAGGTTTGTAAGGACATGGAATGGCAAAAGTATGGGGACAAATTGATTATGCTATCTATGCTCTCCTACAAAAGATAAAATACTTTATTTCTTACTTTTTGTCCTTGTCATGATTGACAATAACAACAAAAGATAAGTGAAAGCTATGGTACAAAAGGGTGGCTAGGTGGTACAGGGAGCGCTGGGCCTGGAGTCAGGAAGACTTCTCTTACTGAGTTCAAATCTGGCCTCAGACACTTACAAATGGGCAAGTCACTTAACCTTGTTTGCTTCAGTTTCTTCATCTGTAAAATGTTCTGGAGAAGGAAATGGTGAACCATTCCAGAATCTTTGCCAAGAAAACTCCAAAAGGTGTCACAAAGAGCTATGACAGCAACAACAAAATGGTATAAAAGCCATTCATGTTCTGAGTACGATGTAAAATTTCTTAGTGATATCACTTATATTTTCTTTACTTGTCTACTAAATTTCTACTTGAGAGAATTACTTTGGATGGAAGTGACCCTTTAGGGAGTTACTTTAAAATTGTATTACCTAGATGTCCTTAATGAGTTCATCTCACCAGACCCAATAGAACTAGATCCTAAAGTAACTGGCAGTTTGATTGTTGTTGAGCTGCTTTCAGTGATCTTTGAAATATTAAGACGAATTCAAGAGGTACCATAAATATGAAAAAAAAAATATGAACAGGAAAGAGAATGAGACCTGTAGGCTATTTGAGCCAATAAGCTAATCATTATTTTTGTCAAAATTATGGAAGTATCAAACTTTGAGTGCTCTCTGTAAGGTTTAGCAGGGTGGGATTTTTTTTAATTGTTTTCTCTTTTAGAATGCTAATCAAGTGCCTTTTATTAAGTCTTGCTGAGTGCTAAGCCCTAGGCCCACACCCTTTTGCTGATTTGGTGTGAAGCCTTCCAGCCAAGAAGGGTATATAAACTCATAGGTTAGCATTTTGTTTGGGGTTCTCACTCCTTGCAAGAGTATCACTTGATTTATCTAGACAATACTCTAGGCAGCCTTTAAGAGCCCCCTGGCTTTGGAACAACCCAGATGTTGGTGCTTTTCTGGTTACTACATATTGCTATGGATGGACTGTTTTGTGCTATATGCTCTGTTTGTATAATGTGTGTTTGTAATTTCTGTTAGTATTCTCTCCGAAGTTCAGGGTGCTGGCTTTTCCCTTGAACTAAGTGAATGATATATCTATGTTTGACTAAAGTGAGAATGTTAACCCCTTAAGATTGCTTTCCTTAGAAAAGTGGATCAAAGAACATATGCTGGCAGCTCTTGTTGCTGGTCTTGTTGGGTCTTTCACCCTCACAGCAGCTTCTAACACCATTGTTTTTATACTCCCCAAGACTCTTTCCTGGTCCCGTTTCTCCTCTCTTCGTACTTTATCTCTCCTAGTTACCTCATTAACTCTCATGAGTTTAAATATTGCTATGCAAACAATTCATGTATTTGTAATTCATCCTGATTATTTCCCCTGTATTCTGTCCTGTGTTACCATTTGCCTATTGGATATTTCAAAGTAGATGTCCTGGAGAGTTCTCAAATTCAATGTCTCCGAAATGTAACTCATTATCTTTCTTGTCAGACAAAAATCTCTTCTAAAAGAACCTTATTTCCTATGAAGGCACCACCATTTTTCAAGTTTTCTAGGTTCATAACCTTGGCATAATTCTCAGCTCCCCAACCTCCTTCATTCCACATATTCAGTTAGAAAAATTGTATTACTTTGACAATATTGCTCATAATCATCCTTTTCTTTCCAATCAAATAGTAACCAACTCACCAATTAATCCATCAATAAATGTTTATTAGGTGCCTACTATGCTCCAGGTGCTATACTAAGCACTGCAGACACAAAAGAAAAACAAAGACAGAACCCACTTTCAAGAAGATCACAAAATAATGACAACAAAAACAATAATAATAATAAATTAATAAATAATAAAATAACTATATTTAAGTCCTCAACTGTCATCCAGATTAATTAAATGACCCTCTAAATCCCCTAGACTTCACCGTCTTCCTAGGCTAATACATCTTTTATGTGATCTATTTATATATTTTTATGCTTTTATCTGTAATTTTTGTTTTGTGTTCCCTAGACTGATAGACTGAAACCCCTCTAGCCTTTAACTGATGACCTACCTAACTTGTTGCTGAAAAATAAACATCTTATTAGGTAACCTGATGATGAGTCTCTCCAAACTTTACTTATTAGATTCTCACATTATGGACAATCATTAAACCATACTCTAAGTATTTTAAGCTTGGCAGGGCCTTTCGCAGTTGGCATTCTGTGGACATAACTTTCCCATATCATTGCAATAATAAAATATAAGAGGAAATGCTATTTTAAAACATGCTGCCTCTTCCTCATTCTTTTTTAATTTTTTTAAATTTCATATCTGGGTCATATTGTTACTTCAATGGAAGTATTACAGATTCAGTTCCACCTCCTTATCTTAACTCTGCATGTATCTTTCTGTTCCTAGTATGTCTCTTGGACACAATATATTGTTGGATTCTGATTTCCAATCTAATTTGTTATCCTCTTTCAATTTATGGGTGAGTTTATCCCATCCATGTTTACAGTTATGATTGCTAACTGTGTATTTCTCTCCATCCTATTTTCTTGCACTTATTCTTCTCCTTTTTACCCTGTCACCTAAATAATCTGTTTTGCTTCTGACCACTTTCTCCCTTAATCTATCTATCTTCTTAACCCTCCACCTCAACCCCTTGTTATCTTAACCCATATGTAATATCTAGTAGTTTCCATTTCTATTTGAGTTTGAGAACACTGATCTAGAGAGACTCTGAATCTATTTCCCTCTTCTCCCCAATACATCTCCTAAGATAGCCTTAATAACAAAGAAAAAAATCCACATTATTTTCAGTTTTGATACTACAAAAAGGTGCATCTATAAATATTTTCCTATATATGAAGCTTTCTTTTTGTCAATATCCTCCTTAGGGTAAGAGCCTGGAAGTGGAATTACTGGGTCAAAGTATATGGGGATTTTAGGCATTTTTTTCATAATTCCAAATTGTCTTCCAGACTAGTTGTACTAATTTTCAGCTCTACTCACAGTATCTCTGTGCGACTGTTTTCCCACAATCCTTTTAAAATTGACTGGTCCCGTCTTTTGCTATCTTTACCAATATGCTGAGAATGAATTAAAACATCAAGGCAATTGGATTATTAAGAGCTTTTGATATTTTAAGAACTGCAGCCATGAATCATCAGTGATGCAACTCTATTTTTGAGCTAGGGGACAGATTGTAATCATTATAAGTATAATATAATTTTATACAAATAAAACAGGTACTTCTCATCTTGTATTCAATTTAGGCTCCAATTTATTGTTGATATACAGTTCTGGTATCAAAATGTGTACCGATATACCAACTAAATGGAATATTCTTGCAATCGCATGTCTGGACAGAAAGATTTTTTTTTCCACTTAAAAATGGATTGTAAGAGCTATCACTTTTGAGTAATTAAAGATCTCATTAAGAAAACCTTGTTATATTCTGTGATTTGGCATGATCAGCATGATGTTTTCTGCAAATAGAAGCATTTGGAAGACTTTTGGGAATCTTTCTTTAATTAGTTCTTGGAACCAGGCATGCTCCATGCTAGTGGTGAATACTTTTGTTAAACATACTTCTCACTGTTTTATCCTTCAATTAATGTTTATAATGAAGTTATAAATTCTGTCATTGTATTTATCAAAGAATTTTGTATGAAGACAGTATATGCTTGAGACATTACAGTTTGGAAAGAAATATTCTTTAAAGCTACATTTTACTCTCCATGTATTGGATAATTTTTTTTTAAAAATTGAACACTAAACACTATAGTCTCTTGTATTCTCTGATACTTTTAGTGAGTTATGTGGTTGTAAAAGTAGAGCACTATAAACACTTTACATTGAAAACCTTCCTGTTCCCATGTCAAATCATCACCAATGCTATCCTCAGTACATGTGTAGACCATTCTGGTAGAGATTTCATAAGGATGAAAATCTGGCATATGCAACAGTCATATATTTACTCTTAGTCACCTTTTTTGGGAGTATTAATATTGGTCATTTATCTCTCTTTTTAAAAATTCTTCCTCCTCTCCTTTCCCCTCCGTACCACCAAGAAGCCCCTTGATGGTCTCAAATCTCAAAGGCATTTCCATGCTCTGTGCTTGGTTTTCCTGACATTGAACTTTATCGTATTGGGGACTCAAGAAAAAGTGGCATTTCCATTGCTTTGTTAATGCAAATAGATTGCTATAAATGTCCTAGCAAATCCAAAATAATTGTTGTTTTAGTTCTGTTTTCATCTATGAATGTTCCTCAGGTTACATAGTTTAATTGGATCTTATTCCAAGCTTCCCAAAGCAGTATTTTTCACCTTTACTACATTTCAATGTTCTGAGACAATACATCTTCTAATTTTCCTATGTTGTGTTTTACAAATGATTTTATATTTTAAACTTGTTGTTCAGGTCTTTCATGATTCTCTAATTGACAGGAAGAACTAGTATTTACTGACTAGTAATTTCTGGGGTTTATTGTCCCCTTATTATGGAAATTGTTTTATGTATATAATCAGTACTTTCAATTCTTTTCCTTTCTTCCTTCTAAACACTTTGCAGTCTGATTTCTGTCCTCTTCATTCAACTGAAATCATTCTATCCAAAGCTGCCAATGAGCTCTTAATCACAAATCTAATTGCCTTTTCTCAATCTTCATCTTTCTTAACTTTTTTTTTGCATGTGTTGATACTGATGAATGCTTTCCTTCATTTTACTCCTTTCTCCCTAGGATTTTGTTTCTTGGTTTTCCTCTTAACTATCTGACTTCTCCTTCTAGGTCCCTTTTAGTGGATCTTAATCTGGTCATTCTCACTTACCATGGGTATTGCCCAAGGCCTTGACCTTGGCCATCTTCTGTTTTTTTCTCTGTATTCTTCCCATTGAAATCCTATCAGCTTCTGCTGACAATTCCCAAATCTATTAATGTAGCTCAAAATTTCCTGACCTTTAGTCCCATATGTCCAACTGCCTATTCAGCATTTCAAACTGGATATCTTAGAGATTATTTAGACTCAACATATCTTAAAGTAAATTCTTCATCTTTCTCCACAAGTCTTCTTTCTTCCTGATTTTCTTATTTTACATTTCTTATTTCAGGGCACCACTATTTTCCTAGAAAATCAGACTCATAACCTACATGGCATCTTCAAATTCTCATTCTCTTTCACCTATCATATCCAATATATTGCCAAGTTTTATCTCTTCTGTCTTTGTAACATTTCTCACATTCACTCCCTTCTCTCTCTAACACTACTATCAATTTGGTGTATGCTCCCATCACTTCATACTTTGACCATTGAAACTGCCTTATATTTGGTGTCTTTGCCTCAATTCTCTTCCTGCACGAGTCCATCTGCCATTCAGCTATTAAATTTATCTTCCTTAAGCACAGGTATGACCTTGTTATCCCAGTTCCCAATCCCATCCCGTTCAATAAATTCAGGGACTCCTTATTACTTTCAGGACCAAATTTAAAATCCTGTTTGATGTTCAAAGTCCTTTATAACCTGATCATCCCAACCCTATTTCTTTAGTCTTCTTGAACCTTACTTTGCCCCTGTACTCTGCACTTTAGCCACACCGGCCTCCTGGCTATTTCATGCTCAAGACATCCTGTTTTCTAAGTCAAGGATTTTCACTGGCTATACCTCATCCTTGGACTTCTCTCCCTCATCATCTCCATCTCTCAGCCTTCCTGGTCTCTTCTACATCCCAGGTAAAATTTACCTTCTATACAAAGAATTTGCTAGAGATGGACCCAAAATGGCAGAGTAAAGGCAGAGATTCCTGAATTCTCCTACAAATCCCTTCAAATTCATGTAAATAATGACTGTAACCAAATTCTAAAACAGAAGAATGTAAAGAAAAAATAGAGTGAAACAAACTTCTAACCCAAGACAAATTAGAACATTAGCAGGAAAGGTCTGATGCATCAGGTTGAGAAAGGAATGCAGTCTAATGCAGGGCACAACAGCACAGATTGGACCCCAGAAAACCAGTAACAGGCCTTGGGAGTCACTCAATAAGCAGCAGTAGTGGCTGCTTCTAGGGCTCTCAGCCTGCAGATGCTAAAGAGTCAAACAACTGGTCAAAAGGAGATTACAAGATTCTCTTTGTTAGCACTAGGGGCAAGACTCTGTTGCTTTGCCCATACTAAGATTACATATTAAAGCTGCAGCCTTGGGTGATGTCCCAGGGAAAGAGGAAGCACTAGCATACCAGAACTTGCAGCCATAGTGGAGTGGGGACCCTGGTCATGGTTTGTGGGCAGAAAAGAGTGTTTGTGATTGTTCACAGAGCAGAACAAAAGACAAGAGAGGAGTACACATCTCTCCTTAGATCATACCCCCTTGGAAGAATTGAAAACTTACAGGTCCCTAGAAGTACCTCTGAAAATAGCTGCACAAACCCCTGAAGTCTTGGACAATGTGCTCTCCATCCTAGAAGCAGAGCCCTACCTTAACAAAGAATTAAAAGTCAAGTACTGGGCTGGGAAAATGAGCAATAAAGAAAAAAATCTAATTATAGAAAGTTACTTTGGTGACAAAAGGAAGATCAAAGTATACACTCAGAAGAAGGTAACCAAGTCAAAGATCCTAGATCAAGAGCCTCCAACAAAAAAATATGAATTGGTTACAGGACATAGGAGAGTACAAAAAGGATTTTGAAGATCAAGTAAGAGATATAGAGGAAAAATTGGGAAGAGGAATGAAATTGATGCAAGAAAATAGTGGAAAAAAAAACAAATCAACAGCTTGGCAAAGGAGACTCAAAAAATACTGAGGACAGGAACACCTTAAAAAACAGACTAGGCAAAGCAGTAAAGAAGAGCCAAAAAGCCAATGAGGAGAAGGATGCCTTAAAAAAGCAGAATAGGGCAAATGGAAAAAGAGGCACCAAAATTCACTGAAGAAAAAAAAAACTTCCTTACAAAGAACAATTGGTCAAATGGAAAAGGAGGTAAAAAAGCTCACAGAAGAAAATAATCCTTTAAAAATTATAATTGAGCAAATGGAAGCCAATGACTTCATGAGAAATCAAGCAGCAATAAAGCAAAACAAAAAGAAAGGAAAAAAAGAGAAGACAATGTGAAATATCTCATTGAAAAAACTAAACAAAACAAAACAACTGGCCTGAAAAATAAATCCAGAAGAGATAATTAAAAAAATGTTTTAGGAAGAAAGGAAGGACAAAAGAAAAGAAAAAATTAGGTTTCTGTTTTTAGCGAACTCACAATCTAATGGAAGAGGGAACAAATATTTATGCATAAATAAGACAGAATAAATTACAAATAATGAACAGAGGTTTTGCACTAGCATTAAGGGAAGTTAGTAAATGTTTTTTTGTTTGTTTGTTTGGTTTGGTTTCAGTTTAGTATTTTGTTTTTTCTGAAAGCCATGATCAAAGGAAAAAGAGATTAGACATCATCTTTCAACAAATTATCAAGGGAAACTGCCCTGACATTCTAGAATCAGAGGGTAAAACAGAAATTAAAGGAATCCACTAATAACCTCCTGAAAGAGATCCCAAAATGAAAACTCCAAGGAATATTATAGCTCAAACTTAGAGCTCTCAGGTGAAGGAAAAAAAAACATATTTCAAACATCCAGAAAGAAGGAATTCAAGTACAATGGAGCCACAGTCAGCATAACATGATATTTAGTAGCTTCTACATTAAAGGATTAAAAGGCTTGGAATATGATGTTCTAGAGGATGAAGGAAGTAGGATTACAACCAAGAATCACTTATCCAGCAAAACTGAGTATAATCCTTACTGGGGAAAAATGTATATTTAATGAAATAGAGGACTTTCAAGCATTCTTGATGAAAAGACCAGAGCCAAATAGAAAATTTGACTTTCAAATACAAGACTCAATTGAAGCATAAAAAAGTAAACAGGAAAGGGAAATCATAAGGGACTTAATAAGGTTAAACTGCTTATCTTCCTTCATGGGAAGATGAGAAATGTAACTTATAAGCACTTTCTCATTATTAGGAAAGTTAGGAGTATATATAGATAGAGGCTCAGATGTGAGTTGAATATGAAAGGATGGTATCGAAAATTAAATTAAAGGTTGAGAGAGGAATGTATTGGAAGAAAGGATAAAGCAGAGCTAGAATGGGGTAAAATTATCTCAAATAAAAAAAAGAAGAAAAAGGTTTTCCAATGGAGAGGAAAGGAGAAACTGAAGGTGAGTGAGTGAACCCTACTCTCATTGGAATTACCTCAAAGAGAGAATAACATACACACACAGTTGAGTATGGGAATCTGTCTTACCCTATAAGAATGTAGGAGGAGGAGAGGGCATGAGAAGGGGAGAGCGATAAAAGGGAGGGAAGATTTGGGGAGGGGTTACTCAGAAGCAAAACTTTTCAGGAGGGACAGAGTGAAAGGAGAGAGAATAGAATAAATGGGAGGGGATAGGATGGAGGTTAGTACAGTTAGCAGCTGTAATTGTGAAAAAAAATGAAACAAGTTTTTTTCTGATAAAGGCTTCATTTCTCAAACATATAGATAACTGAGTCAAATTTATAAAAGAAAATGAGAACCATTTCCCAACTGACAAATGATCAAAAGATATGAACAGTTTTCAGATTATGTAATCACAGATATCTATTGCCTTCTGGAAAACAACGACAAACAACTGTTCTTACTATTAATTCGAGAAATGCAAATTAAAACAATTCTGAGGTACTACCTCATATTAATTGGATTAGCTAATGGGACAGAAAAGGAAAATGAACAATATTGAAGAAGATGTGGGGAAAAGGAGACATTAATGCACTGTTAGTGGCATTGTTTACTGATTCAATATTTTTACAGGAATTTGGACCTATGCTGAAAGTGCTATAAAACCATACTTATTCTTTTACCTAGAAACAGCTAGGTCTGTTTCCCAAAAAGAGATTAAAAACAAAAAAAGGAAAAGGACAAATATGTACAAAAATATTTATAGTAGCTCTTTTAGTGGTAGCAAAGAATTGGAAGTTGAGGGGATGCCCATCAATTGGGAAATGACTGAACAAATTGTGATAGGTGATTATGATGGAATACTATTGTGCTATAAGAAATAATGAGCAGAATGCTCTCAGAAAAAAAAACAAAACATAACAACCCTGTAAAGGCTTACTTGAATTCGTGCAAAGTGAAATGTACTGCATACAAAATAATAGCAATATTATGTGATGATCAACTGAGAATGAGTTATCTATGCTCAGCAATACAATGATCTGAGACAACTCTGAAGGACATATGATGCAAAATGCTTTCTATCACAAGAGAAAGAACTGATTGTGTCTGAATGCCACTTGATAAATGCTTTTAAAACTATTTTTCTTGAGGGATTTTTTTGTCTATGTTTTCTTTCACATTAATATTATGGAAATATTTTGCATGACTTATACATATATAAGCTATATTCAATTGCTTGCCTTTTCAATAAAGGGATTTGGGGAGGAAGAAAGGGACAGATTTTGGAACTCAAAGTTTTAAAAAACAAATGCTAAAAATTATTTTTACATGTAATTGGGGAAAGATAAAATACTAAACAAAACAAAATGTTAATGTTTTTGCAAAGCCTCTATTGATTTTTTACTGTTTATCCCATCTATTTATATATCCTGTCTTATTTATACATAAATATTTGCATGTTTCCTCTTCTATTAGACTGTGAGTTCATTGAAAATAGAATTCTAACTTTCTCTTTCTCTTTCCTTGCTTCCTTCCTTGTTTCCTTCCTTCTTTCTTGCCTGCCTGCCTTCCTGCCTGCTTTCCTGCCTCCCATCATCAGTACTCAAAACACTGTCTAGATCATAGTAAGCACTCAATGCTTATTGACTGAATAACTGATATATTTAAATTTCTGAGTTTTATAGGAAATTATCACAATCAACATCAATATCTTTGTTTTTTTTTTCATTTTCTATTAGTGCCATAAATGTTTGATCTATAAATCTATGTTGTGACTACTTTTCATCATTCCCCAACATTCTAATTTATTAACTTGGTTCTTTTTCCCAAATAGCTGATGACATGACTTCCACAGTGGCAATGAATCATCTCAAGGTTAGAAACATAGGAAAATTTTTTCAAGTGTTATTACTGTTCATCTTGCCCTTTGCAATTTCTTATTCTCTCCTTGAAGAAAGTATTATTATTCTTAGTAGTTTTAAGAAGCAGAGGAGAGAAGCGTATAAAACATTGAACCTAAAATCAGGAAGACCTGGCATCAAAACATGCCTTTGACATTAAATAGCTCTGTGATCCTAGGCAAGTCATGTGAACCCTCTGAGTATCTGCTCTTGCCTCTGTAAAGTGAGGATGTTGAATGGTCTCTAAGGTTCCTTCTGGCAGCTAGCTGGCACTCTGATTAGAGTACCAGGCCTGGAGTCAAGGCCCCAGACAGTTACTAGCTATGTGACCCTGGGCAAGTCATTTAACCCTGTTTGCCTCAGCTTCTTCATCTATAAAATAAATTGGATAAGGAAATGGCAAGCCACTTCAGTATCTTTGTCAAGAAAACTCAAAATGGAGTCATGAAGAATCCAATATAATTGCACAGCTAGAAAAAAGATAGTTAAAGATTCATTGGCTGAGTCGTACAGAACCCAGAATCATTTGGATTTTAAGATGAAATTTTGGAGTGTGATATTATGGAAAATCAATATTTATTTTGAAAGTCCCTACATTAAATCACTAACAAATGAGTATCCCCCCCCCCATATTTCTCAAATATTGTTTTCTGATTAAAAATTTTAGGCAACATTTGTCCTATTTATGGAATTCTTTGTTTCAGAGTACCAGCCAAAAATCTCCTGATTGCTAAGTCCATTCAATAGGCATGTATTTAAAAAATGCAACGAATACTAAAAGATGAGTGGTAGAATGGTGATCTGTACCACCGTAAAGATTATTCACACCAATGAGGGCACAGACCCCTTTAAATGCTGAACTACAGAGCTCTTCATAGTTAAAGAATGATATCAAACACTAGAAGGACATTTAAATATCTAAATATTTAAGAATGCCAATGCTTATGTTATCTCAGCGTCTCAAACATGCTTACCTTTATAGTCTATAAAAACCAGTAAATGTTAGAAACTATTGTGACAATCTAATACCTGTCAGAGAAAAAAATAAAATTGAATTAGATATAAAGGAATCAAAATATATGAGTATGCACATAGAATAGTATTACTATTAATGCTTATCTGCATTTGTCTGCATAGTATCCTTTAGCTTCTATCAGGAAGTTGGAACTCAGGAGCCAAAGACTACAATAAAATTCACTGTTGTCAGGACCTAATGCGGCAGAAGATGAAAAACAAGTGTTAAATACTTTTGAGTAAGTGAGTCATTCAAAAGATTGTGCTCCAACTCATTTGGTAGAATGAGTGAAATCTCTCCCTCAAAGGGAGAGTCGTAACAGTTGCAAACAATACCAAGGAAAAAGTAATCAAAGACAACTCTCTAAAATGTATATTTTTAACTCTGCCATGGACAGTTTCAATTATTACCTTTCATGTGAGACCAGTAAAGAACTGCAATGATTTTCTAACTGGCAGAAGGTGAGTATGAATCTCAGGAATTTTACAAATACACACACACATGCATATATATGTATATACATATACACATATATGCATATGTACATATGTGTGTATATAAATACACACAGATGATTTCCTACACATTTGCACTGTATCCTGAAGAGTGAATAAATTTAAGGTGTGGGCTGGAGCTAGAGGTCCAATTTGATAGAAGTTTGGTCTCTAATTTCCTAAAACTGGGAAATATTACAGCATAATTGTAAGTGATACTAAAGTGAAATTTTAAGTTATAAGGACAAAGTCAAGCCAGAAGTGGGACTGACAATGTTGTATGATTTGAAGGTAATTGTCAGATATTCCTTCATGAAAAATATTCTATCCATCATATAAGATTTGTTCTTTTGACTCTTGAAAACCTTTTAATCTTAAAAAGTCTCATTGTCAAAATGCATGTATATGTATCTTATAGAAGGCAACTTTTAATTGCTCTTATGAATTAAATCCTTTATTAGTCTTTTTTGAATAATTAACTATATCATTCAGGACAATATATAATATTCTGGGAGTCAAGGTTAACTGTTCAATGCCATTTGTAAAAGGGTGTACCTGATTGACTTTGCCAATTATAATCTTCTTTTCCTTTTGGACTCTGGGATGGAGATCTTCCTTTCTGGTAGGAAATGCTTTGTGAGCTAGGTCTCCTTGTTTTATGCTTCATTTGGAATTAATAACTAAAAAGTAATCATTCAGAGTTATAGGTGGTGTTACATTTTTTTTTTAGGTTTTTACTTTTCTTTTTTTTT
>CM053623.1:211046225-211064464 GCA_028646595.1 Phalanger gymnotis | reverse complement strand
TTCCTTCCTTCCTTCCTTCCTTCCTTCCTTCCTTCCTTCCTTCCTTCCTTCCTTCCTTCCTTCCTTCCTTCCTTCCTTCCTTCCTTCCTTCCTTCCTTCCTTCCCACCACCTACATCTCGTTACTGTGGGAACTTTTAATGAGGTATATCCTTCTATCATTGCAGGTCATGGACTGTTCTGCAACTTATAATCTTAGATTTGCCTGGCTCATTGGATTCACTAAGGTCATAGAACATATATAACATGGATTACCCAGGGTTATATAATCACTTTATACTAGTTTCCTTATATAGATAGAAAATGTGCTTTTTTTTATCTTGCCCCACCTCATTTAGACTTTTACCCTCTGGGCTTGGGTTATAAAAAATTGTCTCTCTTTTCCATGTGAAAAACTGTTCACATATTTGACAACAGCTATGGTGTCCTCTCCCTTTCCCCCTCTTCTCTATCTTTACTTTCTTGAAATTTTCCTCATGGTCTCCTTCTCTCAGGATTTTTGTCAGTCATATATCTTGTGTTGTGATTTGTGCATAGTGATTATGCAAAAATTCATATGAAAAAGATTTGGAGTTTTTAGTGAATTGAAAACTCAAAATAAGTCAATGAGTTAGCATTATAATTCAGTAGCAAAAAAAATTCTTAGGTGAAATTGATAAGCGTGTTGTCTAGGTTTAGGGAAGCTACATTGCAGTGTTATTGTATTCTTCCTGGCACGGAGCATAGTACCTAGCAGATAATAAGAGCCTAATAAATGCTTGTTGATTGACTTCTGTCCTGGTCAGACCATATCTAGAGCATTAAATACTGGGTACGGTGTTTTGGAAGGACATTGATAATGTGGGGAGCATCTATGAGGGTGGGGGGAATGTGGATGATAAATTGCTTAGAGTTCATCCTATTTAAGTATCAGTTAAGAGAATTGTTTGGCTTGAAGAAGGAAAGACTTTGGAGAAAGGTAGAACAGAATTGGCCTCAATGGGCAAAACTAGTTAAAAGTCACAATGAGGCATACTTAGTATTGACATAAGAAAAACTTTCCAACAACTTTTGTTGTTGTTTAGAAATTTCAGTCATGTCTGACTCTTTGTGACCCCATTTGGGGTCTTCTGTCAAAGACACTGAAGTGGTTTGCCATGTCCTTCTCCAGCTCATTTTACAGATGAGGAAACTGAGGCAAGCAGGGTTAAGTGACTTGCTTGGAGTCACATAGCTAATAAGTGTCTGAGGCTAGATTTGAACTCAGGAAGATCAGTCCAGGCCTGACATCTGTCCACTGTGTCACCTAGCTGTCCCTTCCAACAACTAAGGCTGTCCAAAAATTGGAATGACCCCAAGAGGTAATTTCTCCCTTGTTTTGGAAGTCTTCAAGCAGAAATTGGTTTACCACACTCTCTTGGGGTGCTAAACAAGTTAATTGAGGATGAGGTATGAACTCTGGGTTTCCTTCAGACTCAGATTCTGGGATATTGAGACTAGCTATTTTACTTGTTGAGTGGAATTGAATTTAAATGAAATAAATTAATTGATTTGATTTATTCCAGATTATCAATGTTCTTTCTTCCAATGTGGTATCCAGAATTAAGCATATCACTATGGATACAGTCTGGCCAGGGCCAAAGGACAGGTCTTCAGACTCAATGTCCCTTCTATGCCATGAAAGCAGTTGTATTAAAGCAGCATATCATTCTTTGTAAGGAAAGAGTAGCTGTGGTTAATGGGATGTGTTGATGATTAATAACTAGAGGGTATATCTCTGAGTAAACTGAAATATTTACTGACTAGGGAATAGTTGATCATCGTACAGTGTTACAGTAGTAACTATGATCATTAGATCAACTATGATTGACTTGGTTCTTCTCAGCAAGACAGTGATCTAAAACAATTCCAAAAAGACCCACTGTAATATCAATTAAGTGGGGTGTCTTTGATTGAGTCTTACTCGGTGCTAAACCCCAGGCTGAAACCCCTATCTACTAGGTGCTAAGCCTGTGTGGGTGTGAAGCCCTTAGGGTTCTAAGAGGAGTTGCTAAGACCAGAGCCAATAGTAGGAAAATGAGTTCTGGTTGCTCTGATGACATTTGATGACAGCTAAAGAGTGTATAAGAAGAGAGAACATAGCTATTTGCTGGGAACTCTCACTCCAGGAGGTCTGGGCAGCCTCTTTAAGAGTCTCCTGCCTGAACTCAGATGTTGATGGTTTCTTTATAAATATGAATTTTATTTGGTCTCTTTATAAATGTATGTTTGTAATTTGTTTGTCTTTCCTCTGAAGTTCAAGGTGCTGGCTTTTCCCCCTGAACTAAGTGAATGATATTTATATGTTGGATTGAAATAAGATTGTTAACCCCTTAATGTTACTTTTTTTAGTAAAGCAGATCAAAAGAACCTGTGCTGGCAGCATTCTTGTTGTTGGGCTTGTGTTGGTCTTTCACCCCCACAGAAGCTGCTAGCCAAATTGTTGCAACACTCATGAATTGATGGAGTCTGAATGCAAATTAAATAATACTATTTTCACTTTTTTTTGCTTTTTTCCTTTGTTCTGTTTTTTTCACAACATGACTAATGTGGAAATATGTTTTACATGATTGTACATATATGATATGTATCAGATTGGTTGCTCTCTTGGGAAGGGGAGAGGGGAGGAAAGGAGGGAGAAAAATTGGCAACTCAAAATCTTTTAAAAACGAATGTTGAAAATTGCTTTTGCATGTAATTGGAAAAAATAAAATAATATCAAGTAAAAATAAAAGAAAACCATCATTGACTCCCTATTGCCTAAGGAAATTTAAAGGGATTTGAGAGATTTAGTTCTGGCAATAATGGAACACAGAAATCAGGAATTGTGTGACTTGAAGAAATGCATTATAATCCTTATCTCAATTTGCTTCCTACTCAGCAGGATCTTTGAAACAAAAGTAACCCTGCTGCCCCTGCCAATCATAGAGATCCCATGGGATTTCAAGTGGTAGAGAAAGTATATTATTGTGACATAGACTCATAATCATGGATTCAACAGGAATTGCAATAAATCTTTTTTTTATTTGAACTTATACATCAAAACACATATATCAAAACACAAAAGAAGATAATTATGAAAACTTGGAGCTCTATTTCATACCATTTTCTTTATAAACATGTATAACATATCCTACATGATACTTTCAAAACTGCCCTGCTTGTCTGTGATTTCCTCAAATCTTTTTTTCTGTTTTTAATAGCTTTTTTTCTCTTTTTTTGTATCACTATTGATAACCCATTTCCTCATCCCACATCTAACTAAAAACTCAAAAAAAGAAAGAAAAACATAACAAATAGCCATAGTCAAGCAACAAGAAACCACACTGAGGCCATATTCAAAAGTGTAAGATTCTTTTTGTTCTTTATGTCCATACTTTTTCTGTCAGGAAGTTCAAAACACGTTTCATCAGAGGACCCATGGAGACATGGTTGGTCTTTTTTTATTGACGTGAATTCTTAAATCATTTACATTTCTTTTTTTTTCCCAAAATTTCTGTCCATGTAAAATAGCTCTGGTTTTGTTCTCTGAATTCATCTCTTTCATAAATTCTTATAGCATAATAAGATTGTATCGCAATCATATATTGCGATTTGTGCAACCATTTCCTAGTTCCAAAAGAGACAATCTAAGGCACTTCTTTAGCTCTCAGTTCTTTATTTTCTTTTTTTTTTTATACTTCCTCTTTTAGAATTAGGAAGTTTGGTTTACAGTGATTCTTTCCCCAGCAGAAACCACCCTCTTAACTTTCTCTCTCATCCCTACTCTTTTCTCTTGATGATTTCAAGTTATTTTTATGTCATAGTCTACATTGTGTTTTTTCGTCTCTACTTTTTTTCCATTTCAGATAGGAGTGAGATTCCTCTAATGCCCCACTTTCTATCTTACTACTTCCTCCATGTTTGCAGATTCTTCTTATGCACTCTGCTTATGAGAAATAGAAACTATAGCTCCTCCCTTTCTATTGTAATTTATGCACTCTTCTCTTTCCTTTCTTAAAATCTTCAAAACAGGACCAATTCATCCCAATGGGACTTCTGTTTTTTTTTTATTTAACTCCCTTAATACATTTTGAAGACATTAAATTTCTGAAGAGATATACTTAAGAATGTTAGCATTACAGAATCATAGATTTGTTTGCTCAAATGCATTTATCTTGTTAAGTTCCCCAGAATTATGTGTTTCTATCTCAAGGTTGTTATTCATTTTTGGTCTATTCATCAGAAATTCTTGAAAGTTCTCTGTTCCATTTAAGTTCCATTTTTCCCCATAGGATCATACTGACATTAGTAGAATAAGTTATTGTTGATTCTTAACTTGTATCTTTTGGCTTTTGAAAATAGGATACCAAAATCTTCTCTCATAATAAAAGGTATCAGCTATTTTGTTCTCCTGATTACAGCCCCTTGATACTTCAGTGTTTTTTTTTTTTTTTCTGGGTGCTCATAGTATTTTTTATTTGACATCGAAGTTCTGAATTTTGATATGACATGACTGACTTTTTTTTTGGTATTTCTGGAGGAGGTTATTAGGTGATTAACCTTTCAGTTTAAACTTCACATCTAGTTCTAACAGACTTGGGTAGTTTGTATTATATATATATATATTTAAATATAGCGTCCAAGATTCCCCCCCCCCCATTTCCCCATTGCTTTCAGGGAATATAAACCTTCTTAAATTGTCTCTCCTTGACCTGTTTTCAATATCAGTTGTTTTGATATCACATATTTTAATTTTCTACTATTTATTTTCAATTTTTAAAATTCCTGTTTTGTTATTTCTTACTGTCTCATGGTGTCACTGATTTCTCTTTGTTCTCCTCAAATTTTTAGAGAGTCCCATTCTTGGGTAATATTTACCACTTTCTCTTCTAAACTACTTATCCTTCTAATTTTAGACTAATGGAAATATTTAACAGAGATGATGATGCAGTTTAAAAAAGCAACGTCTTAAAAAAGTTCCGCATCCAACATAGAACAATTGCATGCCCATCAAAGATCAGTAGAGAAAAGGGTGAGGACATCACTACAGGAGACTGGCAAGTCTTCAGGTAGATATTGTCTTGAATACCTGTTCCCCTACATGTGTGTCCTCCACAGGTTCCTGTAATATGCCCTATCAGAAAATTTTCCTTTCCATAGTATTTCCCACAAAGTTGTTCCCTGGTCATATGTGGTCTCTCTGGGTGTTGTTTCCCTGCTCTGTGAACTTGTGAGAGATGCAATATGGCAAAGAGAAGTCCTCAGAGTCAGAAAGACAGGAATTCAAGTTAAGCTTTTGAGAGATGCTGGATAATTGACCCTTGGCAGATTATCCTGTCAGTGAGTCAGGAAACTTCCTTAAAATAATTCTCTGGAAAACAATAAAAGCTTTTGACACATAATGGCTAATTTAACTTGGGCAAATTATCCTTTCAGTGAACCCAAATATGTCTTTACTTCCTTCCTACCTACTTTCCTTCTTTTACTTCTCTTATTCTCTCTCACTTTCCTTCTGTATTGAATTTTATGTAAATGGGAGGAACTATTGAAGTTGATTTTTTTTATTCCTTTTTATGTTTTAATCTTGGAATAGCTACTATGTGGCAACAAAATTGGAAAACAACATTCTCCAAAGAATTAACAGTGAATATGTATATAGTGGATCTGGATAGGATTCAACACATAGCCAATAACCAACTTTGAAAACAAAGGAGAAAAAAAGAGGCAGTCAAGCAATTATATTAGGAAAAGAAGAGAGGGTAAACGTGATGATAGTGATGGATGACAGGTGGACATTCAGAGAACTCTGCTCATACCATTACAATGCCAGGAGAAAATAAGAAAGCCCCTTGGTGAGTTGGATAAGACTCCTTGTGGGAACTTATTATTAGATCATTTGGACAAGAGTCTAAAAGGACAGACAAATATGATTGGATTGATCTGCATCATTAGAAAGAACTTCTGAATGAATGAGATCAAAGATAATTTTCATATTTGAACATTTGAGTAACCAATATAAAACTGCTTTTTGCACTGATAATGTCTGTCTTGTAAAAGTAAACAGATCAGTGGAAGCTTGTGAGGTTTTATTACTTGAGTGGCTATCGATCTCCAGAATATCTTGAAATGCAGGTAACTTTCTGGGAGGATCCAGTGAGTAGGAGAGAGGATTTAGGTGATATTTAGTAGGGCTGGACTAAGAATAATGAGTCAAAATTGAAAAGAGGTAAGATTTTGATGATTATTGCTTTAGAGTACAATTTGAAGTCTTGAAGTACCATTCTTTCTTTATTCCTGCTTGTTTCCTTTTTGATTCTAATCTTTTTTCTTTGCTGCAGCTCTGGAACTACTAGTCTGGTGTCCTATTAGGTGAATGTGTCAGAAGCCCACTATATCTACCTCCCAGCTGTGCTTCATTTCTTCCAACATGTATGTAACCACTTCCTCTCTCTTCTATTATTTATGTATCCACTTTCTCTTTTCTCTTTTCCCCACTTTCCAACTCTAGAAAAAGAAATTAATTAAGTATAGTTACAGCTACTGGAAAAAAGGCAAATCAATTAGCTCCCCTTATGATTCCATTCACCAGCATTATGACTTCTCAAGCCAAAACAACCCTGAGTCCAAAAGAAAAGGTCTAATATCTCTTTTACATGGCAGCCCTTCAACTATTAGCAAAAAAGCTATTGAGTTCCTTCTGAGTCTTCCTCTTCTCCAGGCTAAATAAATCTATTGAGTTCTCTATTGCCCCACTCTGCCTTTTTCACTCATGCCAACAGTACTGGGATGATCTACTTCAGTGATCAACATAGGAGACACTTAATAATTGCTTGTTGATTGAATCATTGATTCCAGTAAAAATGTACTATTTGGTATAAAGGAATGTACTATTGGTAGTTCTACAATATGAAAGGTACATGCTGTGCACTGATGCACTTGTCTCACAAAGCACATAGAGAAACAAACTGAGGCAGCGGTGACACCCATGTCTTATACAAAGCCAAACCTATATCTAACAATGAGCCATTTATTTACCATTGTTTGAATCACTCCTGTCCCAACTCAGTTTGCTTCCTCTTTGCCAGAGAATGGGTTCCCTGCTGCTATAATTTCCCTAAGTCTCTTCATAATGTTGATCGCTGCAGAGACTGGCAATCAGGCATTGCCTCCAGTTATACCTCGGAGGAAAAACATACAGGGCAAGTTCTCAGTCAGGAAATGATAGCAAAGAAACAAACATATGTATGCACATATGCCTGTATATAAAAATACACTATACATATACATTACATGCACACATGCCTATATACATATACATACACATATGATTAAACTATATGTACAGATATAATTTGCATGTGTATGTGTATGCATATGTACATGTGTATGTATATGTGTGTCTGACCTCTCCCAAATAATCCATTATAGCAACAACAAAAATAATAACAACAAAGACAAAACTCATGCTTTTCAAAGCCTCTGGACAATAATAGTGAGTGAACAGGGATCTTCGCTGAATGATGAGATGCTGGAAATGTTTCTCAAGCTCAATAGCCTTGCCTAAGATACAATCTAAGTGGAATCTCAAGTATCTTCCTCTCAAAGAAACAGATGAAGCTGGCTGAGCTTCAAGAGGCCTTATGAGTTTCTTACAAGAAATAACACTTCAGAATCTTAACTATGAATATCTATAATCCAAGTCAAAATAAACAAACAAAAAAACAAAGAAATTAAAAAAATGAGAGGGAATTCACATTACCCAGTGTAATAGAGAAGAACTTGATTGATCACAGAATCAGAAGGGTAAACTTGAAAAAGATATTAAAGATAATCTAACAAAAGTTCCCACTTCATCCAAAACCAAACTAAGATCCAAAAGGCAAGTGCTAAAATTATCATACATAATAAAAAGGGGCAGGACTAAAACTCTGATGTCTCGATTCTCAATTTTGTGTTTATTCTACTGCATACTATTTTAACATATTACTCTTATTGTATTCTATTGTAATAAATTAATGAATAAAAACCATAAATAAATAAATAAATTATAGGTAGAGGTTACAAAGAGGCAGAAAGATAGATAGATAGATAGATAGATAGATAGATAGATAGATAGATAGATAGATAGACAGACAGCAACATTATTCTTTTCTATTCCTAGGAAATTTTCAGGGAAGTTCAATGAGTTTGTCCATGGTCACACAGCTATTTAGTTGCAAAATCTGGACTAGAACTTAGGTTTTAAGTTCCTACCCCATTAGTCTTTCTAGAACTTCACACCATCTCTTTCAAATGATTTTATCAATAGTACAGATCATTACCCATCTTTGACTTCTCATTTTGTGTAATTCTTTTCCAAATCTCCCTATAAATCCTCAATAAGGGATTCACCCAAAACTCTATGAGCTTTTCTTTAGATATCTTGACATTGTGAGAATGGTTATCCATATATGGCTATAGATCAGCTAAACCTTGCTATTGCTATATGAATAAGGCATCACCCTTTCTGGTCATACATTTCCTTTACAATATCCTTTATGCTGTTTCTGAACAATTATTCATTAGTAAAATGTTAAAACCCACTTTCTTCTACTTTATTGCCTTTTGAATGACCTGCTTCTTCAACTTTATAAAAAAAGTCTGTTTGAGGAAAGCTCTTCTGTGTCTATTTAACCACCACTGTTCCAGGTTAAATAATCCCATAGAATCTTAGAAGTAGAAATAATTATCATTTCCAAGCTCTTTCATAATACATATTTACTCTTAAAAAAGCCTAACAGATAATGACCTAGACTTCACCCAATAACTTTCAATGGTAGGAAAGTATTTTTTGCAGTCCCATTTTTGCACAAATATAATTATCAAAAAGTTCTTTTTTATCCAATTTTTTTGCTTGTAATTTTCCTTATGGGTCTAGGTTCTGATATCTAGAGTTACTCAGAATGTTTATTCCTTTTTTCATCCAAATATGCTCCCCTCTTCCTTTTTACATTTTGGACCATCTTATTCTACTACACAAATGGATTATGAACTCTTCTTGGATTTCATCATTTCATTAAATAGCTAATATTGATTTATGTGTTGAATATTGCTTAGAAATTGTGTCAATTTTTAATGTTTCCTTCAAAAAAATCCAGACTATTATTTAATTGGCTTTTGGAATTCCTGATGAGGAACTTCCTTCTACCAATGCAATTAAGCATTTATTCTGCAATTTATAGTTTTAGAGAATTCCTGGGAGTACGAAGGAGTTAAAACTACTTGTCTAGGGTCACATAACCAGTATATATCACAAGCAAGACATAAACCCAGAACATCCTGACTCTAAGATCAGCTCCACATGCTACTTCTCTCATATCTATTTTTAAACGTGTATTTTGTACTATAAGTGTGTATTGTCATCGTACACACTCTTTTTTGTCTCCAAGAATTTTGGAAAACAAACTCTTGTTCCATGACCTTTCTCAAAAATCTTTTCCCTCATCGTTGTTAGATGAAGAACTATACCAAAGTAATTGAAAGAGGAGTGATGAAACTGTTAGCCTCTCCAGTAGGGACAGGTGTCTCATTGTATCAAATCTACTGCTCTACAAAACATCTAGTTTTTAGAGGGCAATAGATACTAGTCCATAATGTTTAAGGGCATATACTGTAAGAACTGCTACAATACTATCTACCATAGTCAATTTTGTGGGCCAAGGAAGGACACTGATTTAAAACATCAACATCTATGCAGTTTTAGCATGGTTTGGTGGGTGGAAGAGGGTCCAGATTTGGAGTCTGAGGACCAGGATACACATTGTAGCTTTGATGTTTACTACCCTGGCTAAGATGAATAAGCCACTTAAACTCTTTTGGTCTTGCCTTGGTCTCTCAGTTCTAAAATCATAATGGGACTAGATGACATCTAAAATAGGTTCTATCTCTGAGGTGAGTTACACTAATTCCCCAATGTAAAAGCCAGGATCCACTTAATTGAAAGATGTCTCTTTCCCCAGATTGCCATGCTATTTTTGTTTGTTGTTTTGTTTTTATTTTCCTGTATAGAGCCATATAGTGTGTATGATTGTCCAGTATATACAATTTAAGTTAAAAGAAGCAAGAGTACAAAGAAATTGGGGGCATTGAGTCTTCCCAGTACATCTTATACAGGAAAATTATATACAAAATTTTGAGTGCCCTACTCAGGCAAGTAATCTCAAGATGTTAGTCTCAAGTAAATCTTTCTTTTTAAACTAATATTTTATTTTTCTCCAGTATCATGTAAAGATGATTTTAATATTAATTTATTTGAGCTCCCCCTCCCCCTTTCTTAGACAGTAAACAATTTAATATAGGTTACACAGGTTCAATCATGCAAAAGACTTTATCATATTAATCGTGTTGTGAAAGAAAACACAAACCCAAAGTAGGGGGGAAACAACATAAAAAAGATAGTGGAAAATAGTGTGCTTCAATGTGCATTCACACTCTATCCGTTTTTTTTTTACTCTGGGAGTATGTGGTATTTTCTATCCTGAGTCCTTTGGAATTGTCTTAGATCATTGTATCACTGAGAGTAGCTAAGTCATTTACAGTTGATCATTGTACAGTATTGCTATTACTGTGTGCAATATTCTCCTCACTTCTGTTTGCATCAGTTCATGTAAGTCTTTTCAGGTTTTTCTGAAATTTGACTGCTCATTATTTCTTATAGCACAGTAGTGTTTCATTAAAAGTATATGCCATAATTTCTTTAGGCAATCCCCAATTGATGCGCATCCCTTCAAAGTCCAATTCTTTAGTACTACAAAGAGAGCTGCAAAAATATTTTGAACAAATGAGTCTTTTCCTCCATACTGTTTTTGATCTCTTTGGGACAAAGATCTAGTTGTGGTATTACTAGGTCAAAGGTATGCACAGTTTTAAAGCCATTTGGGCATAGTTCTAAATTGTTCTTCAGAGTGGTATTTCAATTCACCAACAGTGCATTAGTGTCCCAATTTTCCCACATCCACTCTAACATTTGTTTATTTTCCATTTCTATCATATTAGCCAATATGATAGGTGTGAGATGGTACCTCAGAGTTGTTTTAATTTGCCTTTCTCTAATCAGTAGTGATTTACAGCATTTTTTTTTCATATGACTGTAGATAACTTTGATTTATTGATCTGAAAACTGCCTTTAGCCATTTCAATTAGGAATTGATTTGTATTCTTATATGTTGGAATCAATTCTCTTTATAGTTTGAAAATGAGGCCTTTATGAGAGATGTTTGCTGTTAAAAATGTTTCTCAGCTTTCTGCTTTCTTTCTAATCTTGGTAGCATTTGTTTTATTTGTGCCAAAATGTTTTAATTTATTATAATTAAAATTATCCATAATTTTATGTCCAATAATGCTCTCTATATCTTGTTTGGTCTTAAATTCTTTCCTTCTCTGTAAATCCGATAGCTAAAATAGTTTTTGCTCAATAACAAAAAAATATTGAGAACAATGAAAAACAGTAAGAAAAGAAAGATGGGGCAGAGGAAGTCAATGTAGTAAGAAAAAGTGTAGAGGTGAAATATAATACTGAGTATTTTACTGATTTTTTGGAAAATATGGACAAGTTGTATTTCCTGCATATTTAAATCTTAAAAATATGTATTTATTACTCATATCAATGATTAAAACAAATGAACATCAACTATTTCATAGCTAGTATCCTTGTAGTCTTTTGGAAAAGCAACATTCCAATCTGGTATTGACCTACTACAGTGTGATTGACTAGTCTTTGGACCTGGCCATTCAACTAGTTGCAAATTCACTTAACTATACTACCGTCTTGTATAGATCTATTCCCCTTGTCCATAAGAATGGCAAGAAACTTTAACAAATACTTTGCTGAAATCTAGAACCACATCTGCAAAGCTCCCCTGATTTACTAGTCTAATAGTTCTGTCCAAAAAGGAAATGATGTTAGTCTATATGGTTTGAGATTAGTAACTATTATCATTTTATATTTTCTAAAGGCTTTAAGAAGCATGAAAAAAATAACCCAAAATAAAAACCAGAAAGTAGCCATCAACCATTTTCAGGTGAAGTAAAAATTATTTTTCAGCTCTTTAATTAGTAAAAACAGAGGTAAACGTTGTTGTCTGGCTTAGTTCTCGAACTGCATTATTTCTCCATACTATATCTCTCAGTTGCTGGATTGGCAATTCATGGTTGGTTACCAACTGCAATTTAGCAAGATTTCTATTTTCCTCGGTGGATGATAACTTTCTGCTTTAATGATCCTTTTGGAAAAATTTGGAAAGCTTTGCTCCCAACCTGTCTGCCTATGCTAATGAGCCAGTGAGACAAAACACATAAAATGTGAAAAATGTTGTAAATGAAGTAGTTTGTAACCTGAAATACAGGGGATTTCTGCTCAAAGAATACAGATAGCTTTATGTTACGTGCATAATATAGTGGCAGGCATACCCATATGAGAGGAACATTGCTGTGTCAGCAATTGAATAGAAGTTTGTCTACATACTCTATTCATTTATTGCTTGCATTTATTTAGATTTTCAACCTTAGCCCAGTACCAAGTGTCAGTTACTATGTGCTGAAAATGCCACAATTCAAGTAAAAGAATATATGCAAAGAACTTAAGGTAGACCAAACTCACAACCTGAAGGTCAACAAATTAACACCATATTAAAACAGAATTTTGGGAAACAAAGGTCCTCCGTTGACAGTGACTTTTTCCAATCTGTTTGGAAGCCATCAACAGAAGTCTATTACATGTAAGGGTGAAAATTTTAAGATGTCCTATACAGTGGTGATTTTACTACAGGGCTTATCAATAGCATGAGAATTAATTTAGTGTACTTACCAATACTAGCAGGGTATGAGATGTATTTAACTGCCCTCCTACATGGTCCAGAATTTGGTCTTGCTTAGGGAAATGAAGCCACACTATTAACTGCAATGTTGACAACACACTCCATGCAGACAACATGAATGTCTTATAGATATTAGGGTTGTGCAGTTGATGCAGACAAAAGGACTTAGAACCACATAAACAAACCAGTCTAGGGCAAGCAAACCATGGTTACCTTTGACTATACCAATTATAAGTAGGCTTGGTAAGGAAAAATTCAGGTGTAAGTAGAATACTTTTGGTCTATACTTATGAATATTTTCGATAACCCTGGATATCTTTATCTTACTTTTCCTCTTCCAAATCTGGAGGAGAGGACAAACATTTTTTTATCCAATCCATATTTTCATATATGTAAGGAACGATCAGTGAGGGAAGTCCTTTCAACAACACAGGCACTTGTAACTTCAGAGAGATTCTTTGTGGCTCTGAGAGGTTGTCAGTTAGTCCACAAGAATATATTAACTGCCTACTGTTTTGAACTATGCAAATGTCTTTTTTTTTTTTACTCTAAGACTAGTTCTTTGTCAATTGCCTTCTCACAAGTCTACTACTATTAAAACTCATTCAAGTGAATGTAGAGATTAAGTTCAACATAGTCCTGGTATGTTCTTCATTTGTTCACTTCATTAAATGACCACAGATTTCTATGTTCAGTGCAATATTTACTCTATAGATGATGGAAAAGTAAACAAAATAAGCAGAATACAACAGGTAAGTTATATTGCCCGCCCAATTCCACCATTCTCACTTTCAGAACCATAGAAGGGTAAATATCTTTATAGCGAAAAAATAGAAGACTAAGCACTAAGAAATAATTAAATCCCTTTGCTACCCAACCCCCATTTACATTTAGATTTAAATGCCCCCATGAACCTATAGATGAGTTGCTAAGAGACCAACTGTAGAAACAGAAAGCATTGCTGTTTGTTTTCCTTCTAAGTGCAAGCAACTTATGACATTTCCATCCTCTGAACTATAAACTGCAAAAGAGGCACTCAATATCCTTGTTTAAATTTTCTTATGCTGCATCAATGTTTAAGTTTACCATGAACATAACAAGAATGAGTCTAACTCTGCCTTTTCCAGTTACTCTTCAATAGAATATGAAAACAGCTGTGAAACAAGATACAACATCATATGGCTATATTCCTAAGCACTGAGATCCTGAAACTGGTAAATAAGGATTAGCCAATGTAAAAACCTGATTATAAGACAGTGTATAGGCTTTAGTTAGTTACCTATCTAGCATTCCATAGTCTTTACCAGATATGCTCATACTTTGGCAAAATCTAGGTTGGAAGTGATGGAGCTCCTGGGAAAAATGGTTAAACTGATATGTTTCTAAATCCGTGTAAAATCTGCATTGTTTTAAGTCTAAACTAGGAGAGTTGTTCATTGCTTAGATACCATTCAAATCTAGTTCTCTACCTAATGAAAATCAATTAATTTTTGAGGTGGTTAACCTCTTTATGTACTATATAGTGTGTGTGTGTGTGTGTGTGTGTGTGTGTGTATGTGCCATAGTAGAGAGCTAGCCTCAGAGTCAGGAAGATCTGGGTTAAGGCCAGCCTCTGACACACACTGGTTGTTTCACACTATTCAAGTCTCTTAACCTTTCAGTTCACTAGACAGCTCTCTAAGGTGATTAAGTACAGAGAAGGTACCAGATTTCATTGGTAGAAGGCACTGCTTATTCCAGGATTCTCATAGATCCATTCCGTCTACATATGTATCTATACATATATACCTTCATATCTCCTGAGAACAAGATATGAAGAGCCACTCCCTGTTGAGATTTGGAGGCAGGATTGGGGCCTTCCTCATGTCCATGTTTGGGATCTATAATTGCTTGGCAATTGACTTGCCTAGCTCAGCCTCTGCTTAGGTTTTAAATCACTTTTTTCAGTTTTCTTTGCTTCCTCAGTATAGGGACTAAGCAGAGATCCTAAGATTGAAATTTCTAGTCAATATTCTAAATCTGAGAGGTCTGAAGAATACTGAGCCTTCAGTAAGAATTAACTACATATTGGATGGCTATCCCGAGAGAAATGAAGCTAAGGGTCTACAACTAGACAAATCACTCAGAAACATCTTGAGATTTGAAGATCTCAACAGCCCATGCATCTGTGTCTGAACAACTCGAGAAAACATACTTACAAGAACTAACATACTACATTGCATTTTCTACATTCCCTATTCCATAGCTTTCAGGACACGTTGATACACATACTTTTAGAATGTAACTTCCAACCTTGTATGTTCCACTAATTGACAGTGTCAGGAGATTGTGTTGGCCACTCCTTTGTAGCCACAGTGGTATTCAGTCACTGTAGACAAGTAAAAATCCTTTTTATAACTTCTATCTTTGCAGTCTATCAAGGAATTTCCTTCTAAGAATTCAGGAACCTCTTGAGGTGGCAGTTTTGACTGAAAACTAAAGATTAAAAACTTAAATGTCACAATAAGTATGGCCAGAGGAAAACATGTATTTACAGAAAATGCACAATTTCATCACAAATGCATGAAATATTTATGTTGCTTTCAAAGACCCAGCCAGAAACAAGGGGGTAATAGGACATATTCTCAGGTTAATGTGAATAGTCCAACATTATCCATACATGGTATTTAAAGACTCTGTTCTTTGATTAGTGTAAGAAGCTTCCAGTGTTGAAACTCTCTCCACTGTGATATCTAGCAACCTATCTATGATTTAGATAAATCCTAAAGGGTTTCCTAAGGGGCAAAGAGATTAAATGACTTGACCCACTAGGGAACATTGTCCATTTATTGCGCTAATTTAATATAGGGTAAACCATATGTATATTATTTTACCTTCAGGGAAACAGATGAGAATAAGAATCATTTTTCATTCTATAGAAATACATGTTGTATTTTGTGCATGCAAATTAACTTTTACCTGTCAAAGTTAATTTATGTTTAAGTCAATCTCAGTGAACTTGGAGTAACAGTTACTTTTCAGCTTATAGAAACAGATACGATTTATCTGATGCTGAGGAAAGGGAGCAAAGTAATCCAAAATGTTTATGTCAGAATTGTATCTCAAATAGTGAATGGTTAAATTATATCTTAAATAGCAAACTACCATCTCTAACCATTATTTCATAATAAGGCTTCCTTAATCTCTATGCCAATTTTACCTTTTCTTATTCTTGAAGAGAATAAGGTCATGTAAATCTATTTAATGAGAGCATCATTCTTCTATTGTTTACATCATCAGTATATAGAAAGTAGAAATGTATTCTGATTTTTAGTATCTCAATGATTATGCTATGTAATATTGGTAAGAGACAGATTCACTTATATAAGCTACAACAAGCAACCTACCAAAAACAGAGAGAAAAGGTAGTATGAAGAAGAGATTTGTCTGAGTTAATGGCAATTCTATCTCTCAAAAAGGAAAATAAGCTTTGAGTTCACAAGCTAATAGGGAAGAAATCATGCAAACAGATATATAAAAAGCAGGTTATGTAGAGCCTCATGTAGAAACCAGGATCTTAGTTGAAACTTAAAAGAAGCCAAGGTGGTTAACAAAATGGAAGAGGGAGGGTTTTCTAGCTGGCATGGGGTGGGAGAAGGGATGGATAGTCAAATCTTTATATATTCTTCCACAAGACTTATCACTGGACCTTAACTACTGATCTCTGCATTTGTTTAACGATTCAGTCTGCAGTATTCTTGGTTCTGAACTGCATGCTAACTCTGATTGACTTTGCTACGGCAACTTATTGGGGAAGAGCCTGAGCTTCTTCTTACCGAGAATTTCTAATTCTGAAGAAGAGTTTGAGTGATAATTTATCATATTTGAGCCTTCATTTTATTTCTAGGAGGTGCTAGTGGCATGCACTCCAGGCTAGGAATGACCAACTTAGAAAAGAAATTACTTAGGGAAGAAAATAATGGTTTTCTTCAAGTGTTTGAAGGTCTGTCATGGAGAAACTGAGCTTAGTTTTGTTCAGTCTCATCTTGGACATCAGAAATAAGACCAATGAGTCAAAGTTACATGGGCTAATGACTTCAATTCAATTTAAATAAATCTTTCAAACAATATCATCACGTAATAAGAATGGATTAAATTATGAGGTACTGAGCTGTTCATCATTGGAATACTTCAGGTGGGACCTCAGATAACTACTTGCCAGGGACATCGTAGAGAGCTTCATGATTTTGGTAAGGTTTCTTTTGTTTTCCTTCACAACTCTGTATCTGTAATTTTATACCCTGAGAGTATTTTTTTGTTCAGTTATTAAAAGGTAGACTTTCCTGTTTTCAGAAGTATATTTTCCCCAGTCCTCAGCTCATCTACCTAATAATGGGAATGATATTATTATTATTATTATTATTAATTTGAAGCTTTAAAATTTGCAAAGCACTTTACAAATATTATCTTATTTGGTCCTCACAACAAATTTCAGAAGTAGATACTACTGAAGCAGAGGCTAAATGACTTGACTAGGGTCACCTATCTAATAAATCTCTGAGAAGGTATTTGAACTCAGGTCTTTATAATGCTAGACCCAGCACTCTATCCACTGTTCTGCACAGAAACATGCTGCCTATTGAGACCTATGCAATTGCCATGCATAATTGTAATTTCATTTATTCAATCAACCAATCTTGTTGAGCATCCTATTCTGAGCATATTTCAGTCAGAGATATTGAGAAGGACTGTAAAGTATGAGGCAGAAGATGGCATTGAGTCATATACATGTGGCTCAGAGTATGACTTATAGAGATGAGTGAAGCATCATTGTCTTTACACATATAGAAAATAAATTCTCCTTCTCCTCTTCCTGATCATAATAGATCTAGAATGTTGATTTTGCTTCTATGTACGATGTTTTAGGAAGGACATCAACAAATTGGAGATCACCCAAAGAATGAAGATCAAAATGGTAAGGAGATTGAAAATCGGTGAAGAAGGAAATGAGAAAAAATGAGGATCAAAGAAGAAATCAAATTCACAAGTGTAAAATAGGGAGTCATGAATAGATAGCAGTTGTTCTGGGGAAAAATGTATTGGGTTTTCATAGACCCTATACTCAATGTAGCATGATGTGCCATCCTAAATAAAAGTGAATAGAACTGATGCACAGGAGCTGAATTTAAAGAGCTGAATATTTTCAAGAATTGGTAATTCCCCCCATTACTCCTCATCTGCAGCACTGTATTCAGTTTGGGGAGTCACAGTTTAAGAATGAAAAGAATCTTCATTACATTCTACCATAAAACACGAAGAAATCTACTACATCTTGAAGCAATTCATTTCATTTTTGGACAGTTTTAATTGTTAGGAAAATTTTCCTGCCATCAAGCCTAAATCTGCTT
>CM053623.1:211035295-211045725 GCA_028646595.1 Phalanger gymnotis | reverse complement strand
CTACTACATATATTAATCAATCTGATGTGGGAGGTGGAATTCTTTTAATTTGCATCTCTCAAAACAATAGTGATTTAGTACATCTTTTCATTTTTTTGTATGACTATAGGTAAACTGCCTGTTCATATCCCTCGAGCTTTTATTAATAGAGAATGACTCATAGTCTTTTAAATTTTATTCTGTTCTCTCTATATTTGGAAACTTAGGCCTTTATCAAAAAGAATTGCTATAATCCTTCCTCCTCCCCCCATAGTATTTTTTTTTGCTTTCCTTCTAATCTTGGCTGCTTTGGTTTTGTTTGTGCAAAACTTTATGATGTAATGTAATCAAAATTATCCATTTTACATCCTGCGATTCTCTCTATCTCTTCTTTGATCATAATTTTCCCCCCTTATCCATAGATCTGATAGTTAAATTTAATGTGCTTCCTTAATTTGCTTAAAATGTCACACTTTATATCTAAATAATGTACCCATTTTGACCTTACCTTGGTATATGATATAAATGTTGGCCTATACCTAGTTTCTTCAAAACTGGTTTACAATTTTCCCAGGAGTTTTTGTCAAATAGTGAATTCTTATCCCCAAAACTTAGATTTTTTTAATTTGTCAAACACTAGATTGCTATGGTCATTTACTACTGTGTATTGTATATCTAATCTGTTTCACTAATCCACTATTATATTTCTTAGCCAGTACCAGATTCCAGTAGCACATTGTTTTGATGATTACTACTTTGCAAGATAGTTTGAGATCTGATACTACTAAGCTACCTTCCTTCACATATTTTTTTCTCCATTGATTCCCTTGGTATTCTTGATGTTTTGTTCATCCAGATGTATTTTTCTATCACTTTTTCTTGCTTTATAAAATATTTTTGATAGTTTCAAAGTTTCGTTTACTCCTAAGCTTTCTAGTGTTTTCAATAGGAATTAGTATTGTACTGTATCAGAGAGAGAGAGAAAGGGAGAGAGAGAGAGAGAGAGAGAGAGAGAGAGAGAGAGAGAGAGAGAGTTAGAGGGATTCATATGATTTCTGTTGGTTTTATTATAGCTATGGTTAATTATGCCGATAGCTTTCCTAGCATTGAAACACCTCTATATTTCTGGTATAAATTCCATCAGGTCATAGTGTATGATCTCTGTGATATTATTGTTGTAATCTCTTTGCCAGTATTTTATTTCAATTTTTTGCATCAATATTCAATAGGGAAATAGGTCTATAGTTTTCTTTTTCTGTTTTTGCTCTTCCTTGATTAGATGTCAACACCATATTTGTGTCATAAAAGTAATTTGGTAGGACTCCTTTGCCTATTTTTCTAAATAGCTTCTATATTATTGGAATGAATTGTTCTTTAAATGTTTGGTAGAATTCACTTGTGAATCCATCTGGTCCTGGGGATTTTTCTTAGGAAGCTCAATGATAGCTTATTAATTTTCTCTTCTAAAATGGGGTTGTTTAAGTATTTTATTTCCTGTTCTGTTAATCTGGGTATTTTTTGTAGATATTCATCCATTTCGCTTAGATTATCAGATTTATTAGTATACTATTGGGTTAAATAGTTCTTAATAATTGCTTTAATTCTGTCTTTATTGGTGGTGAATTTCTCTGCCCTCACAAAAAGAGCTGCTGTGAATATTTTTGTACATATAGGTCTTTTCCCTCTTATCCCTTTGGGACATAGATCACATAGTGGTATTGCTGGGTAAAAAGGTATGTCTACTTTTATACCCTTTGGGAACAGCTGCCAAAATACTCTCCAGAACGGTTAGATCAATTCACAGTTTTTTTTTGAACTGGCAATTTTTTTTCTTTTTTCCTCTTTATCAAATTAACCAAAGGTTGATTATTGACTCAAAGTCATGAAAGACTAAACGAAAAGATAAAAGCACCCTTATGTTTATAGGTTAATGGAGGCCTGATGAAATATAGGCAATACTCCTCTTCCCCCATCCTCTTCTTGGAACCAGATCTAAGTAGTTCTATGCTATATAGCCAAAAAAAGGAATGAGGAAGATAGCTATGTTCCTACTTTTGAAAATCCACTGAGTTCTGGTTCAATAGCCAATTAAACAACTCTTCATTATCTCCCATTAGAAACCTCTCAGTCATTTACTTTTTTTGCTCAACAGACCAATTAGGGGAATCTTTAGTAGAAATTTTCAGGATGAATCATTTCTCTTTGATTTTAGACCTGCCCTCTTCACATACAACCCATGGATTGGAAGTAGGTTAAAAAAATAATTCCATGTTTTCTCTAAAACCAATCAGGAAAGGCAAAATTCTGCCAAATATTTTCCATGCCCTTTTAAAGTAAAAAAAATATCAACTTTTAGATAATAAGAGGTATGGCTTGACAACTATTTGAAGAAGGCAATAGCTGTGTGGACAGTAAGCTCAAGGTCATATACTTAAACCCCTAATTAATCATGATAATTCATATTTATATAGTCTTAAATTCATATGGTAGAATGCCTTCCTCAAAAGACCATATGAAGTAGGTACTACAAGTAAAATAATCTCCATTTTGCAGTTGAGACAATAGAGTCTCGTAGAGGTTAAAGTCTAAAAGTTAATGGCATCAGAACAAAGATTTAAATCTAAGTTCCTTGCAACCAAATCCAGTATTCTATTACTATGCCATGATGAATTCCAACTTTCCCCAGAGTATTTGCAGATGACACTAGAAGGACAGTGAATAGTTGTGAAATAGAATAGATACAGATAACAACCCCTGTGAAATTGTCCTCCATGTTCTCCTCAAAGATCACCACAAGTGGATTAAACCAAAATCCTAGAGGCATTCACCACTGTAACAACAATATGGCTTGCCACTACTGTGGCTGTGTAAGACCAACAACACCAGGATACAGAAAGAGCTGCCAGCGTAGGTTCTTTGATCTTCTTTTCTAAGGAAAATGACCTTAAGGGTTTAACAATCTCACTTTAATCAAACAAACATATGTCATTCACTTAGTTCAGGGAGAAAAGCCAGCACCCTGAACTTCAGAGAAGATACAAACAGAAATTACAAGCAGAGACAATATAAATAGAGCAAACACACACAATTATCAATAGACAGGCCTCTTAGCTGCTTGACCAAAGAATTACATCAATGCCAGAGAGAGAGGCACCAACATCTAGGTGTTCAAAGCTGGGGGTCTCCAGTGGCTACCCAGAGTCTCATCTGGTCAGATCATAGGAAGCTTTTCCAATGAATGAGATCCCCAAGCAAAATGCTAACCTCTGAGTTTATATACCCTGTTAAGGGTCAAAGGGCAACACAACCATGCAACTCAAATCCACGTGTTGTTTCTACAGGCATCACAACCACTCAAATCCATGTGACACTTCTACGGGCATCACAAACATGCGACTCAAACCTATGTGAAATAGGTTTTCTTGTTTATTAAACAGGTCATCAAAGACCCCTGTATTCAATCAAAGAAACAAAGGGGCAGACTCATCAAAAGCACTTGGTTACTTCAATGCTGCAAAAGGGAAAAGAGTAAAAATGTCCAAACTTAATAACCAATAGAAGCATGTGAAAAACACATCTTTGTCTCCTATTATATAATTCTTGATGACATAGGCTCTAAACCTCAATGAGCCACTCCATCATTTGCTTTTTCTCTGTGTGTGTATGTGTGTGTGTGTGTGTGTATGTATATGTGTGTGTATGTGTATGTGTGTGTGTGACACATTTTCTAGTTGTTCGAATTTAGCAGGGTTCCTTCTCTCATTACTATATAGTAAGGTGAGTAGAATGTTGCTATTGAAAAGATGGGCCTTTACTTTCGTATAAAACTTGACATTAGTATAAAAGTTTTATAATTTCCTCTAAACAATCATTGTTCCTTAAAGGGTTTCCTTCTCCCATTCAACTCATGGAATTGCTAATTGTCCCTATGTACTGTCTAAATAAGACATATCTATCTATTGCTAAATACATATCTATATGTATTTATAGCAATATATTTATCTAAAATACGTACGCATATATACAATACAATACAGATATAAATTTTACACACACATACACAATGCAGATATACATGTGTGTAAAACATACATTACATAGATATGTACACATTCACACATATATAAGCATATACATGCATTCACAAGATGACATGTGTATATATGTATGCAGTATATATACACATATACATATACACACATATACATGTACATACATATATTAGTGCGTATGCATATAAAGTATGTGTGTATACACATGCAAAGATACATATATTTATAGAGAGAGACAGAGAGAGATAGAGAGACACAGAAAGTGATAGACAGAGAAAGCGAGAGAGAGAGAGAGAGAGAGAGATTATCTTTCACACGGGCAACTAGGTTGTACAGTGGATAGAACACTGATCCTGGAGTCAAAAAGACCTAATTTCAAATCTAGCTCAGACACTTACCAGCTATGTTAACCTGGGAAAGTCATGTAACCTTGTTTGCCTTAATTTCCTAATCTGTTAAATAAACTGGAGAAGGAAATGGCAAACCACTCCAGTATGTTTGTCCCATCCCCCCAACCCCCCCCAAAAAAACCAAACAAGCAAAGAAACAAAAAATAAAAACAAATGCTCTCACAAAGAGTAAGATGTGAGTGAAATGACTGAACAATACCAACATGTTTCAAGTATATATGTTTGTCAATGTATTTTAAAAATGTAGATGTGTCTTTGCACAGATAACTCTCTCTCTCTCAACCTATCTATTCACTGTTGAACAAGTTCTATAGGATGTCTAGAGAAATACATGTTTAAATTTCAGCAATAAACATTCTTCATCTACTTGGTCTCTTTTCTCTGTGGATGAACAGTATAAATTCCTTTGAATGATTACAGATCTCTTCCAGGATTCTCTGCTCTCTTTTGTCTCTTGATATGCAGTCAGTGTGCTATATAGAAACAGAACTGTGTGGATATTAGGAGCAAGGCATCTCTGAATAAATAAATAAGTAAATCTAAAATCAATATAAGGTGTTTTTTGGCGGGGAGGAAGGAATGGTAAAAGCAGCTGGGAGGATGAGGTGAGTCTTCGTGTAGAAGCTATCACTTGAGGAGAATCTTGAATGAAACAAAGAAATCTAAGAGAAAGAGGTTAGAAGAGATTGTATTCTAGGCATGGGAAAAGGCAGTTGAAAGGTTCAGAGACCAGAGATGGAATGTCCTAGGTGAAAAGCAGCGAGAAGTTTAGTTTTGGTGAACCATAGATTGCAAAAAGGAGTGGTAATCTATAAAGTCAGCCCTCCCTCACTTGAATCAATGTCAACTGCAAGTCATGTCATCATTTCCCTGATGTCATGGTCTTCTTTGAGAAAGAAGGACAAACACACAACAATAATCTATAGTGTGACTAGAAAGGTAGATTGGGCACAGCATATGAAGGACATTAAAAGCTAAATGGAGGAATCTAATTGGAATTCTATTCGTTTTTAGACTCACCTTCTCATGCCACTTATTTTAAGTCTGTTAAGCTTTCTTTCAACTTGATGTATATGCTTTTTTTTTTGTAGAAAATCGGGATAGGTATATTTAAAAAAAACCTGTTCTTTGGAGTTCTGTCATGTATACATGTTATATTTGAAGGTAATAGCTGGTCAAAAACTTCCACCTTATTTACTAATACAACCATCTGTTTCCCTCATAAAATTCTAAGAGAAATGTAGCAAGCACTATTTATTCACATACTAATACAATATAGTACAGCATATTGGCAGTGTTTCTCCACTAAAGTCCTGTGCTGATGCCTTATCCTGGGGTGGAGGTGACCCCGGGTTGTTGAAGGCTGTGTCAGCAGAGCGTAAGCATGTCCTAGAAGTTGGAAAGGTTTCAAGGTAAGCTCAGTGACAGAGTCTGTGTTTATCCTCTATGAATTCACCAAATAATCTTATCACTGGGAAGGTGACTATTTTTCCTTGGCCACAGAAACTCACAAAGACTTTCTCCTAAGGCATGGAAGAGTTGCTGCCTAGGAAGGGAATATCAGACTGATGAAATCACAGGTCCTTGAGACAGGACTAGTTTGGTGGCCCAATGGATAGAGCTAGGAATTCCTATGTCTGCATCTTGTCCTAGAAACTTCCTAGCTTTGTGTTCCTGGGCAATTCACTTAACCTCTCAGGCTATTTCCTCAGACATGAAACAGGGATAACAATAGCACCTACCTTATATGATTGTTGTGAGGATTAAGTAAGATGATATTGGAACCACTTTGCATACCCTTAAGTACTATATAAATGCCAGATATAATGATGATGATGGTGATGATGATGATGATGATGATGATGATGATGATGATGATGATAATGATGGGAAACAACCAATGGCAGTGAATGAAGATTGTAGCCTAAATGTTAATAATAAGTGAAGCATGTAATTTTGTTTAATGGCTATTTTATTCCAATGGATTTTGACATACTTGTCTCCTCCCCAGCTGCAGAGAATCATTTGCATTTGTACTGGTGAAAATTTGCTTTATAAAATTCTAATACTAGATCAAAAGCCAGGAGTGTAGGGATATATTGCCTTATTTATGCCTAACATGTGACATTAATTTACCTTTCTTCTGATTCCTCTAAACGATCACTAAGGACATCCAATCTCTTTATTACATTTTGCTGTCAGTCTGCTGACATTGGCAGTACCAGCTCTTCAGATTACTGAATCACATAGTTTGAGAAATGGGAAGGATGTGAGACCTCATCTAGTTAAGAAACCCAACACATGGCATGTTGTAGTATGGGGGGGGCAAGGGTGAGTGGAATGGGGCATATTGTCTATGGAATCTGGGTAACAGTGTTGGAAACATTAGGTTTCTGGAAGACATTAAAGAATCTATCAGACTCAGGGGTTGGGAAAATTTACATGATGGGGATCAGAGATTTAACATAATCACATGCATCAATGTGTGATATTCCTTGGTTTAGGGAACCCTCAGTATTGGTACTCACACCATTAATGCAGATCATATCCTCTTTATATTCTGAGATGTCTGAGACTGAAAAATTAAGTGAGTCATCCATGGTCACAAAGCTACTGTCAGAGGAGGGATTTAAACCTATATCTTCTTGACTCTGTGTCACACATGTTCTGTCCATTACATTATACTGCCTCTACATCAAATTATATTTGTATGATGAGAATACTAGCAGAAGTATCAGAAAACTCTGGAAAAAATTTTTAGAATGGGATTAGGGATGTAGGTACAGGCCTTGAGAAGTGGCAATATTGGATATTTAATAATTCAAAGGAACTTGATTTCATACAAAAGAAGCTTCTATTGGCAAATGTTCTGAGTAGGCTAAAGCCTTTTAGTTAGTTCTATTACCTGGCTTCAGATCCTGGAAAACAGCCTCCCTTCAGCATCATTTCCAACCCTGCATGACCAATCTGGTCTGAAATCCCTGCTTTTTCTTATTTCTATGATTTGTACACTCTCCCTCTCTTTGTATTCCCACATCAAATCATGTACAGTGTTTTTGCTATACTTTTGCTTCACACTAATGATTAATTCCACTACTTGCCTCCTCTCTTACTGAGTGGACACATGGTGACATTTCTCTGCCTTATATAGCTTGCAAAGCCTCAAATGACCCACAGTAGAAGGTAACATACACTTAAGGACATTTTGTCTTCATCAATTCTATACAACTTGAGAGACAGAGAGAACAAAATTTTCTGATTCTCCAGCAATGGTAATATAGTTTGTTTATATCATTAGGAGATCTGTTATGTTACTATTCATGAAATTCTTAAATGTTTGAAGGATACTAAGATTCCATTGATATTTTTTATAGATCATTTGTTTTATAGACATTTCAGTTTAATCTTGATAGAGAAAGGTAATTCCCTCCCCTTATTCCCAGCACAAAGAAAAGATATAGTAGAATCTCAGAATTTGAGAATTGGAAGGATCCTTGTGACTCTCTCATTCAAACTATACAAAAAACGGATTTTCACCAAAACGTACCTGAAACATTGTCATCCTACTGAAGGCTTCCAAGGCCAAGGAACTCATCAGTTCTTAAGATAACCCATTCTAATCTTGGATAGCTCTAGTTGTTATGAAGTATTTTGTTTATTTTCATTTTTCCTAAGAATAAGCCTCAATTTGTTTCTTTGTAACTTCTGTCCATTGCTACTGGTTTTGCCCTCTGGAGCAAGCTTAAGCTCCCTTCCTTATATTAACCCTTCAGATATCAGGATATAGCTATCACCAATGCCCAAGTCTCCTCTTCTCCAGAATATACTTCCTTCGTTCCTTATATCACATAAAATCAAGGGTTTTCACTATCCTGGATACTTTCCTCTGGATGCTTTCCATCCTTTCCATGTCCTTCTTAAACCATAGTATCCAGAAATGAACACACTGCTCTCCATACAATCTGACAAGGGTGTAGTATAATGAGATTATAACCACCCCTCTCCCCCACCCCCTTCCATATTACTGGAAGCTATATTGCTCTCAATACAGATCAAGTGCAAACTTACTTTTGGGACAGCTCCATCATACTGCTAAGTAAAATTGAGTGAGACTTGCTTAAAACCCACATATCTTTTTTAAAAAGATAAACTACTACATAGTCACACCTCCTCCATTTAATACTTGTGAAATTGATCTTTTTTGTACCCAAATAATTTGTTAAACCAACTTGCAAATAAGCAATAGTTAGAAGAATGAGGGAGCACTGAGGGATTTATCTCCAGTTCAAAGAGAACATGGGCAGTTTTGCAGAGACTATGCTACATTAGTGATTTTGCCAGTGCCAAGTAACAGCTGGGCTTGAATAATGTGGAAACTAATCTTCCCATGAAAAGAGAAGTTCAAAATACTCAAAGAATAGTTCACTACTCTTCCTTTAATAAGGGAAAATGAAAAATTTCTTGCAAGACAGAAACAAGTCTTCCATAGACGTATGTCTATGTATTGATGGATATGTGATCTCACTAATGTGGGCATTCCCTCCACCAGTGCAGTTTGAAATCCATTTATCATTTCTTGTGCAAAACTCCTGCTTATTGGATGCCTATCCAATATGTGGGAACCTTCCTCTAGAGTTCTTGCATTTACATAAACACCAAGGAACCATATGGCTGTCTCTAAGTTACATGGCCAGTTTGCCACCTTTTCTGGCCATACATCCCTCTGTTTATGCTACTTCTCCCACATAATTATTTGTTGTGCACATGTTAGAGGCTAGTGCTTCTAAACAATAAAGAAAAAAAAGATTCTTGTAAGACACAAGGCATATTTTATCCAGTGTCAGTCAGAAGGTATAAGGGTAGAAGAATCTGCCACTCAGAAGGAAGGAAAAAACAAAAGGTCATTGACATCTACATCTATGTAAGACATGATTCTCTTCCTATGGAGCACAGAGCTAAAATCTCTAAAATGCATAGAGAACTAAGTCAAATTTATAAGAATACAAGTCAAAGGATATGAACAGGAAGTTTTCAGATGAAGAAATGAAAGCTATTTATAGTCATATGAAAACAACTCTAAATCACTATTGATTAGAGAAATGAAAATTAAAATGGCTATAAGGTATGACCTCACACCTATCAGATTGGCTAACATGCTAAAACAGGAAAATGATAAATGTTGGAAGAGTGGGAAAATTAGAACACTAATGAATTGTTGGTGGAGTTGTGAACTGATCTGACCATTCTCGAGAGCAATCTGGAACTATGCCTAAAGGGCAATCAAACAGGGCATATCTTTTGATCTAGTAACAACACTACTAGGTCTATATCCCAAAAGGATCACAAAAATGGGAAAAGGACCTGCATATACAAAAATATTCATGGCAGCTCTCTTTATGGTGGCCAAGAATTGGAAATTGAGGGGATGCCCATCAATTGGAAATGACTGAACAAATTGTGGTATATGAAGCTAATGGAATACTACTGCTCCATAAGAAATTATGAGCAGGCAGAATTTAGGAAAATTTGCGTGAACTAATGCTGAGTGAACTGAGCAGAACCAGGAGAACACTGTACATAGTAACAGCAACGTGAAGGCTGACCTTGATAGACTTCCCTATTCTCAGCAATGCAATAATCTGAGTCAATTTCAAAAGGTTTATGATGGAAAATGCTATCCACATCCAGAAAAAAAGAACTATGGAGTCTGAATGCAGATAGAAGCATATTATTTTCTCTTTTTAATTTTTTTCTTTCTCATGGTTTTCCACCTTTGTTCTTATTCTTCTTTCACAAAATGACTAATGTGGAAATATGTGATTGTACATATACAGCTTATATAAGTTTGCATGATGTCTTGGAGAAAGAGGAAAGGAAGGAGAGGGGACGGAATTTAGAACTTTAAATCTTATAAAAGTGAATGCTGAAAATAAAAAATATAGAAGATGAGTTATGCTTTTTATCTGAAATCCTGGGTAGGCTTTGCATA
>CM053623.1:211022719-211035195 GCA_028646595.1 Phalanger gymnotis | reverse complement strand
TTTTTTTTTTGCATGTCCTGGACACCTGTGGCAGTCTAGTGAAACCTGTGTACCAGTTCTCAGAATAATATATGTAAATGCATTAATGAAATACATAGGATTACAAAGGAAACTAGTTATATTGAAATTTTATCTATCTATCTATACATCTATCTATCTATCTATCTATCTATCTATCTATCTATCTATCTATAGTACACAGAGCTGTGGCTTAGAAACTCTAGACTCTAGATAAAATAAAAGTGAGAAAAAGAAATAAAATGTTATATCTGTTTTCTTTTGGCTTTCCTCTAAATGACTTCTTTTTGCATTCAAAGGGATGAATGCATTCTTAACATGAACTACATTCTTATGTTAGAATCAGTAAGAATCATTGATCACCTGTTTTAGGTCCTCATTTTTTCATTGCCAGACAAATGGACTGGAATAGGTTTTCCTGCTACCAATCTATCATGGCTCCATACTATTCTTTATATTTTGAATAATGTTGATGCAATGCTGTTGTCACATGTGCCACATGTTTAGTGAAAAAAATAAAGTCCAATGGCCTATTGCCCATGATCCTACAGGCATTAGGAAATGAATGAATAAAATGGGGTGGATGGAGCCAAGATGACAGAGTGATGAAGATTTGCACCCGAACTCTTCCAACATCTCACCTCAATATGCCTTTGAATTGATTTCTCAAATTGAATTTTAGAATAATACAGCCAACAAAAATTTGGAGTAAGACAATTGTCCAGCTCAAGACAACTTAGATGTCAAAAGGACAGGTCTGTATCACTAGTGTGGGAGCTGGCTGTGGGTCTTGAAAGTGGTTGCAACAGCAGAGCAACAATTTCAGGAGCTCTGGAGCAGAAACAATAAAGGAAACTGGTCATCAAGAGATCACAAGAGACAAGAAACTGGACATGGAAGTGAATGCTATTTGACAACTCTATTGTACAAACTCAGTTCTATGTTGCGGTTCCAGGAGTAGAAGATAGTAAGCTTCAAAGGAGCTTGAAGGGAACAGATGCCCTTCCTGGATAGAAACCACAAGACAAACCAGGAGGTCAGTGACAACACTTCTCTCCAAATCTTGTAAAAGCTGAAAACTTACAAATCCCCAAAACTATCTATAGAAATAACAATATATGAAAAAAAACCATGAAGCTTAAGACAGTGCCTACCACCTCTCCTCAAGTGAGAAAAGCAATCAACCAAAATGAAACACCAAATTAAAAAGAAATAACCATAAAAAGCTACTTTGACGAAAGGGAAAATCAAGACACAAAGTCAGAAGAAGACAAGGATGTGAAAACAGCTACAAGCAAAGTCTCAAAGAAAAATGCAAATTTCATACCATCTCAACAAGAATACCTGCAAGAGCTAAAGAAAGAGCAAAAAAAGATTTAAAAAAAATCAAATAAGAACTGTGGAGGAAAAAGTGGGAGAAGACATTAGAATGATGTAAGAAAATTGTGAAAAGGAAGTTAATAGCTTTGTAGAAAAAAGCACAAAAGCTCACTGAAGAGAATAATTCCTTAAAAGATTAGAATCAGAGAAGACGAAGCTAATTAATATGAATAAAATAAATATAAACTCCTGATTCTGAGATTCAGGATCCTCCACAGTGCATGCCCTTTTACATAATCTTTCTTGTGTGATGCCCATTCAAATACTCAAGCCAAATTAAATTACAAGTTATACCCAGCCTTTGTGATGGTGTTGCATGCCACACTGATTTTTGCTTATACTGCTTCCCAGACCTAAACTTCACCTCTAATCACTGTCCATTCCTTATCTTCTTTTTCCCAGTAGCAAAAAAAAAATCACCTTACAAATATTTGCGTCTATTTTGTATATACAGTACTTGATCATAGGTATTCAAGGTGGCCTATGAGAATGACAGTACCTCATCATCCCACCCACTGGCAGAGCTGCAGCAGTGAACGACATTGGAAACAGTACAAGGAAAGGACTGTTTTGTAGCAACTTCTCCATAGTCATTGTACATTCACTTCATGGTAACCTAGTTGTATAATCTCAGCCCCCAGAATATTCTCTGAAGTTTATTCCTCCTTATTGTCTTCCATAGACTCCTATTTCTCCTCAGTCTCCCTTGTCTACGCACATCTCCTAGGGCCTGGAAAGTAGGCAGTGACCAGAGAGACTCCTTGCTTCGGAACTGCCAGACCCTTGGACTATGCCTTGTGCCCTGACCCTGAAACCTGAGGAATATGAGGTCTTTTTCTTTCTCCCATCAACTGATTCTTACTTTTTATTTCCCCCATTAGAATTTGTTCTCATTGAGAACATTGACGGCCTTGCTTTTTTACTTGAATCTCTAGTGCTTAGGTTGAGAGAAATAAAGCACTAAACAATAGCTTTTTCATTCATACTTTCAGTCTTACATGATGCCTTCTCTGACAGAATGTAAGCTCATTGAGGTCAAGGACTGTTTAGTTTACTTTTGTCTTTGTATCCCCAGTGTTTGCTTAATAAATGACCTTTGAGGGCAGCTAGGTGGCACAGTGAGTAGAGCACTGGCCCTGGAGTCAGGGGGACCTAAGTTCAAAGTCCGCCTCAGACATGTGACACACTTACTAGCTGTCTTGGGCAAGTCACTTAACCCCAATTGCCCTGCCCTCCTTTCTCAAAAAAATGACCTTTACTTGACCAATTGATTTCAATTTCTCCATGAAGCCTTTCCCTTTCCAATTTTCATAACAAATTACCTGGATGTTTCCTTTATATCTATCATATTTTCCTTGATTACATAGTTTCCCCTACACAACAGTCAATGTTCCATATCCGTATCCTTACTCATATTGCCCATGAACTCTAGAATGCACACCCTCCTTATTTCTGTCTTGTAGAATCCTTAAGCACAAACCTTAATTTGCTTCAAGGCTTAGCTCAAATGCTACCCTTTTCAAGAATCCATTCCTGACCCCAAACTGCATGGTATCCCAAACAAATATTTGTCCAACCTCTCAAATAATTATTTTGCGGACAAACTTTTAAAATACTTATCCATGTACATGATATTTCTTCCAATAGAATCCCTCCATGAAAGCAGGGACTGTTCAGCTTTTGATTTGTGTTCCTAGAACCTAGCACTATGACTAAAAAATGGTAAATGTTTAATAAATGATTGCTAAATGAATGATTATTTTCTTTGTCTTTTCTTTTGCCAGTATGTAAACTTCTGGATAGCAAGATCTGTCACATCTTTGTATCCCCTCACAGAGCACTCTCCTCATAACAGGAGTTTAATACATTTTTTGAATGAACGATACATTAGAACCAGAAGAGACCTTTATGAAGACAATTCAAATCATTGATTTTAAAAAAATGAGTAAACTGAGGTCCAGTGATCACACAGATAGGCAAAGTCAAGATAACAAATCAGGTATGGTGACATCTATGACATATCACTTTCTACTGAACCACACTCTGGTATTCCATATACAACGTACAAACTGACTTCCATAGTTCTTTGGTGAGACATCTAACATGGGTAAATTACTCATGAAAATAGATTTGACTTTTCTTAGTCAGAAAACTGTAATCTTACTAATGTAAGCTGTCATTTCTCTGAAGGCTGTAAATTTCTGCCTTTAAAATATCTGTACCTTTTTGTTTTTTTTTTTCCCTCTAATTAACATGCCACATTTCAAATGATCTGCTGAAAGACGACTTCATTGCTGAAATTAGCAAAAACTTCCTTTAAATCAAGCTATTTTTCTTAATAGACAAAAGTCATATTTATTTCCCCCTATCATGGAAAAGTAGAAATGTAAAACAAGGGAGCAAAAAGACAGCTGGTGGCATAGTGGTTACAATCCTGGAACCGATGTCAGGAAGACCTGAGTTCAAGTTTGGCCTCAGATGCTTACTAGCTATGCAATCCTGAGCAAATAATTTAAAACCTTTTTTGCCTTAGTTTCCTCAACTGCAAAATGGGGATAATAATACCAATTAACTCAAAGAATTATTGTGAGAATCCAATGAGATAATTAGAAAGTGTTTGTTACAGAGCCTGACACATAGTAAGCATTACATAAGTGCTAACTACTATTATTATTATTTAGTCATTTTGGTTGCGTCTGATTCTTTGTGATCCCATTTGGAGTTTTCTTAACAAAGAGAAAAAGGAGTTTGCCATTTCCTTCTCCAGCTCATTTTGCTGATGGGGAACTGAGGCAAACAGGCTTAAGTGGCTTAACCAGGGTCACACAGCTAGTAAATGTCTAACACCAAATTTGACTCAAGACTTCCTGGCTCCAGGGCCAGTGCTCTATCTACTATCCCACCTAGATGCTCATTTGTTATTATTATTATTAGCAATAATATTAATTATCCTCCAAATAAAGCTTTGTATAATGAAATTTTCTGAATTAATCTCACTTTTGTAACACTGCGGTTTAGTGGGAAATGTACTAAATTTAGTACCAGTGGTTTAGGGTTCACGAAATATATAATCAGCTATGATCCATCTACTGCCTCACTTAATCTCTCTGGGTAAAGAACATTTAAGAAAACATTGGATAGTTGAATAGAAAAGTTTTTAGTTGATAAATGTATACATGGCCTCTATATGAAATGAACCCTTATTTGAAGCATAAATTGCAGTGAATTCACACTACTGCTGCAAGAGCAATTCTGGATCAATATTGAATTGTGTTTGTGTGTGTTTCTTTTTAACAAAAGAGATTTTAATGTCATTTTGTGAGAAACCATCTGGTTTTGCCCATACTACCAGGATAGAACAGAAATAATCATTTAATGTTGAAGAATTAGATGAAAAATATCCCTGCTTTAATGGGATTATATTTTCAGCTTGAAGGTCAAGTCACTTTTTGGTGAGTCTTTATTTCATTACCTTGTTTTTATAAAGGCATTTTGATTTAGATGCATGGTAACTGCTAAAACCAAAGACTGCATTTTAGGGTAAGATTATATCTATAAGTTTTGTCTCTCTTCCAATCATTTTGAAACTTATTCATTCATCCAAAGAGCATATATTAAATGTCAACTATGTGCAAGATATTATGATTAAGCATTATGAGAAATACAGACATCAATAGGACACCGTCCCTCTCCTATCAAGAGATGAAGAGGTATACGTTCAGGAATAAACCATATTCTACACTTTCCTTTCCATTAGGTATAATGACTTCATCTAGGATTGTCCTTATTGTCCTTGAAAGAGCATCTTCTCCTGCTCCCCAAGTAACCCTTCTCTCATTCTATACTCTGGCCTTCTTCCTCTTCTTTACATCTTCTCCCTAGGCCCAATTGTAATATTTAATTCAATAAATTCTATTTCACAAATGATGGGAGGAATGCTTTTAACTTGGTATGGCAGAGAAGATAGGTTGTGAGTGAATAAGAAGCTATTCAGCACTTACTATAGCCAGGCACATTGTACTAAATTTTGGAGATACAAAGAAATAGACATATGGAGGGAGACAGAGAGAGAGAGAGAGAGAGAGAGAGAGAGAGAGAGAGAGACAGAGAGACAGAGAGACAGAGAGAGAGAGACAGAGAGACAGAGAGACAGAGAGACAGACACAGAGAGACACAGGGAGACAGAGACAGAAGCAACCTTTTGGGAGGGATGAGAAAAAGCTTCTCAGAGAAGGTGGGATTTGAGCTGAGTCTTGAATGTAATGAAGGAAACCAAAATGTGGAAGGTAATTAGTGAAAAGGCATGGATAGTATAGGGAGATGGAGTGTCCTGGTTGAACAATAGAAAGAAGGCAAGTTTATGAATAATAACAGCACCTACCTCCCAGGGTTATTACCAGGATCCAACAAGATATTTGTAAATCACTTAGCGTAAAGCTTGTCACATAGGCACTATATAAATGTTAACTCTTGTTTGATGATGATGAGGAGGAGGAGGATAATCAACATTGCCAACTTCCTTAGTTGACCTAGTAGTTGTATTTCTTCATTCACCAAGGCAGTTCCTTAACTTACACATCAGTAAAGGATATCGAACAAATTAAATCACCCAGGAAATTATAATAAGAGTCCAAAGCACCTTTGATGGTTTGGACCATATAGAAAGCTACCAAGAAATAGATCCTATATTTTCTATGTGAATTATTATGCTTGTCTTTTATGTTTATTTCTTACTAAGCTTCATATTCCCTATAATCTTCCATGGCAGTCACCTCCTTGCCATACATCCTGCCACTGGAGGCATGCCCCTTGGCCCTGTCACCTTTTGGTGTGGCACAGTAATTAAATCAATAGATAGAATTATTTTTTTTTTCTGAAAATGGTGTACCAGGTTACTCAGAGGTCCACTCATCTTTCCTGTGAGTTCTCAAACCAGAACAACCATTCCCTTGCGTGTTCTTTCTGCATCTAATAGGATATGTTTTCCTGGAGGGAAGGGATTAGCTTACTTTTGTATTTGTATCCCTAGGACTTGGCACAATGCTTGGCACAGATTTATTGCTTAATAAACACCTTTGGATTGTTTATTCTTAATTAGTCCATTAACTCATCATTAATTCATGTGATTGGCCTGAATGATTTCAGACTTTGAGATTAGACACTCATGCTATCTGTAGGATTTTTCATGATCTCAGTTTGCTGGATTTCTTTGTTCTAAAGTCTCACATTTATATCATCTGTTTGCTGTCATTTGGTAGGAAGATTCTGATGATATTTCATTTGGCTAGAGTGTTTATCCACACAATCTGTTCAGTCCTAAATAATGACAGCCCTGCACATTGAGTTTTATTTGAACAGAAACTAGTCATTTGTAGTTTTGTTTGGTGCCAAATATAGATCATTCATTTTATGAATACCATGTTTCTTTCAGTTCTCCAACCACCCTGAGAATTTTCTTCTTTTCCACTAAGCTCACTTACAGTTTTCATAAGAAATGGGATTATGGCAGTAAGCAGTGAGCAACTTAAATAATTAATGAAATATAACTATAGAGACTGTTCAGAAATTGTTTTAGTGTTCACTTAATGTGGCTTCTGTTTACATAGCATCGTTGTCATCAAATTATCCAGTTCATTCAGTAAGAAAAAAAATCAAGAATGTTGGTTATTTGATCTCTCGTACACCAAGAAATAGCTTTGCTGATATAAGTTGTTGATGCTTAGTAGATATGATCAAGCATACTTTAATCTTAGATATATATGTGTATATATATGTACATATATAATATGCATTATATATGTATATATGTATGTGTATGTATATATCTATATATCTATATCTATCTATCTATCTATCTATCTATCTATCTATCTATCTATCTATCTACCACTCATTCAACAAACATTTATTTAGCTCTGAATATATACAGTACTTGACAAGATACTGAGGGAGATGCAGGGTTAAATTACAGACAATACTTACCCTTAAGGAGCTGACAATTGAAAAAGGTTTAATTCTTACAATATAAATTAGTATATGCTAAAGACTGCAATGCCAAGCAGGGCGAAATTTTTGGCCTTTGTTTTTTGTTTAGCAGTGCTTCTTAGAACTAAGGCAGTCAAGTAGCTTTGATGAGTGTTGCCTTTCAAATATAATGGCAAGCAAAGTGGGCCTTTTGAAGTACTTTTGAAGTACTTCTAAGCACTAAGGCAATGAAATGCCTTTAATGAGTTTTGCCTTTGTTTGAATCAAGTGTCATTGATTGGACACAATTTATATGATGTGGTGCTAGTGATTAAAGTCCTTTCCCACACCCCTTTTGCTAAGTAGGTGCTGAACCCTCAGGGCCCTGAACAGGGTATATGAGATCTGAGGTTGGCATTTTGCTTTGGGGGGTACACTCATTGGAAGACTGTTGGTGATTTGGCCAGACAGCACTCTGGGTAGCAATAGGAGCTTCCCCGCCTCCCAGCTTTGAAAACCTTAATGTTGATGCCTCTCTCTCTGGCAACTATGTATGTCCTGGTCAGACAACTAGAGGATTGTCTGTTGATTTCTGTGTTTTATTTGCTCTATTTATATGATTTCTGCTTGTAATTTCTGTTTGTGTTTTCCCTGAAGTTCAAGGTACTGACTTTTTCCCCTGAACTAAATGAATGACATATGTATGTTTAATTAAAGGGAGATTATTAACCCTTTAAAGTTGCTTTCCTTGGAAAAGCAGATCAAAGTACCTGTGCTAGCAGCCCTCCCTTGTGCTGTTGTTATTGGTCTTGTTGTTGGTCTTTCACCTCCACAGCAGCTGCTACCAACATTGTTGTTACGAAGACATAGGAAGGAAGCTTTAGAGTCAGAAAGATTGAGAAAAATTCCACTTCTGACACATTCTAGGTGTGTGATCTGAGCAGCTAGGTGGTACAGTAGACAGAACTCTGGCCCTGGAGTCAGGAGGACCTAAACTCAAATTTGGCCTCAGAAACCTACTAACTCTGTGACCTTGGGCAAGTCACTTAACCCTGTTTGCCACAGTTCCTTATATGTGAAATTAGCTGTAGAAGGAAATGATAAACCACTCCAGTATCTTTGCCAAGAAAATCCCTAATGTTGTCATGGAAAGTCAGACATGACTTAAATGATTGAACATTTCAGCTGTGTGATTCTTGGGCAGCTAGAAATATAGGAAACAGATAGATTGCTGATCAGCATTATTAGCAAAAAGCTTCCATTTCCTAAGTTCCATCTAATAATGTATACAGATTTAGACTTCTTCAAAAAGCATATAGAAATACTGAAGTACAATCCTCCTCCCAAGTATCAGGGAGGTGATAGGGTCTAAGGAGAGTATTTGGTATAGTGAATAGTGAGAGTATATCTGGTATAGTGAATGGTGTGAGATATGCTGGGGGGTGGGGGTTGCTGAGCAGACCAGGTTGAATGAAGGATAGAATATATAAAGGGTACATAGCATGAGATATGGCTAAGAAGGTGAGGTAGAGTCCAATTGGGAAGGGCCTTAAATCCAAACTCTACATTATCTCTAAATATGTTTGTTAATGTACAGAATGTATGAGAAAGCCAAGAGACGCAAACCCTTGAATACAAGGAAAAAATACTTGGAGACACATGTAGAAGAGGCTAATCTATGAGAGATGATCACTAGATCCACGTGATTCAGCAGTTAAATCATCTAAAAGGTTTTCAAAGAAAGAAACAAAAAAAAATAAACACTGAATTAGTACAACTCTGTGGTAATGATAAAGATATTATCCTTTCCAATAATTTCTTGCTCCCTACATTTTGCTTTACACTCTTCAGTCCTGCTTTTATTCAAATTTTTTTTCTCAGTTGCATCATATCCCATCTAAAGTGGCTATTTTCTGTTTTCTCACTCTTTCCATCTCCTCCTTTGCATCTTATTTCCTTTCATCTTCAGCTATTACCTGATAACTCAGTAACTGTTAATAAAGATGTAGCATTCTGAGGCGAAGTTCAAGAAATATGAAAAAACATTACACGGTATTGAATTGTGCTTATGATCAATACATTATGAATTTCACAGTCAATGTCTCTTCAATTTGTTCAGGTTGCCTGGTCATTCTGTTCTTTGTTGCATATAATACAAATTGCAGGAGTGTAGGAAATGTACAACTGTATATATAGACTTGATTCTGCTTCCCCATGTGGGCTTTTAGAGTTTTTTTCCTGGATCAATATTTCCCTTTTGTGTTTTTGTGTGTGTGTTTTTTAATGGAGCTTTTCTTGAACATGCAAGCAGATCCTTTATGTTCTAAATGAATTAGGTTTAAATTCAGGAAAGGAGGAATGTAGTAATATATTGAAACATTTCTCTAGTAATACTTGTTTTATTTTTATTTTAGTTTTTGTCTTGAACCTATCAAAGGAATTTGTTCTTGGTGAATGAAGAGGATATTATAATAGGGTGATTCCAGATATATGTGGTCTCCAGTAGGGGTACCAATTATGCCATTATAGGAGGCTATTATGTATGTATATATGTATGTATGTATGTATGTATGTATGTATGTATGTATGTATGTATGTATGTTGATGTTTTGCTTTCTGACCAGGAAATTATTTCCAACAATTCACAACAGCACTTTTTTTTTTTTTTTACAATTATGGTGTTGACACAGTGGATAGAGCCCTGGTTCTAGAGTTAGGAAGACTTGAATGCAAATCTGTCCTCAGAAACTTACTAGTTATGTCACCCTAAGCAAGTCATTTAACCTCTGTTTTCCTCAGTTTCTTCATCTGTAAAACGAGGGTAATAATAGCACCTACATCTCAGTGTCATGAGGATCAAATGAAATATTTGTAAAATACTTAGCACAGAGCTAGTCCCAGAGTAGGCATTAAATAAAACTTCTTCTACATTTCCTCCTCCTACTCCTCCTTCTCTTTCTCCTCCTCCTTCTCCTTCTCCTCTTTTTCCTCCTTCTCCTTCTTCTTCTTCCCCTTTTTCCCCTTCTTCTCCTTCTCCTTCTTCTTCCCCCTTTTCCTTCTTCTTCTTCTTCTTCCCCTTCTCCTTCTTCTTCCCCCTTCTCCTTCTCCTTCTTCTTCTTCTTTCCCTTTTTCCCCTTCTTCTCCTTCTCCTTCTTCTTCTTCTTCTTCTTCTTCTTCTTCTTCTTCTTCTTCTTCTTCTTCTTCTTTTTTCTTCTCTGAGGCTGTTGAAAAATTAAGTGATTTCTTTATAGTTATGTTGTCACCATGTGTTAGAAGCAGAACTTCATCTCAAGTCTTCCTCCTCTCCCCACACCTAAGCTATTGCCCAGTCCTATGCAATTTACCTCCATAATTAATCTGTCAAATTTGTCCCATCCTCTCCTCTAATACTACCATCACTCTAACACAGTGGGATCATGCTATTTTTTACATATTGTATGTAACATAAACTAAGTGTAATAATATCTTAATTTTAGGACTTTAATACTTCAAAGATCTCTTTTGACTAGGTAATAGAGGCCATTTTCTTCCTCGTTTCTTGCATAATATTAATCGTTGAATGAGTGTTACCTCACTGTTGCCTATGACTTGTTAAAGACTTTAGCTTAAAAAGACCAAGGTTTGCCTCTACATCCAGGGCCATCTCTACTTGTCCTGATTTGTTTCTTTCCACTAGACCCAGATGACTCCAGAGGAGAAAATGAGGCTGGTGACTTGTAATATTAATGGATTGTAAAATCTTCCCTGCCCGTTAATAGGCTACATGTGGAGCCTATTAAGGGAAGCTTTCTTGGGGGAGGCTTGCTTATAGGAAGGCTTTCACAATTTTTGCCAATTTCTAATTAGGCACTGAGTCAGGAGGGTTATGATGCCTTCTGGCTCTGAGCCTATTAGGTGAAAGAGATGTGCTTTTGCTTTGGGGGCTTGCTTATGAGAAGGATCTTGTGATTCCCTGGTCAAGATTCCAAGTGGCCATATGTTCAGAGCTCCCCGACTGCTCAGATGTAAAGGCTCTCTTGATCAAGTGGTGTATGTAAAGTGCATTGCAATATTGCTGTTATTTAGGCAGTCAGAGCCCTGTCTATTAGTCTTTATCTCTGCTTCTGTTTTCTTTGTATTTTCTCTGAAGTTCAGCGTGCTGACTTTTCTCCTGATCTAGTGAATGTAATTAAAGAAGATTGCTGACCCCTTAAACAGCTATCTTTCCTACTAAAGCGGATGTATAAACCTATGCTAGCAGCCATCCTGGGTGTTGCAGTGTGGCTGCTGCTGCATGACTCTACATAGTCCTCCCTCACTTAAATCAAATTCACTTTCATGTCATGACATCATCTTCCCGATGCCATGGTCCTCTTCAAGAATAAAGGACAAACAACAACAACAATAATAACAATAACAACTTCAGAAAGTATACCTCCTCCGCCCTTGACAATGATAAAATATCTTTACACCCTACTGGAAAGTAATTCTTATCATTTTTATTATTATTATTAAAACTATGATGATGATGATGATGATAATTATGATGACGGTGATGATGATGTACAGAAAATAAATCATCACTATCATTTGGTTGCCAACTTCCTAGTGATGAACTTGGTTTGTAAGTGTTCAGTTTGTCTGGTTCTCAGGCATGACACTCATAGCCCATCTTCTGGTCTACATTTTAAGCCTTACTGTATTGGTAACCTCATACTAGAGTGAGGCAAAATGCGTATAGGAAAGTACATTGGACTGGAAAACAAAAATCCTAGATTCAAATCCTAGTTTAACCAATTGCTACTCATGTGACTTTGGAGAAGTCATTTTAACCCTATGGGCCTTAGTTTACACATCTATAAAATGAAGGTGTTGAACTAGATGGACTTTCCCCATGCCCTCATTCTTTTTTTTTTTTAATTTATTTTTGACATGTTTGGTTTTCAGCCTTGATTTTCACAGGCGTTTGAATTACAAATTTTCTCCCCATTTCCTCCTCCCCCCACTCCAAGATGGCGTACATTCTGGTTGCCCTGTTCCCCAGTCTTCCCTCCCCTCCGTCGCCCCATTCCCCTCCCATCCCCCTTTCCCTTCCCATCCACCCTCCCTAAGAAGTCAAGCAATTCAACATGGGC
>CM053623.1:210998103-211022219 GCA_028646595.1 Phalanger gymnotis | reverse complement strand
TAGTGTTCTTTGTAAAATTGTCAAACTTTCCTTCTCAGTCTCAATTTCAATTGAAAGTCTAAGTCCAAGGTTAGCTCAAGTGTATGAACCCTGTCATTAATGCGGTGTGAGCTCGGTAAATAATTTTTACTGCTGTTTCCTGAATGAAGGTCATTCTCATTGGGGCAATAAGGACCCTGGGCATGGAAAATTTGATGCTCCCTTATCCAGTGAATTCAAATCTTCCTAAAAAGCCAGTAGAGGGGAAAGAGGAACACTGAATTCCTCTGGAAACATGAGTGGCTATATGTCTTACAAAATAAGCTAGGGAATGAGAGAGATAATTTTAAAAGAAAGTTAAAAAACAGAAGTGGTAAGAAGGGAGATTTCACTGGGTTCATCCGTATGACTCTTTTGAGGTTGCCATAACTAGATGTAAGGAAAATCCCTTTAGATTAATCTCCCCAAACTTCATTTTGACATTTACTTAGTTCTATTAAAGGTGAGAAATGTTTGCTCTTGAATTATTTCAAAGGACTAGCTAGAAAAAGTAAGCTCTCAATTTATTCGACATGAGATCAGATTTCCTTAGTGAAGGTAACAAGTAAGGCTCAAACTTGAATTTCCTGCCCTGCCTAGATTCCAAGGTGGAATTCTGGAAACCTAACCTGTGTGGTGGCAGCAGGGAGCCACCTCTAGTCAAAAGGGAACAGCAACATCCATTTAAAGGAACATTTTATCATAGTTCTACAAAATATCACCTTCATCTAGCAAAATTATCAGATTTATTCTTGCCAAGGCCACCAACAAAGTATGTGATTCACTTTATAATAACTAGCTCTTAGATCGCAAACAGTAGTGGGTTTGTATGAGAAGGTGGGCCCCCCAGTGAAACGATCATTCTGAAAAGAAGCAGTAATTAACAGTCTTTCAGAGAGCTAGCTGGATAGTGATTCCATCATTTTTTTTAATAGCAGCAGGTAAAAGTATTTATACTTCCTCCTCCTTTTATCTGCCTACAGCCATACACTCTGTACATTTACTGAAGTGGCCTGCGGTGGCCAATGATTGTTATATTGTGTGTATGGGGGAAGGGGTATCAGAGTAAGGCATCTATTGGGAGGAAAGGAAAAGGGTTTTAAAGCCCAGAAAATAAAAGATGTAATTAAGAGGAAAAAAACCAACTACAATATTTAGAGAAACTTTCAGGGAGATACCATCATATATAAGCTTTCTTTAATCTTCTCTCAGTATTGTTTTGTTTTTGCACCCTAGTTTATAAATGATTTTTCTGATAATGCTCTGTAGTTGGCATGTTGTTTTCTTCTCTATTTGCTTGACAGAACAGATTACTACAGTTCTACTTTGGTAAGTATAATATAGGAAAGAGGAAAAGAGAAAGTTTTCTCCACTATACATATGCATGCCCTCAATGTGAAGAGGACAATTGATAAAACTCACTGGGCATCCACAATGTATATGGTCTTAAGATCCCGAGTGAGAAGGGACTATCTAGTTCAATCTTCTCATTTGAGAAATGAAATAATTGAGCTTATAGAGATAAAATGATTTGCTCACGTTTACCCAAAGAAGAAGAGTTTGAGCTAAGATTTGAACTCAGACTATTTGACTATTAAGAGATCATTAAAAGACTACAAAGCAATGTTTTTTTTTCACTGCCTGACACCATTTCTTATCATGGAACTATGGATAACATTGGGTTGTATGAACTGTACTAAAAATTCTACAAGTTGGAAAGTAGAGGAAGAATATGAGGAGGATGTCTGGCTAATAGAGAATTCAAGATTAATCCCTCTGTGGTGCTGCTAGACAGTTATCTGTTCTTACTCAAAAGGGAGGTCCAAGAGTTTGGCCAGTCACCAACTCACTCTCATAGTGTGACATCATATCCAGATTTCAGAAGAAGTGCTAGGGAAATTCCAGCTTTATAAAATCTTCAAACAAAGAATGATTTGCAAACATTCAATTCTACCTCTTTCTAAATGGTAGTACTGACTCAGTATCTAGAGTAGGGTTTCATAACCAGGGATCTGTGGATAAATTTCAGAAGATCTACAAATGTGGATAAAAAAAATATTTTCATTAATCTTCAAAAATAACCTAGCATTTTCTTTAACTATTTAAAAATATCATGCTAGAACAGATCCATATGCTTCTCTTTACTGCTAAAAGTGTTCATGACACTAAAAAGGTGAAGAATCCCTGATCTAGAAGGTATTATTAGTGTGAAATTATTCAACCAGAATCAGTTCAGAATTTCCAACAGGAAACCTGTCTCTTTCCTTTATTTTCATTATTTAATGAAGATGCTATAACATGATTTTGACATGATTATATTGATTGCCCATAGGAATGAATAGGCGTGCTTGGGTATTGTATTCAGTTATTTATTCTCGGCAAAAAAAAAAATCAGTGAAGAAATTAAAATGCTACATAATAAAACACTGACCAAGAAACTATTTACCATCTCTAAGACCCAGGTAGTTTCCAGACAATGTGTAGGCTGCTCTATATCCTGGAGGCATAGGAAATATACAGTTTGGTTTCCTTAACCCCCACAGCTATTTCTTTTGAGAATGGAGAATAGACATAGATTCCAACTGATTTCCAAATCATATATTCAAGAGGGCCAGCCATTCAGATGAAGCCTTAAGAATTTAAGACCTGGTACCTCCTTATTAACACAGGACATGGACTTGGCAATCTTGGGGAGACTAGAATACCTGTAAATTAGTACTTTTTCTTGGTGGTTTTCCATTCAATGTCCTGTCATTTTTAGAGACATCCAGTTACTTCTCAAAATCCTAGATCATTTTCATGGAGTCAGAAAACAGACAAAGGCATACTAGACAATGGAGGGAAGTTCTTTATTCCCTTTGCCAACTGTCTTCTATTGCATTCCCTTTCTCTGATTTTGAATTTCTGTTCAAGTTTCCAGTTGTAAAGTCGAGTATATCACATGCGTTGTGGAAAGAGGTAGCTGGTCTTTGACCAACTAATTTGTGCTTCCATCTTCCCCACACATACCTGTTCTGTCCAAGTACAATTTTCTTGTCTGTGGCACCATCTTTTCATCATTTTCAGCTGTCATTACATTATTGGCCCCACCTACCCACCCACTCAACAGCCAAAGTCACACTGTTCCATGTAGTAAGAGAAGGGAAGAGAGAGCAGGAGGGACATTAGGACATCAAAGAACATCCTATTCTTTTGAGTTGTTACTTTTCTCATCATAAACTGAAAATATGGCATTTTCAACAAAATATGAAAGGGAATTAAAGAAACAGCACAGTATAGTAAAAAAAACACATTTGATAGAAGTAAAGAACAGGATTCTAGGCTGAGTTTTCACATAGGGATTGTGAGAAAGGCACTCTAACTCTCAGTTAGATTTGTTGTTCAGTCATTCAATCATGTTGTACTCTTTGTGACTCCATGGGCCATACTCTCCATGAGGTTTTCTTGGCAAAAATGCTGGAGTGATTTGACATTTCTTTCCTCTAGTTGAGTTATATTTGCCCTTCTGCAAAAATATGGAATTTGTTAAATAATCTTTAAGGCCACTAAAGTGTTTAAAATCACATAAGTCAATCTCATATCTCTTGACTACCTCATAATCCATTTGCCTTGTTTCCATTTTTACTCAGAAGAGTATGGCAATGTAGTGATTTACTATGACAACCTCACACTTAGAGGGGGGCCCTTTATAAGAAAAGGAGAGGAGTAGTAACCTGTATATTTCCCACCTAAACATCAGTCCTCTGAATGTGCATCCTTATACTTATATCAGTTATGGAGGACTTTGCAAGGTTTTTTTTTCCAGATGGCACCAATTTTAGGCAGAATAAAACTCAAATTGTGTCATGCCATATTTTAATTTCTTTAGCCTGATCATTTTAAGTGAAATATTCTTCTTTGGTCCTCTATTTAATATGTAACCCTTATCCCAAAGTCCATTTGTATAGGACTGTATTCTTACTGGTGGAGATGAAGGCCCTACCCATATCAATGGGCTTAAAGGCAGGAGTTACAAATAAAATATCTAATAGTATAGGGGTTAAATCAATTTGGACAAGAAAAGAAATGCTAAATGGGAATCAGTCAGTTAAGAAAAAGGAAACATAACTAAACAGCAAAATTTCCCATGTAGAAAAAGGGAACTAGTACCTTTCTTATTATTCTCTCTTCCTTCCCACTTGACCTAAGCTATAGTTGTCTCTGCCTCTTGATTTGGTGACTCTCTTTTTCTCTTCTGTCTTTGTCTCAATCTCTCTCTGTCTTCTGATTTTCCTTCTATTTTCCTCTTTCTGTCTCTCTGTCTCAATGTCTCTTTTTTTTAAATGAAATCATAGATTGTAATGAATATTAGAAGTAAATGTGTCCTACTCCTTCATTTACAGATGAAGAGGCAGGCTGAGAGGTTAAGTGACTTACTGAGTCACATAGCTAGTAAAAGACTGAGGTTGTATTCAAAAAGTGCAAGTTTTCCTGAGTCCAAGTCCATCATTACATCAAGCTCTCTCTATCTCCCTCCCTCTCTCTCTCTCTCTTCTGTTTATCTCTGTCTCTGTCTCTGTCTCTCTCTCTTTGTCTCTCTCTCTCTGTCTCTCTCTCTTCTGTTTATCTCTGTCTCTGTCTCTGTCTTGGCCTTTGTCTCTCTGTCTCTGTCTCTCTCTCCTGTCTCTCTCTCCTCTCTCTCTCTCTCTCTCTCTCTCTCTCTCTCTCTCTCTCTCTCTCTCTCTCTCTCTCTCTCTCTCCTGTTTATCTCTGTCTCTGTCTCGGCCTCTGTTTCTCTCTCTCTCTCTCTCTCTCTCTCTTTTTCTCTTTCTGTTTATCTCTGTCTGTGTCTCTCTGTCTCTCACCCCTCCTCTCCTCCTGCTTCCTGTCTCTCTGTTCTATCTCAAAGGCATTTTGCTTTATTGACATAATTCTGAGTGAATCAGATTATCATTTAAGTCAGATGGCAAATAATGACAGAAGATCCCCTTGGCTATTGAAAGTGTAGTTCTAAACCTAACAAAGCACCAGAGCCAATCTCCAACAATTTTAGAGGCCACTATCTAGAGGTGAGAATCCTTGCCCCATGTCAGTCAGAGAAAATGAACAATGTTGCTTTTGACTTACATATCTTGTCACATTTCAAAGAAAGGTTAACATTCATCAACCTCTAAGTTCCCAGTGGTCTTTTGATCCTTCACACTAAGTTAGGAAGAATAAAGGACTCAAAAAGCATGACTTGTCATGCTAGCATCTTTTTCCAGCTGCCTAAACACATAGCCTTCTTCCATTACTTAGATGTTATTCAAATATATATTGAATATATATACATATATACATAATTTATAAACACACACGTACATATGTATATACATATGTGTATGCATATATATATATATATAAATTTCCCTCAATTACACATTAAGACAATTTTTGACACTTTTTTCAAATTCTCTCACTCATTCACCTCCCCCTTTCCTGAGATGATAAGCAATTAAATATAGATTATACACGTGCAATCACATATTAGTCATTTTGTACAAGAAAACTCAAGTAAAAGAAAATGAATGAAAGTGAAAAATAGAATGTTCTAGTTTGTATTGAAACAATATTAATTCTACCTCTGGATGTGGAAAGGATGTTTCATCATGAGTCCTTTGGTGTTGTCTTGGATCATCGTATTACTGAGTATAGCTAAGTAATTCACAGTTCTTATTGAACAAATATTGCTGTTTTAGTGAACGTTCCCCTGGTTCTTCACATTTTACTTCGCCTTAGTTCATGTGCATTTTTCCACATTTTTCTCTCATATCGACACTTTCTGTTACTCTTTGTTGGCATAGCATCTGGGATTCTCAACTGGACCTGAAGTTTCCCGCAGTATCCAGGACTCCCATATAAGGAAACTCCCTCTGCCAACACAGGCTGACACTTTTGTAATTTCTAGTCTTCTCAGCATAGAAGCAAGGAAATGGGGAATATGACTGTCTTCCTTCTCCTTTCCCCACTAACCCCATCACTGTTTTATTATTCCAGTACTACTTAAAATGTATGAGAAGGACCACTGTTTCTTGACCTTACCATATAACTTAAACCTATCAATTAATTCCAGTTAATTCAGCAAACATTTATATAAACCAACTAAGTACAAGATACCATGTAAACCAATAGGGATGCTAAAACAAAAAGTATCCCTGACTCAAACAGCTTTAATGACCTTCCTCCAACACCTCAGCTACACATAAGTATAGTTGCATTAACTAAATCTGTTGGGGATACACTTTAAGAAGGGAACCAAAAGGGGCTAGGGTGTAAGCCAATCCTTGCACATTCCATGGGTTGGTCTTTGGAGACCAAAGGCTAGGAGATGGGAGGGTTGGCTTCCTGATTATACTAATAATATTCTAACCACTATTACATATTTGTTGTCATCAGAAAAGCAACTGGAATGCATTTGGCAGTTATCTGTAACTCCTAATTCTAAAGGTTTGTGGGGAGATGGCAGGGTTCTTATTATTCTTGTACCTCAGTTCATTTATATTGCATAATTCAGTTGTTCGGTTGTGTCTGACTCTTTAAAACCCCATTTAGGATTTTCGTAACAAAATACTAGAATGGTTTGCCATTTTCTTCTCCAGCTCATTTTACAGATGGGAAATTGAGGCAAAGAAGGTTAAATGACTCGCCAAGGGTCACACAGCTAAGTAAGTATCTGAGGTCAGATTTGAACACATGAACTTGTTTCAAGCCAGGGCTCTACCAGCTCAACCACCTATTTGTTCATGTTACATAATAGTTGTACACATATATTTGAAAACAGAGTCTGTATTAGTTTTAGATTAGAAAAAAAAAACTTGAGGCACATTGGATCCCATAATGTACATTATAGTATATATGCATCTTTTTATGTGGTGCTACAGCATTAATAGCATTAATTAATAGTATTAATTAATAGTATTAATCAATGATAAGAATATCTGATTCTGGAAGAATACAGATGATGAATAATGTATTTGAGGGGATAACAATTCATTGAACCAATGTATTGATAGTATTTAGTAGAAATTTGTGTGTATGCTTGGCAGTCATGCTGTCAATTTAATAGGTTCTTTGGAGCAGTGAGGGGTATATACTGTGAATTCATATGAGTAGGAATTCACATTTCCATGTGACAAATTCACAAGGACAAATGTGTGGGGAAAATACTGCTAAAGAGAAAATGGTACATATTTAGTTTATCCTTTCAAAACACAAATATAAAAATATTAATAGTTTTACTCCTAATAATAGAACAGTAAAAGACTACATACTGCTACTACTCAATATTATTGGAGTCATCTGTAGATTATAGACATACGTTATAAGTAAATGGTAAACAAAAATTTTATAGGATAGAATAGAAGATATCACATGAACTTGTTTATATGAATTGACAAAATTGGTTTTGAAAAATATGAAGCGAAAATGAGGTATGTCATATAGCGGGAGTGTGAGATAACATGTATGTAACCTAAATGCTGCACTATTCTCAATAAAATATTAGAATACCCATATGGAAACTTCTATAATTCAGAGATATTCATGGTATGGTGGAAAAAGCACTGCTTCTAGAGTCAGAAGATGTAGGTTCAAATATTTCCTGGGTTGTTTTATGATCCTGGGCAAGACATTTAATCTCCATGGGCCTCAGTTTACTAATTTGCTAACTGAGTAAAATGGACTGAATATCTATGAAGACCCTGCCCACTCTAGATTTACAATCTTCTAATCTTTTGTGGGGGCTTATGGTAGGGCATGGACAACTATTGCATAAGATAGAGAGGTTCTGGTGGAGAGGCTACCCATATGAATGAGACAATAAAATCATTAAAGCCTTGAAGTATATAAGTGTCAAACAATTATTTTTGTATCCCCAGCTTTGGCACAGTGTCTGACAAATATTAAGTACTTAATAAATCTTTATTGGCTGAATGAAAGGAGTTCATTGCTCATTTAAAAATATTTCTATGCATATTCTTGAGGAATAGTTTAGCTCTTAAATAATGTAATCTCATAGGATACCAATTAGGAGTCTAGAAAGAAAATTGTAGTAAGAACAGTTATTTTTAAAAATCAAATATTCTAAAATCATTGCCATTATTCTCAGCCTCAGCATAAATATGACTACCTATTGAGATCAACTTTAAATACATTTACCAAGCATCTATTACATGGACGATAGTAGACTAGGTACTGTGGATACCAAGATCAATATGTCACAGATCCTGCTGACAAGGAACATAGGATGTCAGGAGTAGTTTTGTAAATCACATCTACAAAAATAACTATTATCAGTGTAAAGAAGAGGTCCAGGCAAAGGGCCATGAGAATTAAAGGACAGAGAAATCACTTTTACCTATTTGGAGAGGAGGAGAGATGTCAGGTTCTTATCTGTCTTCATGGAAGAAATAACATTTGAGTAGAGACTTGAAGAAAACATGTTAGTTAAAACTAGGAAAGATGGCAGAGGGAGAGATTCCATCCTGAGTTTGTGCACAGCCTGAGAGACAGAAGACAATGGGGGAGAGAATATAGCTCAATTTAATTGAAAAAAATATTTTCGAAGTATAGAAGTGAGAAATGAGGCTGAAAGTGGAGTTGAAGCCTGATTGAGAAAATTGCACTAGATACCTGGGAAATCACTTCCAGTTTATTATGATTATGATCAGATTAGGAGGTTTTCTCAGGCAGAATTCTAAAGGGTGAGCTGCAGAGGGAATAAACTGGAGGAGAACAATTGGAAAGGGATTCTATGAAGAAGTAAGAGTCTGAGTCATGGTACTTGCAGTGGGAGTGGAAAGGAGGTAGCAGATTCAATAGATACGGTGGAGGCAGAACTGACAATAGAAGAAGTTAAATGAGGGGGAAGGAGAGAGTGAAGGAGGGAGAGAGAGGAGGTAACTGAAATATCAATTCTGAGTTCTTGGGATGATGACAGTGTTCAGGACAGAAAGAGGAAAATTGTAGGGGGAAGAAAAGGCACGAGAAAATGTGAAATTAGACTGAGTTTATAGAGAAGGAATTATTATTATTGTTAATACTACTATTATTACTTTTATTTGTAACCCCCAAATTTAGAACAGTGCTTGATAACATAGTACGTGCTTAATAAACGATAGTTGACTGAAATGTCTACTTAACCACCAGCTATTTATTTCTAATGCACTCTCTCAACAACTGATAAAATAGAACTCTAGAAAGAGGTCTTGATCATATCACTTTATGTTGCTTTTAGAGGTGGGACTATGAGACCTGAGGTTTGGTTTGGCCAGAACCTTTCTAAAATTATATCTGTGGTCTTACAACCATAACATGGATCCTGCAATGGATGGAGGGACAAAAGTTAAGCCAAAGATGGTGGTGTAATTTTTCCCTTTCAATAAGGTCAAAATGTCTGTAGATAACTGAGTTTGAGTTATCCCAACATGGCTGGTGTCTGTATAGAATTATTACTATAAAAGGCTACATTTTATCTAAGACAAATTGAAACTATACACTGTAGTATTAATCTTATTAAGAACTTCCCCATCCATTCAACAGGGCTCAGGTGGACTTATGTGGGAAGGCCTGATTATATTTTTGTTTGTAAGTAGGCCTAAAGCCCTCAGGGCCTGAAGGAGAGTTGGTAAGACCAGACCACGTGGGACGAGTACCAGTAAATCAGATTATGTCTAGGACTGTATAAAAAGAGAGCCCAGAACTGGAGCAGTAGAATTGTGAACCAGGAACAGCAGAGAGGAGAGTGGCAGGATTCGGAAGCAGAGAACCAGCATTAAGAGTGCAGAGCAGAGAGTGCTGAGCAAGAGAGACTTGCAGAGATCAAGGAACTCGGAGTCAGCAGAGCTGCAAGAGAGAATTCTGAGCAGAGAGTTAGGATTTGTGAGTGACCTTTTCATAGAAGGCCCTAGTATAGAGGGTAAGCTACAGTATGGCTTGGTTCCTTGCTATAATATTTTGTTATAATTTCTTTGTTACTGCAGTGAGGTGGGCTTATCAGATTTCAAATATTATTGCTACAATATCAAATTGGGGGCATTGGTCCTTGGATCTGATCATCTGGAGTCTACATAAATCTTATACTTCCTCTGCCTTCTACCTAGAGAATTTCTTACGCTTTGCAATTCTGAACCACTCAGGCATGCCAATGGCCCTCTCTAAGGTCATGAATCTTGCCTTACTATATATACCTAAAGACACCAAATGGTGAATAAATATTCTTTGACCTAGCAATACCACTCCCAGGCCTATAGCCCAAAGAGATAAAAGAAGAAGAAGAAAAGCTTTGTATGTACAAAAAAGTGTTTATAGAAACTATTTTATTGTACTATACAAGTGGAAATTTAAGAAGATGTTCATCAATTAGAGGATAGCTAAACAAATTATAATCTATGAATTTAACGTAATATTATTGCTCAGTAAGAAATGATAGGGGGCAAAGCCAAGATGGCAGAGTAAAAGCAGGAACTCACTTTGGCTCTCCCCAAACCTCTCCAAATATGTGTAAAAATGACTCTAAAGGAATCCAAAAGCAGCAGAACCCACGAAATGACAGAGTGAAACAAATTTTCAGCTAAAGGCAACCTGGAAGGTGTAATAGTAATTATGGTGGGAGTTTTTGCTTTTCTTCTCTTAAGTGCCTTTAATGATTCTGCCTTTTATTTGAATGGGGCAGATGAAGTAGGATCTTTTTGTCTGGGAGTATTTCTCAGCACTGAGAAAAATTGGAGTAATTGATTTGTATATGATGTGATACGGGGGACCGGGAACTTTCCCACGCCCTCAGGGATCTGAACAGGATGTGATTGAGGAGAGCTTGGTGTTCGACTTTTGGGGCATACTCAAGGGAGGAGTGTCGAGACTCTGGGCAAGCTGAAAACTGTCCCCCAGCTTTGCAACCCAGATGTTGGTGTTTCTCTGGTAACTAAGAATTGTGATTTGAATCAGACAAGGCCTGTCTGTTGATGTTCATAATTTCTGTTTGTATTTGCATTGAAGTTCAGGGGGCTAATCTTTTCCCCCTGAACTGTCAGTGATATTTGTATGTTTGATTAAACTGAGATTGTTAAGGCCTTAAAGTCGCTTTCCTTAGAAAAGAAGATGAAAGAACCTGTGTTGGCAGCTTTCTGTGTGTTGGATATTGGTGGATCTTACACACCTACAGCAGCTGCTAGCAGATTTTTGTTACAAAAAGTCAAGAGGAAAGGTCTGTTGGATCAATCTGAGACAAGAACACAGTCCAGTGTGGACCACCCCAGCACAGAGAGGGCTTTAACAAACTTGAAGCTGGCCTCAGGGCTCACTGGCAACTATGGTGGTTTCCAGACTTCTCAACCCACAAACACCAAAGACAACTTAGAAGGTTAATAGAAAAGGTATGTAAGACCTAGGTGAGAGAGAAGTCTGACCCAAGCCCCAGGGCAGTGATAGCAGTGGCTACTTCCAAAGTTCTTAGCCCACAGAAGGAGGATAGAGTGGCTGATCACAGCGGGATTGCAGAGATTTCTTTGCTGTTGCTAAGGCAAAATTTCTTGCTTTGACCTTGCTTTGATCTGGGTAGCAATCCTGGGTGGTGATCCTGGGGCAAGGAGGAGTGCTGGCATGGCAGAGCTTATGGCACCTATGGGAAGGAAATCCTTCTCACAGTTCCGAGACAGAAAATAGTGTTTGTGGTCACTCACAAAGCAGAGCATAGACCAGGAGAGAAGTAAACACCTCTCCTTTCATCATACCACCTTGGAAGAACTGAAAATTTACAGGTTTCTGGAAATATCTGTGAAAATAGTTGCACAAAACCCCTGAAGCATGCTACAGTACACCCTGCACAGTGGAAAGACAATCCTTAATAAAGAGCTAAAAAGGCAAGTAATTGGCTAGGGAAATGAGCAAATAGTGGGGAGGAAAATCTCAGACTATAGAATCTTACTTTGGTGACAAGGAAGATCAAAACACACCACCAGAAGAAGACAACGAGGTCAAATCTCCTACATTCAAAGCCTCCAAGAAAAACATATGAATGGGTCACGCCATGGAAAAGCACAAAAAGGATTTTGAAAATCAATAAGAGAAATAGAGGAAAAATTGGTAAGAGAAATGAGAGTGATGCAAGAAAATAATTAAAAAATGAGTCAACAGCTGTATCAGTAAGGCAAGATTCATGACCTCAAGGATGACCATGAACATGTCTGTATCATTTGGTAATCACAAAGTTTGAAAAATTTTCTGGATAGAAGGCCAAAGAAGTATAACATTTATTTAGACTCCACAGGATAAAATCCCAAGACCAATAACCCAAATTCAATATAGTAATAATTATGTTTCAAAACCAGTAAGCCCACCTCAATGTAGCAAGAAGGAAGTTATAACACGGTATTGAAGCAAGGAGCCAAGTTATCCTGTAACCTTCACCCCTACTAGGGCCTTCCTGTAAACAATCACTCACGAATCCTAACTCTCCACTCAGTACTGTCTTCTGAAGTTCTGTCAGGCTCTCTCAATGTCTGCTCTTCACTGTCCTCTTGATGTCTGCTGCCTCAATGTCTTTTTCTCAGTTCTGTGGCTCTCAGTTCTACTTCTCTCAGTTCTGTGGCTCTCAGTTCTGTCCATCTTCAATTCTGGTTCTCTTACATTCTGGGCTCTCCTTATATACAGTCCTAGCAGGTGTCTGATTGGGTAGAAACCAGGTCTCTGCTCCCCTCACTCAGCATCAGTTCATATAAGTCTTTCCAGGTTTTTCTGAAGTCCTCCTGCTCATAACTTCTTATGGCACAATAGTATTCATTACATTCATATAGCACAACTTATTCAGACATTCCATAATTGATGGCATCCCCTTAAATTCCAATCCTTTGCCACCACAAAGAGAACTGCTAAAATATCTTTGTACATGTGGGTCCTTTTCCCATTTCTATGATCTCTTTGAGATACAGCTCTAGAAGTGGTATTGCTGGGTCAAAGGGCATGCAGAGTTTTATAGCCCTTTGGGCATAGTTCCAAATTGCTCTCTAGAGTGGTTGGATCAGTTAACAACTCCAACAACAATGCATTAGTGTTCCAATTTTCACACATCTTCTCCAGTGTTGATCATTTTCCTGTTTTCTCATGTTAGCCAGTTTGACAGGTGTAATGTGGTACCTAAGAGTGGTTTTGATTTGCAATTCTCTAATCAATTGTTGTTTAGAGCATTTTTTTCATATGACTATACATATCTTTAATTTCTTCCTCTAAAAACTTCCTGTTCATATTCTTTGACCATTTATCAATTCCAGATTGACTTTTATTCTTATAAATTTGCTCAGTTATCTAATAATGAAGCCTTTATCAGAGACACGTACAAATTCTTTGCCAGTTTTCTCCTTCTCTGCTTCCCTCCTAATCTTAGTTGCATTGGCTTTGTTTGTACAATAAAAACTTTTCAATTTAATGTAATCAAAATTATCCATTTTGCATTTCATAATATTCTCTTTCTCTTGTTTTGTCCTAAATTCTTCTGTTCTACATATATCTGACAGGTAAGCTATTTCTTGCTCTCCAAGATTTCTTATAGTATCAGCCTTTGTATCTAAATCATGAACCCATTTTGACTTTATTTTGGTATGCTGTATAAAATATTGGTCAATGCCCAGTTTCTGCCATACCATTTTCCAGTTTTCTCAGCAGTTTTTGTCAATAATGAGTTCTTATCCCAGAAGATGGAGTGTTTGGGTTTATCGAACAGTAGATTACTATAGTCATTGACTGCGGTGTCTTGGGTGCCTAACCTATTCCGCTGACCCACCATTCTATTTCTTAGTCAGTACCAAGTAGTTTTGATGATTACTGCTTTATAATACAATTTAAAATTTGGTATGGCTAGAGAGTACCTTTACGAGCATTTCTTTTTCAATAATTCTCTTGCTATTCTGGAACTTTTGCTCTTTCAGATGAATTTTGTTATAATTTCTAGCTCTGTAATTTTTTTGGTAGTCTGATTGGTATGGCACAAAATAAGTAAATTCATTTAGGAAAAATTGTAATTTTTATTATATTAGCTCAGCCTAACCATGAGGAACTAATGTTTTTCCAGTTATTTAGATCTGACTTCATTTGTATAAAAAGACTTTTGTAGTTATGTACATATGGGTCTTGGGTTTGTTTTGGCAGGTAGACTCCCAAATATTTTATAATGTCTACAGTAACTTTAAATGGAATTCTTCTTTCTATCTCTTTCTGTTGGGATTTTTTAGTAATATACAGGAGTGCTGACAATTTATGTGGCTTTATTTTATATCCTGCAACTTTGCTGAAGTTTTTTATTATTTCAGGTAGTTTTTTACTTCATTCTTTAGGATTCTCTAAGTAAATCATCATATCATCTGCAAAGAGTGATAACTTAGTTTCTTCTTTGCTTATTCTAATTCCTTCAATTTTTTTCTTCTCTTATTGCTAATGGTAACATTTGTAGTTCCAAATGGAATAACAGGGGAGATAATGGACATCCTTTTTTCACCTGTGTTCTTATTGGAAATGCTTCTAGCTTATTCCCATTATGTGTAATACTTGCTGATGGTTTTATGTAGATGCTACTTAACATTTTAAGGAAGACAACATTTATTACTATGTTCTCTATTGTTTTTAATTGGAATGGTTGCTGTATTTTGTCAAAACAGTTTTCTGCATCTATTGAGATAATCATATGGTTTCTGCTAGTTTTGTTGCTGATATGATCAATTATGCTGACAGTTTTCCTAATATTCAATCAGCTGTATATTCCTGGAATAAATACTACCAAGTCATAGTGTATTATTCTTTTTATGTAAATAAATAAATCAGTGCCAGACCTTTTTTCTATTTTTTTTTCCTTTTAGAAGAGGGGAAGGCAAGGCAATTGGGGTTAAGTGAATTGCCCAAGGTCAAATAGCTATTAAGTGTTTCAAGTGTTTGAGATCAGATTTGAACTCAAGTCCTCCCGACTCCAGGACCAGTGTTCTACTCACTGCACCACCTAGCTGCCTCCATTGTGTATTATTCTTGTTATAAGTTGCTGTGATCTTTTTGCAAATATTTTATTTAAAATTTTTGCATCTATATTCATTAGGGAAATTGGTCTATAATTTTCTTTCTATGTTTTGACTTCCTGGTTTAGGTATTAGTACCATATTTGTGTCATGAAAAGAATTTGGTAGGATTCCTTCTTCACTTATTTTCCCAAATAATCTAAAAAGCATGGGAATTATTTGTTTTTTAAATGTTTGAAAGAATTTGCTTGTAAATCCATCTGGCCATGGAGATTTTTTTTCCTAGAGAGTTCACTGACAACTTATTCAATTTCTTTTTCTGAGATGGGATTATTTAAATATTTTGCTTGCTCTTCTGTTCATCTGGACAATTTATATTTTTATAAATATTCATCCATTTCAGTAAGATAGTCGGATTTATGGGCATACAATTGGGCAAAATAATTCCTGACTATTGTTTTAATTTTCTTTTCAGTAGTTGTGAATTTATTCTTTTCATTTTTCATACTCATAATTTGGTTTTCTTTCTTTTTTTTAAATCAAATTAACCAAAGATTTACCTATTTTATTGTTTTTTTTACATAAAACCAGCTCTTAGTTTTATTTATATATTAGTTCAATACTTTTCTTAATTTCAATTTTATTGATCTCTTCATTGGTTTTCAGAAATTCTAATTAGTATTTAATTGGGGGTTTAAAATTTGTTCTTTTTGTAGCTTTTTTAGTTGTATGCCCAATTCATTGATCTCTTTCTCTATTTTATTTATTTAAGCATTTGGAGATATAAAACTTCCCCTAGGAACTGCTTTTGTTATATCTCATAAGTTTTGGTATGTTGTTTTATTATTGTCATTCTCTTTGATGAAATTATGAATTGTTTCTATGATTTGTTATTTGACCCATTCATTCTTTAGGATTAGATTATTTAGTTTCTAATTGATTTTCAGTCTATCTTTCCATGACCATTTATTAAATATAATTTTCATTGCATCATGATATTAAAAGGATGTGTTTATTATTTCTCCTTTTCTCCATTAGATCATGAGGTTTTTATACCCTAGTACATGGTCAATTTTTGCGTAGATGCCTTGTACCACCAAGAAAAAAAGGTATATTACTTTCTATCCCTATTCAAATTTCTCCAGATGTCTACCATATCTAAAAATTCTATTCACTTCCTTGACTCCTTTTTTGTTTGTTTTGCGCTTAGATTTATCTACGAGATAAATACCTGAAAGGGGGTGGTTGAGGTCGTGCACTGGTATAATTTTGCTATTGATCTCTTCCTGTAACTCCCTTAACTTCTGTAGGAATTTGGATGCTATACCACTTGGTACATAGATGTTTAGTAATGATATTGCCTCAGTGTCTAGCAGGATAAAATTTCCTCCTTTATCTCTTTTAATTAAAACTATTTTTGTTTTTGCTTTGTCCGAGATCAGGATTGCTACTCCTGCTTTATTTTACTTCAGTCGAAGCATAATATATTCCACTTCAGCTTTTTACTTTTACCCTGTATGTATATCTCAGTTTCAAATGTGTTTCTTATAAACGATATATTGTAGGATTGTGATTTTTAATCCATTCTGCCATCTGCCTCTGTTTTATGAGACAGTTCATCCCATTCACATTCATAGTTATTATTACCATTTGTATCTTTCTCTCTGTCCTGTCCCTCCACCCATTTATGCTTTTCTTTCTCCTTTCTCTGTTTCCATCCTCACTAGCATTTTGCTTTTGATAGCTTCCTTCCTCAATCTGCCCTCCCTTCTACCAGCACCCTTCCCTTCTCTTTCCCCTTTCTCCTCCAGCTGCTTATAGGGCAAGTCAGATTACTATACCTGAGTACGCTATTTACTCCTTGAGCCAAATCTGATTAAAGTTCAAAAAATGCTCATTACCTTCCCTTCTTTCCCTCTACTGTAATATGTCTTTGTGACTCTTCATGTGATGCAATTTACCCTTTTCTGCTGCCTCATTTTCTATTCTCCCATTACAATATTTTTTCAGCACTTAATTAAGATGTTTATCAACACATCAAAATTAACTTAAACCTACCCTCTCTGTCTATATATTTCCCTTCTATATGATGTAGTAAAGATACAATTCTAAAGCGCTATAGATATCATCTTCCCATGGAGGGATGTAAACAGTTTGTTCTCATTGATTAACATTTTTTTCCTTTTCCTGTTTACTTTTTAATGCTTCTCATGAGTCTTGTATTTGAAGATCAAATTTTCTATTGTGCTCTGGTCTTTTCATCACAAAAGTCTGAAAGTGTCCTATTTCATTGAATGTCCTTCTCCTCCTCTGAAAGATTATGTTCAGTTTCACTGGGTAGTTGATCCTTGGTTGTAATCCAAGCTCTGTTACCTTACAGAATATCATAATCCAAGTCTTCTGACTCTTTTTATTGTAGAAGTTGCAAGGTCTTGCATAATCCTGTCTGGGGTGACATGATATTTGAATTCTTTATTTCTGGCTGCTTGCAGTCTTTTCCCCTTAATCTGATAATTCTGGAATTTTGCTACAATATTCCTTGGAGTTTTCAATTTGGGATCTCTTTCAGGAGTTGATCAGTGGATTCTTTTGATGACTATTTTACTCTCTGGTTCTAGTACCTCTGCACAGTTTTCCCTGATGATTTCTTAAAAGATGCTGTCCAGTGTCTTTTTTTTCATCATGGTTCTCAGGTAAACCAATAATTTTTTAAATTGTCTCTCTTGGATCTATTTTCCAGATCAATTGTTATTCCAATGAGGAATTTTACATTTTTTCCTATTTTTTCATTTTTTCAATTTTGTTTGATTGCTTTTTATGTCTTATAGAATCATTAGTTTCTACTTGCCAATTATTTTCCTCAGTTGACTTTTGTACGTCCTTTTTCATTTGGCCAATTGTACTTTTTAAGGAGTTGTTTTCTTTAATATACTTTTTTCCATTTTGTCAATTTTATTTTTAAATTTTTTTCTCCCTCTCTTATTTGACTTTTAAAACCCTTCTTGAGCATTTCCAAGAAAGCCTTTTGGTCTTAAGACCAGTTCATACTCTCCTTTGAGGTTCTGGATGGGGGTATATTGACCATTTTTCCTCTCCTTAATTTGTGTTTTGATCTTTCCTGTCAACAAGATATTTCTCTATGGTCATTTTTTTTATTCTTGCTTATGTTGTTTGCCTTTTTTCTGGATTTTAAATTTTATCTCTGCTTCTAAGACTCAGGGGGCACTGTCCCAGACTTCTTATGCTGGAGGCTATGGGCCTGATTTCTGAGTTTCTGGGCTGGGGAATCAGGTGTTTGCAGTTGTATGTTTTAGGTGTCTGGTATTTTACATGGTTTTGAGCTGGAGGCAATGTGTGCCTGGCATAGGTGCTTGCTTGTTCCTCCACCCAAAAATTCGACTTTGAAATACAAGACTCAAGAGAAGCATGAAAAGGTAAACAGGAAAGAGAAATCATACGGGACTTATTAAAGTTGAATCATTTACATTCCTGCATGGTAAGATGATATGTGTAACTCATGAAACTATTCTCAGTATTAGGGTAGTTGGAGGGAATGTATATGTAGACAGAGGGCACAGCATGAGTTGAATATGAAGAGATGATTTTTTAAAAAAATAAAATTAAGGGTTGAGAGAGGAATGTACTGGGAGGAGAAAGGGTGAGGTAGAATGAGGGTTAATTATTTCATATAAAAAAGGTAAGAAAAAGCTCTTTCAGTGGCAGGAAGAGGAGAGGTGAGAGGGAATGAGTGACCCTTACTCTTTTCATATTTGGCTTAAGCAGGGAATAACATATACACTCAATTAAGTATGAAAATCTATCTTACCCTACTGGAGAGAAGGGGGGAGGCGAAGACATTGGCAGGTAATAGAAGGGAGGGCAAATCGGAGGAGAGCATAACTAGAAACAAACACTTTTGAGGAGAGTCAAAGTGAAAGGAGAGAAGAGAATAAATGGGGGACAGGATAGGATGGAGGGAAAGTCTTTCCCAACATGATTGTTATGGAAATTTTTTGCATGACTATACATGTATAAACTATATCAAATTGCTTGCCTTCTCAATGAAGGTGGGTTGATAGGGAGGGAGGGAGAGAATGTGGAACTCAAAGTTTCAAAAATGAATGTTAAAATTGTTTTTACATGCAATTGGTAAATAAGGTATATAGGCAATGGGGTATAGAAATTGATCTTGCCATACAGGAAAATAGAAGGGAAAGGCATAAGAGGAGGGAGGGGAGTGTTAGAAGGGAGGGCAGATTGGGGCAAATGTTAATCAGAATTCAGGCCATCTTGGAGTGGAAGGAGGGGAGAGATGGGGAGGAAATTTGGAAAACAAAATCTTGTAGAAGTGATTGTTGAATACTAAATAATAATTAACAAACAAAAAATGATAAAAGGAGCAGTTTCAGAGAAATCTGAGCATACTTGTATGAATTAAAAGTAAATTGAGCAAAAGCAGGAAAAAGAATTTCCACAATAACAATAACATTGTAAAGAAAAGCAACTTTGAAAAATTAAGAACTCTGATCAATGAAAGATTAACCACAATATCAGAGGGCTAGTAAAAAAAAAAGATTCCACCTTCCTCCTGACACAGAGATAACAGACTAAAAGTTTGAAAAGTGTCCTACAGTTTCAGACTCAGGTAATGTAATTATTTCTTTTTCTTTACCCTGTATATTGGCACAAGGATTTTTTCTTTTTTTTTTCTTTTCAAAGCAGGGGAGGTAGGAAGGAGGAGGTTAATAAGGAAGAGTTTGTCAGGGGGTTTGCCAAAAACAAAATAAAAGGAAAAAGGAATGAAAGAAAAGAGTGTCGCTGAAGTATTTTTTTAAAAAATGAATAGAACAGAATACAAGGAAGGCCAGAAGGAAACACAACGAATTGGGACAGTAGAAACTTATATTTTGAAATTGTTATTGCAAACAATCTGTACATAACATTTAGAGTTTTGTGTACAATTCCCATTTTTCTACTTTTTATATGACAATATTAATTTTATTTTTTATTTGTTATGTTAGAATACTTTGTTTCAGATTTTTAATTGTAAAAATGTTAGCATTTATTTAATTTCAACATTTTAAAAAAATTGAGCTTTCATTTATTTCCCTCTCTTCTACCACTATAAGACTCACTGAAATGTAAACAAAATGATATTAACTGGACATATGAAATCATGTAAAACCTATTCCATATTAGTCATATCACAATGAAAGCAAGAAAAATAAAATGAGAAAATTATATTTCAATTTGCACTCAGAGTTTATTAGTTCTCTGGAGGTGGATAGCATGTTTTCATCATGAATCTTTGGAAATTGTCTTGGATCATTGTTTTGATTGGAGTTGAACATCATTACAATATTGCTGTTACCATATGCAATGATATCCTTGTTCTATTCACTTCATTTTGCATAGGTTCGTACAGGTCTTCCCACGTGTTTCTGAAACCATTCCCCTTGTAAATTTTGTAGTACAATAGTACTCCACCAAAATCATATGTCAAAATGGTTCATCTATCCCCCAACTGATGAGCACCCATCAATTTAAAATTCTTTTCAATCACAAAAAGAGCTGTTATAAACATTTTCATATATACAGGTTCTTTTTTGCTTTGATCTCTTTGTGGTACAGACCTAGTAGTGGTATTGGTGGGTCAAAAGAGATGCACAATTTCATAATTGCTTGGGCATGGTTCCAAATTTTTATTCAGAATGGGTGAACCAGTTCACAACTCCACCAACAGTTCAGTTGTTTTTCAATTGTACCTTTTTTGTTGTTGTTGTTGTTGTTGTTCTCTCTTCCCCTCCAGTATTTGTCAATTCTGATAGGTATGAGGTAGTATCTCAGACTTGTTTTAATTTACCATTCTCTAATCAATACTGATTTAGAACATTTTGTTTATGTGACTGTAGATAGTTTTGATTTCTTCTTCTTAATTTTCCTGTTCATATCTTTTATTCTTTTGTCATTTAGGAAACTGCTCTTGTCTTTCATAACTTAGACTCAGTTTCATATATTTTTGAAGAATATGGTATTTAACGGAGAAACTTGCTGACTTTTAAAATATTACTTCATTGTCTATGTTACCTCTTATTAAAATATACTTTCTTGATTGTCTCTTTTAATTAAATGTTATTTAGTTTTTGCTTTGTCAGAGATCATGTTTGCTACCTCTGCCTTTTTTCAATTTTAGCCAAAGCATGATAGATTTTAGTCCAGCCTGTTATTTTAACTGTGTGAGTCTATCTATTTCAAGTGTACCTCTTGTAAAGAACATATTACCAGATTTGAATTTTTAATTCATCAATCCACTGACAATTTATTGGTGAGTTCATAGCATTTAAATTAACAGTTATGGTTATTAAGTGTGTGTTTCCTTTATCCTATTTTCTTCTGTTTATCCTTTTCTGTTTCTTTTTCATCCTATCCCTCCTCAAAAGTCTGCCTCCTCCCTTTCCTCATCTCTCATTTTCTTTTATCCCTTTCCCTTCTTATTTACCTATTGGGCAAGATATCTATACCCAATTGACTCTGTGTGTGTGTGTGTGTGTGTGTGTGTGTGTGTGTGTGTTCTTCCCCCTTTGAACAAGTTCCAGTGAAAGTGAGGTTCAAGTATTGCCTTCCAATCCACCTTTATTTACCCCTCTACTGTGAAAGCTCTTCCTTACACCATTCTTTAATGTGAGATAATTTACGTTTTTCTTCCTCTTTCTTCCTTCTTATCCCAGTGCATCTCACTTTATTCCTCCTTTATTTTTTTAGACCAACCCAACACAACCAACTCACACATGTCCTCTGTCTTAGTATATTCCTTCTAACAGTCAAAGTAATGATAAAGTCCAGAGAAGTTGCACGTATCTTCATCTCACATAGAAATGTAAACAATTTAACTTTATAGAGTTCTATATGTTTGCTCTTTCATGTTTAGAGTTTAATGCTTCTCATTTTTTCTAATTTTTTTTCATTCTTTTGTTTTGTATTATTTTTTCTTGATGTCTCATTGAGTCATTAACTTCCACTTGACCAATTCTAATTTTTAAGGAAGGATTTTCTTCACTGAATGTTTCTAACACTTTTTCAATTTTGCCAATTCTGCTCTTTTACACTTTTTTTTTCTTGGGAGGGGGGTGAAGCCAAGATGGTGGCTGGAAAGGAGAGACTTCCTTAAACTCTCCCCCAGGTCCCTATAAAAATGGCTCTGAACAAATTCTAGAGCTGCAGAAACCATGAAATAGGAGAAGGAAGCAGGGCTTCAGCCCAGGACATCCTGGATGGTAGACTGGGAAGGGTCTACCCCACAGAGTTGGGAGCAGAGTGGAGCAGAGGCCAGTATGGGCTGCACCAGGACCAACCAGACTGGGACCTGTGCAGAACATGTGGTAGGGCCACGAATCATTGAACTGTGGCAGTTACCAGATTTCTCAACCCACTAACACCAAAGCCAACAGAGAAGGTTAGTGGGAAAAACTGCTGGAAGAGAGTAAAAGGAGTTCGAGGTAGGCCACTGCCCCTGGGGTAGCAGAAGTGGTACAGGTCTGAGGCTGCCTCCAGAGCTACAGCTGCAGTTGTTTCTAGCCTCAGGCCCATCTGGTGGGAGGAATTAAGCAGCAGATTAGAGAGGGAGTGCAAAGCCTGCTTTTCCTGCCTGGATCTGGGACGCAATCCTGCTTGGTGGTTCTTGGGGGAGAAGGATCACTAGTGTGGCAGAGCTTGCTGTGTAGAAGTAGCTCTGAAAATAGCAGCATAGTTCTTCAAGCTTGGGAGAAAGTACTCTATGCTCTACAAGCAGTTGTACACTGACAAAAAGCTCAAGGGTCAAGTAGCTGACTGGGAACATGAACAGGCAGTGAAAATGCACTCACTTTCAGACTCAGATTCTAAAATCTTTTTTTAGTGACAAAGAAGACTGAAACAGACAGCCAGAAGAAGTTGACAAAGTCAAAAAGCCTACATCAAAAGCCTCCAAAAAATAAGAATTGGCCCATGCCACGGAAGAGCTCAAAAAGGATTTGAAAAAGCAAGTTAGAGAAGTAGAGGAAAAATTTGGAAGAGAAATGAGTGATGTGAGAAAACCATGAAAAACAAGTCAATGACTTGCTAAAGGAGACCCCAAAAATAGTGAAGATAATAACACCTTAAAAATAGACTAACTCAAGTGGCAAAAGAGCTCCAAAAAGCCAATGAGGATAAGAATGCCTTGAAAGGCAGAATTAGCCAAATGGAAAAGGAGATCCAAAAGACTACTGAAGAAGATACTACCTTAAAAATTAGATGGAAGCAAGTGGAACCTAGCGACTTTATGAGAAATCAAGATATTATAAAACAGAACCAAAGGAATGAAAAAATGGAAAACAACATAAAATATCTCATTGGAAAAACCACTGAACTAGAAAATAGATCCAGGAGAGATAATTTAAAAATTGTTGGACTATCTGAAAGCCGTGATCTAAAAAAGAGCCTACATATCATCTTTCAAGAAATTATCAAGGAGAATTGCCCTGATATTCTAGAGACACAGGGCAAAATAGACATTGAAAGAATCCACAGATCACCTCCTCAAATAGATCCCAAAAAGAAATCTCCTAGGAATATTGTTGCCAAGTTCCAGAGCTCCCAGATCAAGGAGAAAATACTGCAAGCAGCCAGAAGGAAACAGTTTCAGTATTGTGGAAATACAATCAAAATGACCCAAGATCTAGCAGCTTCTACATTAAGAGATTGAAGGGCTTGGAATACAATATTCTGTAGGTCAGTAGAGCTAGGATTAAAACCAAGAATCACCTACCTAGCAAAACTGAGTATCATGCTCCAATGCAAAATGAGGATTTTTAATAAAATTGAGGACTTTCAAGCTTTCTCAGTGAACAGAACAGACCTGAATTGAAAATTTGACTTTCAAACACAAGAATCAAGAGAAGCTTGAAAAGGTAATCAAGAAAAAGAACAAGAAAAGAAATTGCATGGGACTTCCTAAAGTTGAACTCTTTACATTTCTACATGGAAAGATGATGTGTATGATTCATGAGACCACACACACACACACACACACACACACACACACACACATATATACATATATATGTATAT
>CM053623.1:210986933-210998003 GCA_028646595.1 Phalanger gymnotis | reverse complement strand
TATATATGTGTATATATGTATATATATTTATATACATACAGAGAGAGAGAGAGAGAGAGAGAGCACAGGGTGAGTAGAAGATGAAGGGATGATATCTAAAAGAAATGAAATCAAATTAAAAGATAAGAGAGGAATATATTGAGAGAGGGGGAAAGTGAGAGATAGAATGGGGCAAATTATCTTGCATAAATGTGGCAAGAAAAAGTGATTCTCTAGGAAGGGAAGAGAGGGCAGGTAAGGGGGAAGGAGGGAATCTTGCTCTCATCGGATTTGACCTGAGGAGGGAATACCATACTCACTCAATTGGGTATCTTGCCCTACAGGAAAGGAGGAAGAAGATAAAGAAGGGGGGGGATGATAAAAGGGAGGGTAGATAGGGGGAGGAGGTAATCAAAAACAAACACTTTCAAAAAGGGACAAAGTCAAAGGAGAAAATTGGATGAAGAGGGATAGGTTAGGAAGGAGCAAAATATAGTTAGTCTTTTACAACATGAGTATTGTGGAAGGGTTTTACATAATGATAGCATGTGGCCTATGTTGAATTGCTTGACTTCTTAGGGAGAGTGGGTGGGAAGGGAAGAGGGGAGAGAATTTGGAACTCTAAGTTTTGAAAATAGATGTTCAAAAACAAAATAAATGTTTTTGCACGCAACTAGTGATTAAGATACACAGGCAATGGGGCATAGAAATTTATCTTGCCCTACAAGGAAAGAAGGGAAAAGGGGATGGTAGGGGAGTGGGGTGACAGAGGGGAGGGCTGGCTAGGGAATGGATCAACCAGAGTGTATGCCATCTTGCAGTGGGGGGGAGGGTGGAGATGGGGAGAAAATTTGTAATTCAAATTCTTGTGAAGGTCAGTGTTGAAAACTAAATATATTAATTTGAATAAACTAAAAAAAAAAAACGAATCACCTACCCAGCAAAACTAAGTATCATGCTCCAACACAAAATAAGGATTTTCAATAAAATAGAGGAATTTCAGGCTTTGACAGTGAACAGACCAGACCTGAATAGAAAATTTGACTTTCAAACACAAGAATCAGGAGAAACATGAAAAGGTAATCAAGAAAAAGAACAAGAAAAAGAAATCGCAAGGGTTGTACTAAAGTTGAACTGTTTTGTTTAAATTCCTACATGGAAAGATGAGGTGTGTAATTCATGAGGCCTCAGTATTATGGTGGCTGAAGGGAAAATATTTACAGATAGATAGATAGATAGATAGATAGATAGATAGATAGATAGATAGATAGATAGATGATAGATGGAGGGCACAAGATGAGTTCAATATGAAGTGATGATATTTAAAAAAAACCAAATTAAGGGATGGGAGAGATATATATTGAGAGAGGGAGAAAAGAAGAGATAGAATGGGGTAAATTATCTTGCATAAATGTGGCAAGGAAAAGCAGTTCTTTTGAAGAGAAGAGGGGGCAGGTGAGGAGGAATGAGGGAATCTTGCTCTCATCAGATTTTACTTGAGGAGGGAATAACATACAAATTCAGTTAGGTATCTTACCCCATAGGAAAGAAGGAGGAAGAAGATAAACAGGGAAGGATGATAGAAGGGAGGGTAGATAGGGGGAGGAGGTAATCAAAGCAAACACTTTTGAAAAGGGACACGGTCAAGGGAGAAAATTGAATAAAGGGAGACAGGATAGGAGGGAGCAAAATATAGTTAGTCTTTCACAACATGAGTATTGTGGAAGGTTTTTGCATAATGATATATGTGTGACCTATGTTGAGTAGCTCGCCTTCTTAGGGAGGGTGGGTGGGGAGGGAAGAGGGGAAAGAATTTGGAACTCAAAGTTTTAAAAGCAGACATTAAAAAAACTTTTTTTGCATGCAACTGGGAAATAAGATATACAGGCAATGGGGCATAGAAATCTATATTGCCCTACAAGAAAGTAAGGGAAAAGGGGATGGAAGGAGTGGGGTGACAGGAGGGCTGACTGGGGAAAAAGGACAATCAGAAAATATGCCATCTTGGAGTGGGGGGAGGATAGAAATTGTGAGAAAATTTGTAATTCAAAATCTTGTGGAAATCAATGCTGAAAACTAAAAATATTAAATAAATAATAAAATATAAATTAAAAAAGTTCTTTTCTCTAGTGAATTTTGTGCCTTCTCTTTTATTTGATCTCCTAAGTTTTTAAAGTTCTTCAGTGAATTTTTGTGACTCTTTTGATATTAGGCCAATGCTGTTTTTTAAATGTAACTTTCTTCAACACTTTTTGTCCTTCTTTTTCCAAAGTGTTAATTCTCTTTTCACAATTTTCTTACATTACTTTCACTTTTTTCCCCAATTTTTCCCCTACCACTCTTTTCTCTTTCTTAACTCTTTTGGACATTATTGATGATCTTGTATCCAAATAGCATTTTCTTTTGATGCTTTGCTTGTAGCTGTTTTCACATTTCTGTCTTCTCCTGAGTCTGACTCTTGCTCCTCCCTTCCACTATAGTAATTTTCTTTTTTCCTGGCCAAGTATCTTTTTTGTTTGCTCATTTTGCCCCAGTGTTTTTCTTCACTGATTTTTATGTTAAAATTGGACTTTGCTGACCTGGGGGTGGGGAGCCATTGCCCATAGCCTCAATTGTTTCTTTTTCCTATTGTTTTCTGTGCTAATTCTGGGGTTCTTCAAATTTTTCATTTGAAGGTGATTTGATTTGGAGAGAAGGGTGGTTACTGCTCTCTTTTCTGTTTTATTTTTAGCAAGGCAATTGGGGTTAAGTGACTTGCCCAAGGTCACACAGCTAGTATGTGTGTCAAGTGTCTGAGACCGGATTTGAACTCAGGTCCTCCTGACCTCGGGGCCAGTGCTCTACTCACTGTGCCACCTAGCTTCCTCTGGTTACTGCTCTCTTGGTCTGCACTCTGGTATTTACCCAGGAAGGGCCCCTGTTCCCCTGCAGCCACAAGTGCTAGTTCTCCTCTTGCTCTTGGATCTCTGACAAGATTTTCTGCCTTCCTCCTGTACTTCTGAGCTCTAGTGCTTCTCTCTGCTCTAGAACTGTGTCCAGGGACCCTATCAGATTCTGACTAACCACAAGCACTCCCATCCACCCTGATACTGCAACCTAAAACTGTGTTGGGCAACACAGTTGCTAGTCAGCACCAACTTTACCCAGTGCCATCAAAGTGTTCCCTTCAATCTCTTTTTGAGCAAGTGTTTGACCCCTTTCTTCCGTTAGTCTAATAACTCATGAAGCTGCTATTGTCATTCTAGAAGCTACCTCTAAGGTCCAACACTGGTGCTGCACCATTTCTGCTCTGGGTTGGACCCTAGGCTGGTGTCATTGATCTCTCTGGCAGGCCTCTTAAGTTGTCTTCTGGCAGGAAAGTGTCTTACTCTGACCTTCTGTTGGCTGTACAACTCCAAAATTTGATTTTGGAGGGGAATATTGGCTGAGTTGCTTCCTGTATTTGCCATCTTAACCAAGTTTAGATTAAAAAAATCACTGGTTACTTTGTAATGTATAGAATTAATTGAGATATAAGGTTAGAATTTAGATTATAAAGAATTTACTAGTAAGAGGAGATGAGGTGGTGGCAACAAGAGTAAAGGATTTTCCCCCCAAGAGTTTGAATACATAGGGGAATAGAAACAATGACAATTGTGTGTAGACATCTGAACAAGAATGCATTTGGGAGGACAAAAGATGAGGTTAAGTGAGAAATTTTAAGGATAGTAGAGTTTGTAGGCAGCAAGAAATAGATCGGTGGGTTGGAAGGAATTGCAGATCAGGGATGTGAGATGCAGACGAACTTCAGGAGATGAGAGAGAGAGGCATATGAAATTGCATATGAAAAAAAGGAGAAATAACTCTTCATTAGAAACTAAAGAGAATGATAAGATAATGGGGATGATATTTAGAGGTTTTAAAATGTAGAGAAAGGGGAAAAGGGGAACTCAAGGAAAATTATATCAGTTTTCTCGTTGAAATATGAGATGAGATACTTATCATGGGGCAGCCATGTGGCACAGTGCATACTGTGCTGAGTCTGCAGTTAGGAAGACCTAAGTTCCAATATGACCCCAGGTACTTACTACCTGTGTTACTCTAGGCAAGCTACTTTTTGTTTGTCTCAGTTTTCTCATCTTTAAAATGGGGATAATATTAGCCTCTACTTCCCAGGATTGTTATGGGGATCAAAAGATATAATAATTGAAATGTGCTTAGTTCAGTTCCTGTCATATAGTAAGTGCTATATAAATGTTAGATACCATTATTTTTATGCAGTTGAGAAGGTGAATCAAGGGGGTACAGAGCATGAACTGAAGAGAGGAGGGTTAGGACAGATACTATGAGCAACATAATAGAGAAGAAATTAAGAAAAAAATGACAAGATTGTCTTGTTGCTATTAAGGGCCATTTGAGCTTAGATAAAATACATTTATAGTTGAACTAAGCAACACTGTGACTTTCTTAAATTCTGTTCAAAATCATGTAAATAGGAATCGAAGAGCTGAATGATAGGAATTTGTCAAGATGTGAGTGGCTAAATGAAAATGAACACAGGACTTGAGAGTAGAGAAAATGTAATATTGAACTGTTTAACTGTTGGACAGAAACTGTAATGGGAGAAAAGAGAAACCATAGCAGGTTGATGACCTGGGAGAATGCTGAGCAATGGAGAGACTCAAGGACCCTATGAGAATGAGGAATAAGTTTAGGAGATTAAGGTATAAGGAGAAAGAATGATGGTAGGTAATTGTCTTAAAACAGTTTCAGAATTCTTGCTTATAGTAGAGGAAAACTTGTGAGAGATTTCGAATTTGAAGGTGTTAACCAACTTTGTGTATGGCTTCAATTGAATGGAATACCTTTTCATTCATTGGATGCTATTCCAGATCATGGGAGTTGAAGGAATTGAGGTAATTTTATACAAGGGTATTTGAAGGCACATCAACCTAGCTATTTAATCTTCTAGTATAAAGGCAGGAGTTGTTAAGGGGAGAAAGACTGCGAACCTGTAATTGACTCCTTAAGAGGTCATTCTAGATAGCAGATAACTGCCACCAGGATTAGAATTGGGCAATATGTTTGAATTGAGTAAATCTCAAAGTAGAATAGGTTGCTAAATGATAGCTGTAGAAAGGAAAGAGGAAGTAAACATTTGTTAAATGTCCGCTATGAGCAAAGCACTATACTAAGCAATTTACAAATATTTTCGCATTTGATTTTTTACAAAAATCCCTGGGAGCTAGATGCTACTATTATCTCAATTTTACAGTCAAGGAAACTGAGGAAGACAGAAATTAAGTCACTTGCCCAAGTGTCTGAGGCTACATTTGAATGGAGGGTTTCCTGGCTACGAGCTCAGTACTCTGTTAACTACGTCACCTAGTTAACTATGAGGAGAGTCTAAAAGTAAAATGTAGGACATAAAGTATTCTGACTTTCCTCCAGTACGAATGTATCAAATAAAGAAGTAAATTAGTTTATTTTCATTCACTAATATTTCAATAAAATGGTATAACCAGTACTTAAAGAAATAGCCAGGAATACAAAAATTTTCTTGACAGAGTTAGAAATCCATGAGGGCCCTAAAAAAGAAGAAGGAGAGGAAGAGGTGGAAAATGGTGAGAAATTTATTAATGATGGAGAACACAATGGGAAGGCAGTCAGTGCTGGAGTGGGTCATGGGAGGTATAGGACTGAGAGTAATGGAGATGAGAAAACCAAGGCAAATGGACTACTCTTTGGCATCCAGAGATTTAGTATCACTGAGATGAGAAGAGTATCATGAGAGGAAAGGCCCTTGCCTACACACTATAAGGCAATGAGGAGAGCTATGGAATATATACCAAAATCTGGTTGTCTGTATGTCTCTGATGCTTTGATTCACATTCATGGTAGCAAGTTGTCTTCGCAAAAATGGAACTCACGAATAGTTTTTGCTGAACATAAACATATATGCATAAACAGAAATATGTGTATGTGTATGTGTATATACACACACATGACTTGCTGCTTGCTATTTGTCCTCTCTTCTCAAAGAGGACCATCATATAAGGGAGTTGTTGCCATGACATGCACATAGATTGGATTTGAGTGAGGGAAAGCTGTGCAAAGCTACCAGCTTCACTTTCTCCTCTTGAGCCATATGGCTCTAAATGCCAGATATAGTTCCAGACAACTGGAGATGGCCTAGGATGCAGTGGGGAACCTTGGCCTTTTCAAGTCTTTAACAGGTCTCAGTCTGACTGAGATGACACCTATTCATCGATTAAGGCTGAAATAGAAATGAGGCAAAGAATAGCCTCTTATAAAGAGAGAGAGAGAGAGAGAGAGAGAGAGAGAGAGAGAGAGAGAGAGAGATCTGAGAAGGGAAGAACCTCAGGGTTTCTGGCCAAAACAGAAACAATTACATCACACACACACACGCACACACGCACACACACACACGCACACACGCACACACACACACACACACACACACACACACACACACACACACGGGAAACTAAATGGCTTACTGAATATAACACTGGACCTAGAGTCAGGAAAACCTGAGTTGAAATCTTACCTCAGACTCTCACTGGTTGTGTGACTCTGGGCAAGTCACTTAACCTCTGTTTGCTTTAATCCCCTTGAGAAGGACATGGCAAATCACTCTAGTATTTTTGCCAAGAGAACTCCATGGACACTGTAGTTCATAGGGCCATGAAGAGTCCAAGACATCTGAATGACTGACCAACAACAACGACAACAACAACAACAACAACAACAACAACAACTCTCTCTTTATACAGGTATATATGTATTTGTGTGTATTTCTCCTGTGATTTTTTTTTTGCAGTTGTCACTGTTTGTTGGTGGTATTTTCTGGCAGTATGGCTGCTGTCATTTTGATTATAATTTGATTGATACTGATTAGAAAAAAGAATCTATTTCTGTGTTTCACTGATAAATGCCTTCGATCTATCAACTGGGTTTCTATTTGATTGGGATCTTAGTTCTATTAAAATTAAGAGAAATTTTGAAGGCAGCCAATGCAAAACTATCTATCTTATTGGTCTGTATTCAAGATTTTTCTAGCCATATGGCTTTTGTACAGTTATTGTGAAATATCACAAAGCACACTGAGTGAATTTTGCTGTTAGCAAAATAACATATCATCAGTCACGTATGTGTATGCAAAATTTTGCAATCAGACTGTTCAACATTTAAATTGTAAGTCAATTTCCATATTATCCAAATTGTGTTTGTCTTTGTTCTTATTTCACTCTTTTGAAACCCACAGGGTAGTAACAATTTCACTCATTCATTCACTCATTAATCATTTATGAGATAGAGAAGGTATGCCAGATTCTTAGGGAGACACAGATATCTCTGATACCTGATCTTTGCCCTGATGGAGATTATAGTCTAGTGAAGAAAATAGAAATGTGACACAATTAAGTCATTATTCAATAGCCATTGTGTAGATTAGAATATAATCAACTTCAGAGGCACTGAGGTATTATATTTGCTAGAGAGGTGGAGGTGACTACATTTGAAATGAGCCTTGTTAGATAGGTAGAATTTTCAAAAGTCAGAGATGAAGCTCTGGACTTGGTATACCTCTATGGAAGAATAACTAGTGCCAAAATTGAACAATCAAATGTTGTTTTATAGATAGATAGAATATCCATGATTTGCAGAAATCTAAGAAGAGCTTCAACACAAGAAATATTCTCATGTTTCATAAGGATTAAACTAATAAACCTTTGCTAGTATACAAAATATTTTGGGAATAAAATGTAAAATTATAGACATAAATTCAATTTAGAACTTGGTTCATCATAGTAAGAAAATTTAAGGACATCTGGGGTAATTTTTGAGTCATATCCCATCTCTTCTTTTTCCTTTTATGTAATCTTCCATTAAATTTTCCCTAGATCAATTGCAAAATAAGCCTTTCATTGTTCATTGATATATTTTGAATGATTGTGTCTCACTTTATACAAGGGTGTATACATACTTAGGGTCATAGGACTTTAGATTTAAATTGGGATATTTGATTCTGAGGGAATAGGAAATAACTGAAGGTGTGTGAGAAGGGAAGTTGAATATATATGTACATTATCTATCTATCTATCTATCTATCTATCTATCTATCTATCTATCTATCTATCTATCTCCACATATTAAATTGGCTGGAATTATTATATGTCCATGGTACTATTACTACATATATATTTGCCTTCTTCATTACCTTCTCAAATGATTTTCCCCTACGCGCCGCCCCCTCGCAAAAAAAAAAGCAGAAACTACCTCTACATTTACTTATCTTTAATCCCTTTGTGTGACCTTTTAAAATGTATTCTAGGAAGATACTTGTCTTTTTACCTTTAGAACATAAACTTTATCATTATTTAGTTCCTTAAAATTGCTCAAAAGTAATTACATTCCTAAGTTTCTCTTTTCTTCTGTGTTAACATTTCAAAGAATCTACCCAGTTATAGTGTTTTCATCAGAAAGGTTTGATATTCTCCATTCTATTAAAAATCTCCCTCTCCTACATTTGTCAGGTAAGCTATTCATGAATGGAATAAATGGCCTTTCTCTTTAGCCTTTTGGAATATGATATTCTAAGATTTGCTCTGGTTTGTATGTTTGTATCATACATCCGCGCATAAGTGAATCCTTTCTTTCTAACCACTTGCATTTTTTTTTTCCTTTCTAGAATCTGAATATACAATTCCCATGTGTTTTTAGTTTATGGTTCTTTAGAAAAGATGACCTTTGGTTTCATTTTTGACTGTACTTGTTGATTCTAATAGATTTGGACAGTTTTGTTTTATGATTTAATCAAATACATTCTTGGGAACATTCACTTTTGTTATGTTTTTCAGAGATAGCTGTGATTGCTAAATTATCTAATTTTGTTTGTGTTGTTGCTTGATTCTCTTTGGTATAGTTCTTGTCTTTCTATTATCCCAAGCTATATATTTGTTGATTTAGTTTTCTTTTCTTTACTCATATCTCCAGGTTCATATTTGGCATAGTTTATATTTTTGTTGTTCAGTCTTTTCAGTCATGTCTGGTTTTTTTGTGATCCCACTTGGGGTTTTCTTGGCAAAAATACTGGAATGGTTTGCTGTTTACTTCTCCAGCTCATTTTACAGATGAGGAGCTGAGGAAAATAGGGTTAACTGCCTTTCCCAGGTCAGAGCCAGTAAGTGTCTGAGGCCAGATTCGAATTCAGGTCTTCCTGACTCTAAGCTTATACTCTTTTTACTAAGCCAAGTAGTTGTATATCCTTAAATAACACTGATTGATTCCTTGATATGTGAATTCTTTCTTCTAGCTACTTGCAATATTTTTCCTTAATCTGAAAACTCTAGAACCTGACCGTGTTATTCCCTTGTATTTTCAGTTTCTGACTCTTTACAGAGTGTAACCAGTGTATTCACCTTTGAATTTGCTTGCTGGTTCTTCTATTTGAATAGCTTACTTTTATCATTTCATCACATCTGTTATCTAGAATCTTTGCTTGACCAAGTTTTTCAGTAAATACAGTGATTCTCAAATAAAATTCTTAAATTTTATTTTTTGTGTTATTACTCTGGATTTACCTCTTGACTTTCTGCTAAACAATAGTGTTTTTCATTGCATTAGATGATTTCTTCTGTCTATTCTTGTCTCCAGCCTCACTTCCTTGTTTAGGACTTTGGACTATGACTGAGTTCTAGCTCTCTCACGCTTTAGGATCAGTTGGCTGGTCTTGTCCCCTTTTCAGTCTAGATGACACTGTTATACTGCCACAATTCTATCTTAGTTGGCTGACATATTGCCTATGTTTCTTCATACTGAGGAGCTTCCTAGGGGTAGTAGACTAAGCTCAAAACCTTTCATGAAACCATCTTTACCAAGGTCTTTATGTATATTTTTGAAGATATTGTTTATGCTATTTCTTCTGAGTAGTTCTCTACCAGTATTATTTCACAACCTGCTCACACCCACCAGGCAAATCTTTATCATGATGTGTATGGCTTGCAGGTTTAGGTTAGAGACTTTTGTATTCCATAATAGCATCACCTAATGAATATTAATGTTAAAATAATGGCCCTTTGTTGCAAGAGGAAGCTTGGTATTATTATAAGAATTGCACTGGCTATCAATATCTATAACTAGGGCAGGTACTATAGCTGGAACGTGAACTGAGCCTAAATGTTAAGATGTAAAATATTGAGAAAGTATATTGGATCAATATTATATGGAGGATATATAGAAAAATATAGTCGATGGTTTCACAGGACAATATGGTGGGGAAGGAGAATGATGTTCACTAATGAAGAAAGTACCACTGATGGTGACATTACAGGTCAATTTAATAATACAAATCTATAATTGGTTGTATGTGATATTGATTGTAAAATAGCATTCTAACAAACAGACCAAGATCTGACATAAGCAATTTTATTTCTATGGAAACCCATTTAGATTCTCTAGGGAAAACTGAAAACAAACAAAAAACCTTTTTCTCCCCATTTCTACCCTGCCCCCATTCCAAGTTGGCATATATTCTGATTGCTTTATTCCCCAGTCAGCCCTTACTTCTGTCACCCCACTCCCCCCCATCCCCTTTTCCCTTACCTTCTTTTAGGGTAGGACAGATTTTTATGCCCCATTCCCTGTATCTTGTTTCCCAGCTGTATGCAAAAAACAACGTTTTTTAGACACCTTCTTTTAAAACTTTGAGTTCCAAATTCTCTCCCCTCCTCCCTTTCCACCCACCCTCCCTAGGAAGGCAATCAATTCAACATAGATCACATATGTATCATTATGTAAAACACTTCCCCAATGCTCACGTTGTGAAAGGCTAACTATATTTTCTTCCAACCTATCCTGTCCCCCTTTATTCAATTTTCTCCCTTGACCCTGTCCCTTTCCAAAAGGTTTTGGTTTTGCTTACATCCTGCCCCTATCTGCTCTCCCTTCTATAATCCTCCATCCCTTTTGTACGCCTTCCCTCTACTTTCTTGTGGAGTAAGATGCCCAATTGAGTGTGTATGTTATTCCCTCCTCAAGTTGAATCCTATGAGAGTAAGATTCTCATTCCCCCTCACCTGCCCCCTCTTT
>CM053623.1:210966394-210986433 GCA_028646595.1 Phalanger gymnotis | reverse complement strand
GTGGGGCAAGACACACAACTGAGTATGTATGGTATTCCCTCCTCAGGTCAAATCTGATGAGAGCAAAATTCACTCATTCCCCCTCACCTGCCTCCTCTTCCCTTCCTACAGAGCTGCTTTTTCTTGCCACTTTTATGTGAGATAATTTACCCCATTCTATCTCTCCCTATCTCCCTCTCTCAATAGATTCCTCTCTCATCTCTTAATTTGATTTGTTTTTAGATATCATCCCTTCATATTCAACTTTCCCTCTGCCCTTTGTCTATATATATACATATATATATATACACATATATACATACATACACACACATTATATATATATATGCATACTATCTTCAGTTACCCTAATACTGAGGTGTCATGATTCCATGTAGGAATGTAAACAAAACAGTTCAACTTTGGTAAGTCCCTTGTGATTTCTTCTTCTTTTTCTTGATTACCTTTTCATCCTTCTCTTGAATCTTGTGTTTGAAAGTCAAATTTTCTCTTCAGCTCTGGTATTTTCACTGAGAAAGCTTAAAAAGTCCTCTATTTTATGGAAAATTCAAATTTTGCCTTGGAGCATGATACTTAGTTTTGCTGGATAGGTGATTCTTGGTTTTAATCCTAGCTCCACCGACCTCTGGAATTTCATATTCCAAGCCCTTCGATCTCTTAATGTAGAAGCTTCTAGATCTTGTGTTGTTCTGATTGTGTTTCCACAATACTCAAATTGTTTCTTTCTGGCTGCTTGCAGTATTTTCTCCTTGATCTAGGAGCTCTGAAATTTGGTGACAATATTCCTAGGAGTTTTCTTTTTGGGATCTTTTTCAGGAGGTGATCGGTAAATTCTTTCAATTTCTATTTTACCCTCTGTCTCTAGAATATCAGGGCAGTTTTCCTTGATAATTTCTTGAAAGATGATGTCTAGCCTCTTTTTATGATTATGGCTTTCAGGTAGTCCAATAATTTTTAAATTATCTCTCCTGGATCTATTTTTCTGGTCAGTGGTTTTTCCAATGAGATATTTTATATTGTCTTCCACGTTTTCTTTCCTTTTGTTCTGTTTTATAATATTTTGATTTCTCATAAAGTCACTAACTTCCATTTGCTCCAATCTAATTTTTAATGTAGTATTTTCTTCAGTTTTTTTTTTTGGACCTCCTTTTCCATCTGGGTAATTCTGCCTTTCAAGGCATTATTCTCCACATTGTCTTTTTGGAGCTTTTTTGTCATTTGAGTTAGTCTATTTTTTAAGGTGTTGTTTTCTGCAGTATTTTTTTCAGTATATTTTTGGGTCTCCTTTAGCAAGTCCTTGACTTGTTTTTCATGGTTTTCTCTTATCCTTCTCATTTCTCTTCCCAATTTTTCCTCTACTTCTCTAACTTGCTTCTCTAAATCCTTTTTGAGCTCTTCCATGGCCTGAGACCAGTTCTTGTTTTTTCTTGGAGTCTTTTGTTGTAGGCTCTTTGACTTTGTTGACTTCTTCTGGCTGTATGTTTTGGTCTTCTTTGTCACCAAAGAAAGATTCCAAAGTCTGAGACTCAATCTGAGTGCATTTTTGCTGTCTGGCCATGTTCCCAGCCAACTTACTTGACCCTTGAGTTTTTCAGTGGGGTATGACTGCTTGTAGAGTAGAGAATACTTTGTTCTAAGCTTGAGAGGATGTGCTGTTGATTTCAGAGCTATTCCAGCCAGCTCTGCCACACCAGCACTCCTCCTTCCCCAGGAACCCCCAACCCAGACTGGACTCAGATCTTATGCAGGCTCTGTATTCCTGCTCTGATCCACCACTTAATTCCTCCCACCAGGTGGACCTGAGGCCAGAAGCAACTGCAGCTGTAGTTTCTTTAGCTGCCCCACCTCCGCTGCCCCTGGGGCAGTGGCCAAACATCAAACTCTTTCCACTCTCTCACTCACAGCTTTTCCCACTAACCTTCTCTGTTGTCTTTGGTGTTTGTGGGTGGAGTAACTGGTTCAGTTACTGGTAACTGGTAACTGGTAACTGCCACAGCTCACTGGTTCATGGCACTAGGGTCCGCTCCTTCTGGTTCCTGGTCTGGTTGGTCCCCACCGTCCATGCCGGGCTCTGCTCTGCTTCCCTTCCCTCCCAGCTCCGTGCATGAAAGACCTCACCCAGAGACCATCCAGGCTGTCCTGGGCTGGAGCCCTGCTTCCCTCTGCTATTTTGTGGGTTCTGCAATTCTAGAATTGGTTCACAGCCATTTTTATACGTTTTGGAGGGACTTGGCGGGGAGCTCATGCTACTCCCTACTTTCCAGCTGCCATCTTGGCTCCACCCCACCCCCCATTTCTCTTTCTACTTACTGTATTATGGAAATTCTCTGCATTTTAAGCCATTGGTAAAAAAAAAAAAAGAAAAGGAAATCAACCTGGATTACCCAGCTAATATATAAGGGAAAACAAAAACGTTCATTTCAGAGAATTTTGGAGAAAAAAGACTACCTGAATAATGAAATAAGTGCAGTGAATTGATAAAACAATTTATATTTCACAAAGCTCAGTGATGTGTATTATTTTATCATCCCTTAGATTCTTTTAAGTATAGCATAAATCATGTACATTTTATTAAAAAGCAAACTATAATTTAGAGACTAGCCAGGGGAACAGAGTGAATTAGTGGCATTAATTTTTTTAAATAAGTAGAACAGAAATTTCTTAACTCCCATTCTATTGCACTTTCTCCTGATCAGTGTATACTAAGTTTGATGACTTCATAAATAAGTGGCAATCAATGGTAATGTCTTTTGAAATTAAGAGAATGTAGATTTATTAACCTTTTACTTCTCTTTAAAGAAGGAATATCTGTTTTGGAAAAAAATAATTTGTGCTCCCAAATGGGAAAGAGTGAATGTGTTTGATATCCTAAGATAGCCAGCCTGGAGTACCTGAAAAAAGATTCTGGAAGAACCATTTATTAAAAAAAAAAAAAAAACAAAGTTTCTTCTTTACAACCCAAGATAAAAATATTAAATTGTAGTTGAAAATAATTTGGGAAAATAACCCAAATGGCAATGAATTATTATAAGTCATTAATGATGATACCTAGCCTATACCAAAGTATAGAAATATAGTACAAAGAAACTTATGGCCATTCAATGAAGAGAGAAAAAAACCTAATAGGATGTTCATGTAACTATTAAAATCAGTCATCTAACTGAAAAATAGTCTTGAATCATTTGAAAAGAAAAGGAAGTCTTGACTTGAAAAAAAATCATTCTAACATAGACTATGAAAAACCTAACACAGGATAGGTGAGATATATTTTATTCATCATAGGCAGACAAAAAGAGAACTGATATGTAAGAAAATGCTTCAATCATGTGCACCACTTTTATAAAATTCAAGAGGGTGGATAAAAGGAGAAAAAAAGAGACATTGAAAAGAGTACTTATTAACACCATTTTTTACAAGGAACCACACATAATAATTCCCCAAGCTTCTCAAATAAAGCTACTGAAAGAAAAACTATCTAAATCTTTGTGTTTTTTTCTCTCAAAATAGATTAAAGTATTTAATTCAAATTTTCTTATTTCTAAAGAGAAAAAGTCCAATGGAAACAAAAGAAGGTGAAAAACTCTAATGAAAGGCTCTCATTTGCATTCATGTGCAGCATATACAGGAGAAGAAGAAGGGGAAAAAAAACAATTCCGAAACATTACAGGATATTTTGAATGTTCAGAGTCCTAAGGGGAGACTATGTAATCTCCTTCTCCAGAGTTATATGGCAATAGGACAGAAAATCATTTGTCTAAAAATGTTAAGTACAATTCTGGCTAAAAATGGAAAGATGGATCAAATGACTTTCCAGTCTAATGATTCTAAGATATTTATAATACTATAGCTACTAACTCTTCTTCTCTGTGTTAAAGTTTTATTCAGTAGATATGTATTCAGTAGATATATATTCTTATTAGTAAATAAACACTTCTTTAATGTAGAATGTTGGGGTAGCTACTAAAAGTAAGAGGACATTTCTTTTTTATGACATAGAATCATACCGGTATATAATCTTATTATTAAAGAAATATAACAGGGCCATATAAACCAACCTATTACCCCTTGTAAAGAAACATCTTTCAACCCACCTAATATATGGTCATCAACTTCTTTTAGAACATTTCCAGTTATAGGAAGCCCACTATCTCATAAAAATCTCATTTTTTAAATTTAATAACTATACTTCTTTTATAATATCCACTCTACCAATAAGGGTGGAGCCAAGTTGGCTGCTGGAAAGCAGGGACTTGCTTAAGATATCCCCCATATCCCTCCAAATACCTGTAAAAATGGCTCTGAACAAATTCTAGAGCTCCAGAACCCACAAAATAACAGAGGGAAACAGGTTTTCAGCCCAGGAGAGCCTGGATAGTCACATGGAAGGGTCTATCACACAGCGCTGGGAGCAGAGCGCAGCCCAGCATGGGCCATGCCAGAACAGACTAGACCCAGAATCAGCCAGCCAGAACAGGCCTTGGGGCCATTAATCAGTGAGAAGTGGCAGTTACCAAATGTCTCAATCCACAAATGCCAAAGAACACATTAGAGGGAAACTGTGGGAGTCAGTTCAGAGTGGCAGAGTGGTGCAGTGGTGGTGGTGGCAACAGCTGGAAGCTCCTGAGGCTGCTTCTGGAGCTATAGCATCAGCTGATTCCTGAGTACCTGGCTCATATGGTGGGAGGAATCTAGCAGCAGATCAGAGCTGGAGTGCAAGGAACACTTTGTGCACACAAAGGCAGATTCTCTTGCTGTGCCTTTCTTGGATCTGTGTTGCAGTCCTAGTTGGTGGTTTTTGGGGGAGGGGGAGAGCAGCTGTGACAGAGCCTGGGGTGATGGTGGAGTAGAAGTAGCTTTGAAAACAGCAGTGGTTGGACCTTAAAGCTTGGGACAAAGTACTCTCTACTCTACAAGCAGTCATATCCTGACAAAAAGCTCAAGGGTCAAGTAGTTTGCTGAGAATGTGAACTGGCAACAAAAATGAACTCAGACTGAAATGCAGACTCAAACTCAAACTCTAGATTCCTTTTTTTGGTGACAAAGAAGATCAAAATGTAGAGCCAGAAGAAATCAACAAAGTCAAAGACCCTACATCAAAAGCCTCCAAGAAAAACATGAACTGGTCTCAGGCCATGGAAGAGCTCAAAAAGGATTTGGAAAAGCAAGTAAGAGAAGTAGAGGAAAAATTGGGAAGAGAAATGAGAACGATGCAAGAAAACCATGAAAAACAAGTCAAGGACTTGCTAAAGGAGACAAAAAAATACTGAAAAAATAACACCTTAAACAATAGACAAACCCAAATGTCAAAAGAGCTCCAAAAAGCCAATGAGAAGAATGCATTGAAAGGCAGAATCAGCCAAGTGGAAAAGGAGGCCCAAAACACCACTGAAGAAAATACCACCTTAAAAATTAGATTGGAGCAAGTGGAAGCTAGAGAATTTATGAGAAATCAAGATATTATAAAACAGAACCAAAGGAATGAAAAAAAATTGAAGGCAATGTAAAATATCTCATTGGAAAAACCACTAACCTGGGGAATAGATCCAGGACAGATAATTGAAAAATTATTGGACTACCTGAAAGCCATGATCATAAAAAGAGGCTAGACATCATCTTTCAAGAAATTATCAAGGAAAACTGCCTTGATATTCTAGAGACAGAGGGTAAAATAGAAATTGAAAGAATCCACCAATCACCTCCTGAAAAAGATCCCAAAAAGAAAACTCCTAGCAATATTGTCACCAAATTCCAGAATTCCCAGGTCAAAGAGAAAATAATGCAAGCAGCTGGAAAGAAACAATTCGAATATTGTGGAAACATAATCAAAATAAACCAAGATCTAGAAGCTTCTACACTAAGGGATCGAAGGGGTTGGAATATGATATTCCAGAGGTCGGTGGAGCTAGGATTAAAACCAAGAATCACTTACCCAGAAAAACTGAGTATAATTCTCCAAGGTGAAATATGGATTTTCAACAAAATAGAGGACTTTGAAGCTTGCTCAATGAAAAGACAAGAGCTGAGTAGAAAATTTGACTTTCAAATACAAGAATCAAGAGAAGCATGAAAAGGTAAACAATAAAGAGAATACATAAGTGACTTACTAAAGTTGAACTGTTATGCTTATATTCCTACATGGAAAGATGATGTGTGTAATTCATGAGACTTTTCTCAGTATTAGGGGAGTTGAAGGGAATATAGACAGAGGGCACAGAATGAGTTGAATATGAAGGGATGATATCTAAAAGAAATGAAATAAGTTTAAGGGGTGAGAGAGGAATATATCGAGAGAGGAAGAAAGGGAGATATAGAATGGGGTAAAATATCTCACAAAGAAATGGCAAGAAGAAGCAGTTCTTTTGGAAGGAAGAGGGGGCAGGTGAGGGGGAATGAGTGAATCTTACTCTCAATGGACTCAACTTAAGGAGGGAATAACATACACACTCAATTGGGTAACTTACTCCACAGGAATATAAGGGGAAGAGGATAAAAAAGGGGGGGGTGATAGAAAGGAGGGCAGATAGGGGAAGGATCTATGTTGAATTGCTTGCCTTCCTAGGGATGCTAGGTGGGAAGGGAAGAGAATTTGGAACTCAAAGTTTTAAAAGCAGATGCTTAAAAAAAATGTTTTTTTTTTTTTTTTTTTTTGGCGTACCGCTGGGAAACAAGATATATAGGGAATTAGGCAAAGAAATCTATCCTACCCAACAAAAAAGAAAGGGGAAAGGAGATGGGGAGCAGTGGGGTGAAAGAAGGGAGGGCTGATTGGGGAATGAGGCAATCAGAATATATGCCATCTTGGAGTGGGGGGAAGGGTAGAAATGGGGAGAAAATTTGTAACTAAAAATCTTGTGGAAATCGATGTTGAACACTAAAATATTAAATGAAAATGGTAAAAAAAAATTAAAAAATTAAAAAAAAATTATCCACTCCACCCAGTACCTTTTAAATATTTCAGGAATTGGCAGGGTCACCTGGGCAACTTTTCCCCTTATTCCTTGAAACTTGGAGAAAAATAACAAAACACTGTCCCCTTCAAACACTTTAAACTAATTTAATCATAATTAAGTGTGAGAATTGTTATGCTTTTATGACTCTTACACTGAGAAATAAATTCAAATAATAGAAATGATAATAGGTGCATTGGATTTCTAGTTATTGGGGTAATGGATAAACAAATTGTGATATATCAATGAAACTATTGTGCCTTGAGCATTGAAAAATATGAAAAATTCAGAGAAACTTAGGAAGATTTATATCAGTTGATACATAGTAAAGTAAAAGTAAAATTTATAGAACAATTTCCATAATTACTGAAGTAATGTAAAAAAAACATTAAAAATAATCACATTTCTAGTCAATCCAGACATCAATCTTGACTTCAAAGAACTGATGGAGTAGCATCCCTATGAAAAGTGGTGAACTATGGATAGAGAAATGAGTCATTGTCAGACATGGTGAATCTTGTGTTGCTTAATCATATAACTTTTTCTTCCTTATTTTTTTCTTTACCCCCACCAAGGTTATTGGTCCTGAGAGTAAGTTAAAAAAAAATCCATCAATAATTTTGTTAAAAGAAAATTAGGCGTAGGCAGCTAGGTGGTGCAGAGAGTAGAGCACTGGCCCTGGAGTCAGGAGGACCTGAGTTCAAATCTCACCTCAGACACTCTACACATGTACTAGCTGTGTGACCTTGTGCAAGTCACTTAGCCCCAATTGCCCTGCCAAAAAGCAAAAAGAAAAATTAGGCTACAACCATATCTTAAAGCATATACACTAAAGGACTTTTCATGATCTCTGAACGAGCTAGAGAGTAAATTCATTAAAATAATTCACTATTCATCTTACAGCTCTCTTCATATTTAGAATAATACTACCCTAAACACTTTAAGTAAATGATGGTTCAACCATCCCCTATACTTTTCTCAAGGAGAAGAATTGGGTCCCACCTTCTTCCAAGCTAATGGTACTACTTCAAAGTAAGGAATCTTCAGAAAGAGAGAGCAGAGGATTTTCTACATAGGGTCAGATTCAGTGGTCTATGTACCATCCCAACAAAAAATCCCTCCTCCCACTTATTCTCTATGGACTACACACCCTGAGCTACATAATAGTGGCATGAATTTTCAGAGAGCTAGATAATATATTTGTGTATAGTAAAGACACTATCTTCTCTCCTATTCATCTTCTCCCTGACCCCAAGGTTATATTTATTCAAGCCTATGCCCCACCATACCACTAAGAAAATCAAGCATTTCGAAAATGAATAATGTACTTAAATTTCTAAATAATGAATATTAAGTATATAAAACTGATTAAAATGACACAAGAAATTTCCTGTCATTCAAAAGTACAAAGATGTTGGTAAAGGTCATGGCATTTTAGCATATTACTCTAATTCAAGGAATATACAAGCAAATGGAATGTTGGTACCTTCTCACAATACAGTTTGTAATGGGTAGGAAAAGGGAAGAAATATAAGTCCCTCTTTTGTGAAGATGAATAATCAGAATCGGAAAAGGTTACCCCATTAGATTTTTTTTAATTCCATCGTTAGGATACAGTGTCATATATATTTTATTGAGAGACATGTATATTTTATTGAGTTGGTACACAGAGTGATTCACTCTCCACTCCCAATTTATTTTAGAAACCAGGAAAGAGAAAAATTTCAGACGATGAATATTCAGATGAATATATTTTCCCAGGTAAATATTTTAGTCTTTTCTTTAAGGTGTTTCTTTTGTAATAGTAGGTGAAACTCTACTAGACCTATGTGAAAAAGCATTAATTATTCACTATTTCCAAGGATCTATCAGAAGAGGTCTTTCCCTACTGTTTTTAAGTCCTAAAATGATTGCCAGGGGAATCAGTGACTAATTTGCAAAAATACTGGAGTCAAAGCTTTTTGTATTTCTGAAGAATTTACATTTTGGTCATTAGAGCATAATCAGTACATTGGAAAAGAGGTAAATAAGTGAAAAGAGAATAACTGAAATGTATGGGAGAGATGGGACAGGAAAAGGGGAAGGATCAAATGAAATTAGATCCATTCAATATAAAAAGGCATAAAAGATGAAGAATAAAACCAGAAGAGTTACAGATGTCAAACAGTAAAATGAATTTAAAATGATGATTAGCATTTATGTATTGCTTTAAGGTTTTAAAACATCTCTCTCTCTCTTTTTCTCTCTCTCAATTCTGCAAAGATGGGAAGGAAGTACATTCTTAAATTCCTTCTTTGGGGCCATGTTTGGCCACTTTAATTGCACTGCATTTAATTTTGGACTCTATTATGGTTATTCTTTCTTATTATTATACTTACTGAATAAGTTGTTATCTGATTCTGTTTACATCACTTTAAACCATGCTTCCCTTTTAGTCTACATATTTATAATTTCTTACAGCACAGAGATATTATATTATACTCACATGGTATTTTTGAAGCATTTCTTAATAAATGGATGTTTACTTTGTTTCCAGTTATTATTTTCCCTACTACAAAACAAGATAAAAAACATCATTCTAAATACTTTGGTCAATATTAGTTCTTATTTTCTACCATTGATCTCCTTAAAAATATACACTTAGCATTGGGAACACTAAGTTAATGTAAATGGCCATTGTAATTATTTTCTTAGTTTAAATCTAGATTCAAGGCTTTTTCTTGACTCCTTTTTGCTTAAATGTTGATAAATGATTTGGATGAAGTAACAGATCACATGTTTCAAATGTGCAAATGAAAAGAAGTTGAAATAGATAACTAATACACTAGGTAAAAAAATCTTAGATCCAAAAGATCTTCACAGGAGAGAAATTTAGGCTAAAGAAAATAATATGGAATGGAAGGCAATGGCTGGAGAGAAAAGGAAGACCTGAGGGGATGAAGAGGAGATCTGGTGGAAAAGGGCTTCTGTTTAAGCTGAAAGAAATGTAACATCTATGGTTTATCACCATGCACTCTGATCTGGCCAAGAAGTAGGCAGATGAGAAAAAGGAAACCACCAAAGCCAGGCAGTGGCCCAGAAAGAGGCATGAAGAAAATGGAAATGATGTCACTGAGATGGAGGTGGTAGAGTAGAAAAATGAGGAAACCAATGGCAAAAAAAAATTAAAACAACTCAGAAATGAATTTGCTGATGAAGGAGTTGGAAGGCTTCGAGATGAAGAAAGCTACCACATGAGCTGTCACTGGAGTCTTCACCTCTCACTCCACTAGTACTGACATCTATGGCATTAGCCTCACTCACATTCCATAGCCAAGAGTTACCTTGAGTTCAGTGAGTAGCTATATCCTTGTTGGTATGAATGGAACTGGAAAATATACTCTGCTATCTGCTATTAGTTAGAGAGAAGTGTGTATTCCAAAACGTATTGATATCACTTGACTAGGGAGATGTCTTCTAGTGACAAGATATTCTTGCAGTATGTGATTCTGGCAGATACACAGTGACTCATGCTAGAGAGAGAGGCTGAGTGGCTTGCCCATGAGGATGTGAAATGTGAGGAGCTTATGGAATTATATGAATGATTAGAGAAGTTGAATACTGACAAGGCAGAAGTGAGGGCCTCACAAATTCTTCCTGATTTGGTCTTCACACCTGCCATGCAACAAAAGAAACTCAAGACTTCAGTGGTGGCTGGAGAATGAAAGTTGCTCTTGCCAGAGTTCTTTTTATCTGGTTCTTCGTGCTGCTATTAGATGAACCCACTCACCACCTGGACCTGAATGACTGTGTTAGGTTAATAGGAGAGCTAATGACCTTCAAACAAATCCTGGTCTTCATCTCCTTATCCTAGGACTTCTTGAATGGTGTTTGTACTAATATCAAAAACATCCATAATTGGAAGATTAAGTATTACACAGGTAATTTTGACATGAAGACATGATAGGAACTGGAAGAAAATCAGTTGAAGTGTTTTCAATGGGAATACGATAAGATTGCTCACTTGAGGAACTACATTACTTGATTTGGTCATAGCAGTACCAACCTGACCCAGCAGGGCCAGAGCAAGAAGAAGACACTGCAGAAGATTGCATCAGGGTTGACAGAAAGGGTTGTTAGGTATAAAACACTTTTATTTCATTTCCTGCCATGTGGGAAGATTCCTTCACCTGTTACCATGGCACAGAATGGCACAGTGCTTCAAGTACACAGATGATGAGTCCTGTGTCTATAACAACCTAGAGTCTGGAATTGACCTGGATACATGTGTGGTTCTAGTGGGGCTCTATGGAGCTAGAATTCAACCCTGCTGAAGCTGCTCACAGATGGGATGATTCAAAAACATGCTCATGTCAAAATTGGCTGCTATTATTATTAGCATTTACAAGAACAACTGGGCTTGGATCTGTCTCCCTTAGAATATATGCTGAAGTGCCACCTGGAGAGCAAAGAGAAAGAGATGAAGAAGATCGTTGGTCAATATGGCTTAACTGGGAAGCAGCAGGTGAACCCAATGCAGAAACTTTGTTATGAGCAGAAGTGTTATGTATGCCTGGTTTGGCTGAATCCCGCATGCTCTTCATCTATGATGAACCCTCCAACCATGTAGACATTGAGATGATGGGTACTCTGGCTGATGCCATCAACAAGTTTGAGGGTGACACATGCTAATCAGCCATAACTTCAAGTTCATTCAACAAGTTTCTCAGGAGATCTGGGTCTGTGAGAAGCAAACATCAAGGGATCTGGTGACATCCTAGCAAACAAGGAACACCTTAAGTACAAACTGGTGGATGAAGAGCACCAGATCACCAAGAATTCCCACAGTATGTGAGCTAGCCACCGCAGGTTTGGGTCAGGACCTTGGTCTTGGTCTGACCAGTCACCCAGTATTATACCCTGGGGTGTGCTCTCTTGAATCACTGAAACATTCTTCATCCCATACTGTCTCTTCCCTTTCCCTTCCCATTAACTCCCTCCTGCCTTAGTAGCACTCTGATCTCTACAGACAATATCTGTTTCCCACTGCTCTCTCTTCTTACCTTTATCTACTTCTGGACCACAGTTCCCCCACTCCCATATTGTTTCCCTTTTCCACACCTGGATATTGATGCAGTCAGAACCAGCTGGGGGCAGAACTGGGACCCAAAACTTAGAATTAAGCCACAACCATAGGTTCCTAAAGTGGGTAATACAGCCTCCCAGTGGGCACTGGGATGGCCCAGGGTGGGTCAGTAGTAGCCTTGGGTGCAATTGGGGGGCATTGAATAAAAATAAGAGGGTGGTGGAAGAATAAGTAAAGAAGAGAAGAAAATTTTGAACAACCATCTGTACATTTTTCATCTGCTGTGAAACAGAGTTATAGTCATAGTGAGTACATTATTTTCCAAATAAACACACAAAATGCAACTTATAACCAATCAGTGGTAAAGTCTGCTGACAGGTCTTAACAAGCAAGTGTTGGCAGGTGACAGTGCTTTGCATTGCTGGGAAGTCCAGCATGCATCTGAAGGAATCTGTGCATGTGATGACTTGTTTACAACATGATACTATATGATTATACGATGCAATATCACATCATCAAAATTTCAAAGCAGGAAAAATACACAATTTACAATAAATTATTAAATATAAGAGGTGTCATTTAAATATATATGTGTGTATACATATACACACATACATACACATATATTTGAAATGACACAAATTTTTTAAAAAAATGGTTATAGAGTAAAAGAAAGTAGATTTTCAAGGGGGCACTGATTTTTTTTTTTTGAAAAGGGGGCAGTAGGTCAAAGAAACTTTGGAAATTCTGACCACAATGAAGGGAGCCTGGGTTCTGAAATATATGAGGAAGGTTTCAAACTCTACTCCTTTCCCCTTCCCTTCTGCTTCCACTTCTCTTCTTCATTTCTGTTTTTGATTGAGAGCTAGGGTCTGGGTCCCTCATCCTAGTTCCTGTTGGATTTTAAAGACTTACTTAACCGTGTAACTATGAGATATATCTACCACCCTACAATGGATCCAATAAAGAAAAAGAGGGAAAGAAAAGCCAAAGCCACACTTTGCTCCCTTGGCCTGGATGCTGTTTCCTTCTCCAGCCCAGCCTCCAATACTAAGACCACCCCCACCCCCATTGTAGCATCAGGGCCCTAAGCAGCTTCTGATCCTGGGCTGGACTGGGAGGACGCTGAGGAGGACTAAGGCCCAAAGGAGGCTGTACTGACAGCAGGCTATTAGTGAAGAAAATGAATAGAGTTCCCCAAGCCTTTTCCCTGCACCTGAGATCCCATTAGGATACAGTGTTATAAAGGGGATCCTGGTTCAGAGAACTTTCCTTTTTGATTCTTTTGAATGACCTGATTTCTGTCAGGCAACCTCAGGCCTATGCAAAGACTATTCTGTTTGTTAGGAGTCTGGTTTTGCTTCTGTCATTTATACCATCTGGCCCACTAGCAGCAGTACTTTTCAGTATTCCTTACCTCCGGGGGCTCCTCTGAACCAAAACCCCCATCCCCCTCTCCTTCCTTTCCCTTCCTTCAGAAACCATCTAACTATGTTAGAAATGAGTCAGGCAACCCCTGGCTCAATCCTGTTGTCAGTCTGCAGGGCTTGGCCTAGTTCCTGTGGGTGGGGCACAGAAAAGAAGGGGAAAGCCAAGTCCTGCTCTAAAAGACTTACTCCCTGTTAGAGAAACGGTTTTCAAATCAAATGGTTTCAAACCAAAAAAACTTTATCCCTGGGGACTGTAATAGACGATACACTGGTCCAGATTGAGGCATTCTGAAAAGGGGAAAAATCATTTGGGCTGGAGTCAGAAGAGGTTTCAAGGAGAAGGTGGAATTTAAGCAGGGCCTTTCGGGATGCATGGGGTTTAGAGAGACAAAGAAGAGTAGGATGTTTCCAGTGGAGGGGGAAACAAGGACAAGTGGAAGAAGTTTGACACTCAAGATAGTTTTTAATGAACAATGGTGGCTGAAAAGCCTTGTTGCAGGACAAATGATTGTCTCATTTGCTTCTTGATAGGTTCAGAAGGGAGGGACTTTTCCCTGGACTTAAGGAAATATCCCCTCAACATTGACTGTGAGTGCTAAGAGTTAGGACCTCTAGTTTGAGGGTATGTTGGATGTGCAGCCCTCTCATTTTATAGAAAATGGACCCAGACCACAAGATCACACAGGTGATACAGAACAGAGCTGGGATTGGGACAGGTCCTCTTGACTTCACACACAGTGCACTTTTCATTAGGTTTCCTGGGACTCTCAAGATCTTAGCTTCTACAGAAGTAGTCATGTGTTTGATTTGAAGTGCCAAGAGCTTTCCCCCCCCAAAAAATATTTTCAGTGATACTAAAATTCCATTATTTGCAATTGCTTATTTTGAGAATAGCATTGCCTTCTTCCTGTTCAATCCTTGCACATTAAGCCCCTAACATGTTGGTTTAAGGGGAAAATTTCCAGAACTTGGTAATGAAAACCCTCAACTTTAAAGAAATTTACACTCTTTGTAAGACAAAACAAAAATTTGGGAAAGCTATGTGCTCCTTGACCCTCAGGGCCAAGCCAAAATGATGAAATCAGCCAAGTTTTTGTCTTTACATGTTCCCTTTTCTTCATTTTGTCCTCCATTCCTTCTTTACATCCTTCTTCCCCAAGGCTTCATCCCCTAAGGCCTTATTTTTTCTCAATCTCTAAATCAGTAAGTAAAAGGAATAGATAATGTATCTATGCTAATGTTTCATAGCTAAGAAGGTACCACGTATCAGGCTGCCTCTCAAAATAGATGAGATGTGGAGAATGTAAAATGTGAAATACAGAGGACATATGCATTCAAGATGGGGAGAGAAACCCCAGTACATCTTCCTCCTGTTTCCCCACTTTCTGTACCTATTCAAGTCCTAGTCATCAGTCTGGTCCTGCTGCTCCTTCTCAGCCTTCACCAACTGCTCCAGGCTAGAAGAGTGAGTGCTCTTCCCTGGCCTATAAGCCTTTATTAGCATTCTAAGCTACTGAGTGCTCAATTGCTCTTCAGATGTTCCAGGTGCCTTAGTTTTGCCTCCCCAGGTAGATTGTAAGCTTCAAAATAGGGACCAATTCTGTTCCTTCTTTATCCCTGAGTAGCACAGTGCTTGGCACGTAGAAGTTATTCAATACATACTTAACGTACTGTTGATGACACTAGCTGGTTTATGAAATTAAAGCATTTGTTAAAGTCACTGCTAAGAGCTCTTTGTGAAAGGGGAGAAAATTCCTGGCAAGCAAGAGGAGATTGTAGTACTTGCCCTTAGCAAGATCTGGAAATTGTTCCTCCTGACTGTGCAAAAACAGGTACTATAATATAACAGGGGGGAAAGTGGTACAACCATTATAGAAAGCAATTTTGAATTATAGGACAGTAACAAATATTATCCCACTTTTAGGCATATATCCTATGGAAGTCAAAAGATAGAATGATTCCATACCAAACAGTCATAGCAACACTTTTTGTGAAAGTAAAGAACAGGGAAGAAAGTAGACAACCATTAATTGGGAATAACTAAATAAATTGGGTTGCATTAAAGGAATTTCATTATATAAGAAATAATTAATATTTTAATAAATTACTTTAATTATTTTAAATTTAAATCAATTAATTAAAATTAAGATATTTAATAAAATTAAGAGTTCAGAGAAGAATGGGAAGACATGAACTGATTCAGGTCGAAGAAAGCAAAGTCAGGAAGATATATACAAATTGTCACAACAATGTAAATGGGGGAAAATAAAATTAAACAACCAAGCTAGTTAATTATAATGATAAAATTTGATGCCAGAGAAAGAGATAGAAAAATATGCTTCTCTTTCTTTTCAGTTGGGAAGCATGAATGTGGAACACTGTATCCCTCAAATTTGGTTGCTGTGTCTGTTGGTTTTGCTAATTTTGTTACAAGGGTGGCCATAAGAGGAAGAGAAAGGGATGTTTTCTGAAATGAAAATGGTGCTAAAATAGCAAGAAAATAATATTAAAGACATTATAAGTATTATGTAAAATTTGTCACTTTGATAAAAAAAGAAATATGAGGAATGAGGAGATATGTCCCAAAATTAACTTATCTTTAAAAGACTTAGTGATTCCTCAGAACAGTTGTCTAAATATGAGTCAAAATGTTATGTAGAAATCCAAAAGGTTTATACAATTTTGGTCTTCATAATCAGAATAGTGTGCAGTATCCAAGAATAGAGATGAGAAGCTGTGAATCAATTCTTTCATTGTGGAGGTGGGAGGCTATAGCTATGAAATATTATATATATAATATGAGATATGGTCAATGTGTTTGTTGGTTTTTCAAAAATTCTTTTAAAAAATCAAAAGTTTTGTGACAAGGAAATGTTGAATTTTCAGTGGAAGAAGAAGATAAATTTGGTAAACAATTATAAAGTAAATATTAAAAGTATAAATAAAAAGAAGATAAAATGAAATGTATAGAGTGCATAAACATTGGAGAAATGATTGCATTGTTTTTGTTATTATTTTAACAAATCTAGAGTACTGTAAAAGTTCGGGTCTAGTCCTGGACTGCACATTTCAGAAAGGACATTAGTAAACTAGAGCATATTCAGAAAAGGGTAAAAGTCAAGATGAGGAAACCAGGAACAATTTTATATGAAGATATATTCAAGGAACTAGAAGTGAATGGACCCAAGATTGCTGGAATTCAATGGAACTTTCCTCCAAACCCCTCCAAATAAGTTTAACAATAACTCTAAACAAATTCTACAGTGTCAAAACCCACCAAAAGATAGAGCAAAAGAATTTTCTAGCCCAAGACATCTTGGAGTGTTGGCAGAAAAGGTCTATTGTTCCAAGGTGAGAGAGGAGCACAGTCTAGTCCAGGTCGTGAAAGCACTGACCTGGCCCCACCAAACCCTGAGCAGGCCTTGGGCAGCTGAATCAGTGGAAGCAGTGGTGGTTTTCAGACCATTCAGCCCACAGATGCCAGAGACTTAGGTCAGCAGAAAAGGTCTGTCACACCAGGGTGAGAGTGGAGCACAATGGAGCACAGGTCATGATATCACAACCCTGTCCCCACCAAACTAGGAATAGGCCTTAGGAACTACTGATTCAGCAGCATCAGCAGTTGCTTCAGGAGCTCTCAGTCCACAGATGACAAGCAGGCCAAATAGGTAGTCAGCGATTACAGGGATCTCTTTGCTAGCACTGATGCAGCATTGCATTGTTTGCTCAGATCCAGGTTGAAGTCCTAGGTGGCAGTCACAGGGTGAGGAGGAGAACTAGTACATGAGAGCTTGTGGCTGCAGTGGAGGAGAGACCCTCCTTACAGTTCCAGAAGAATACAACAACCAGAAGATGACAAAGTCAAAGTTCCTACATCCAAAGCCTCCAAGAGAAATACAAATTGGCCTCAGGCCATGGAAGAGCTCAAACAGGATTTTGAAAATAAGGAGAGGTAGAGGAAATATTGGGAAGAGAACGTAACAACAATTCAGTAAGCAGTTGCTGCAGAGGTGTAAGACTCAACAAGAACAGTAACAAGAGATGCGAGCAAATGTTCTTTGATCTGCTTTTCTAAGGAAAGCAACATTAAGAGGTTAACAATCTCACTTTAATCAAATACACATATATCATTCACTTAGTTCTGGGGAAAAATTCAGCAGCCTGAACTTCAGAGCAAATACAAATAGAAATTACAGAGATAAAATCAACAGAGTAGACAATGCTCCACACCAACATTCTTCCAGTGAATGAGAGCCCCAAAGGCAAAACTTCAACATCTGAGTTTATTTACCCTGTTAATGGTCAAAGGGCATCACAACATGCCACTCAAACCCATATAAAGTAGGCTTTCCCCTGAGGTGAGAAGGTCATCAAAGACTCCTGATTTAATCAAAGAAACAAAGACTAGGCTCATGAAGATCACTTGACTAAGTGCTCCTAAAGAGAAAAAAAAAAAAAAACTCCACCTTAATTACTACTGCAGAGAAATGAGAGGGATGCAAGGAAATTATGAAAATGATTCAACAATTTGTTAAAGGAGACACACACACACAAATACTTAAGAAAATAACACCTTAAAAAACAGACTAGGCCAAATGGTAAAAGAGGTACAAAAAGCCAATGGGGAGAAGAATGTCTTAAAAAGCACAATTGACCAAATGAAAATGAGGTGCAAAAATTCACTGAAGAAACTCCTTAAAAAGGAGAATTGGCCAAATGGAAAAGGAAGTACAAAAGCTCACTGAAGACAATAATTCCTTAAAAATTGGAATGGAGAAAATGGAAGCTAATGAATCTATGAGAAATTCAGAAACAAGAATACAAAACAAGAAGAATGAAAAAAGAAGACAATTTGAAATATCTCATTATAAAAACAAATGACCTGGAAAATAGACCCAGGAGAGATAATTGAAAAATTATTGAATTACCTGAAGAACATGATAGAAAAAAAAGCACCTAGACATCATTTTTCAAAAAATTATCAAGGAAAACTTCACTGATATTTTAATTTTTAATGAATTGTTTTCTAGCTTTTGTACTTTCTTTTCCATTTGGACAATTTTACTTTTCAAGAAGTTATTTTCCACCGTTAGATTTTGCACTTCTTTATCCATTTTGTCAATTTCACAAAAGCTTTATTCTCATCAGTGTTTTTTTTCCTATTTTGTCCATTGTATTTTTTTAAAATGGTCAATTGTTTTTCAACCTCTCTAATTTGCCTTTTAAAATACTCCTTGAGCTCTTCCAAGAAGGCTTTTCGGGCTTGAGACCAGCTCATATTACTTTCTGAGGTTTCAGATGTGGGTACAGAGTCCACACTGTATTCTTCTGAATTATTATTTTGATCATCCTTGTCACCATAGTAAGATTCTATGGGGGGTGGACTAGCGTGAGCTCCCTGCCAAGTCCCTCCAAAAACCTATAAAAATGGCTCTGAACCAATTCTAGAAATGCAGAATCCACAAAATAGGAGAAGGAAGCAGGGCTCCAGCCCAGGACAGCCTGGAAGGTCTCGGGGTAAGGTCTATCCCGCATGGAGCTGGGAGCAGAGGGGAGCAGAGCAGAGCCTAGCATGGGCAGTGTGGACCAACTAGACCAGGAGCTGGGCAGAGTGTGTCCTAGCGCCCTGAATCAGTGAGCTGCAGCAGTTACCAGACTTCTCAACCCACAAACGCCAAAGACAACAGAGAAGGTTAGTGGGAAAAGCTGCTGGGGACAGGGAGTTTACGGTTTGGCCACTGCCCTGGGGGCAGCGGAGGTGGGACAGCTTCAGAACTACAGCTGCAGTTGCTTCTGGCCACAGACCCACCTGGTGGGAGGAATGAAGTGGCAGATCAGACTAGGAGTGAAGATCTAAGTCCAGGTTGAGGGTTCTTGGGGAAGGAAGAGTGCTGGTGAGGCAGAGCTGGTGCATCCCCCCAAGCATGGAACATAGAACTCTTTAAGTCTACAAGCAATCATACCCCGCTGAAAAACTCAAGGGTCAAGTAAGTTGTCTGGGAACATGGCCAGGCAGTGAGGCGCACCTACATTCAGTCTCAGACTTTGGAATCCTTCTTTGGTGACAAAGAAGACCAAAACATATAGCCAGAAGAAGTCAACAAAGACAAAGATCCTACAACAAAAGCCTCCAAGAAAAACATGAACTGATCTCGGGCCATGGGAGAGCTCAAAAAGGATTTGGAAAAGCACGTTAGAGAGGTAGAGGAAAAATTGGGAAGAGAAATGAGAAGGATGAGAAAAAAACCATGAAAAACAAGTCAATGACTTGCTAAAGGTGACCCAAAAAATGCTGAAAAGTATACCGAAGAAAACAACACCTTAAAAAATTGACTAACTCAAATGGCAAAAGAGCTCCCAAAAGCCAAAAAGGAGAATGCCTTGAAATGCAGAATTAGTCAAATGGAAAAGGAGGTCCAAAAGACCATTGAAGAAAAATACTGCCTTAAAAATTAGATTGGAGCAAGTAGAGGCTAGTGACTTGATGAGAAATCAAGATATTATCAAACAGAACCAAAGGAATGAAAAAATGGAAGACAATGTGAAATATCTCATTGGAAAAACCACTGACCTGGAAAATAGATCCAGGAGAGATCA
>CM053623.1:210941604-210965894 GCA_028646595.1 Phalanger gymnotis | reverse complement strand
CTCAAAGTTTTGAAAGCAGATGTTCAAAAATAAAAAAAAGTTTTTGCATGCAACTAGAAAATAAGATATATAGGCAATGGGACATAGAAATTTATCTTGCCCTACAAGAAAGGCAGGGAAAATGGGATGGGAGGGGAATGGGGTGACAGAAGGGATGGCTGACTAGGGAACAGGGCAATCAGAATATATGCCATCTTGGAGTGGGGGGGGTAGAAATGGGGAGAAAATTCATAATTCAAACTCTTGTGAAAATCAATGCTGAGAACTAAATATATTAAATAAATTAAAATAAATCTGAATGGAAAAAAAGAAGGAATAGTGCTCTAAGGTTAACAGAGATTTATTGTTTTCTATAGCAAGTCCAGTTAAGTCCACAAGTTTATTTTAACTGACAGATCCTCCCTACTACTTTCCTCTACAATTACCTGTCAAATGGCTTTTAAAACATACATTCATGTATACTGTGGTAATTGCTGGGCATGGGGGTATTAGAAACATTAATGACATATGTTTAAATAAAAACTATTAGATTTAAAAAAATAAATCATATGTCCAGGAACTATTTTCCAGGTCACTGGTTTTTCCAGTGAGATATTTCACATTGTCTTCTATTTTTTTTCATTCATTTGATTTTGTTTTGTAAGTCCTTTATTTCTCATACAGTTATTAGCTTCCATTTGCTCCATTCTAACTTTTAAGGAATTTTTTTTCAGTTAGCTTTTGAATGTCCTTTTCCATATGGCCATGTAGGCTTTATAAGGCATTATTCTTCTCATTCGCTCTTTGGATTTCTTTTGCTATTTGGGTTAGTCTATTCTTAAGGGGTTATTTTCTTCAGTATCATTTGGGGTCTCCTTTAGCATGCTATTAATTTGTTTTCATAATCTTCTTGTATCATTTTCATTTCTCTTCCCAATTTTTCCTCTAGTTCTTTTACTTGATTTTCAAACTCCTTTTTGAGTTCTTCCATGGCCTTTGACCAATTCATATTTTTTTGGAGGCTTTTGCTATAGGATCTTTGACTTTGCTGTCTTCTTCTGGTTGTATGATTTGCTCTTTCTTATCACAAAGTAAGATTAAAAAGTCTTAGGTTTTTTGTACTGTTTGCTAATTTTCCAAGCCAATTACTTGACTTTTTGGCTCTTTGTTAAGGTTGGATTCTACTTCCAGTGTGGAGGTTCTACTGTCCCAAGCTTTATGGTTTTTGTGCAGTTTTCAGAGGTATTTCCAGGGACCTATAAATTTTCAGTTCTTTCAAGGTGGTGTGATCAAGGAGAGGTGTTTATTCCTCTCCTGGTCTGTGCTCTGCTCTGTGAGTGACCACGAGCACTCTTTTCTGCTTTGGAATTGGGAGGAGGATTCCCTCCTCACCACTGCCACAAGCTCTGCCAAGACAGTGCTCCTCTTTACCCCAGGACTGTGACCAAGATCCAAGTGCTGGTGAAGCAAGAGAATCCTGCCTCAGCACCAGCAAAGAGATTCCTACAATCCATCTCTAAGCAGCCACTTGATTGCCCCACCCTCTGTGGGCTGAGAGCTCCAGAAATAGCCACTACTGTTGCTGCTGCCAACACCACTGCCACCCCAGGCCTGGGGCCAGACAATGTTCCCCTCTCACCCAGGCCTACAGACCTTTCTTACTGACTTTCTAAGTTGTCTTTGGCATTTGTGTGTTGAGATGTCTTGAAACTACCACAGTTGCGAGGCCTGCTTCACTGGGGCCAGCCTGTGCTAGCATAGCTAACATTTGTCTGTGCTGCTCTCTCAGCCCAGTGCAACAGTCCTTTCCTGTCTACCTTACAGTTTGTCTTGGGCTGGAAATTTGTTTCATTCTGTCATTTTGTGGGATCTACTTTTTTAAGATTTGTTTAGCATCATTTCTTACAGGTATTTGGAGGGATGTGGGAAAGAGTTCAAGGAAGCCCTTCCATTTGTTTCTAATAAGATATTTCACATTGTCTTCTATTTTTTCATTCTTTTGATTTTGTTTTATTGTTTCTTGATGTCCCACATTGTCATTAGCTTCTACTTGATCAGTTCTAATTTTTAAGGAATTACTTTCTCCAGGGAATCTTTAAATATTTTTTTTTCCATTTGGCCAATTCTGCTTTTTAAGGAATTCTTCTCCTGATTGGATATTTGTACCTCTTTTACCATTTGGCTTATCCTGTTTTTAAAGTATTATTTTCTTCAACATTTGTGTGTGTGTCTCTTTTATCAATCTCTTGTCTCTTTTTTATGATTTTCTTGTATCTCAATTTTTCTTTGGCCACTCTTACTTGGTTTTTAAAATCATTTTTGAGCTCTTCCATGGTTTGGGTGGTCTCAGAATTGGTATTCATATATTTTTTTTTTCTTTGAGGTTTTGGATGTAGGAATTTTGAGTTTGCTGCCTTCTTCTGAGTTTGGGTTTTCATTTTACTTGTCACCATATAAACTTTCTATGTTCAGAATGCTTTTTTTTTCTTTTCCTGTAGTTTGATCATTTTCCCAGAATATTTCTTGACTTTTAACTCTTTAATGAAGTGAGGATCTTGGACGGACTTCCAGGAGTTAAGATGGTAGAGTAAGTAGTAAATCATTGTAACTATGGAATATTCACCTCCAAACAACCACAAAATAGCAACACAAAACAACACAAAAGAGCAGAAGAAGCAAAAAGGTGGAATGAAACAATCTTTTAGCCCAAGAAGCTTGAAAAATTGGCATGAAATATCTGTCTCACCCAGGTAAAATGAGTTAATAAGCATACCAGCAAAACAGCAAGTGCCACCTCAGCAAATCAGCCGGAGATCCTGAGCCCCAGTGTGGTGGATCAAGCAGCTACCAACACCAGGACACCTATATGCCTTATATGCCAGAGAACTGGCAGAATCTAAGTTAGAGAACCAATGTGCTTCAGCACAGTCCAGGGCAACAAGGCATCCTACAGCATGACAAGAAAGTAGGACAGACTGAGTCAGTGAAGCCTGGGGCAAACAGACATACTCCAGCATGACAAGAAAGTAGACAAGACCTCCATGTGCATCAGTGTAGCCCCAGTCAAATAGGCTTCCTCCAACTGCCATACCTCTACATGCTTCAGCACAGTCCAGGATGTACCAGCATCCCAAGAAAGTAGGCCAGACCTTCAGTTGCTTTAGTGTAGCCTTGAGCAAACAGATACCTTCCAGCATCACAATAAAGTAGACCAGACCTCTGTGGGCTTCAGTATAGCCCTTGAGAAATGCAGAAACACCCCAGCCAAGCCTCAGCACATGTCAGACATCACCACTACAACCCATTCTCAGTAGCAAGTAAGTTCCCAGACCTCTACAGCCTCCAGCAGCACCAGCCCTCCCCCCCCCCACCTTGCCACACTCACTCAGTGCAACACCAGACACAAAATTTCCCCAGGGCCTTAGGAAAACTTTAGCACAACATCAGGTAAATAGGCAATGCTTGCAGCCACTGGCATAAGAAGCCTGAGATAATGCCCATTCCACCCTAGATGCAGATCTCAAATTTAAAAGAAAGAGAAAAGAAGATGAGAAAACAACAACAACAACAACAACAACAAAAGAATCAGACCACTGAAAATTATTATGTTGACAGAGAAGACAAAGTCACAAACTCAGAAGAGGATAACAATGTCAAAACACCTAGGCTCAAAACCCCAAAGAAAATTAGGAAATGGTCTCAAGCCTACAAAGAACTCATGGAAGAGCACAAAAAGGAGCTTAACAATCATAGAAGAGAGATAGAAGCATAAAATAGAAAAACAAATGAGAGAGACAAAAGATAATTATGAAAAAAAAGAGTCAACAGCTTGTAAAACTGCTTAAAAAGTAGAAATGGGCAAATGGAAAGGAAAGTATAAAAGCTTATTGAGGTAACAACACCTTAAAAGTGAGAATTGGGGAAGTATAATGACTCTATAAGTTATCAAGAATCAATCAAACAAATTAAAAGGAATGAAAAAAATGTAAATACCTCGTGGGGAAAAAAAAACCCAACTGTCATGGAAAATAGATCCAGGAGAGACAATATTAGAATCATTGGACTATTGAAAGCCATAATTAAAAGGAAGACCTGGAGAGCATGTTGTAGAACAAGAGGGCAAAGTAGACATCGAAAGAATCCATCAATCACCTCAGGAAAGAGAGCCCAAAATAAAACCCGCAAGAAACATTATAGTCAAATTTAAGAACTATCAGGTCGAAGAAAAATGTACTACAAGTGACCAGAAAGAAACGATTAAAATATCAAGGAGTCACAATCAGGATTGCACAGGACTTGATAGCTGCAATATTAAAGGATTGGAGATCATGGGATATAATATACTGGAAGGCAAAGGGGCTAGGACTTCAACCAAGAATCATCTACTTGGAGAAATTAAATATAACACATCAAGGGGAAAAAATTATCATTTAATGAAATAGAAGGATTTCAAGTTTTCATAAAGAGAAGACTGGAGGCAGAAGCAAGATAGTGGCTTGAAAACAGGGACTCTTTTAAGCTCTACCCTAAATCCCTCCAAACACCTATAAAATGACTCTAAACAAATTTTAGAGGTACAGAACCCCAGAAATAATAGAGGGAAACAAGTCCCCAACCAAGACAGCCTGGATGGTCACTGGGAAGGGTCTATCATACCGTGCTGGGAACGGAGTGGTACCCAGCATGGGTTGTCCCCAAAGAGACCAGACCTGATTAGATCTGATGGAGCAGTCTTCAGGGCACTGAATCACTGAGCCGTGGCAGTTCCTAGACTTCTCAACCCCCAAACTCCAAAGACAATGGAGCAGGTCAGTGGGAAAACGGCTGGATCTATGTAAGGGAACTGCACTGTCCAGCCCCAGCCCCAGGGTGGCAGGGGTGTCTGCAGCAGTGGCAGTGGGGGCAGCAGTAGCAGCAGCAATGGCAGCAACAGAAGGAGAACGTGCTTTCAGAGGCCTAGGCCAAAACGATGGGGGAAATCAAGTGAAAGATCAGAACAGGAGTGCAGAGTTCACTTTGCTGGTGCTCAGGCAAGGTTCATTTGCTTTGCCCTGCTTGGATCTGGGTCGCAGCCTGGGTTTACAGTTCTTGTAAGAGAAGTGCTGGTGTGGCAGAAATTTATGGTGGTTGTAGAGAGGGAAACCTCCTGGTGGTTACATGACTGAAATGAGTGCCTGCACTCCCAGACCACAGCACAGGCCAGGAGAAGTAGCTCTGAAAACAGCAGTGCAAAACCCCTGAGACTTGGGACAGAGCACTCTCCACTCTGAAAGTAGTCATACTCCGACAAAAAGCTCAAAAGTCAAGTAATTGGCTAGGAAAATGAGCAGGCAGCAAAAAAGACTCAGACAATAGAATCTTTCTTTGGTGACAAAGATCAAAATATACTGCCAGAAAAAGTTAACAAAGTCTAAGATTATACATCAAAAGACTCCAATAAAAGTATGAATTTGTCTGAAGCCATGACAGAGCTCAAAAAGGATTTGGAAAATCAAGTAAGAAAAGTAGAGGAAAAATTAGGAAGAAAAATGAGAGTGATGCAAGAAAATAATGAAAAACAAGAAAATGACTTACTAAAGGATACTCCCCCAAATACTGAAGAAAATAACACATTAAAAATAGACTAACCCAAATGGCAAAAGAGGTCCAAAAAGCCAATGAGGAGAAGAATGCCTTAAGAGGCAGAATTAGTCAAATGGAAAAGGAGTTCCAAAAGGCCACTGAAGAAAATACTGCCTTAAAAATTAGATGGGAGCAAGTGGAAGCTAGTGACTTGATGAGAAATCAAGATATTATAAAACAGAACCAAAAGAATGAAAAAATGGAAGACAATGTGAAATATCTCATTGGAAAACCACTGCCATGGAGAATAGATCCAGGAGAGATGATTTTAAAATTATTGGACTACCTGAAACTCATGATCAAAAAAAGAACCTAGACATCACTTTTCAATAAATTATCATGGAGAACTGCCCTGATATTCTAGAGCCAGAGGGTAAAATAGAAATTGAAAGAATCCATCTATCACCTCTTAAAAAAAGATCCCAATAAGAAAACTCCTAGAAAAATTGTAGCCAAATTCCAGAGTACTCAGGTCAAGTAGAAAATACTACAAACAGGCAGAAAGAAACAATTTGAGTATTGAGAAAACACAGTATAACACAAGATCTAGCAGCTTCTACATTAAGGGACTGAAGGGCTTGGAATATGATATTCCAGAGCTCAAAGGAGCTAGGATTAAAACCAAGAATCACCTACCCAGAAAAACTGAGTATAATACTCCAGGGCAAAATGTAGATTTTCAAAAAAATAGAGAACTTTCAAACAGTCTCTATGAAAAGATCAGAGCAGAATAGACAATACGATTTTCAAATGCAACAATCAAGAGAAGCATGAAAAGGTAAACAGGAAAGAGAAATCATCAGGGACTCACTAAAGTTGAACTGCTTTGTTTATATTCCAAAATGGAAAGATGATATTTGTAAACCATGAGACCCTTCTCAGTGTTAGGGTAATTGAAGGGAATATAATATAATATAATATAATATATATATATATATATATATATACACACACACACACATATATATGTGTGTGTGTATGTATGTATAATATATATAGTATATATGTATATGTATGTATGTGTACATATATGCATACATATACATATATAGGCAGAAGGCGCAGGGTTAGTTGAATATGAAGGGATGATATCTAAAAAAATAAAATTAAGGGGTGAGAGAGGAATATATTGTGAGAAGGAGAAAGGGAGACATAGAATGGGGAAAATTATCTCAAATAAAAGTGGCAAGAGAAAGCAACTGTAATGGAAGGGAAGATGGGGCAGGTGCAAGGGAATGAATGAATCTTGCTCTCATCAGATTTGCCTTAAGGAGGGCACAATGTACACACTAAATTGGATATCTTACCCTACAGGAAAGTAGGGGGGTAAGGGGATAAATGGGGGTTTTGATAGAAGGGAGGGCAGATTGGAGGAGGAGGTAGTCAATAGCAAACACTTTTGAAAAGGGACAGGGTCAAGGAAGAAAAGTAAATAAAGTGGCACAGCATAGGATGGAGGTTAATATAGTTAACCTTTCACAACATGACTATTATGGAAGTGTTTTGCATAATGATATACATATGGCCTATGTTGAATTTCTTGCCTTCTCAAGTAAGGTGGGTGGGAAGGGAAGAAGGAAGAGAATTTGGAACTCAAAGTTCTAAAAACAAATATTTTTAAAAAGTTGTTTTTATGTACAACTTGAATATAACATATACAGATAATGAGTTGTAGAAATCTGTCTTGCCCTACAAAAAATAAAGGGAAAAGGGATGGGGGGAAGTGGGGTGATAGAAAGGAAGGCATATTGGAGGAAAGGTAATCAGAATTTATGCCATCCTAGGGTGGGGACGGGTAGAAATGAGGAGAAAAGTTGTAACTCAAAATCTTGTGGAAATTAATGTTGAAAACTAAAATATTAAATAAAATGTTTTTCAATATAAATAAATGAATTTTTCTATGCAGCAAAAAATAGAAGACCAGAACTAAACTAAAAAAAAAACTGTTCTCCAGTATTTAGAGCCAAGAGAAGATTACAGAGGCAGAAAAGCAGGGAGGAACTTCAATAGAACTAAACTATTTATGTCCCTAGATTGAAAGATGGTACTTTAATTCTTAATACTCACATCACACAGTTAGAAAGAATATACATGGAGAGAGTATAGGTATAAGCTGAATTTCAGGGAATGACATAAAAAAGAGATGAAAAAGGGGAGTACTATTGGTGCAGAAGGAAGGGAGACGTAGAATGGGGTAAATTATTTCAAATGAACAGGTATGAAAGAACTATAATAGTGGAGTGAACCTTAATCTCATCAGAATTAGCTCTAAGAGGGAATTATATACACAGTCAGATGAATATAGAAATCAATATTACCCATTGGGAAGTAGGAGGAGAGGAGATCAAGTAAAGGCAGGGAAAGGACTGGCAGATCAGGGGATGTTGTATACGGAAAAAAAAAACTGGTGAGGAAGGGTGAAAGAAGAGAGAGGACAGACAGGAGGAAGAATAGGATGGAGGAAAATACACAGGTAGTAGTTATAACTGTGAATGTGAAGGGGATGAGCACTACCATAAAAAAAGAAGTGGATAGCAGAGTGGATCAAAAACCAGAATCCTACAATATGTTGTTTAAATGAAGCATATCTGAAGGAGAAATACACACAGAATAAAGATAGAGGGCTGGGGAAAATCTTTTAAGCTTCAGCTGATAAAGCAGGTATAGCAATCCTGATCTCAGACAAAGTAAAAACAAAAATAGATCTAATTAAGAAAAGATAAAGAAGGAAACTGCTTCTGGCTAAAAGTTACCATAGATAATGAAGCAATATAAAAGTAATTCATAAAGGAGAAGGCAAGTAAATTACAAGAAGAGATAAAAAGCAAAACTATACTAGCAGGGAACCTCAACTCTCCCTTCTCATTGCTCAATAAATTCAACCAAAAATAAACAAGAAAAAAATAAGGAGGTAAATAGAATATCAGAAATATATATGTGTATATATAATGTATGTATATATGTATATGTGTGTGTGTGTGTGTATGACAGACTTTTGTCATGATTTAGACATAAAAGTTAACACCATAAGCAAATAAAAGAGCAAGGAATAGTCTATGTGTCCAATCTATAGGGAGGGGAAGAATTCATGACCAAACAAAAGATAGAGAGCATTAGAATACATAAAATAGATAATTATATTATATTAAATTAGTAAACAAAAGCATGCAACCAAGATTAGAAAGAAAGCTAGGAAACATTCTTTATAGCAATTGTCTCTCATAAAGACCTCACTTCTCAAATAATTCTCGAAAAAAGAGAACTCAGTCAAATTTACAAGAATACGAGCCAGTCTCCGACTGCTAAATGGTCAAAGGACATGAACAAGAAGTTTTTAGATGAAGAAATCAAGGCTACCTATAAGCATATGAAGACGTTCTCTAAATCATTTCTGATTAGAGAAATGCAAATTAAAATAAATCTGAAGTACCATCTCACACCTATCAGATTGGCTATGATAGAAAAGGAAAATGGTAAATTCTGAAGAAAGCACTGGAAAATTGAAAAGCTAATATACTGTTGGTATAGTTGTGAACTGATTCAAACATTCTGGTGAGTGATTTGAAACTATAAACAAAGTACGAGCAAACTGTACATACCCTCTGATACAGGGATACCACTACTAGGTCTGTATTACAAAGAGATTATAAAAAAAAGGGAAAGTACCTGCATATGCAAAAATATTTATAGCAGCCCTTTTTGTTGTGGGAAAACATTGGAAATTGATGGGATGTCAATCAATTGGGGAATGGCTAAACAACCTGTGGTATAAGAATGTAAGAAAATACTATTATGCAACAACAAAAAAATATGAACAGGCAGACTTCAGAAAATCATTGAAAACCTTTTTGCTAGTGAAGTGAGTAGAACCAAGAAAACATGGAACACAATATCAGCAACACTGTGTGATGATCAACTATGAATGACTCAGCTCTTCTCAGCAGCACAGTTATCCAAGACAAGTAACAAAGGACTTAGGAAGAAAATTACTATTCATATTCAGATAGAGAATTGATGTACTCTGAATGCAGATGGAAGCATATTTTTTCACTTTCTTTCTTGTATTGTCTTTTCCTTTTGACCTGTTTCTCCTTTCACAACTGGGACTAATATGGAAATGTTTGTACACATACAAACACTATCAAACTGCCCACTACTTTCATAAGGGAGGGGAGAAACATTCAGAGCTCAAAATCTCATAAAAATGAATGCTAAAATTTTTCTTGACTTGTAGCTGAGAAAAAAATACTATTAAAAATAAAGTGAAGTTCTGCTTACAAGATGGAGGGTACAGTGTCCCAAGTTCCAGGGGTTTTGTGCAGCTGTTTGCAGAGATGCTTCTAAGGACCTGTAAGTTTTCAGCTTTTCTAAGGCTGCATGATCTAATGATAGGTGTGTTTACTACTCTCCTGGCCTGTGTTCTGCTCTTTTCTGCCCTGGAACTGTGATGAGGATGCCTGCTCCAGTGTGACCACAAGTTCTGATATGCTAGTACTCTTTTTCTTACCAGCATTGCCACCCAGGACTGCAATCTGGATCTAATTATAGGCAAAGGAACAGAGAACTGTCCCCATTGCCAGCTAAGAGATCTTCTGACCATTTGTTTGACTCCCTTACTATCTATGGGTTGAGAGCTCTGGAAGGAGCTATTGCCACTATTAATTCATTAACTCTCAAGACCTGCATCTGGTTTACTGTGGCCTTGTCTGCACCAGTGCAGCCTGAACTGGACCATGTTCCACTCTCAACAAGATCCAACAGACCTTTCCTGACAAACTTTCAGGTTTTCTTGGGCTGGAAAATTGTTTCACCCCAACATTTTGTTGGTTCTGCAACTACGGGATTTGTTTTAGGATATTATGTAAAGGTCTTTTGAGGGTTTGGGAGAGAGCTCAAGGGAGTACCTGCCTTTTCTTTGTCATCTTGGCTCTGCCCCTTTCAATTCTCCAGCAAAACCTTAATCAGCGATAGTCTCCATTGCCCTCTGAGTGATATTCAATTTTATTGGGGCTTGGGGAATTTTCTTCTTACTGAGGTCTTCTACTACCTACCTGTGTCTCATAGTGGTACTTTGCTGACTTCTGACTTTACCTCTAGTGTTCCTGTTCTTCACAAAAGGACTGCACTCCTTTGAACATTTTAAAATTATTTCTTCCCTTAGGCATATGCCCAAGACCTTAGTGCCTTGGACACCCTCTCTCAGGTCAATCTTCAATCTTTTTAAACTCTTAGGGAGAAAAATGCCTCTCTAAAGGAATGACTCAATCTTTTTCCTGAAAGAGACTTATAAGAAATTGGGCTTTCCTCCACATTATTGCCACCCTCATTCATCATCTTTGGTTATAACACTCCCCCTGCCTCTCCTGAACTATGTCACATTTTTACGTGTACCGCACCCCACCTATTGTTTTCCTGACCTGAAAGAATCACTACTTAATCCAAGTGAAGGAATTCCTGTTCATAGTCATGAATCTCTTCACTTCTCTCTAACCTGTAAAAACCTGGTAATCATAAATGTACTAACTGCTCCAAATGTAGTCTAACCAGAGAAGTGTATAGTCATGTATTCTTAGATTGAGAAACTGCATTCTTATTTATCTTCCCTACTCTAGGCAGGTTTGAACTAATGATTAATCCTGCCTATGACATGTAATGGAGATAAGACAATAAGACTGGAGTTGAAACAATGATGTTCATTATCACCCCTATTATTCAGTTTGGTACTAGAAATGTTAACTTTGGCAATAAGAGAAGAAAAAAAAATTGAAGGAATTAGAATAGGCAACTAAGTTATCACTCTTTGCAGATGATATGATGATTTAATTAGAGAATCCTAGAGAATCAAGTAAAAAAACTACATGAAATAATAAATAACTTTAGAAAAACTGCAAGATGTGAAATAAACTCATATAAATCCTCGGCATTCCTATATAAGAAAGCCCAACAGCAAGAGGTAAAAAGAAAAATCCCATTTAAAGTTACTGTAGACACTATAAAATATTTGGGAGTCTATCTGCCAAGACAAACTCATGGCCTATAAGAACAAAATTACAAAACACTGTTCACACAAATAAAGTCATTTCTAAATTATAGGAAAAACATCTGCTCATGGCTAGGCAGAACAAAAAATGACAATTTTACCGAAATTAATTTACTTATTCAGTGCCATACCAATCAAACCACCAAAAATATTTTACAGAGCTGGAAAAAATAATAACAAAATTCATCTGAAAGAGCAAAAGTTCCAGGATATCAAGGGAATTAATGAAAAGCAATTCTAGGGAAGGTGGCCTAGCCATACCAGATATTAAACTGTATTATAAAAAAGCAGTCATCATAACTACTTAGCACTGGTTAAGAAATAGAGTGGTGGATGAGTGGAATAGTTTAGGTACACAAGATATAGTAGTGAACAACTATAGCAATCTACTCTTTGATAATTCTAAAGAATGCAGCTTCAGGGCTAAGTATTCACTATTTCACAAAAACTGCCTGGAAAACTGCAAAACAGTGAGGCAGAAACTGGGCATAAATCAATATCTTATGCCATATACCAAAATAAAATCAAAATGGACTCATGATTTAGATATAAAGGCTGATATTATAAGCAATTTGGGAGAGCAAGGAATAGTTTAGCTGTCAGATTTATGGGAAAGGAAAGAACTTATGACCCAACAAGAGATAGACAGTGTTACAAAATGCAAAATAGATAATTTTGATTATGTTAAATTGAAAAGTTTTTTGCACAAACAAAGCCAATGCAACAAAGATTATGAGGGAAGCAGAAAATTGGGAGAAAATATGTACAACTAGTGTTTCTGATAAAGGCTTCTTCTCTAAAGTATACAAAGAATTGAATAAAATTTATAAGAATAAAAGTCATTCCCCAGTAGAGAAATGGTCAAAGGATATGAATAGGCAATTTTTAGAGGAAGAAATTAAAGATATCTGTAGCCATATGAAAAAAAATGCTCTAAATCACTATTGATTAGAGAAATGCAAATCAAAACAACTCTCTCCTGTCAGATTGGCTAACATGACAAAACGGGAAAATGATAAATGCAGGAGAGGTTGTGGGAAAATTGGAACATTGTTATATTGTTGGTGGAGTTGTGAACTGATTCAGCCATTCTGGAGGGCAATTTGGAACTATACCCAAAGGGCTTTAAAATTGTGCATACCTTTTGACCCAGCAATACCACTTTTAAGGCTGTATCCCAAAGAGATCACAAAAGTCGGAAATGGCCCAGTATGTATGGAAATTATTTGTAGAAGTTCTTTTTGTGGTGGCAACCAGTTGGAAATCAAGGGGATGTCCCTCAATTGGGGAATGGCCAAGCAAACTGTGGTATATGAATGTAATGGAATACTATTGTGCTATAATAAATGAGGAGCAGATAGACTTCATCATAACCTGGAAAGACTTATATGAATTGATGCTGAGCAAGGGGAGCAGATCCAGGAAAATATTATAAATGATTACAGACACACGGTATCTGTAAGGGCTAAAACTCGTCTCTTCTTTTCAATGCAAGGTTCCAAGATAGCTCAAAAAGACTCATAATGGGAAAAGCTATCCCTATCTAGAAAAAGAATTACAGGATCTGAACACAGATTGGGGCAAACTATTTGTTCTACTTCTTTTTTTCTTTTTTGGCTTTGTTTCTTCTTTCTCATGATTCATTCCATTTGTTATAATTCTTCTTTACAACTTGACTACTATGTAAATAATGCAAAGGCATCTGTACAACCTATATCAGATTACATGCTGTCTTGGGGGGTAGAGGGCAGGACAGGGAGGGAGAGAAAACTTGGAATTAAAAAACTTGTGGAACTGAATGTCATAAGCTAAAAATAGAAAAAAAATTAAAAATTAAAAAAAATCTTCCTATGTACTTCTGACTATCATTTTTTCCTGACTCATTACTTTGTATCAAAAGTATTTTTTAACAAAAATAGACATACGATAGTCTAAGATCAAATCAAAGAACTAACAAGAATCATAGATATCATTGTAAACATGTATGGTAGGATTTTTGTGAAATGTAATTAGATAATATGATTTGTTTGATTAAAAGCTTGCAAAAGGTAGTGTATTGTGTCCTCTCATATATTTTTAGTATTCAAATTCTATCAGTTTCCCTTTTTTCAGTGAACTAGATCCTTCTCATCTAAGAAAGGAGAAAGGATCATAGAATCACATATGTAAGGAGTAAAATCCAGATGGTAGAGTGAAAGTGACCATTTTTGTTGAGTTCTCTCAACACACTCCCTCTCCAACAATCTGGCAAGAAAGCCAAATCAAAATCACAGTATTTCATTTTTTTTCCAGCCCAGGGCAGCTTGGGAAAATAGACAGTTAAGTTTGCAAACACTAGGAAAGGTGCTGACTAGAAGCACAGTGCAACAGAAGAGGTACTGACTGTGGACTATAGTGGGCCATGCACTGAAGGCAGCCCAATGTTGACAGACAGTAAGATGACTGAACTCCCTTGTCAGAAAGATATCCCAGAGGACCTATGCGCTAGCACTAGAAGCAAGAACAGATGCTATGTGGCAGCTCTGTCTATCGGTACTCAATTCCAGGTCATAGTTCCAGAGTAAAGATGAGCTGTTAGTCATGGTTGTGAGGGAACAGGGGGCTACCTGTATAACTATCAGAACACAAAACAGGAGAGTGGTGAATTAACCTGTCCACGGATCACACCACATTGCAAGCATTGAAAACTTACAGACCACCCAGAAGATCATTCCAGACATCACTCCTCACCCCCAGGAGAAAATAAATTCCAATTCTAACATTAAGTCCAAAGTAAAAAAAAAATCCTGGAAAAATAAGAAAACAACAACTAAAAAGAACCTGATTATGAAAACCCACTACTGTGGCAGAAAAGCTTAAGACTAAAACTTAGAAGAAGAAAATGACTTGAAAGTACATACATGTGAAGCCTCAAATTAATATGCATATTGAACACAAAATAAATAAGAATTCCCAGAAGAAATTAAGGAAGATTTTTTAAAGAAAAAAAATAATAAAAAGACTGATAAAAGAAAAACTGGGAAAAGCAATAAATTATAGTTATTCAAGAAAAGTATGTAAAGGGAAGGAACGGCTTAGTTGAAAGGACACAAAAATGAAGAAAATAGCTCCATTATAATCACAATTGGCAAATTGTAAAAATATAAAATAAAAAGGTATGAAACCTCATTGAAGAAAATAACTCCTTAAAATTAAGATTTGGTGAAGTGGAAGCTAATATCTCCAGGAGAAATCAAAAAATAAGTCAAAGACTGAAAAGATAGAAGAAAATGTGAAACAACTCAAAAGAAAAATGACTGACCTGGAAAACATCAAAAGGAGAAATTAAAATTCTCAGACAACTTGAAAGTCATAATAAAAAATGATCCTACACATGATATTTCAAGAAATCAAATGGTAAAATGCCCAGATATCTTAGAACCAGAGGGTAAAGTAGACATTTAAAGAATCCATTGGTTACCTTTTGGAAGAAATCCCCAAAATCAACATTTTCAGGAATATTATAGCTAAAATCCAGAGCTCCCAGGTCAAGAGATTTATAATAATGTAAGCAGCTGGATAAAAAAATCATATCCCGTTATGTGACAGTGAGGATCACAACACTACCACATAAAAGACTGGAGGGCTTAGAATATAATATTTTTGGAGGCACAGGATCTAAGTTTAAAACCAAAGAATAATGTAATTGAGTCAAATTGAGTATAATCCTTTAAGGAAAGAGGGAAAGACCAGAGCTAAAAAAAATGACTCAAATACAAGACTCAAGGACAAATACACACAGATAGATAGGTAGATAGATAGATAGATAGATAGATAGATAGATAGATAGATAGATAGATAGATATGGATATAGATATAGATAAACACACATACATCTTAAAGAGGAGCAAAAATAGTGGGAAAAAACTCCTTAAAATTTAAATTCCTAATAAGGGAAAAACAAAACATTAAAGATTAGAGAGAAATCATAAGGGATTTAACGAGGTTAAACTATTTACATTCTCATATGGAAAATGATGCATGTGACCTGTAAAAACTTTTTCTTTATTAAGACATTTGTAAGGAGTCTGCTTTGAGAGAGAACATGGTTATCAGTCTACTATGTTGGGATAATCTCAAAGAAGACTGGAATGTAGAGGAAGAGGGATGAACAGGAAGAAGAACGAAGGGAGGAGAAGAGTGAGGAAAATTACTTCACATTAATGAGGCACAAAAGAGTTCATATTGCATAGGGAAAAATGAGAGGGAAGGAGGAAATATTTGAAACTCATTCTCATCTGAGTAGGTTCAAGGAAGAAGGAATACACATACATATAGACTTGAGTGGAAAAAAAAAGTTAACCTTGAGCAACAGGGAAGTAGAAGGGGAAGGGGCTAAGACAAAAGGGAAGGTGTGAAAAGAGGGAAGGTAGATTAAGAGTGGTCATGATCAGAAACAAAAGAGTTTCCTGAGAAGGGAATAGAGTAAAAAAAAAAAAGAGAGTGGGAGACAGAGAGAGAGAGAGAGAGAGAGAGAGAGAGAGAGAGAGAGAGAGAATTACATATATATATATATATATACATATATATATATTTTAAAGAATAGAAAGGAGGGCAATAGACAGTTAGCAATCATAACAGTGATGGGGAATTATTTGAACTCACCCATAAAACTGTCAAAGACCGTAGAATGAATTAGAAATTATATTCAAAAATATGTTATTTACAAGAAACATACTTGGAACAGATATACAGAGTCAAAATAAGGGACTAGAGAAGACTCTTATGCTTCAGATGAAGATCATATATGTATATCTGTAAGGGACATTTAGTCTAAACTAATCATTTTAAAGATATAATTTTTAATAAGCATTAATATATATACATATATATATATTTATATAGTGCCTACCATGTTCCAGGCACAGTTCTTTACATATATCATCTCATTAGATCCTCAAAATAATTCTGCAAAGTAGGTTGAGGTAGGGTAACACAGCTGGTAAGGGTCTGAGGCTGTACTTATAGTCAGTTCTTCCAGACATCAGGCCCAGTGGTCTACTAACTGTGCCACCTAGCTTCCCCAAGCTACCTAGCTGATTCATACCACCTAGCTGAATGAATAAACACATACACACATATGAAATTCAGAAAAATCTTTAAGAAAAACAAAGATAAGCAGAGCTAAGATCATTCGTTCATACTAGGACTTAATGAAAATATGGATAGATGCTTGAGGGAGCTGAGTGAAGAATCAGAGCAATGAAGTCCCAGTACTTAGGCCAAAAAGCCTGAGGACACCAGGAAAATTTTCTACCAGGGATATCAGCATGAGCTCTGGTAGGAACCCTGAAGCCTATGTGTCATGAGAAAGGGGTGGTAAAAGAGCAGCACCCTGAAATGTTAGCAAAAAGAACCAAAAGGCTGAAAGATCTCTGAATAAAAATGCTAGAGGAGAGGTCAGACCAGTATTGCCTGAGATCAGCAGGAGCTCAGCCCTGAACAGTTACAAAAAAAAATGGAAGGGAATGGACCCATCTCCAAGAGGTTACTGGGAAAGGTTCAATTTTGTATTCCTTAGAGTACTTAGAGCCATGGGCGGGGGTGAGGGGGAGAGGTGGAGAGAGAGAGAGAGAGAGAGAGAGAGAGAGAGAGAGAGAGAGAGAGAGACACACACACACAGAGAGAGAGAGAGAGAGAGAGAGAGAGAGAGAGAGAGATTCAGTACCTAGAACTGTATCAAGGACCTTTCATTGTTTCTGAGACCAATCCAGTCTCCAATATCCAAATGAGACTTCTATATGCTAATCAATTAAACCAATTGAACAAATTAGGTTTGTAAATGGAACAGAATATTTTTTATAAGAAATCAAGAGCTAAATTCAATGAAACATGGGAAGGTATGTAATGAACCGATGCAAAGTGAAGTGAGCAGAACCAGGAGAATAATGTATATAGCAAATAAAATACTGCAAATTGGAAAAAAAAAACAACTTTGAAAGACCTAGCTTGAAAAACAGGAACTTGAAAATACTTTCAAGGAAAGTATCAAAGAAAAATGCAGATTGGACACCAAGACAAAGTCACCAAATGAAAAGATACCTGTCAGTGATTCTTTGCCCACTTAGGAGTTTGTCGGTCGGATATACTTCATCAAACATCAAAGTTTTTTCAAAGTGTTGATTAGGTTTGCTGAAATCTCTCTCTCCTTCTCCCTTTCTGTTTCTGTCTCTGTCTGTCTGAGTGTCTCTACATCCATCTCTCTGTCTCTGTCTCTGTCTCTGTCTCTCTCTCTCTCTCACTCTCTCTCTCTTTCTCTTGTTCTGTGTCAGGAGATAAGGGGAGTAGGACAAGGGGAAAATTTAAATGATGTAAAAACCACAAAGATATCAATAAAAATCTGTCTTCTAAATGTTGAACTTAACTAGTTAAAAAAATCAGTCATGTCTCCAGTAAGCTGATGGTGACTCAATCTATTTCCTGATAGAGAGGTAATGGATTTGAGATTGAGAATGAGATACAGTTTTTCAGACACAGCCAATGTAGGGATTTCTTTTGTTTAAATATGGTGGATAATTGGGGCTTTTTAAAGTTCTGGAGAGATTAGGGAATCAGAGGAAGGATCAAGTGATATGTCTATTTGTCAAGCACTTTATAACAAAAAATGAAAATTACTTTTAAAAATCCTTCTCAAGTCTTCCTTTTCTGGCATATGGTACTTGATTTTTCCCTAAGTACTTTTCAATCCAGACAAACTGACCTACTTCCTTAGAGAGATTTCTATTATGCAACTCTGTCCCTATCCAAGGATATTTTTATATTAAAACAGACAATAGTATGCCAAAGGTATGTGTGTGTGTCTGGGGGGGGGGCGGTGTTGGAGGGAATGAAGTCGAGATAATTGCACAATTTGCTTTTCTACTACAAATAACATGTGGGTGTAGTGGTAAATTTTTGAAATTTTTAGATGGCCCATAAAATTGAATGGTTTGGTGTGTCACCGTGAGATTCTCAATGGAACAAGAAAGCCATCATGTATGGTGAATAGAGGGCCCAATTCAGAGTCAGGAAGATATGGTTTCATGTCTCACCTATGACAAATACCGGCTGCGTTAGCTTGGGAAAACGATGACTTAGTGCTCTGGGCAAATCTCTTCAATTCTTACTTTTCAGAGAAAGTGCTGATGCAAGTTGGAGAATGAGTTTCTTTTGCTCAGAGTTTGCCATACCAGCTAAATCACAGCTCCGGTTCCTTTACCCATTTCTAATGAATCTTTGTTTTGGCATTTAAACTTGCTTGTCACAGGAGGAGAGCAAGAACAGTGAAGATGCACAAGTACATTGTTTCTTAATGGCATGCTAAACTGGAATGAAAATGGTCCTCCATCAGCATGTACTAGAGTTCAAAGGAAATTTCAATCAGCTGAAAAATTTCCAGACTTGTCATTTCAAATGACATAAATTGAGAAGACATTACAAACTATTAGAGGCAATAAAGAACTTACCATTGGGGTTCTGGAACAATCAAAGACACAGAAAATATCCATGGAAATATAGCCACAAATGTCTTTGCATGTGGGAGCCATTTAACACAGAATACTGATGGATCTGTGCTTGACTGGTTATTTTTCAATTAATCTTGGGACAACCTTTGATTCAAACACAATAAAAAGTTTCCAAAATAAAATGTTAGTATAAACATTATGAAACCTCAAAAAGCAGAGCAAGAAACATTATGTACACTGAGAGTTCATACCTAAGCAACAATAATGGTTACAATGGATTTGTTGAGCTTTGTAGAGTTCAGAGAGATATCCTAACAATCACATTGTGAAATGAGTAGAAGGAGACCAGCACCAAGGGGATAAACTTTATTTAAATTTAGGCCTTCTGACTAAAAATCCAAATATCATTAAATTTAATCCAATTGTAAATGCTTAAGAACAATATCAAAATTAAATATATATAATGTATGTGTGTGTATGTATATATATATCAAAAAGGATTATAATGTGATTTAATAACGATTCAACAAATATTAAGTGCTTTCTCTGAATAAAGCAATCCATCAATGTGGTATTAATGTGATTAAAGATCTTCCCTGCCCATTAAGCCCATTAAAAGGTCTCAGTGGAGCTAGTTAAGGAAAGCTTGATTAGGAAGGTGTTTGTAGGAAGGACCCCTTTTGCTAATTAGGTCATCAGGGTTGTGAAATCCTAGGGCTCTAAAAAGGGTATATATATATATATGTATATAGATAGATAGATAGATAGATAGATAGATAGATAGATAGATAGATAGACAGATAGATATATAGATATACTCTAAGGGTAGCCATTAAGTTCTCTCTCTCTCAGAACTGTGGGAGGAGAGCACCCAGGCAAGCAGACAGTTAGGATTTGTGAGTGAATGTTTACAGGAAGGCCCCAGCAGACAAGAAGGTTTTGGTATGGCTTGGTTCCTTGCTGTGATATTGTGTTTTAAGTTCCTTGCTGTTCTGATAAAGTGAGCTTACTGGTGAGGATATAACTGCTGCTATGTTGAATCTGTTATTGGTTTTGGGATTTCATCCTTTGGTGTGCGAATAAATGTTTTACTCCTTCTGCCTTCTATATGGAGAGTCTCATATTCTGTGATACAGAATGATACAGGCATATTAATGGTCACCACTGATATTGTGACAATCTCCTTACTGATACCATCAACTAACAAGCATTTATTGAGGATTTATCAACTGCCAGGCATTGTACTAAACACTGTACATAACAGTTAATTATCATTCATTAAAAGCTTTTAAGGTTTTAGAAGCATTTTACATATGTTATCTCATTTGACTAATTTACAAAGGCAAAAATAACAAGTTCCCTGCCCTCAAAAAGCTTACAATATCTAAGGTGAAATTTTAAAATATGTTAATTTCATTTTTTAAAAGTTTGTAGATATCTGAGGAAGAGATACATAATGTAGTTTGCTTTTGGTATCCTTTATGTGTGTTAAATAAATTACTGAATTTTAATGAAAATCTGACCAAAGAACATTCCATTTCTTTCTTAAGTACTGAACACTGAATAAAACGGTAGTGCTTTCATGACGTAAAATGCTTCAAGACTTCAGTCATCATTTTGAACAAAAATGCTGATTGTTCATTAATGTAGATTAAAATACATATGTGTAAAACTGATCTTTAAATTTATTTTTTTAAATATTCTTTCCTTCTTCCTTTTTATCTTTTCTTCAAAAGAGAAATAATTAAAGAAAACAATTCAAAAACATTTATTGAAAGCTCAGGTGAATTCCTCCTTTTTCTGTAGTGATAGAGGGGCTATGGGTGCAGCTATAATATCTACTGTCAGACATAGTAAATTGGTTGATTTTGCTGAACCAATTTTTTCTTTCTTTCTTTCTCTTTCTTTCTTTCTTTCTTTCTTTCTTTCTTTCTTTCTTTCTTTCTTTCTCTCTTTCTTTCTTTCTTTCTCTCTTCCTTCCTTCCTTCCTTCCTTCCTTCCTTCCTTCCTTCCTTCCTTCCTTCCTTCCATCTTTTCAGATTCTCTCATATCATATGGAAAGATCAAACATTGGATAATTTACTATATCTCTGAATGTTAGACCCCTCAAACGATCTCAGAAACTTACTATGATACCACACCATATGTGGTTACCAATTACTCTTGAAAGCAAAATGGAAAAAAAAGGAATTCTTTATAGATAGGAAGAAGAAAAAAAAATAGAACTGATGACAGCATTCCTGGAAAACAAAGGAAAAAAGCACCAGTGAACAGACCTCTCTCCAGAGGTTATTCAAGTCTTTATGGCAATGTACTATATTGGGCTCCCAGCAGGTATTTCCTCTGTTAGTTCCCTAATGGACTACTGCTGCTGTAGCTCTTCAAAGCTCCCAGTGGGTAACATGAGTATAATTCCTTGTGTTTTACCCTATTCTGAGCAATGTATGCTCCTTCTAGGCAATTTCTGGCTTAGAAGAAATTTGTCTCAGGTATCAAGAACACTGACACTCCTCCAAATACCACCACCAAATAGCTCTTAGTGATCAAGACTCTTTTCACACATTTTGTTGTTGTTGTTGTTCAGTCATTCACTTGTGTCTGACTTTTCATGACCTCCATCAACCATAGCACACCAGGCCCTTCTATCATCATCAATCTCTTGAAGTATATCCATGTGCATGTTTGTTGTTTCCATGACACTATCTCCCCATCTCATCCTCTGCTCTCTCTTTTCCTTTTGTCCTCAATCTTTTCCAGCATTAGGGTCTTTTCCAATGAGTCTCATTTTCTCATTATGTGACCAAAGTATTTTAACTTCAGCTTCACGATTTGACCTTGCAGTGGAGAATAGCCTGAATTAATTTCTTTAAGTATTGACTGACTTGATCTCCTTGCTGTTCAAAGGACTCTGAAATGTCTTTTCCAGCACCACAGTACAAAAGCATAAATTTTGTGACACTCAGCTTTCCTTATAGTTCAACTCTCACATGCATGCATTGCTACTGAAAAAAATGTATCTTTGACTATAAAAACAATCCGATGTCTCTGCTTTTTAGTAAACTGCCCAGATTTACCATAGCTTTCCTTCCGAGGAAAAAAAAAACATCTTAATTTCATGACTTTAGTCACTATCTGCAGAGACTTTTTAGCCCAATAATATAAAATCTGACATTACTTCTATTTCTTCTTGTCCCTCTATTCCCAAGGAACTGATGAGACCAGTTGTCAAGATCTTAGTTTTTTTTTTATGTTAAACTTCAAGCCAACTTTTACACTCTCCACTTTCACCTTCATCAACAAGTTTTTTAATGCTTTCTCACTTTCTGCCGCTAAAGCGGTATTATCTACAGACTGTTGATATTTCTCATAGCCACCTTAATTCTGGCTTTTGATTCATCAAGCCTGACATTTCAGATTAAAGTACTCACTCTATATAAAATAAATAAAATGACAGTGTACTGTTTTGTCATACTTCTTTTCCAATCTTAAACCAATCATTAGTTCCATGTTTGGTTCTAACTTGCTTTTTGGCCAGCATTTGGGTTCCTCAGGAGACTAAATAGATGATATGGATCTCTTTGAGTACTTGCCAAGTTTTATTGTGATCCACGTAGTCAAAGGTGTTAGTGTAGCCAAGAAGCAGAAATTGATTTTTCCCATAATTTCCTTGTTCTATTCATAATTCAGTGAATGTTGGCAGTTGGTCTCTCATTCTTCTGTCTCTTCAAAAACTAGCTTGCTCACATGGCTGAAATGTAGCTTAAAGAATTTTAAGCATAACCTTGCTGGCATGTGAAATGAACGTGATTTTTCAGTAATTTAAACATTCTTTGACATTTCCCTTCTTTAAGATTGGGATGTAAACTGTTGTTTTTCCACTTCAGTGACCACTGTGGTGTTTCACAAATTTACTGGCATACTGAAAACAGCACCTTAACAGTATCTCTATACCAAATCTGGATGTCCCTTTTTAAGTGCCCAGGAAGCATGTTTCCACTTCAAGTGAACATTTTTGGCCTATGCAAAGGGTTAACAAAGCATCCTGGTTTCTCTCCAATTGTTCCTTTAGTCCATAAATGTCTCCCTAAGGCTAAATAGGTGGAATTATTTAAATTGCCACATGTGCTACCTGCCACATGAAGAGTACAGAAATGGTTAGTGAAAACTGTTCTTTCCCTTAGTGACATAGTTCTTTGGGGAGAGTGAAATTAATATATATATATATATATATATATGTATATATATATATATATATGTTAAGGTGAACAATTACACACATATTAGACTAACTGTTTTAAACATTAGATATTTTAAGTAAACTTTGGAAAATTTTCAGTTTATCAGTTTGTCTGCTGATAATTACCTCTATCTATCCTTTTCTGTCGATTGATGTAAGTTTTTTGAACTTTTTGTGCCAGTTTTATGTACTGGGTATCAAGGGGGATTTACATTTTGTTTAGCAATCTGACCTAGGAGCCTGATCACTATGCAGGATTTCTATGGGATAATCATTTCAGAGTTCAGAAAGCTGATTTATAAATGAACTTTTGGAGTACAACTCCAGAAGGATTGTTTGCACTTGGGATTTTTGACAGCACTCATTCAATGAAATGTAAATTTTAATTGGAAAATAAGGAATCTAAGTAATTAAAATCAGTTTATTTTAACACCTATTGAATATGAAAAATATGAACATAATAGAATATAATGACAAGAAACATATTTTATCATGGAAACAGTTCTGTCTTTGCTGGAAAAATGAATGCCCTACTCTTTTTTTCTCTTTTTCCTTGTCTCAGTTATATGTGTCTAATGAACATAGCCATGAGAGAATTTTTTAACTTGAATTGATTAATGATGACTAAGCCTAGGCTCCTTACCCATTCTTATGGGGGACTGGAGTTTGGGAAGATGAATGAAGAAAGCAAGGACTTAGGGATTAAGAAGTGGATATGATGGGGGGTGGAGCCAAGATGGCGACTGGAAAGCAGTAACTGGCGTGAGCTCCCCACCAAGTCCCTCCAAAAACCTATAAAAAATGGCTCTGAACCAATTCTAGAACTGCAGAACCCACAAAGTGGCAGAGGGAAGCAGGGCTCCAGCCCAGGACAGCCTGGATGGTCTCGGGGTAAGGTCTCTCCCTCACGGAACTCCCAGCTCCCAGC
>CM053623.1:210925828-210941104 GCA_028646595.1 Phalanger gymnotis | reverse complement strand
ACCCCCAACCTAGACTGGGCTTAGATCTTCAGCAGGCTCTGCACTCCTGCTCTGATCTGCTACTTAATTCCTTCCACCAGCTGGGCCTGGGGCCAGAAGCAACTGCAGCTGTAGTTCTGTAGCTGCCCCACCCCCGCTACCCTGGGGTGGTGGCTGAACCACAAACTCTAACCCCCTGTCCCCAGCAGCTTTTCCCACTAACCTTCTCTGTTGTCTTTGGTGATTGTGGGTTGAAAAGTCTGGTAACTGCTGTAGCTCACTGATTCAGGGCACTAGGGCATGCTCGGCCCACCTCCTGGTCTTGTTGGTCCACGCTGCCCATGCTGAGCTCTGCTCTGCTCTGCTCCCAGCTCTGTGTGAGATAGACCTCGCCCAGCAACCATCCAAGCTGTCCTGGGCTGGGGCCCTGTTTCCCTCTGCTATTTTGTGGGTTCTGCAGTTGTAGAATTGGTTCAGAGCCCACCACTCTGTTTCTTAGCTAGTACTGAGTAGTTTTGATGACTGCTGCTTTATAATACAGTTTAATATCCTGTATGGCTAGGCCCCCTTCCCTAGCATTTCTTTTCATTAATTCCCTTGATATTTTGGACCTTTTTTTCTTCCAGATGAATTTTCCTATTATTTTACCTAGTTCTGTAATTTTTTTTTTGTTATTTTGATTGGTATGGCACTGATGCAAAAATTGTAAATAAACTATTAGCAAAAAGAGTACAGCAACTTTTCACAAGATTAATACACTTCGATCGGGTACGATTTTTTTCCATGAACTCAATATTAGGAAAGCTATCCACATAATTGATCATATCAATAGCAAAACTTACAGAAACCATATGATTATATCAATTGATGCAGAAAAAGCTTTTGACAAATTGCGACACCCATTCCTATTGAAAACAGTGGAGAACATATGAATAAATGGAGCCTTCCTTAAAATAATAAGTACTATGTACCTAAAACCATCAGCAAGCATTATGTGTCATGGGCATAAGCTGGATACATTTCCAATAAGATCAGGGGTGAAACAAGGATGTCCATTATCACTTAGCTGGATGAGTAGCTGATCAGGACAGGCTGCTGTTCACTCTGCAGGGGCACAGAGCTCCTCTGCTTGGCCTTCTGCACCATTGTGGACTGGCTGCATAGGGCAATGTGAATGTAGGACACAGCCAGCTTGCAGAGATCCCTGTGTACCTGCACTGGAATGGCCTTGGCCATGGTAAGCACCACCCCCTGGCACTGGGTGAGACATTCGCTATGCCTGCCTACCTGAAGTGAAGCCAGCGATGTTATGGTGAAGCCGATGACTTCAAAGTAGCCATCATCATGCTGCTGGGGCTCAAAGCCACGGTGGTCACCAAGGTGGACCCAGGGCATGGTGACTGGAAAATACCTGGAGATATTCCAAAAGGCAATGCACTAGGGCTCCAGGTTGTGGATCTTGGGAGTCAAGTCTGTGCGATCATACACCACTCAGATATGCTTGGCCAAGTCTTTGGAGCTGCCCATGAAGAAGTCAGAAAAGGCTATCCCAGCACAGGACATCTTGTTCTGAAACTAGCTATTGAATTTTTCTGGATTGGTGTCTCAAGACTCATGAAATTTTAGGATGACATGGGTATCAAAGCTGAGGCTGAAGTAATTGCTAAAGACATTGAGGGGCAGCCTGTTGATGGCCCCCTCCTCCTGGTTATCAGGCCCAGCCTCCAGATTGGGCTCCACTCACAGGTCCCATCGGTCCAGCTGCACAACGTTGCCCTCCTCCACATGGGACAGGATCTTGCACAGTGTTGTGTAGCCACTGCCCCAGTTGACGGTCCGGGCCAGGTCATTGCTGATGCAGAGGGGTGGTGGTGGCTTCAGACACAGCTGGTCCAGGGTGGAAAGCATCCAGCCAACTGTGCCATAACCCCTAAGCCAGGGTACAAAGGTTGTGCACTTTCTGGTACATCTCCAGCGCCTCCTTGGGCCCACCTGGCTCAGGTGAAAGATTTGCCTGTGGGTTGACATGTCAGAGAAAGGACTGAATAATCTTAGAACCCTGATTGCCCCCACTTTTGGGGTTCACAAACATCAGCAGGGGCTTCATGAGTGGAGACCATGTAGGTTTAATGATGGAAGTTTTCTAGTGGCCCTCCTCAAGCCCTTTCTTGTTGGATTTCCTCTTGAAAGACACCCTCTTCTTTTTGCTGACCTTGAGGGGGTTCTGGGGGCACCAGGCCCAGAGGATCCAGGTCTGGGGATGACAACTGCGGAGTGGACCCCCAGGAAGGAACAGGACACCTTATTGTTGTGTGCCTGCATAGGCCACGGGCAACTGAATACCAGGATCTCTTTACTGTGGAAAATGAACTTCTGTTGGAAACCCTGCCTCAATGTCGGCACTTGTCATCCTGAAGCAGCCCTTGAACCGGGTGGTGACAAACGAAAGTTGGCTCCTAGTCCCTGATCCTTGGAAGGGCTGTTTACAGTGAAAGTCAATCTTCTCCAGCTGCCCACTACAAGGTGTGTGCACAACAATCTTGCAGGCGGCACATTTTCGTCAAGACACCGATTTCTGCAGCATCTTGGAGACAAAGTACTGCTCCCCGAAGTAGCAGAAATCCCCGGATACATTGGTGTCAAACCAAATGTGCTCCCTGTAGGCGGCTGGTTCACTCCAGTCCACGGTGCTTCGAATTTGCCTCTCCGGCTCGCTACAGGGGAGGCTGTGTTTGGATACGTCAGATGTTGGAGATCTGACTTGGCGATAGCTTTCCTGTGGCTGTAAAGCCGCAGGCCCAGGAAGCGCCTTGTGCTGAGCCTCGGCGGAGCCTTGTCGGGCTCTGGAGTGAAGGCACCCTCCGAGCCGCTGCTCCTGGCCGCGGCTCGGCCGCTGCTTTCGTCGGAGGGCTCCGTGTGGCCCTAGACTCGGGGAGCTCGTGGCCAGCGGGAGACACCTATGGCGCGCCGGCCTCGGTCTCTCTGTCCCGTCCCCCGGCGGGTCACTGTTCCGCCGCTGCCGGGACAACCTCAGGGGCCATCGGGGCTCCTCTCCCCTACCAGAGGCACACAAGCAGCAGTGCCACCACCACCTGGACTCCAGGAAGTGCATCTGGGGCAGAGGGTGCCAATTCTAAGTTATATCACTCTTTGCAGAAGATATGGTCATATACTTAGGGAATTCTAGAAAATCAAATAAAAAACTATTTCAAATAATGGACAACTTTAGCAAGTTGCAGGGTATAAAATTAATCCACATCAATCATCTGCATTTCTATGTATTACTAACAAAGCCCAACAGCAAGAGATAGTAAGAGAAATTCCATTGTAAGTTACTGTAGACATTGTAAAATATTTGGGAGTCTACCTGCCAAGACAAACTCAAGGACTATATGAACAAAATTACAAACCACTTTTCACACAAATAAAGTCAGATCTAAATAAATGGAAAAAAAAAACAGTTGCTCATGGGTAGGCTGAGCTAATATAATAAAAATGACAATTCTACCCGATTTAATTTATGTATTCAGTGCCATACCAATCAAACTACCAAAATTTATTTTACAGAGGGACAAAAATTAATATTAAATTCATCTGGAAGAATGAAAGGTCCAGAATATCAAGGGAATGAATGAAAAGAAATGCCAGGGAAGGTGGCCTCACCATACCAGAGCTTAAATTGGATTATAAAGCAGATATTTTCAAAATCATTTGCTACTGGCTAAGAAATCGAGGAGTAGATCAGTGGCATAGGTTAGGTACACAAGACTTATTAGTCAGTGATGACAACATTTACTGTTTGATAGATCCAAAGACGCCAGTTTCTGGGACAAGAACTCACTATTTGACAAAAACCGCTGGGAAAACTGGAAAATAGTATGGCAGAAACTGGGCCTAGAGCAACATCTCACACCACACACCATAATAAAGTCCAAATGAGTACACAATGTAGGTATAAAGCCTGATACTATAAGAAAATTAGGGGACCAAAAAGTAGTTTATCTGTCAGATTTATGGAGAATGGAGGAATTTATGACCAAACAAGAGATAGAGAACATTATGATAATTTGATTACATTAAATTAAAAATTTTTGCACAAAGCCAATGCAACTAAGATTAGAGGGGAAGCAAAAAACTGGGGAACATTTTTTACAGCCATTTTCTCTGATAAAGGCCTGATTTCTAAAATATGTAGAGAACTGAGTCAAATTTACAAGAATACACATCATTCCCAAATTGATAAATGGTCAAAGGTTAGGTATTTGTAGTGATATGAAAAAATGCATTACATCACTATTGATTAAAGAGATGCAAATCAAAACAACTCTGAGTTACCACATCACACTTATCAAATTGGCAAACATGACAAAATATGAAAATGATAAATGCTAGAGAGGATGTGCCAAAATTGGAGCACTAATCTATTGTTTGTGGAGCTGTGAGCTGATCCAACCATTCTGGAGTGCAATTTGGAACTATATCCACAGGGCTATAAAAATCTTCATACTCTTTGACCCAGCAATACAGCTTCTAGGGCTATATCCCATAGAGATCATAAATATGGGGAAAAGTCCCACACACACAAAATTATTTATAGCAGCTTTTTGTGGTGGCCAACAACTGAAAATCGAGGGGATGTCCATCAGTTGGGGAATGGGTGAACAAGTTGGTATACAAATGTAATGGAACATTATTGTGCTATTAGCAATGATGAACAGATGGACTTCAAAAAGACCTGGAAAGACCTATATGAACTGATGCTGAGTGAAGTGAGCAGCACTAGGAGAATATTATATACAGTAACAGCCACAATGTGTGAAGACTGATTTTGATAGACTTAGCCCTTCTCAGCAATGCAAGGACCTAAAACATTTCAAAAGGACACATGATGGAAAATGCCATCCACATACAGAGAAAGAACCATGGAGTCTGAATGCAGAGCAAAGCAGATTATTTTCTTGTTTGTTTTGTTCTGTTTCTCATGGTTTCTCCCATTTGTTATAACTCTTCAATGCAATATGACCAATGTGAAAATGTGTTTAATGGGAATGTATGTGTAGAGCCCTGTAATGTTAATAAGCAAAAAATGAGTCTGGCCTTGTTTTGAATGGGGCAGGTAAAGTGAGATCTTTTGCCTTGTGGTGTTTCTCAGCACTAAGACATTCAAGAGTCATTGAATTGTGTATGATGTGGTGCTGGTGGCTGGAGCATTCCCACACTGATTTTTCATACCCTAAATAATGAGCCCTGAGCCCCCAGGGCCCAGAGATGGGTTTGTAAAATCCGAGGTGGCTTTTGTCTTTTGGTAGTACACTCATTGGAAGAATATGGGTGATGAGACTCTGGGCAGTTGACTCCATCCCCTCCCCAATCCAGCTTTGTAACCCAGACAGATAGATTTTGGTGCTTCTCTGGTAACTATGAATTGTGATTTGAATTAGACAAAGTCTGTCTGTTGATTGTATTTGCCTTGGAGTTCAGGGAGCTGATCTTTTCCCCTTGAAATAATATATATATACGTAATTCACATATATATGTGATACACATATATGATACACATATATGTTTAATTAAACTGAAATTATTAACCCCTTAATGTTGCTTTCCTTAAGAAAGCAGATCAAGAACCTCTACTAGCAGCCTTCTTGTTGTTGATCTTACACAGTCACAGTAGCTACTAGTCACATTGTTGATACAAGCCCATATCAGACTACATGATATCTTAGGGAAGGAAGGGGAGAAAATTTAAAACTTATAGAAGTGAATGTTGGAAATTTAAAATAAATTAATTTTTAAAAAAGAAAAAAAAGGAGTTGAAGCCTAGAGAATGCAAGTTGCTTGCCTAAAATTGCAAGGGTAAGAAGTAATATGGTCAGGATATGAACTGAAGCCTCAACACCCAGGGTTGTTGTAGTTATTGTTTTCCCTTCTTTTCTTTACCACTCTACCACTCACCTCTCTTTTTCTTCCAGCTGATATGCATGCAACTGAATTCAAGAAACATTAATTGACCATATATTCACTGCAAAGAAACTACCCACCTCTAGAGGGAAGAGCTTTAAGAGATTGCTGTGATTTGTATTTGAGCAGTGGATGGAAGGTAGATATTAAAATGAGGCAAGGAAAAAAAAATCACAATTAGATCTATTAAAAATAGAATAGAAGGCCTGGGAAGGTAATATATACCTTCACTGGAGGTCATCAGATACTAAAAAGTCACCGTTCAACAGTGTTGAATATGAATGTCCATTTTTCCACCTGAAGTATTATGCTCAGTTTTGCTGTGTAGATGATTCTTGGTTTTAATCCTAGCTCCTTTGATCTCTGGAATATCATAATCTAAGCCCTTCGATCCCTTAATGTAGAAACTACAAGATCTTGTGCTATCCTGATTGTTTCCATAATACTCAAATTGTTTCTTTCTGCCTGCTTGCAGTCTTTTTTCCTTGACTTGGGAACTCTGGAGTTAGGCCACAATATTCCTAGGAGTTTTCCATTTGTGATATTTTTCAAGAAGCAATTGGTAGATTCTTTCAATTTCTATTTTACTCTCTGATTCTAGAATATAAGGGCAGTTTTCCTTCATAATTTCTTGTAACAATGTCTAGGCTCTTTTTTTTTTTTTTGATCATGGCTTTCAGGTAGTCCTATGACTTTCAAATTACCTCACCTGTATCTATTTTACAGGTCAATGGTTTTTATTTTTCCAATGAGATATTTCACATTGTCTTTTTTTTCATTTTTTGGGTTCTGTTTTATAATTTCTTGATTTCTCATGAAGTTATTAGCTTCCATTTGCTCCATTCTAATTTTTAATGAATTATTGTCTTCAATGAACTTTTCAAGCTCCTTTTCTTTCCATTTGGCCAATTCTGTTATAAAGCAGAATTGCCTTATAAAATACCTTATAAAATAGCCTTATATAATGCCTTATAAGAGGCATTCTTCTATTCATTGCCTTTTTGGACCTCTTTTGCCATTTGGGATAGTCTATTTTTTAAGGTGTTATTTTCTTCAGTATTTTTTGGATTTCCTTTAGCAAGCTATTGATTAATCTTTCCTGGTTTACTTACATCACTCTCATTTCTTTTCTCAATTTTTCTTCTATTTCTCTTATTTGATTTTCAAAATCCTTTTTGAGCTCTTCCATGGCCTGTGACCACTTCACATTTTTCTTGGAGGCTTTTGATGTAGGATCTTTGACTTTGTTGTCTTCTTCTCATTATATGTTTTGATCTTCTTTGTCACCAAAGTAAGATTTTATAGTCTGAGTTCTGTTTTTTTAATGCTATCTGCGCATTTTCCCATCCAATTACTTGACGTTTGAGCTCTCTGTCAATGCTTCCAGAGTGGAGAGTGCTGTGTCCCAAGCTTCAGGTATTTTGTGCATCTATTTTCCGAGTACTTCCAGAAACCTGTAAATTTTCAGTTCTTCTGAGGTGGTATGATTTGAGGAGAGGTGTTTACTCCTCTCCTGGCCTATGCTCTAGTCTATGAGTCACTGTAAGTACTCTTTTCAACCCTGGAGCTGTGAGGAAGACTCCCTTTCCAGAGCCACCACAAGCTCATCCACACCAATGCTCCTCCTCACCCAGGACCTCCACCAAGATCCAAGCAGAGAACAACAAGATAATCTTGCCTCACTGACAGCAAAGAGTTCCCTGCACTCCCACTCTGATCAGCCACTTCATCCAACCCACCATCTGTGGGCCTAGAGCTCTGGAAACAGTCACTACTGCCTACTTACTGCAGCTACCTCTACTGCCCCAGAACTGGGGCCAGCCCATGCTCTTCTTCTAACAGAGTTTCCCCACTGACCTGCGAAGTTTTCTTTGACATTTGTGGGTTGAGAAGTCTGGAAACTGTCACAGCTGCCAGTGATTCAGTACCTTGACGTGCAGGTGCAGCCACACTGGGCTGAGGTCAGCTCCCAGCACAGTGCAATAAAAAATTCCCATCATCTTTCCAGGCTGCCTTGGGCTGGAGACTTGTTTTACTCTGTGATTTTGTGGCTTCTGTAGTTCTAGAATTTAAGTCATTTTTACAGGTATTTGGAGGTGGTGGGGGATATCTCAAGCAAGTCCCTGCTTTTACTCCACCATCTTGACTCTCCCCCCACCCCATGGTTGAATATGAGAACTTGGGTTAGGTATACATTAGAATACTTGGCTTCTTAGGTCCCTTTCAACTCTGAGATTTTGTGATTTAACAGCATTTGCAAATGGATTTGGATGGGCAGTATAAAAATCATTTTTTGTGCAAAATATGCTAACAGATCATGATAAGAAACTAGTACCATTGATTTTATGTTGGTTTGCATGGTGCACATATTCATAGAGATTCGATATCAGAATTGATTTGGGTTAAACAACTGTGTATGCTCATCAGAGCCACATACTTAAAACTTAAAAGCTGGGATTTATTCACTGCTTTGTAGTTCATGCATGCTTTGCATACATCATTTGATGCTTATAATGCTGCACTTAGATAAGTAATGCCATTATCATCCCTATTTTACAACAAGAAAACAGAGGTAATAATATTTACTAGGTTAATACAGCTAACAAATGAAAAAATCCAGACTTGAACACAAGTCTTCTCAATCCTAAATCAGTGTTTCTTCCATGACACCACAGTTTATAATACCAAAAAAAAAGACATATAGAGCCAGAAGAAATTGGGACACTATTTCTGGGTGGAAAACTGAAGGAAAAAGGGAAGAGGAAAAAAGCAGCATGGGCACTTATGCAGATGTATTTCACATTATTCCTCTTCTTTTACTCTCTCTTCCAGAAAAATAAAAAAAAAAACTAGCAAACCAATTGTTCTTGAACTCAGCAGCCTGCCTCCCTCTTCAGTACCTTTGCCCAATCCATCTCTCAAGAATGGTAGAGCCCTAACTAGGCATTCTTTCAAATTAGCCAAAAATACTTGGGTGAAAGGATCCAGTTGAATACTCAATTCTATGAGAATAGACTATATCTTAATAACGGTCAGTGCTTTGCCCTAACTTCTGAGCCAGAAAACATGGGATTAGACATGAACCATACTGCTAATATCTACGTGACCTTGGGAAAGTCATCTTCAACCATGAGTGTTTTGTTTTATTAACAATAAAATAAGGCCTAGTTAAGCTCTAATCTCATTTTATACTCTAAATCTCTGTTCCATCATGTGACCTAAACTTTGCATTTTTCCTGATAACTAGCTCAGATTTACTACATAAAGTGACTAATAAATGTGTTGAATTGGACAGAAACATCTGTATGTGGGCTATGTCCATATTAGCACACCAAACATTTATTAAGCAGCTAGTTACACATTGTGCCTTGCTGTGTATTTTGCAAGGAACATTACATAAGCTTGGTCCCTGGACTCCAGGCACTCAACAATAAGAAAGCATATCTAACCATACTTTCTGTTTGAGAAACACCGTTTTGTTTGTTTGTTTCTAATCACTATATTTCCTGTCCACATGGCAAGCAATGGAATGGAACAAGAGAGTTAATTAATTACCTGAGTGCCTGACATTCTCTTCTTGTCCACAAATCTCATTACATGGATCTTGCTAGATATGCACTATCCCTGACAAAAATGTATTCAGCTAGTTTTATACAACTTGGGAGCCTTCTTCCTGGATTTGCTACACTCCCCTCAATCTCCCCACCTGCGCTGGGCCAGACCATGAATGGAACAGGTCCTGTTGATATATAGCTTTTATATTAGAATAGATTCAAGGGAAAACTGAAATATTAAACTTCAATGCCAATCAAAAGCTACTGTCCACACTTTTGAGCAGTCTGTCATTTTTATTGTATATTGATAGTTGATAACTTTGTTTGCATCATTACATAGCCAATTGACACCTATCAGTCATGAACAATGAGCCATTCACAGCACATTGCTGAGGTGAGGTTGAGGGACTGACAAGTCATTTCTTTATTAGGGACAGAATGTCTATTGTGGCTCAAAATTTCCCACTGCTTGTCATAACCAAGCCTGTCTTGAAGAACACGCTTTTGCTCCATCATTTACTGGATTCGTGATTTCATTTGTATGTACACTCCTCCCATCAGTACACATTGCAAATCCTCTGCACTTTTGTAGATGGCTTTCATCAGATTCTGTGGCCAAAAATATTCATTCTTTATCATCCCACCTTCTAATAATGAACTTGTCTATTTTCTTGCTGATGTTCAGGAAACATCCATATAATCTGATGTTGGATCCATCTATCTAGCTTGGCAAGACATGCCAAAATTGTTTACCATGGTCTTTGAGAGTCCCAAGTCATATTGAAAAATCTGAGTTCATCTCAAAGAAAATGTCTCTAGCTTCTACGGTCTATTTGAAAAGTCATCCATTTTTAGTGTTTGAAAGGAAATATTTCCTATCTACTTTTTATATCATTACAGATGGGATCGTAGATACAAAATTTAAAAGAATCTTCCAGTTCTTTTAAAGCACCTCCCCATGTTAAAAACGAAGAAACCAAGACTTGGAGAAGATTGATTAAATGTTTTGCTCAAGGTCAATCAGGTAATAAGTAGAAGTGGGTGAGATTCGAACTGAGGTTCACTTACCCTAGAGCTAGTGTTGCTTTTTTTAATTTTTCACCATAGTTTGTTTGTTTGTTTGTTTGTTTGTTTGTTTGTTTATTTATTTATTTTGGAGAGAGGAAGGCAGGGCAATTGGAATTAAGTGACTTGCTTAAGGTCGCACAGCTAGTAAGTGTGTCAAGTGTCTGAGGTCATATATGAACCCAGGTCCTCCTGACTCCAGGGCTAGTGTTCTACTCACTGTCCACCTAGCTGCCCCCACCATACTTTATGGTTTTGAATAACCTTACAAGAACATGTTCATCCTTAATATGGTGACGGTGATGTTGCACTATCTACCTTAAATTGTTGTTATGAGTATAATGACCTTGCAAATATTCCCATACATTTAAAAATGAGTATTATCTAGACACAACACGGACATTTTACCTTGGGATATCTTCTAATTTTCAATGATTTGGGGGAAGATAATTTTTCTCTTGGGAAAAAAAAAGTTGAAACTTCAACCTTGAAGTCAGTAGGGAACAGACACTATGGAGGACTAGTTGGGGCATTCTCCTAGAGGATACATAGACTAGATCATTATGTTGAACTTTTGGAGTCCAGGATCAAGTCTATGGCCAATTGGCTATGCTCCTCTGACTGGGAAAACCAGAACTCACAAAGCAGGAAAAAGGGTAGTCTGGAGATTGCTAGTACCAATTGGGTTTTTTAAATTTATTTTTTTTTATTTTTAATTTACAACACTCAGTTCCACAGGTTTTTGAGCTCCAAATTTTCTCCCTCTCCTTCTCCTCCCTCCTCCCTCCCCACAGATGACATGTAATCTGATATAGGCTCTGCATATACCTTCAAATTACACTTATTTTCCCAATAGTCAAGTTGTAAATTAGAATTCTAACCAATGGAATGAACCATGAGAAACAAAACCCAAAAAGAAGAAAGAAAAAAGAGAGAAAATAGTTTGCCTCAATCTGCATTCAGAATCCATAATTCTTTCTCTGGATATGGGTAGCTTTTTCCATCATGATTCTTTTGGAGCTGTCTTAGAACCTTGTATTTCTGAGAAGAGCCAAGTCTATCCAAGTTAGTCAATACAGGTACCGTGTGTCTGTAATCATGTATAATATGCTCTTTGTTCTGCTCCCCTCACTCGGCATCAGATAATGTGAGTCTTTCCAGGTTATTAAGAAGTCTATCTGCTCCTCATTTCTTATAGCACAATAGCATTTCATTACTTACATTCATATACCACAACTTGTTTGGCCATTCCCCAATTGATGGGCAACCCCTTGATTTCCAATTCTTTACCACCACAAAAAGCGCTGCTATAAATATTTTTTTACAAACAGGTCCTTTTCCCACTTGTATAGCCCTAGAAGTAGTATTGCTGGGTCAAAGGGTATGCACATTTTTATAGCCCTTTGGGCATAGTCCCATAGCGCTCTGCAGTATGGCTGGATCCATTCATAACTCCACCAACAATGTAACAGTGTTCCCATTTGCCCACATCTTCCCCAGCATTTATTGTTTTCCTGTTTTGTCACGTTAGCCAATCTGACAGGAGAGATATGATACTTAAGAGTTGTTTTGATTTGCATTTCTTTAATCAATATTGATTTAGAGCATTTTTTTATATGACCATAGATACCTTTAATTTCTTCCTCTACCAATTGAGTTTTACACAATGGTGGGAAGAGAAATCTTTTGATGTGAACAGCCTTGGATACCTCCTGGGAACTCTCATAGAGTGGTGAACCATTGCTTTCTATTATGTGCCTCCAAGTAATTCCTGACTTACATCTGTCTTAATGAAAAATAGTGATAAGCGCAGAGAAAACCCATTCTAATGCCAACCTGACAACTGGCATTGGAATCACAGTAGTATGTTTTTTTCTTTTATGTATTTTAAACTCTAGTAAAACTAGTTAAAATTGAATTTGTGACAGTTTGAGATACTTGAATACAAGTAGGGATACTGTGAAGTAGGAGGGATAACCAAAAAGGTAGGTCTCAACTATTGTATCCTTAGGGAGCATGTTTTTTTCCAGTCCAAACTTACTGAGGATTTAACACACATTTAAAAGAGGTAAGATTGTATTTCTTTTCTTAGAAAGGGAAACATTCTCAGGAAAATACTCCTAGAAACTTGAGCCAGTAGCCACAAAGCCAGATGACCGAGCTGAAGTGTCAGTCTTTTGCTTTCCCGTGTAGATAGTACACTAGATTTAAAAAGGAAAGTCATTCCCTGAAAGGGACTGGACTGTTAAAGGTAATTCACTTATACTAAGGTCCATTTACATCTCTTAATTTTCCACCCAGAAGCACTTCTCTGATAATCTTCAGACTTCCCACCATGTCTCTAGGAAACTAATCTTTGGGAAATCTGATCTTCCTACAAGATCAAACCATCCTTGGTACTCACACCTCATTATACTTTTTCCCCTCCGAGCAGAAGTCATGATTTCTAAAACCTCCTTTTAAGAAGGGTGTGTAGGCTACCCATCTTTTCATTTCCTGCTGACCTAGACTCCCTTGGACATCTTTGGTCTCCCTACTATGCCCACATATTGGGTCCCATTCCCATACCTCTCAATTTGAGCTGCCTCTATTTTGTTGTCTTCCTCCATTAATTAGCAAGCTCTCTGAGGGCAAAGTCTTTCTTTTTTATCCTATTTTATCCTCAGTTCTTAGCAGAGTACCTGTCACATAGTAAGTGCTTAACAATGCTTAAAAATGTTTAATAACTGACTAAAGCAGGAAAGTTCCCAGGCCAGCTCATTCAGGCTCACAGATAATTGACAGCTCTGACTGTTTTGTTCACCAGTGTCATCCTGGTGGTTGTCCAGGCAAAGTAGCTTCTAATTCTTAAACTATTAATAGAAATGTGATTTGTCACAATTACACTTAAACAGGGCATTCTCAACAGTTACTTTTAAAGTATGTACCTGACAAAATTAATTGTTTCTTTTATGGAAAGTTAGTTTAAGATTGTGTTTGTTTATAACTTCATGCTTTAGGGTATGTAGCAATGGACCTAAATTTTTCATTTCACTTATAGAAGAAAACACATTCGTCAGAAGAGGAAAAAAATATACAGGTGGAATTTCTCAGATGATAAACTCAAGCAACACAAATATAGCAATAAAATATTTTATATGGAACCTGGTATCCGTTCCTTGAAATGTTTTACAGTGTATTTTTAAGAGAGTATAAATAAACAACAGAAAGGAAAGAAAGAAAAAAAAGAAGAGAAAAGAAACAGGAAACCAGAACATGAACCGTATTATGAGGAGCCATAGCAGAGCCATGTACAGAGTCGATTGTACAATTTTAATGTTATTGTCTGCAGGGCATCCACCTGTGTGCTTTGACACAGCATGTCAGCCAAGGAAGGCAGGGGTGTATCCCTTTCAAATCCCTTTTGAGTATAATGATATGTTTTTGATGTCTGGGATCCCAGGTTCCTCAATAGAAGATGGTCACCTCACCAGAGGAGGTCTATGTTACTGCACAACCTCAGCTCTAATCAGAAGGGCATACTGAAGGATATGAATGTCCCTGTTGTTCAAGTGGGGTCATGAAACTTTTATGTATCCCTTCCATCCCTGCCTTACCTTATTTAGCCACAGAATACCTCCTCAATCTGGCAGGATGAGTTGTATAATTGACCCTTATCCTAAGGTTAAGAAAGCAACTATGTAGTCACTCCAAAAAGCTGCTCCAGTGGTAATCCATAATAGTGTTCATTCAGCAACACACTCTGGCAATTATTCTTATTTCCAGGGGGAATTTAAATCATTATCACCTTATTGATGTCCCTGGCCTCTGTAAATAAAGAAAATACCATTGTGACATCATCATTCCTTTGCTTGATGCTAATATTTCAAGGAGAAAAGAATCCTTTTTAAGATGGAAAAGTAATTTCAAAACTTGGAGAGAAGGCTGTATGTAGCCCTTTAATCTTTAGGTTATATTAGGTGTGTTTTCCAGGCCAAAATATGCAGAAAATGATTTGACAAAGCTGTTATTTTGGGCTACCATAAGAATTCCATCATAATACATAAGGTTAACTTGAAGAACACATTCACTCAACAGATTTTGAAACTAGGTAATGTAAATAAATGAATGATAGAATTGTATTGTTTGTCACTTCCCACAAATACTGTCTCATCTTCTATATAGCATGGATTACTTCTCAAATGTAAATGACATCATTTGTATGCAAACTTCACTAATTTGATCTCCAAAAAACTGAGAAATAAAAAATGAGAAGAGCACTACTTTTATAATATCTACCTGTAAGCCACAGCCTTGTGACTCTCACAAGGGACTCTGGACCCACATGGGCTGACTTTGATCCTGGAGACCTAAGCCAAAATATGGTTTGTTGTCTACTTGTTTAGTGGACAGTGAGTGGTACTTGGAATCAGGAAGACCTACATTGAGATCCTGCCTTTGACCACCTACTAGATGTGTGACCATGGACTAGCCATTTAACCTCTTTGAGGCTCATTTTCCTCATCTATAAAATAAATGAGTTGCACTCAATAAACTGCAAGGTCCATTCTAGCTCTAAATACATGATTCTATACCTTTTTATTGGATAATTAATGTTCTTACCTGAATTTCAATCTAAAACTAATATCATTAATGACCATGCATAAGTTCTGCCACAAAATGGGTAACAGAGTAGAGTCCAAAAAAGGTAATGAAAGTACAATTTGGATATGGGACA
>CM053623.1:210909743-210925328 GCA_028646595.1 Phalanger gymnotis | reverse complement strand
ACACCCATCTAAGACTTCATTATCTTTTACTAGACTGTTCCAACAAAACAACCTCTTTTCTCGTCTGTATTTCATTCTCTCTTTTCTTCAATCTGCTGTACAAACTAATGCCAGATTTAAATTTTTAGTACACAACTGTAATTATAGATACTTAAAGCTGAAAAGGACCTTCAGCATTATTTAGGCACATATGCCTTATTTCAAAGATTAGAAACTAAAGACATTTTAACTTAATTCTTGCCTTAAAATTCATTAATGATTCCCAGTTGCCGACCTAATAAAATTCACATCATCTTAGCCTCACTAGGCTCTCTGCACATTCAACTTTCCAACATTATTTCACTCTCATACCCTTCACATGATCTATAGAGCTACCGGAAGTACTGTTATATATATTTTTTTTGATAAACATAAGATGTTTATTTCTGTCTTTGACTTCATTAGAATGTATATTTCCAGGATAAGGATCACTGGCACAGAAAATGGAGAGCTCAGTTACTTTTCTTACATAACTTAAAATTTGCTCCCTCAATACTTGGACTTTTTCCCAAGTCCTTCAGTAGTATTTTGGGGTGTCTTATTTCTCAGAGATCCTATAACATTAAGTCTTTTGGCTAATTACCTTTTCCCATTTCTGGAGCTTGATGTGATTAATTTTAATTTGCATTTCTTTTACATTAGCGATTAGGAGCCTATTTCCAAATGTTAGTTTATATTTTGTGATTTTGGGCACACTGTGCATATCTTTTGATCATTAATCTGTAGGGGAATAGTTCTTGGCATTTCATACTTGCATTATATCAGTTCCCCAAATATTTTAGATATTATAATATTACCAGTCATATTTGAGGCAATTTTTTTTAAATAACTGGACAGTTTCTTCTAATTCATTGATTTTATTCATTCAAAATCTTTTTTTAAAACATTGAAAAATTAAAATTGTCTATTCTGTCTTTTATTATCTTCTTTTCCTTTATTTAGTCAAGTATCCTACCCCTAGACATAGTTGTAAAAGATTCCTCCTCATATTCTCTTCTATTTTTCTTAATGTAAACTTACATTACATTTTAACCTTATTTTGTCATATGATTTAAGGTAGACTTTTCAAACATCAGATATGGGGTCCCCAGCAATCCCAACTTGCTTAAAATGTAATTGGGAGATATTTAACAAAATAACTAAAGATACAACATAGATAGAAAACAGAGTCAATATGTGGCACTAGCAGATAATTAAGTACGCTTTAGCATCCCCTCTTCTCTTTTGAATTTGACACCACTAGTGTAAAATGTTTGTCTAAACCTATTCTCTATGAAATTGCATTCAATTTCCTCAGCAGTTACTTGCAGAAAAGGATTCCTTATGCCTATAATTAATGTTTTCGTTTTATCAAACTTTCACTAATTTTTAAAAATTATTTCTGGTACTTTCACATTTAGTATGTTTCACTCATCTACTTTCCTGTTTTATGTGCTTGTTTTTGCTTTAATCCAGCAAAGAATAGTTCGTATGACTAGATTTTTTAAAGATATATTGAAACCTAGTATTACTTTATTTTTTATTTCTTTTGTTATTTTGCTTTTGTTCTTTGAAATGAATTTTATTACTTTATGTAATTTTATGAAGATGATGTTTAATATAAATGGTGTAATATTGAACCTATAAATTAAAATTAGGCAGTAGCAATTTTAATATTGGCATGGTCCAATCATGGCAGTGACTATCTCACTAATTATTTAATTTCACTTTTATTTCTTTAAATTGTGTTTCACAGTTGCATTTATATAGAACTTATGCTTATATGTTTATAGCATATATAAATGCTTATATGTTTATATATTTTATGCATTTTGAAGATGTTTTATATGGAATTTTTCTAATGTTTTCTTCCTATTTTGTACCGTGTAGGAAAATTTGTAGTTTTGTATATTAATCCTGTAATTCTGCTATTTTGCTGACTTTGTTAATAAGCAGTTATTTTTTGACTTACTCTCTGACATTTTTCTTATTACACCACTAAGCCTTCTGCAAATAGAGGTAGCATTGTTTGCTCTGTGTTAGCATTCATATAATTCATTTTTTTTTGCTTCCTATTCAGGTAATTAACATGTTTAGAACTATGTCAAATATTAGTGGTGAGAGGAGGGCCTACTTCCTTTACCCCATTTGTATTGTTAAATCAATTCATCTATTAAATTTATTGCTAACTCTTGCTTTTGAATATACATTCTTTTTTCTAAGGTTAGAGGGACTTTTTTTTTTCATTTCAAAAGATATGTTGTCCAGTTTTTATTATCAAAAGTCTTGCACAATTGGTTCTTGTTTCTCTGGATGTGACCCCAAACAAATCACAATGGAGAGTATATTTCAAGTGAATAAGTTTCACGATGCAAACATAACACAAACCTCACAAAAAAGATTACCAAAAGGGATATTTTAAAAAATCATCCATCCCTCTACATCTTATGGACTGCAGACAAAGATCACTTGGAGCCACATAGGGGTAGGTCAGAGAACTGGGACTCCTTATCCCTAGAAAAATAACCCTTCAAAATTATGTATATGTGGATCAATATATCTATAATAATTTAAATATTAATCCTACATGCATATAAAACTTAAAAATAATGATGTTATACAAGATCAAGTAGTAAATGTTTAACAACCAGATCTCTGAGAAAGGAAAAACTCACAAGCTATGTATGACACAATTTTAAATTTTATCTGCATTGTTAACATTTCCTCCACAATGTTGTGGTCTAAAAAATAACAAAATAATAAATCAAGCCTTGATTTCTAATGTTTGCTGAGATGTAAAATTCACACACTAAAATTTTAATAATCATTTTTGTGGAAAGGTAGAACCTGGCCTCTGGGGAAAAAAAAACCACCTTATTTTATGTGTGTGTGTGTGTGTGTGTGAAAATTATTTCATATATAATTTTCCTACATATACTATTCAAGATTTATTTTACTGAATTACATAAAGGATAACGAGATGACACTGCTAGTGACAGTAGGTTCATACCCAGGAATGAATGATGATGAATTACAGTTTGCTATTCTGTAGGGGGCAGGGAGAAAAGTCTTTTTAAAAGTTGACTGGAGCCATCCTGAAAAAGAACTATGCAGTCTGAATAGAGATCAAAGTATGCTATTTTCATTTTTTAAAATTTTTTTTGGCTTTTCTCTTTTGTTCTTCTCCTTTCACAAAACAACTAATGTTGAAATATTTTTACATGATTGCACCTGTATAAACTGTATCAGATTGCTTGCCATCCTGGGGAGGGGATGGGAAGGAGAAGGGAGAAGAAAATTAAACCCTAATGTTATTTTAAAAAAAATGATAAAAGCTATCTTTACATGTAATTGAAAAAAATAATATTTACCAAAAAAAGTGAAATGACATTAGAAAGAGACAATCTAACATTTAGGACACATGATCCAATGTTTGAGAGTGGGTGAAGTGAAGACACTCAATTTTGTCTCAAGGAGCTATGGGATGTGTAAGTTGAATGCCCTCTACTAATGTAAATTAAAAAAAAAATTCTCAAAAAATCTTAAGGTCTAAAAGAGCACTCATTTTTGGCAAATGTTTCTAGTAATGACTCTTCTGGTTTGGCTGATAATTGGTTTGACACTTCCCATGGTGGAGTTTTTCCCTAGGCTATGTTCAACCTTCAGTAAAGCAACTCTTTCGCTCTTCTGTGAAGAAGGTATATTGTTTAGATTAGGATTTCTTGACTTGTTTTGTATCATGGATCCACTTTGCTGTTACTTATTTCTTCTATATAAGATGAGAGAGTTGCAACTAACCCCACAATTTTGGGCATCTCTGCTCCACTGTCTTCTGCAATGGAATTCATAATCCTCTATACCTAATTTCTTTCTTTAATCTGAAATGTTGGTGCTCTTATGATAAATGGACTTCAGCTATTAGTTGGAAAGGGAATACTCCTGGGAAATTAGCCAAAGGTAAAGTCCAAAAGTCAATGCCAAAAATTACAACTACCCTTCCAGGAAAGTCATGGTGTACTGAGGCACAGGGGGGCCATTGTTACTCAGGCAATAGAGCTAGGCAAGATGCATTTGGTGAGTCACTATTTTTTTCCTGTAATAATTACCTTAACAGTGAGTTTTAGTACTTTAATAATCTTGTTTCCTTCTGTGATATTCTTCCATGGTATTTGATAAAGGTAAAGAATGGTAGAGCACCCTAAGTTATCACTCAATTTTCCATCTTCTCAAGATTGTGTATGTGTGTATGTGTGTGTGTGTGTGTGTGTGTGTGTGTGTGTGTAAGGATTATTTGACTAAAGATAATTTAAAGAAGGTAACAACAACTAGGATTACTTATTTATATTTCCAAACTCTGACAATATCTAGCTGTGGGAATAGGCAAAAGCATGTAAACTCTATCATTCACTTTTTAAATTTCTAACATGAGAGAAATGAGTGAATTACAGGACCTCTCAGTCTCAAAATTTATTATTCTTTGACTTTTCTGTATAAAATCAGTTTCTATGTAAAATTATGCCAATGGAATTAGGTGGTTCTCCTGCATTTGATATGCTTCTACAACTAATTTAATCATATTGATGTTGTTCCTCCCTCCCCCAGAGGATAAAAGATTGCTTGCCTGGCACATTCTAGAAATTTAGGAAACATGGAAAGTGGAAGAGACAGAGGGATTCCTTAGATGAATGTCATTCCTACTTTAATCCATAAGAAGCAAGGTTACAAGTAGTCTGGAAATAAGAGCTGGAGATACTGCTTCTCATTTCCATTATAAAATTGAAGATTTTTTAAATAACCCTTAAGGGACAATAAAAACAAATTTTCAGTTAGATTAACCTTGCCTCCAAAAAGGATTGGTTCTCCTTGAAATGCAAATAACAAATTTATCTGAATGCTTTTTGCCTATTTCCTCTTCATGTACATGGCCTATGGCTATTTATAGAGATGTTTATAATACATGTTGCATAAGTATATGCATATTTATAAATATATGTGTAGATATATATATGTATGTATGTCTATGCATGCATATATGTTTGCAAAGAAAAATGCTATCAGGTGAAGCTACTTCCTTAAGTTCACATGGGGCTTCAACTGATTGGGATATATATCTATGTACATATACATAGCCCACCCATAAATTCTAAATTTAATGTAGGGGAAAACTGGTTAAATATGCCCTAATCACTTTGAACCCCTGTCTCGGATAAGCTTAAAATTTCTAGGAAAATAGATTGAGTTGGTAGCATTTTACTTTGAAAATATCAAACGTAATTCCTGTGTTTTTTCCATATATCAGTTGCCATCTTGGCCCAATAGAATGCCAGCTCTAAAGTTTTCTCCTGTTCAAGTATCCCAAATGTATATAGAATCCTTTCAAATCTATGGATCAGTAGCAGATACTTCTACAAACCAACTGTCTTCTCTTACCCAATGTAGTATGGGAAATGGTCAAATATAGCATCCCAGTGTACAGCCCCAATTTCTATTACTCTCACCACAGCTAAGTGCCCTCTAGGAGTAACTCCCTGCATGCATCCCAAGAAGTCATACCCCACTGTCTTGGCTTATGCTACTACATATAGACATTCATCCTGCTGTTGCTACAGGAAAGGTAACTATCTTGTTTTAAAAAGTCAGGAGTAGCAAGATTATGTACATAACTAACTCTGAAAGATAAATTATTAAAGCAAATAATTTAAAGATATAAGCCCCCTAATTTGTAATTTTTCCCTTCACAATAATATATATTCTTAAAAATTAAACCTGCTTGTCAGGCCATTCCCACTTCACTTTGAAATATAACTTACTTTTAAATAAAGTCATAAAAATTGCATTCTTTCAATTTCTGTTGGTAATCAACTGTGACATTAAATGGCATAAATCTTTACTCAATTCATTTCCTGTTTCTTTAAAGAAAATGAAAATAAAGTACATCTTGAAATAGTGATTTTACAAGCTGAAGAAATTTTAACTCTTCTAAGTTCCCCAGAGTACCAAAGTTTCCTTTTACATATATGTGTGTGTGTGTATATATATATTTCCCTTTAAGGATGACATCCACCTATACAACTGGAAAAAGTTCACTTCGGTCTTTAATATCTAATGACAGCTTGAAATCCATAATTTTTGGTGTTTTGGGCCAATTTGAAAAGAATTATTCAAAAAGATATTGTGTGCTTTCTAGTTAATCTCTAAGGCAGTACCAGTGAAAGGGAAACTCTAATCTGAAGGTGTGTGAATGATCCACACTCCTCAGTTTGAGTCAGTCTTTCTTCTGACACTGAGTCACTCTGTTGTCTTGAACATATCTTTTAGACTTTCTTCCAGTTATTTTTTCTTACCCACAATACTTGCTGCTTAGGGTAAATGATGCTAAGTTTTATGATAAACTCAATGCATTTTTGAGACAGTTTTATTATTAATTCCCATTATATATTTGGTTTTGTTTCCTGTCTTTTATTCAGATTTCATTAGCCTACAGAAGTCCGGCTGTAGAAATTACCTGTACCTATGCAGGTCAGGAACACCTCTGTGACTTACTGTCCTAGAAAATCATGGCACTGAGAGCTTAAACAACTTAGCAATGGCCCTTTGACTGATAAGTATCAGAGGCAGAGTTTCTATCCCAGGTAGTGTTGAGTACAAAGCAGGCTCTCTAGAATAGTGGTCACCAAAGTGAGAACCTTTGTTGTGGCATGTGTGATCAAGAATTTGGAAAGTGGCTATGCAGATCCTGAATTTGTCTGCAAAAGAATTATACTACACCCTTTATCAATTACCTATTAACAATTTTCCCTCAACCTCCTCCCGCCTTGGGCCTTTCTGAGACACCTCATCTTTGACACTGGAAAGCAGTTATAACCTAATCTTGACCCAGGTAAAAGTCCTTTCATAAGCCACCCAACAACTCCATTATAATATATCTTGCATCCTGCACTATCTGACAATTGTAAGTACACAAATCTATCCTCAATATCTCTCTCTCTCTCTCTCTCTCTCTCTCTCTCTCTCTCTCTCTCTCTCTCTCTCCATATGTGTATATATATATATATACATTACACACACACACACATACACACACATACACATAAATTTACCACCACTACCACTGGAAAAGAGTTGTTCTTCCCTCATTTCAAAGACGAAAAAAAGACATCGCGGGTGATGTCTCTACTTCTGCATGATTTAGATTTAGGTGAGGCATAATTGCACAAAGTCATCACTCTCATTTCCTCAAGTAATCAAAGTCCAGTGGGAGGACAAAAGTCACTATTGGTGATGGCTGGGGATACGGCAGATGACTTTAGTGCTTTAGATGTCTGACCAAGCTTTAAGCACTCCACAAAGCCTGCTTCCGCTACCTTTTGGCTATTGGAATAAATTTTTCTTATTCACCCATTAAATGGGAGCAAGTTTTCACATGCTTGAGATAGACATTCTCCTAGCTCACTAACAAGATTGAGGCCTAGTTACTAGGATGTGGCCACATGCCAACTATATCATCTTGGAGCCATAGGTGAGAGTTGGGTGAAGGTAGATACCAAAGGGGAGCATCCATGAAAAGGGCTTGGCAAGTACTCATACCTAAAGGGTTAGTCTTCCTTGAACATCCTATATACCCCATTGTAAAAGAATTGCTTACTGCTGTTTGTCCTTTATTCTCAAAAAAGACCATGACATCAGGGAGGTGATGGCATAATATGCAAGTGAACTTTATTTAAGTGAGGCAGCGCTGTGAAAGTCACCAGCCTCACTTTATCCTCCAGAGCCACCTGAGTTCAGTGGCCTGACATGTATCAGGACAACTAGAGATTGCCCAGGATGCAGTGGGGGATCTAGGCCTTTTCAAGCTAAGACTTTTAACAGGTCTAAGTTTGACAGAGGCAAAGCCCATTCAGTAATAAAATGAGCCAAAAAAAATGACTCTGTAAAAAGATAGATCTGGGGTGGGGGGAAGACCCTCAGGGTCTCTGGGACAGAACAGAAACCACTGTTATTTACATTCATTCTGAGTCAATTTGGGTCCAAAAAAATGACAAAATAGGATTGGTCTGGAACTAAAGTGATTTGGGGTTAAGGCTGATCTTTATGAGAAAAAAGAAAACAAGAAAAAAAAGTTTCAGATATTAAAGTTTACATTCCCTTTGGGCAGAGTGTGCTCAGGTAGGTGTGTGAAATCTTATGTGGAGAGGGAAGAAAGAAAGAAAAATGGAAATAGAAGAAAGAAAGGAAGAAAGAAAGGAAGGAAAGGAAGTAAGAAGGAAAGAAAGGAAGGAAGGAAGAAAGAAAGAAAGAAAGAAAGAAAGAAAGAAAGAAAGAAAGAAAGAAAGAAAGAAAGAAAGAAAGAAAGAAAGAAAGAAGGAAGGAAGGAACAAAGGAAGGAGGAAGGAAGAAACGAAGGAAGGAAAGAACGAAGGAAGAAAACATGTTGCCCAACTGGAAGTTTGGTCCCTAGTAGATAGCTCTGTCTCTACTCACAGAGTAGAGTACTCTTTGTCCATTGTTCATGAAGAGTACCAAAAGGCCAAGGTTCCCCCATAGCTACCTGGGCTATCTCCAGTTTTCCTAATCCCTATCTGGGCACTAGACTCAGATGGCTAATGAGAAGGCTGATGATTTTCCTTAACCCTCCCTCAGTTAAATCCAATTCACTTACTGGAAAAGAATAAGGGTAAATGGGATATGTTATAGATATCACTGCATTATTATTTCCCACAAACCCACTATGTTTCTGAATTTTCAGTAGTGGGTACCGTCAGACTCCCATTCTCCCAGGATCTGTTACTTGGTTTTCCAAGGACCCTTTAGCTGAAACTATTATTTTTAAAATATAACAGTGATATCTCAATGGCCAAATCTGATTTTGGCCATTCTTAATCCTTATCTTTCTTGACTTACCTACACTACTTGACACAGATGACCATTCCTTCCCCATTGATGTGCTGTAAATGTCTGTGCCACGTACTCTCATATGTGTTCACATAAATAAATAAACAAATTAATAGATAGATAGATACTTATAAATAGGATTTCTTAAATAGGTTTCAAATCGTTGAAATCAGGATTTTTGTTGGAGTTTGAATCCATCTGCTAAAATTCTGAACATGGAAAACCTTGTTTTTCAGTCATTACTGACACTTCATAATTACATTTGGGATTTTCTTGGCAAAGATACTGGAAGGGTCTGCCATTTCCTTCTCCAGCTCATTTAATAGAGGAAGAAAGGATAGCAAACAAGGTTAAATGACTTGCCCAGGGTCACATAGCTAGTAAGAGTCTGAGGACAGATTTGTAATCAAGAAGTTAAATCTTCCTGACTGTAGGGCAAATATGCTATCTACTACACCACCTATCTGCCTTATGAAAGCCTACTATTTTTCTATAACAACTTATTGATATCAGAAAAAAAGAAATTTATTAGTCAAATTTCAACCAAGAGATTTAAAGGAATATATAGGTGACATTGAAAAAAATAGTATCATTTTCAGTAAGCCAATTATGCCCTATACATCTATATACCTATATACATCTCCAAATCTCAATGAGGTAAAATTCTTATCCATGAAAACTTTGAAATTAAATATGGAAATGAATTAGAATTAGAACCAGACCTTTGAATCCTTGTATCACAGTGCTAAATCAAGATACAAGACTAATACAAAAATAATGAAGTATATTCAATTGTGTTGCTCCCACAATATGTAATTGTTAGTAATATTTTAATCAAAACAAAATGTTATCGTGCCATTGGTAAGCCAATCAGTAAGTGAGATCTCCCCCCCCCCACACACACCCCATTTGAAAAGGCTTCAGGTGGGGCTCCAGGTGGGCCCAATGAAGGGAGGTCTGATTAGATCTTCCATCTTAAGTAGGCCCCAACCCCTAGTTACTAGTTGCTAAACCAACGTGGGCGTGAAGCCCTCAGTGCCCTAATGGCAGTTGCTAAGACCAGAGCCAATAGAATGTGCCTAAGTCCTGGTCACTCAGATGACATTCTGGTTGATTGGATGACATCTAAGGACTGTATAAAAAGAGAGAACAGAGCTTGGAGAGGCAGACATGGTGAACCAGAACAAGCAGAAGCCAGAGCCACAGAAGCTGGAGGAGCGGAAGCTGAGGAGCAGAAGAAGCTGAAGCAGCAGACGCTGAAGAAGCTGAGAAGCTGAAGGAACAGCAGAGGCTGGAGAAACTGAGGATTAGGAGGAGGTGTGCATGATCTTTTTACAAGAAGGCCCTATCATTGAGGGGAAGCCAAGATATTGAATTGGGGATATTGGTCCCTGGGTCTGCTAATTTGGAGATTGAATAAATGCTTTAATCCTTCTGCCTCCGAGAGAATTCCTTATATCCTGCTATCCCAAACCACTCAGGCATGCTCATGATTTTCTTCGAGGTCATGAATTCTGCCCTAATGATATAGCCATTAATATATATTTTCAAAATATTTTTTCATCATATTATCTCATCTGTTTTCAACATGTTCTGTATGTTTTATACAGTATAGAATTATTAGTGCAATGTTATAGTGTATAATTTAAAAATAAGTAAATATACAAATATTGGTGTACATGCCAAAGATATCCCATTTGAAATTAATGATAAAAGTATTTCAAAACCACTTTTATGGAGAACTATGCCACTTTTAAAAATATATATGGTACTTTATTGTATAATAATTTATACAGGAGTCTTCTCTCCAGCACTCTCTCAGCTCACCTTCAGTTATCTCTCCCCTTTGAGGAGAAGACTGGAGCACAAAACACCCACCAAAATCTTCCTTTATTAAAAAGATTACTTACCTCTGGTAGCTATGTTTTCTGTTAACTGTTCTACTTGGCTTTGGTTCCATGGAACAACATCCCTCCCACCCCAGATGGGTACCTCCCTAGTCTTACCACTTCACTCCCCTTATCAACATCATTTTTTGTGTTGCTTTCTCTCACTATATTGCAAACTCCTTGTAGGCAAAGACTGTCTCTTTTTTTTCTTATCTATATGCCTAGCACTTACCACATTGCTTAGCATTTAATAAGTGTTCATTGAGTTATTGGAAGTGGCCATTGGAAAGTTTCCTAAGTTTTCTTATCTGCAAAATGATGATACAATATATCACAGGTATATTGTAGGGCTAAAATGAGACATCATGATCAGAAACCCTTTAGTAAAAATTGCCAGATATCATGTAGTGAGCAAGCTTAGGTGCTTTCTACAAATTTTCTCAACCATTCAACTTTAAAACAAACAAACAAAAAATGTAACTCTAGAGTAACAGCAATTACATTCAAAAGAGGAGGAAAAAAGAGAAGAGAAAAGAAGAGAAGAAAGAGAAGGAGCAGTAGCAGGAAGAGGGGGAAGAGAAAGAGGAGAGGGAGGAGGAGGAGGAGGAGGAGAAAGAAGAAAGAAAGAAAAAGTAAGAAAAGAAAGAAAGAAAGAAAGAAAGAAAGAAAGAAAGAAAGAAACAAACAAACAAACAAAGAAACAAACAAAGAAACAAAGAAACCTGGTAAGAAATAGTTCTAAGCAAATGTGGGTCACTATTATTGGAGCAAGTCCATGGAGAATAGAGCAAGATATTATGAAAGTTATGCCTTTTTTCCAAATGAGACATCTACTTCTGTTTCCTACTACTACACTACATTTTCCTTTCACTCACTGAAGTTATAATCCAAAAATATGCATATTTTTTCTTAAAATGGAGGGAGTAGGATCCAATGTCATGTTAGATTAAAGTAACTGAACAGGTCCCCATATTGTGACAATATTCCATGAAATATATAAAAAGGGTTTTCTTCAACAAGGCATCATAACTTACTGTAGCCACATTTTATTCTTTTGGTCTGGAACCAGGAAACCAGTTTACCTCTTGGTAAATAGAATTGGCCTTCTCTCTCTCCAACACACAAATCTCTCAATGGCAGGGGCTTCTAAACTTTTCTTTTGATCATAGACATCAATTATTAAAAAAAAAACAAAAGAAAAGAAAAATGAGCATGCACCTCCGATGTGAGTATATTTACTTGATTATAATTACACACATAATACTATATTGATAATTAGGTTATCAAACATATGAAATAGACATTTAAAAAAAAGAATGACAGAAATGAAATATTATTTGATGCCAGTGTCTAGAGAGTTACTAGGATTTATTGAATTAGGGGTAGGGAGTTGGAAGTGACATGATTATACTGCATTTTAGGAAAATCAATTTGGAAGTTATGTTGAGGAAAGATGGATTAGAGAATGAGGAGAAACTTGAAGTAAGAAGACTAATTACTGTCTATTGCAATAATGTGCAGCCCCTTCCTAACTGGGGAGATTATAAGGGCCTGAGCTCTGGTGGTGCCTGTGTGAATGGAGAAAGGAGAATGGATGTGAGAGCTAAGGGGCACAAGATTTGGCAACTATTGAATGTGAGATGTGGGTGAGGCAAAGTGAAGTGATAAGATGACATCTGGGTTGTGAGAACTTCCATAAGTGGAAGGCTTATAATAGCGCTTGATAGAAATAGGAAAGTTTGGAAGATGGGTCAGTTTGGAGGGAACAAATATAACTATATCTGTGTTATAGATCTTAATTCCCATTAGGTTATAAATTTCTTCAGGTCAGGGACTTTCTTTTGCCTCTTTTATTACCCCTCCCCCCCCAGCAGTGTATAGAACAATACCTGGCCCATTGGTAGGTATTTAATGAATACTTATTGATAAATTGATTGATTTTCATCCTTTGTAACTTCCTGTGTCTAAGCCAAAAAAAAAAAAAGGATAGGTCATTCTTACTCATTGTTCACTGATCAAATGTAACATCAGACAGGAGATTGCCTCAGCCACAAGTGAACGAAGTGAGGGTGTAGTTACAGAATTCCCAATGATATCTAGATAAAGATTAATTTTGTTCATAACTATCATAACGGGTCTGCACCAGGTTCAAAAGAGGGAAAGTCAGGAGGTGACCCTGTAGTAAGGAGGAGAGAAGTAAAGGAGGATTGGGGGATCGGAGTAGCTGTATAAGTGTTGGAGATAAGCTGTCCAAGCAGCTATTGTGAAGAGGATGGGAAATCTCTTCACCTTCAAATTGATAGAGCACAGTTCCCCAAATTGGAGAAAACCACTTTAAGACAGCAAATTCAGAAAAAAAAAACAAGAAAAAACATAACTTCGAATGAAGCAAAGATGAGCAGACCTAAAAGCTGTTGACTTGAAACATTCAATTAGCTTTCAAACAATAGCATATAATTACCATTATTTTCCATTTCATTGTTGTACACTGTTTTTAAAAGTAAGGAAAGAATAGGCTCCTGAATCCAAGAAGTTCAAAAAGTCCTGAGTCATTTTATTGTAATTTTTATTATAATTATATTCCAATCTTATTTTTAGACTGTGACATGTAAATGTTTTTTTTTTATTCCATAAGTTAAAAAAAAATACCTGAGTCACTCTGGCAGAGTAAGAGCAATGCTAGAAGTCCAAATATTTTATTCTCATAGATGGATAGTTTGAATATCTACTAGTTTTCACTTTCCATGAAATGGTCTACCCTCATACTGGCAGGACTCAGTACCAGTCCTCAAGTCCGGACTCCTCACTTCTTTCCACAGTGTTTAGTCCTGCTAGATTCAAAAAAGAGCTCCATTAAAAAAAACCCCACTAGACTTTATTGGGTTTGTAAAGGAATGTACCATTCCCTCCAGGAACCTATCCTCAATTGAGCTGGCTTATTTTTCTATCTTCTTATAAGTACCATGTTTTGTTATTCTGGACTATTCATATTCTAAACCTTCTTGAGTCTAATACAATGCCAGAATCATCAAATATTAATAGCTAATGTGTATATAGTGCTTTAGGGTTTACAATGTACTTTACATATATTATTGTATTAGATCATCATAACCAACTAGTAAAGTAGGCACTTTTGTTAGCCATTTTACAGCTAAGGAAACTGTGTCTGAGAAGTTAAGTGACTTCTCAGAGGTCACTGAAATGGCAAGCAGGTTGGGCCTTTTGCTGTTTTTTGTTTCTTTTGGAGTGGTTCTCAGGACTGAGGCAATCAAGTGTCTTTGAGTCTGTCCTTTGTTTCAATCAAGGGTCTTTGATTGAATAGGGTATTTTTGATGACCTGCTTAAGTCAAAGGAAGGCCTAGGTAACATGGGCTTGAGTTGCATGGTTGTAATGCCCTCAGACCCTGAGTAGGTGTGTGTGTGTGTGTGTGTGTGTGTGTGTGTGTGTGTGTGTAATTAGATATATAGATATAGATATATGGATGTAGATATACAGATATATGTATATAGATAGATAGATAGATAGATAGATAGATAGATAGATAGATAGATAGATAGATAGATAGATAGATAGATTCTGAGGTTAACATTTTGCTTGGGGCTCATTCATTCAAAGAGTGTCATGTGGAGACTCTGGGTAGCTCTTAAGGAGCTCCTTAGCTTTGAAAACACAGATGTTGGTGCCTCTCTCTCTGATAACTATACATGTATAGCTTTTGTCAGACAGCTAAAAGCCTGTCTGTTAATTTGTATTATTTGCTCTGTTTATATTTTCTCTGTTTATAGTTTCTCTTTGTATTTGCTCTGAAGTTCAGGGTGCTGACATTTTTCCCTTAAGTAAATGAATGATATATGTATGTTTAATTAAAGTGAGACTGTAAACCCCTCAAAGTTGCTTTCCTTTGAAAAGCAGATCAAAGAACTTGTGTTAGCAGCCCTCCTGTGTGATGGTGTTATTGGCTTTATGTAGCCACAGTACCTGCAAGTAACATTGTTGTTACAGTCACACAGTTGGTAAGACTCAGAAGTAGGATTTAAACTCAGGTCTACCTGGCTCCGACGTCCAGGGTTGTGCTCACCATACCATCCATCAACCTTAACCATTACCCCTTATCCCTTGAACTTCCCCTTTTTAACATATTTTATTAGTCATGTAAACATTTGCAAATATGAACATTTGAACATATGAGGAATAGAAAGAGAAATGTATATGGTATTATAAATTTTTACTAGTAAAATTATTCTTATGTAAAATTTACTAGTAAAATTATTTTTAACAGAATAGTAACAAATCTTTCTTTGTCAATGTTTGCTAATGATTTTCCTTTTATTCATGTTTATTTTTAAAATCTTTCATTTGGGTTCTTTTGTTTCATTTCTTTTTTTTACATATTCTTACTCTTGCAACACCCTCTCCCCTAACAAAAGCCATCCATTGTAATAAAAACTTAAAATGATCCAAAACTTATCCACAAGTTGGCTGTGTGTGGAAAGGTGTTCCATTTCACCCCTTTACCTCTCCATCTTTGGGTTAAGCGATGAGAAGTATGATTCTTCATCAGTCTCCTGAAGTATTGATTATGAAGCAAAGAAACACATTTAAATAAAGCTAAACAACATGGTGAGTGAATTTCATGGGTTATATTACTTTTCATATCTGTAGTTGCCCACTTCTCTGTTGAAAGGAAGAAGGGATGGTTCATTATTGGTTACCCAGAATAGTGATTAGTCATTGCAGTTTATTAGATTTCAATTGCTTTTTGAAATGGCCAATTTCTTTTTTTTT
>CM053623.1:210886132-210909243 GCA_028646595.1 Phalanger gymnotis | reverse complement strand
ACTGATCTGGGTTATAAATCCAGGAGAGATAAATTAAAAATTATTGGAGTAACTGAAAGCTATGATCAAAAAAAGAGCCTAAATAATTTCAAGAAATTATCAAGGAGAAATTGGCCCAAAATCCTAGAACCGGATAGAAAAAATAGATGTTGAAAGAATGTACCAACAATCTCTTGAAAGAGATCCCAAAAGAAAAAAAAACTCCTATGAATATTGTAGCCAAATTCCAGAGTTCCCAGGTCAAGGAGAAAATGTTGCAAGCAGCCAGAAATAAACAATTCAAATGTTGTGGACACACAATTAGGATAGTACAGGATTTAGCAGCTTCTACCTTAATGGATAAGAGGGCTTGGAATATAATATTCCAGAGGTCAAAGGAGCTAGGATTAAAACCAAGAATCACCTACCCAGCAAAACTGAGTATAATACTTCAGGGAAAAAATGGTCATTCATGAAATAGAGAACTTTCAAGCATTGTTGATGAAAAGACCAGAGCTGAATAGAAAATTTGACTTTCAAATACAAGAATCAAGAGAAGCATGAAAAGGTAAACAGGAAAGAGAAATTATAAGGGACTTATTAAAGTTGAACTGTTTGCATTCCTACCTGGAAAGATTATATTTGTAACTCATGAGACCTTTGTCCATTTTAGATTAGTTGGAGGGAAGATAGATAGATAGATAGATAGATAGATAGATAGATAGATAGATGGATGGATAGATAGGTAGATAGATAGATTGATGGGACATAGTGAGTTGAATATGAAGGGATAGTACCTAAAATAAAATTAAGGGGTGAGAGAACAATGTACTGGGAGAAAGAGTAATAATGGGGTAAATTATCTCACATTGAAATAACTAAAAATGATGGGCAGAGATGAAGTCTATAAGGTATGTTCCAAAGCCATGCAGAAAGGTGAGAGAACATTTATAATCTTGGTAAGCTGCAGCAATAAGAATCAGGGATGGGCAGCATTATTAGATAAGATCACCTTCAAAGGATAGGAGTTTATTGGTGGAAGACCCAGGGTCTAGAAATGGTAGTGAATATCATGGCCTATAATGATTTCATCTCAAGGCCCAAAAGACTGGAGCAGAAAAAAAAGAGTGATTAGCTTTGGAAAATTGAATTGAATGGATAGAATGCCAAGCCTGGAGTCAGAAAGATTCATCTCACTGAGTTAAAATCTAATATCAGATACTTACTAGTAGTATAATACTGGACAAGTCACTTAACTATTTTTACCTCAGTTTCTTCATCTGTACAATGAGCAGGAGAAGGAAATGGCAAACCACTCCAGTATTTTGGCCAGGAAACCCCAAATTGGGTCACAAAGTGTCAGAAATAATTGAAAACTACTGAAATATTTGAAATATTTCAATTGAAATATTTGGGAAAATATTTTTGGGAATTGGGAAAAATTTCAATTGAAATATTTGGGAAAAAGTTACAAGGCTCATTGATGGGAAAAGTTGAATTGTGATATGAAGAGGTAAAAGGAATGTAAGAGGACAAAAATTAAAAAAAAAATAAGGAAGGAATGTGTTAATAGTGGAAGAATGATTCCAAAAGACCAAGTGAAAGAGGAAGGATACAAATTGAGGATATGTAGGCTTTTAGCGAATAGGTATGGGAATATGGAGTTACAGAAAAAATGGATAGAATTCGGCTTCCATCAAGGCTAGGCAGCAGCATGGCTATTGGGTAATATATGACATAATCACAAAACTAAGCAGAAAATAAAAATTGCTAAAATAATATAAACACCCTTGGGATAGGGACCATCTTACTTTTATCTTTATGTTCTCAGTAATTAACACAGTGCTAAGCACCTGCTAGGGGCCTAATATTTGTTGACCTTTAAAATGTACATGAGGCTTACCTTCAAAGCAGGAAGGCCTTAGTTGAAATTTTGCCTGCAGTAGTAGCTTTATGATCATATACAAGCCAAATGATCTAATCTCTCTCTGTATTTCTTCATTTATAAAATAGGACACAAAAGCACCATCACATAGGACTATTGTGAGAATCAAATGAGATAACATCTTTAAATCATTTTTTAAATCTTAAATTGCTAAATATGTGCTATTTGTATTATTACTGAATAAAGACAACATCAAGGCATTTCTATTGAAATCCAGAAATCACTTATATTCCTATGATTATGTAATTTTCAGTTTATAGAATCAGGGAAGACTTCAAGAAAGAGGAGAAAATCAAAAGATATTTTGAAGACTGAGGACGTTTCAGAAAAGCAGAGAAAGGGGAGAGATGGTTCCAGGTTGGTGGATGGCATCAGAAGTGGCATGGAGGTTGGGAAGCGTAGCTGCAAGAAAATAACTTCAAAATAGCAGGCTGGAAATTAGATAATCAGGCAGTAAAAAACTAATGTCACATCCTCATCTCATTAATCCTGCTCCTGAAATAGTCGTTCTACTTAGTGATTACCAAACACGTTCTCTCTGTGGCCTTGTAACTTCCTGTTGTCTTTCTACAACGTAGTAATAAGAATCCACAGTTCCCCTGACACTTGCTCTAAACTCTGGAGAAGTAAACTAAAGAAAGAGGAGGATACTGAAGCTGGTGTCTGCTGCTAAGACCTCTAGCACCTGAACAAATAGTTCAACATATGTTCAAATGGACCTTCCCTCTATGGACTTATTTATTGCTCAGCCAAATGAAGAAAGTTTTATTTATACCCTCCCCCTTCAGTTCTAGGCTATGTCCTTATGACCAAATTCTCTTAATACCTTTTACATCCTCTCCAAGGAGGATGTTGTCGAGATTCTATTAGTTGGTTGCTCCCCATATCACATTCTAGGCAATCATTAATCTCAGAGTTGTCTGTTAATATGTTCCTTAATTGCTGTCTGCCTCTTAAATCATGGTGCTTTAAATCCTCCTCCCAAGGAGAAAACAATATCTTTCTGGGGTAACAAATAACATACTTTGGTTCTCTTCTTCTGTTCAAAGTTATTTTGTTGCCTTCCTTTTAAAAGCCTCAGGCCAGCTTTCTACATATGGGACCTTTTTCTTTGAAATGCTCATCCTTCAGCGGCATGAGACAGTATGTTCTACAAATTACTGTGAGCATAGAGACTACATAAAAAGCCGCTCTCCTTTAATGTTTAGTTTTTTGACTCTTCTCCTAACCATGAAAGTCCAGACCATGAGCCAGAGCCTTTCTTGATTTTTAAGGAATTCAGAATGAAATTACTCATATTCTTTATTTCTTCCCCACCTTCTTTCTGCCAACACTTACCTTTATACATCTTAATCACTTTAAGAGTCAGAGTCCAGTCACAAACAAAGACAAAAAAAAAATCTCTAAAGGCCAAAGGCTGAAGTCTTTGGTTGTAAACCAAATTGTTAAGAAGATGAAAATTTTGAGGGTTCTATAGCATTTAATCTCTTTCATCAGTGCTACTTCCCATGTGATACCCAAAGGCATCATATTAACTTTCCTTATCTACTGTTCTTCATAGTAGCAACACAGTGGGAATGCCATTGCCTTATGCTAGAATATCTTGTCTGAAACTATTACCTCATACAAATAGTTATAGAATAACAGATTTTGATAATTGGGGGGTGTCTCAGTAGCCATCTATTCTAACCCTCTCCTGAATGGAATATCCGCTATAACAAAGTCGTTGTCTAATCACTTCCTGGGGGCCTTTAATCAAATAGTGATTGGATAATTCCATTCATGAATGTGCTGGATTATATTGTTCTAGGAAGTCCACTACATTTTGTAATAAAGTTTTGTTGGCATTAAACCTAAATTTGGCTTCTTTGCAACTTAAACCCAATACAACTGGCCCCACCCTCTGAGGACAAACAGAAGAAATCTAATCCATTTTCCACATGGTAGGCTTTCAAATGCTTGAAAACAATTGGTGTGTGTCCCTTGAGTCTTTTCTTTAGACTAAATGTTACATTTATTTATTTATTCACTTATTTATTCATTCATTTATCTGTTTGTTTAATATTTTTAGTTCTCAGCATTGATTTTCATAAGAGTTGGAATTACAAATTTTCTCCACATTTCTACCCTCCCCCTACTCCAAGATGGCATATATACTGATTGCCTCATTCCGCAGTCAGCCTTCCCTTCTGTCACCACTCTCCACTACATCGCCTTTCCCCGTACTTTCTTGTAGGGCAAGAAAGATTTCTGTGCCCCATTGCCTGTATATCTTATTTCGTAGTTCCATGCAAAAATGTTTTTTTGAACATCTGTTTCTAAAACTTTGAGTTCCAAATTCCCTCCCCTCTTCCCTCACCACCTACCCTCCTTGAGAAGGCAAGCAATTCAACATAGGCCACATGTGTATCATTGTGTAGAGCCCTTCCACAATACTCATGTTGTGAAAGACTAACTGTATTTTGCTCCTTCCTATCCTGTCCCTCTTTGTTTGATTTTCTCCCTTGACACTGTCCCTTTTCAAAAGTGTTTGCTTTTGATTACCTCCTCCCCCATCTGCCCTCCCTTCTATTGTCCCCCTTTTTTTTTATCTCCTTCCTCTTTCTGCAGCTGTAGTTCCATAGCTACACCACCTCTGCTGCCCCTGGGGCAGTGGCCGAATTGTGAACTCCTTTCACTATGTCCCCACAGTTTTTTCCCTCTAACCTTATCCATTGTCTTTGGTGTTTGTGGGTTGAGACGTCTGGTAACTGCCACAGGTCAGTGATTCAGGCCACTAGGGCCTGTTCCTCCCCGCTCCTGTTATGGTTGGTCTGGGCATGGCCCATGCTTGGCTCTGCTCCACTCTGCTCCCAGTTCTGTGTTATGGACCTTACCCAGCGACCATCCAGGCTGTCCTGGCCTGGAGCCCTGCTTCCCTTTGCTATTTTGTGGGTTCTGCAGTTTTAGAATTTGTTCAGAGCCATTTTTATAGGTGTTTGGAGGGTCCTGGGGGAAAGCTTTAGGCATGTCCCTGCTTCTAGCAGCCCTCTTGTCACTGCCCTCCTAGACTAAATATTTCAGGTTGTTTTTTAACTGATATTTATATGACATGGATTCAAGGCCCACCACTGTCCTATTATTCTTTATGTTATCAATTTCTTCTTTAAACTGTCAGCCCATAAGTGAATAAAATACTTCATATGAGGTGGCATGAGGGCAGAATTCAGTGGGACTATCACTATCCTACTCCTAGAAGCTATGTCTCTTAAGGCAACCCAAGATTTCTTCACTTTTTTTTTCTCTCAAATCACACTGATGGCTCATATTGAACTTACTCTCCAATAAAACACAAGATCTTTTTCAGACAGCTTCCTAACAATGTCTTTTCTATCTTCTACTTGTGAAGTTGTTTTTTTTTTTTGTATTTTTGTAAGCCAGTGTAAAGATTTACAATTAATAGTATTGGATTTCAGATTATTAGATTTAGCTCAGTGCTCTATCCCAGTAATGTCAAACTAAAACAAAATCGGGGGGCAAATAAATAATAAAGAAGCATCTGTGGATACTGCATAATGACTTAGAAGCCCAAATATTAATGTTATTTATGTTTTAGTGGATTTTAATTTATTTTGTTAAATATTTCCCAATTACATTTTAATTCAGTTTAAGTCACACTTAGGAGTTTCATGGGCTACACGCAGCTGATGGACAGCCGGTTTGATACCTCTACTCTAGCCTATCAAGATCCTTGTTGATCCTGACTCTGCCATGCATTTTATTACCTATTCCCCTCCGCTCTCACAGTTTGCAAAATTGATAAGCATGTAATTTATGGCTTTATACAATTCAATGATAAAAATATTTAAGATCCCAGGGCCAAGCCTAGATTCCTCATGCACTCCACTAGAGTCTTCTCACCCTATTGACATTAATCCATCGCCAGCTATGTTTCAAATCCAGCCATCTAATCAGTTTTGTAGCCATCTAACAGTATTCACATCTTACTCATCTCACAATCTTTTTCATAGTAAAAGCATGAGATACTTTATTAAAAGATCTTCTAAAATCTAGGTCAACTATTTCTATGCATTTCCTCTATTTACTTGTTAAATAATTCCATTAAAAGAAGAAATTAAGATAGTCTGACTTGACATGATTTTGATAAAGCCATGTTAATTCTTCATAATCATCACTTCTTTTTCTGGATGCTTGCCAATCATATCCTTTACTATTATTTCTAGAATTTCCCCAAGAATCAACATTCAACTTACTGGCTTACAATTTACAGATTGTCTCCTTCACCATCTCCCTGCCCCCATCATATACATGTGATGAACATCTACCTTTCTCCAATATTTTGCTTCTTCTCCTATTTGTAATCTCCTTGATGACAGGGAGTGACTTTTACCTCTTTTTGTATTTCTAGAACTTAGCACCATGACTTACACATAGCAGGCACTTTATAAATGTTTGTTGATTTATCTTTTAAATATCACTTCTAGTACTTAGCTCGGTAATCACATCTGTCAGTTCCTGAAATTTTAGTTCATCTATCCCAGATGACTTAACTTCTTTAAGGGAAACTAGATGCTCTCTAACTTTCTCCTATTTATTTTTGGTTTAAGTTGCTTATTAGTATTATTTTTTTTTTGTTTTCTCAGTGCTACAAAGAACATTACCTTTGCAGAGAAAACAAGCAAAATAAAAATTGAACTACTTTGTCATCTCTCTGTTAACATCATCCCATCTACCCTGAGCAAATATTCTACCCTTCTTTGATTTGCCTTTTTCTTCCAATACAGTTAAAAACAAACAAAAACAAATTAGTTTTATTGTTGAGAGTGGAGTTAGTCTCAGTGCACTCTGAGCTTTAGTCTTAACAGTATTTTTTAGCAGAACTTTATTATCTTATATTTGCTAATCTCAGCTGCAATAAAAAAGTCATATTTTAAAGTCCTCACTGCATAAGATTGTAGACTTAGAGCTAGAAGGAATTTTAGAAGTAATTTAGTCTATCCTTCACTCTTTAGATGAGGACCTGAGTCCCAGAAAAGTTAAATAATTCGCCATAATAATAGAAGTAATATGTGGAAGTGTGCCAGTAAGGCAAAATGGGCCCCTTAGCCCTTGAGGAGTTTGGCTTTGGTTTACCTTGAAAGTACTTTCACCTGTTAAATGCTAAGCTCCAGGCCCAAAGCCCCAACAGGTGTGAAACCTGTGTGGGCATAGATTAATGACTTAAGAGGGGCCAACTCGGGAACCAATGGTCTCTGAACTCTGGTCGTTGAGGCGGGGGCTTGAGAACGCCAGAGGCTTAGCTGCGAGGAGAGGGGAGAAACTACAGCTGAAAAAAAATCCGAAGCAGAGCCCACCCCTGTGTAGACCCAGGAGTTCGAGCAAGGACTTGAGGCCAGTGAATATGATTTATGCCATCTTATTTTTCTGTGGCCTCCTGGCTTCTCTTGTGAGGAGGGCCTACTGGGCCTGGAGGCTTGTGTTCACAATACTGGAATGGGAAGGTTGGTTTGCTAATTTGTTGATCTGGGCCCTGAATAAATTTTTTGATGCCTTCTGCTTGGAGAATTCTATATACCCAACGATTTCGAACCATTCATATATATATATATGATCCTTTTTGAGATCATAAATTCAGCCTTCCTACTACAGGAATTCCTCAAGAATTCAAACCAGGTACTCTGATACAAAGTTTATACATCTTTATGACTATTTAAGGGGATATGCTATTAAATCAATTCAATAAAATTTATTAAGTGACTACTATATGCCAAGCAGCCATCTGGCTCAGCAGATAGAGCACATGTCCTGGAGTCTGAAGGACCTGAGTTCAAATCTAGAATCAGAATCTAATTGGCTGTGTGATCTTGGGCAAGTTGCTTACCTTTTGCTTGCCTTAATCCACTGGAGAAGAAAATGGTAAACTACTCCAATATCCTTACCATGAAAACTCCATGGATAGTTTGATGTGCTATGGTCCATAGGGTCACAAAAAGTCAGACAAAACTGAACGACAACAAATGTGCTAGCCACTGTGCTGAGTGCTAGGGATGCAAAATGAAGCAAAAGACAGTCTCTGCTCATAAGGGCATTACAAACTAATAAGGGGCTTACAAACTAATTCATTTTAGGAGAACAATTTATAAAATAGCTACAACATTCTTAAGTAAAATGACTTCAAAAGACTTCATAATTCTGATCTATCATGCAATGACTCCAGAGGAATGATGATGAAACATTCTTCCTGCTTCCTGACAGAGGTGGTGGACTAAAAAATTCAGAACAGGATATTTATATCTGAATGTGGTCATGGCAGGTATATATCTTGATTGACTCTGTTTAATAAGATTTTGTGTATGTGTGTGTATGTGTGTGTGTGTGTGTGTGTGTGTGTGTGTGTGTGTGTGGTCGGGTTGGTGTCAGAGAGAGAGGATCAGGAGATAGGTCAAAACAAAAATGAGAACACACATTAAAAATGAAAAAGTAAAAGAAAATGAAGAGGAAGAAGAAGAAAGGAGAAGGAAGAAGGAGGAGGAAGAGGAGGAGAAAGAGGAAGGGGGGTGGAAGAGGAGGAGGAGGTGTTAGAGGAGGAGGAGGAGGTGGTGCTGGTGGTGGAAGAGAAAGAGGAGGAGTAGAAGGAGGAGAAGAAGAGTATAAGTCCAAAGTAAATAAAAGAATACACTGAAGAAAACAGAAGTTTCAGAAGGAGACATGACTTTAAAATTAACATTTAATTTATCATATACATGCTTTTTAAAAAGAAAGGCAAAAAGCTCAGCATAGTGGAGATTCATGGGTTCAGACACATTCCTCTTTTTTTCTTTCAATTGTGAATTTATTACCTAACATTTTTAGTTTACAACATTGATTTTTGACAAAATTTAGGTTACCAATTTTCTCCCCTCCCTCACCCCAAGATGGAATATATTCTGATTGTCCCTTTCCTCACTCTGCCCTCCTTTCTGTTACCCCACTTCCCCTGCCCCACTTATACCCTTTCCCCTTACTTTCTTGTAGGACAAGATACAGTTCTGTACCCCTTTGCCTGTCTATCTTATTTCCCAGTTGCATGTAAAAAAAAAAAACCAAAAAAACAACAAACATTTTTTTGTGAGCATTTGCTCTTAGAACTTTGAGTTCCAAATTTTCTCCCTTCCTCCCTCCCCACCTACCCTCCTTGAAAAGTTACAAATATCGTCTTTCCATGTAGGAATGTAAACAAAATGGTTCACCTTTGGTATGTCCCTTATGGCTTCTTTTTCCTGTTTACCTTTTCATGCTTCTCTTGATTCTTGTATTTGAAAGTCAAATTTTCTATTAAGCTCTGGTCTTTTCATAGAGAATGCTCGAAAGTCCTCTACTATATTGAAACTCCATATTTTACCTTGGAGCATGATACTTAGTTTTGCTGGGTAGGTGATTCTTGGTTTTAATCCTAGCTCCTTTGACCTCTGGAATATCATATTCCAAGCCCTTTGATCCCTTAATGTATAAGCTGCTAGACAAACACATTCCTCTTTTAGTCTTCTTTCTGTATTGGAATGTTTACATTTATTGGTTTTTGTAACATTCAAAAAATTTATAATAAAGAAAACTATTTGAATTTTTAACATCCTGTACATAAATACCTTAAAAGTAGCACTTCTAAAACACAGTAGCACACAAATGAAGATAGTATATGAAATTATAAATCTCCATTTCATACTATTTAAAACTTACTGCAAATACCAATTATTTCATTCTTCATACTTAAAAATGTTTCAATGAACCTCTTTTATTTTGCTTTATTATTGGTAACCATACCATTTAGCCCCATCTGCAATTAAAAACCATGTCTGGATCCATCTTGTAAAAATCAGTATAGTCAAGCAAAATTGATCCTTATAGTGAGTATGTTCAAAATTGTATCTTATTTCAGCTGAGGTAAAAAAGGCAGATCTAGCAATTGTGATTTCGGAAAAAGCAAAAGCTAATTAGACCTAATTCAAAGACATAATGAAGGAAATTGGTTGTTGGTAGTTGTCCTTCATGCTTGAAGCAATCCAAAGTGACATCACTATGTTGTGGTCACAGTACAGTGTTTCTAACTGTGGCTAATTTGACCAATACAAGCTTCAAAGGCTCTATTACAGGTCAGGTACAAATAGTTCACATGAACATTTGCAGCAATGTTTCTAAATTTGCACATCTCACTTTTCTTTTTCAGCACTTCAACTTTACTTTGTTTATAGAGCACAGCCCCTTCTTTAATGCAGGCATGCCATGCTGGGTGGTCCTGTACCAGTATTTCTCAGTCAATTCCAAAGTTCTTCAGAGAGACCTTGAGAGTTTCCTTCCTCTAACCTCCATGTCAGCACTTGACATTTGAGAGTTCTCCATAATATAGATTTTTAGGCAAATGAATGTCTGGCATTCAAACAGCATGACCAGCACATGGTAGTTGCAACCTCTGCAATAGAATTTGAATGCTTGGCAGTCGAGCTTGAGAAAGGGCCTCAGTGCCTGGTACCTTATCTTTCCAGGTGATCTTCAGAATCTTTTTAAGATAATTCAAATGAAAGCAGCACAGTTTCCTGGCATGTTGCTGGTTGACTACACAGGTTTCACAGACATACAACAGTGAGGTCAGCACAACAACTCCATAGACCTTCAAGTTTGGAGGCTGCCTAATACTTATTCTCTTCCACACTTTCCTTTGGGGTCTCCCAAACACTGAGATAGTTCTGGTAATATGTGCATCCACCTCGTCATCTATGTGTACATCCTTAGAAAATATACTGCCAAAGTAAGTTTACTTAGCCAAAGCATTATAAATTTCTGCATTTGCTGTAACTGATAGTACCACGTATGGATGATGTGGTGCTGACTGGTGGAGAACCTTTGTTTTCTTAGTGTTGTCTGGCCAAAATTAGTATAAGTGGCTGATAGTCAACTGAGTCAATCATCTGTGAACAAAAAGTCACCCACCAACTTTACCTCCAATTTGGTTGTGTCTTATTGCTTTTTCAAGTTAAATAATTTAATATCAGTGCAGTAGCTGATGATTCCATTTTCATTCTTGTTAAAAGAGTCCAAGGACATCAATGAAAACATCATGCTAAAAACATGGGAGAATACATGACTGGGAAAGATAGAACATGTGCAAGTGTGTCGTCACAGAAGTGGCATACAATGCTGAAGAACTTCTCCAGGCAACTAAATCTTTCACAAGCCTTCGTTACTGAGAGTATCAAAGGCCTTGGTCAAATTGATGAAAATTGTATACAAACCTCAATTCTGCTTCTGGGGTTTTTCCTGGAGTTGTCAAGCAGCAAACACCATATCGCGCAATCTTTGGCCCTTTCTGAAGCTACTAGCTCTTGGGTAGATGGCCAACTTGTGGATGAAGGGCCAACCAATTAAGAAGAATCTTGACAGCAATGACTAAGAGAGAGAGAGACCCCTCTGTCATTGTCACAGGAGAATTTATTTCCTTTTCCATTATGGACAATGGAAGCATTCTCCAATTCCTGGGAATAACCTCTTCTTGCCCTATAACTCATATTTCAATCTGCTTTTATATAAGCAGTAGACACCTTGCCTTGTAAATCTCTGCTGGAATAGAATCAGCACCAGATGCTTTGGCACATAAGAGAAACCTAATGGTGTTCAAAACCTCTTCTTGAGTTGGCTACAGACAGATTGTCTTCAACCTGAAGTCAATGGTTCCCATATTGGTTCATGATGGTCTATTAAAAACACCATGGAAGTGTATAGCCCCTCTCTTCAGGATCATGTATTTAACATAATCAAAATTATCCATTTTGCATTTTGTAAAGCTCTGTATCTCTTGTTGCATCATGAATTCTTCCCTTTCTCATAAATCTGACAAGTAAACTATCTGTTGCTCTCCCAAATTGCTTATAGTATCAGCCTTTATTCTCAAATAATGAACCCATTTTTATTTTTTTTTGTATGTGGTATAAAATATTGGTCTATGCTCAGTTTCTGCCAAACTGTTTTCCAGTTTTCCCAGCAGTTTTTATGAAACAGTGAATTCTTAACCCAGAAGCTGGATTCTTTGGGTTTATCAAAGAGTAGATTGCTATAGTCATTGTCTACTGTATCTTATGTACCTTACCTATCCCGCTGATCTACCACCCTTGTTTCTTAGCCAGTACAAAGTAGTTTTGATGACTTCTGCCTAATAATACAGTTTAATATCTGGTATGGCCAGTCCACCTTCCCTAGCATTTCTTTCCATTAATTCCCTAGATATTCTGGACATTTTGTTCTTCCAAATGAATTTTGTTATTATTTTATCCAGCTTTGTAAAATAATTGTTTTGGTAGCTTGATTGGTATGGCATTGAATAAGTAAATTAATTTAGGTAAAATTTTCATTCTTATTATATTAGCTTGGCCTAACTATGAGCAACTGATGTTTTCCCATTGATTTAGATCTGACTTAATTTGTGTGAAAAGTGTTTTGTAATTGTGTTCAAGTAGGTCTTGGATTCATCTTGGCATGTAGACTTCCAATTATTTTAACCTCTCTACAGTAATTTTAAATGGAATTTCTCTTTTTAACTCTTGCTGTTGGGCTTTGTTAGTAAGATATAGGAATGCCAAGGATTTTATATCCTGCAACTTTGCTAAAGTTATTTATTCTTTCAAGTAGTTTTTTTTACTTGATTCTCTAGGATTCCCTAAGTAAATTATCATATCATCTGCAAACAGTGATAACTTAGTTTCTTCTTTGCCTATTCTAATTCCTTCAATTTCTTTTTCTTCACTTATTGCTAAAGATAACATTTCTTATACCAAATTGAATGATAGAGGTGATAATGGAGATCCTTGTTTCACCCCTGATCTTACTGGGATTGCATCTTGCTTATCCCCATTACATATAATGCTTGATGATGGTTTTGGGTAGATGATACATCTAATTTTAAGGAAGACTCTGTTTATTCCTTTGCTTTCTAGTATTTTTAATAGGAATGGGTGTTGTATTTTGTCAAAAGCTTTTTCTGCTTCTATTGAGATAATCATACAGTTTGTGCTAGTTTTGTTGGTGATATGATCAATTACGCTGATAGTTTTCCTAATATTGAACCAGGCTTGCATTCCTAGAATAAATCTGACCTAGTCCTAGTGTATTATTCCCATGGTAAGTTGCTGTGATGTTTTTGCTAATATTTTATTTAAAATTTTTGCATCAATATTCATTAGGAAAATTGGTCTATAATTTTCTTTCTCTGTTTTCACACACACACACACACACACACACACACACACACACACACACACACACACACATATATATATTCCCATATATGGATGTAAACAATTTCCCCTTACTGAATAACAAGGTTTTTTCCCCCTCTTTACCTTTTATATCTCTCTTGGGTTTTGTATTTGAAAATTAAATTTTCCCTTGAGCTCTGGCCTTTTCAGCAGGAAGGTTTGGAATTCCCTTATTTCATTGAATGTCTGTCTCCTTGCCTGAAAAGTTATGCTCAATTTTGCCGGGCGGTTGATCCTTGGTTGTAGTCTGAGATCCTTTGCCTTTCATGATATCATATTTGAATTCCTCCTGTCTTTTAATGTAGAAGCTGAAAGGTCCTGGGTGATCCTCACTATAGTTCTTCCATATTTGATTTTTTTCTTTCTGTCTACTTGCACTATTTTTTCCTTGACCTGATAATTCTGGAATTTGGCTACTATATTCCTTTGAGTTTTCATTTTGGGTTCTCTTTCAGGGGTGATTAATGGATTCTTTGGATCACTATTTTGCTCTCTGATTCTAGGATCTTGGAGAAGTCATCTCTGATGATTTCTTGGAAGATACTGCCCAGGCTCCTTTTTCATTGTGACTTTCTGGTAGACCAATAATTATTAGATTATCTCTCCTGGATCTATTTTCCAGGTCAGTTGTTCTTCCAATCAGATATTTCATGTTTTCTTCTATTTTTTTCATTCTTTAGATTTTGTTTGACTGATTCTTGATGACTCATAAAGTCATTATCTTCTACTTGCCCAATTCTAATTTTTAATGAATTATTTTCTTCATTTAGCTTCTGAGCCTCCTTTTCCATTTTTTTATTTTACTTTTCAAGGAGTTATTCTCTTCAATTAGATTCTGAACCTCCTTGACTGTTTTGTTAATTTTATTTTTTAAAGATTTGTTCTTATTAGTGAATTTTGTTTATGTTTTTCTTTTACCTCTTTAATTTGGTTTTTAACATCCTCCTTGAACTTTTCCAGGAATGCTTTTTGGGCTGGAGACTCGTTCACATTCTCTTTTGAGGTTTCAGATGTGGGAATAGTGTCAATTTGTCTACTTCTGAATTGGTATTTTGATCTTGCCTGTCTCCATAAAAAGATTCAATAGTGCTAGGTTTTCTGGACTGTTTCTTCATGGTGTTTGTTTGTTTTCCTGGCTTTTAAAGTGGATCTCTGCTTCTGGGTCCAAGGTGGTTCTGTCCCATGCTTCTTGTGCTGGGAACTAGGGGCCTGGTTACTGCCTATTTGTGCTGTGGCCTCTCGTTTTGTGAGGTTTAGGGGAGGGGTGGTCTGGCTGTTACAAGTGCCCTCTTCCCCTAGGGCGCATATAGCTTGGATGATGTTAGCAGTTCTCTACACTGCTGTCTGCCACTTCCCCTGGCTGTGGGAAGGCACCTCTGGGTTCCTGGTGTTGACCCTTACTGGCTCCATTCCCTTAGGACTCAGGAACTTTAGCTTTTAAGTTACTGAAGCCTCACTTCTGGCTCCTCTATTTCAGGGTTTCTCCCAAAGTAGTATTCTCTGGGCAAGGAATGGAGGGATGAGAGCTGTTTTACCTGGTCATCATGGCTCTTGAAAGTTCAAGAAGACATGTTTAAAAGTTTAAACTGTGGGCTGAAGCCTCAGGAGTAGTTGCTTTCGTGGCCGTAGGCTCTGTGCTGCTCTATCTCACAGCTCCCACAGACTTCCATCATGGACTGAGAGGCTGGGGGATCTCCACCAGTTTTGCAGACCCAGCACTCTCCCAGCCTTGTTCACTGGCTTAGTTCTGTAGCAGCTACTGCCCTAAAGTCTTTTAAAGTTGTTTTTCTGGGAGTAGAACATCATTCATATGCCACATTTTTTTACTCATTACCAATTAATTATTATTTCCTTAAATCCTTGGTCTTTTTGCCTTTTAAATTTTCCTTTCACAATTATTTTTCTTTGCTGGGAATTATCCCCACCTTCCTAATCTACCCCCATATGTGTCTACTTTCTTCTTGTGCTTGATTAATTTACAAAAAATATCCATATTCCTTTTCAACCTTCCTCTTGCCTTTTTTGGATGAGTGAGTTTTATCTGACATCTTCTCCCCCTATCACTATGTTTGTTATGACCTCCTTCTCATGCACCTCAATTATGAGAAATAAGTTACACTATCTTTTTTCCCCTTGATTTTACACTAACCCTCACTATCTTTCCCCTCTTCAGTCTCTCAGAATAGTATCAATCCACCTCCAGGGCCTCTTTTTCTTATATAATTCCCTGAATTCCCTTTGAAAGCATTAAGTGCCTGAATGGGCACAATTCTTCTTTATTTTTTCCCCTTATTTCTGATAGCACTTACGGAGTTATCGTCTCCTTCTCAAATGCATTTTCGCACATTTTTTTCTCTAGTTTTTCTTTAATATTAATCAATATATTCTTCCATTTACTGGGTTTTGTCCTGATTTTTTTCCCCCAAGATGAAGCTTGGCCCTCTAATGAACTTTTGCTTGGGGTAGTTATACCTTGCTTATCTAATCCTACTGCACCAGGGTTTCTGTAATAATCAAGCCTCATTAACCTTTGATGTTCATAATGCAAGATCTGCAGGGCCTTCTTTGATACCTCAGATCATAGTCCTAGGTACTTCAGAGGTGCTAGGTGCCTTGCCTGCTCCTCTGAGAACTACAACCCAGAATTTTCACTGCCAGCACCTTGGTAGAAAAGTCTTTAATGTGGTTTTATTTATTGTCTTGAGAAATTCTGTCCATTCTTTTGGACAATCTCAGGGCTTACTGGGAGAGGGCAGAGGTCTGTTCTTGCTGTCTGTGAACACAAAATCTTGCAGTCTACTCATTTCTCAGGACCATCTTTGATGGGTACTAACATTTATAATGGTCTCTCTCTCTCTCTCTCTCGCTCTCTTGCTCTCTTTTATAATACACAGGCCTTTGGTTGATATTTTCTCAAGTTCAGGAGTGGAAGCTGTCAATTACTATAGTTTGTACATTGGATTTTTTGAATATTATTCATTGATACCAAATTTAGTTCTTTTCATATTTATTTGTTTGTTTTGCTGGACATGTCTGTAAAGCTTGATTTATTTCCTCCTTCTAGTCATTGGCTTGTTGGGTGTGAATGAATTGATATATTCCTCTTAGCATTTCATGCTTACATTTAAAAATGAGCTTGGATCAATCAAAGTAGTCATTTATTTGGGAATTTCAGTAATCATTTCTGTTTTTTCCCATGAATTCATTATTGTGAGGACCTCAGTGGAGAGAAACACCTCCAAAGTATTTTTGGGGTCATTAAAAAGTTAAGTGAGTTGCTGAAGATCACATACGCAGCATTTGCCAGAAGTTGACCTTGAACTGCAGTCTCCTTGATACAAAATGTGTCCCTCTACTCACTTTGTCAAACTGCTTCTTATCTGATCAGTGGGATGATATATGTGGCTATGTAGACATTCATTGCCTCTTGATTAACAACATATAGGTTACTACAAATATTAGCTTTCCCAAGGGAAGAGTTTGAAACTGGTGGCTACCATGAATGGATTTTATAGAGTAGTTGCTGGGTTTCACTCATCCCTGTACCTTGGAAAATTGACAGTTTACCATATTCTCTCTTTTCTTTCCTTACAAGCACATCTAGTTGCTCTAGCATTTTTTCTTTATACCCCTAAGCTCTACTTTCATCTTTAATATCTATGTTTTAGCTCAGATTTTGAAGTTCTGATATAAATGTCATACTATGGGAATAAATAAAAAAAAGAAGAAACATGAAATCTTCAGAGCTTCTTAATCAGTTAGAACCTATGGTAGATAATCTTTGAATTCTTTCAACTGTGAATAATAAAACACTGACACAGAAAAAGAAACAACATTTAAAAACAGATGTCACGGACATTCAAAAGTTGTTAATGAAAGAGTGTTTTAGAATGTTCATACATAACAACACCATGTATCAGTCGTGCTTGTTACTCATGTATCTTTATGACAAATTCTGTATAACACTGAAGACAAAATGGTCTTTGTTTTCATCTGGGCATTTATTAAATCAGTTTTCCTCTTTCAGGAAATGCTTGATTTATGTTTAAATCTTTCTTGGCATGCTGGCAGAGAGAGGCAGTATTTTGTGACAGTATTCTGTGTAGTGCATGCTTGATAGTAGACTTCATGCTTCAGATGAGACAGACGTTATTAGATTCTTGCAGTCAATAATCAAAGAATCACTGCGATTTTTATGTGAAAAACAACAATCACAGAAGTCATGAAGACACATACATTAATGAAAACAATTACATGTATGTACCAAACTAATTCACATATGCATACATGTATATATACATATCTATGTACATACATATGTATGCATATTAGATAATTTCAGAAATGTCCTTCCACCTAACATTGTAGTTTTAGATTGTGGGAATGTTCCATTGGAAACAGATTATGGTCCCTGGAGTTTTTCACTTAGAAGTGAATTGATGATTTTCATCATTTTAGGCAAGTTCTAGCCAAAAGCACAATTAAAGAGCTAGGAAACATTTTAGAAATATGTATATTTTTGTTTAATGGGCCAAAAGCCCACTTTTGGAACCTTAATGAAAAGACTGTTAGTGCTGCTATCTTTCAGCATCCTTCATTATTATAATTCAGGATTTGAAACTTTTGAATCATTAATTACACATCTTATTAAGCAAGATTAGAGGAATAAAAAAAAAAACCTTAATGTTAAATTTGAAAGAAACCTTTTTGTAAATAGTCATGAAAAATAAATGATTATCATTCTGAATAATTTGTAGATATGAGGGAGAATGAGATGTCTATATATTGATGTGTATATAAGATTACAAACACATTAAACACTTTATACATACATGTAAAATGCATCTCATAAATATATTTAGACTTTATATCTTTATGTTAGGCTTTCGCCATAACTAAAATCCTCTTCCTACCTCACCCTCATATTTTGGTTGTTTGGCAGTGACATTTTGCTTATTGATCACAAAGGATTCCTGCGTGTATATATGTATGTATGTATGTGTGTGTGTTTACACACAAACGTATCTATATTTCTATATGTATAGATATGCATATGTGTGTATATAAGTATTTGTGTGTGTGTATATAATATATCATTAAGTCTGAATTCATGACTGCAAAGATAACCATGAGTATGCCTGAATCATCCAGAATCACAGGATATAAGGAATTCTCTAAGTAGAAGGCAGAGGAGTTAAAACATTTATTGAAACTCAAAAGTAGCAGGCCCAGGGATCAGTGTCCCCAATTCAACATCTTAGTGAGAACCTTCCAAAACCAGTATGCCCATCTCACAATAGTGACCAGGAGGCCACAGAAAAACATTATGGCAGCAAGCCAGGCCATACTGATGCTTCCCCCCCCCCAATGCCAGGACCTTCCAGCAAGAAGACCACCCATTGGCCTCAAGCCCAAGCTCAGAACTCTCAGGTCTCCACGAGGGTCATTCCTGCTTTTTTGTAGTGCCTGATGCTGTCAACTTTGCCTCAGTTGTAATCTCCAAACTGTGTTGCAGCTAGCTGACTGCTTCCTCTCTCCTTCAGCTCTTAACTGCTCTCTCCATCTGCCTCACCAACTGTCTCACCAACTGCCTCTTAGTTCTGTCCCAACTGTTCAGCAAACTCCTCCCACCACAGGCTTCATGTCATCACATGGACCAGAACTCAGGCACCTACCATTGACTCCAGTCCTAGCCACTCCCCCCAGGACCCTGAGAGCCTCACCTTCGGAAGCCCACTCAAATGGGTGGGGAAGATCTTCCCATTCACTGATTGCCTTTACGCATATACACACATATACGCATATACATATATAAACATATATGTAGCTATGTATATGTATATACACATATACATATGTATGCATATATATACACACATACATATATACATGCATATATAAAACATTATATATACATGTATACATATATACATACATATATACATACGTGTGTGTGTGTGTGTGTGTGTGTGTGTATTCTTCTCAATCAAATGCTTTCTTTCATGTTTTACAGGTCCCCATCCTCCATACCATGTGGAGAGAAGGTGTGCAGAGAATCTTTTATCTTTCAAGGTCTGTGAGAGAATATATTTGATCCCACAAAGTATTACTTCTCAGCTTTTAGAAGAGAATGAAATTTGATGCATTTGTGACAATACAAATATTGCACTTCATTTCTAGTACTCATGCCATTATTGTTTTTTAAGAGAAGTATCCTTCGGCCAGAAATCGAATTGAAATATATCTATTACATTAAAGTAATATTACTTTTTCTTGATGTTTTGCACCAAATTCAATGTATAGACCCAGAAAATTTGCTCCTAACATGAATTGTGTCTCTATACCACAGCAATAGGATGAACATAGCTCTATCTAGAAGGATGACTTTTTTTGAGGGGGAAATGGAAGGAAATATGGCAGGGAGACATGATATTTAGGAAGATATATTATAGGGAAAACCAACACAGTGCAAATTTTACTCATTTTTTTTCTTTTTTCTCCTACAGATTCTTCTTACATTCTCCCTCAAATGTCACAGTGGGAGTTTTCAAATGGAATATTTTCTTTGACAGGTGAATTTCCTTTAAAAAAAAACTTTCTAGGATTTGTTCTGCCTTCTGTATGACATTCCTTTAAACAAAACCACCTCTAAATTTCCTTTTGAAAAGTTTTGCTTCTGTTCTATATTAATTTTTAGCCTCTATGCAGAGTAAGAAATGGTGTTACAAAGATTATTCTTGATGAATAGTTAATATGGGATTACTGGCAATGAGGGAGCAGAGAAAGAATAATTTTTCCCTTGTTTCTGGTTTAATGCAAAGGATCTTGAACATGAGAATCATGCTTTCATATCACCTGGACTGATAGACAACACGTTTCAACATGTGGAAGTGTCTAGTTCTGATAACTACAGTAAGTCATGATACCTAATAGATACAGTGATAGAATAGATAGATAGATAGATAGATAGATAGATAGATAGATAGATAGATAGATAGAAAAGGGGAAGGATAATTTTAAAACCATTAAATCTTAATTATTTACTTGAAGCCATGCACCCAGCAAACAAAGTACTCTCTCATATGCTAGGTACAATCTGAAGCAGAAAGAAGTAAAAGAGATGGGTAAGGAAGGCACAGTTTCCACCATCTGTATAGAAGGATATTTGAATGGAAATAATGGATCCCATTCCACTGGTAGTTCTTTGATTTTTGGCATTAAGCATTTTAAATAGAAAAAAAATGTCTTCCTACACACACACACACACACACACACACCTATAGTAACCAAGGGACACTATAATCAATTCCCAGGTTCTGTTCTTTCTCTCTCTCTCTCTCTCTCTCTCTCTCTCTCTCTCTCTCTCTCTCTCTCTCTCTCTCTCTCTCTCTCACCTATTCCCTCTGAATTTTGTGCATGGTGACCCATGTTCTTTCTCATCTTTTTATATATATGGAACTAAGCTCAATACATTTTTCTTCACTGTAATAGAGCAAAGGTCTTCTGTATGTCATCATATTGATATGCTGTTAATAAAACTAGAGCAACGAGGACAAACACGTTAAAGAAGTATATCTTTCTCAGATCTCTTTATTCTCCACTCTCATGTTGGCAGGGAGCCTATCCTGTCCCTCACCTATAATTTCTTCCCTACTCTTGTTTGTTCATAGGCTGGGATAGACCAAGTCATTCCAACCACCAAATTTCTCTGCTATTGAAACCAGAAGTTACTTTGCTAAATGCAGCCATAAGTAATGACATTGGTGTGGGGAGGTACTCTCTTTGCATTTGAAATTCCTATTTCTCTGCCTCCATCCTTCCATTTTAATAATCCTAGTTCCCAACATCATCCAGGGCAAGATGCTCACTCCTAGAAGAAAATTCCAGGAAACTCAGCTTGCAAAGTCTTGTGGGAAATAGAGTTCAAGAGAAGGGAGAGTGAGAAAATCATACAGTCATAGGAAGTTTACTTGCCAGTTTATATGTCAATTATTTTGTTTTTCTGATTTTCTTACATTTGATTGTGTTGGAGACTTTGTGTTAATTGCCTTTTCCCTTTATAATATTAAAATCTGGATACATAGCAATTCACATTTCCTTCATTTTGCAGGCATGTTTACTGTTGGCAGAACAGCAAAAACAATTTTCAGAGGGATTTTGAAAGCTTTAAAATTTAACTGTAAATACAGAATTCATTTTTTAAATCATCTGCTCTCTGTGCATAGATATCCTGTTGAACATGACTGCAATACATATGGACTCTTAGGTTCTTTTCTAGCCAAGGAAGAGAGGGGAAAAAAGAAACAATACTTACCCATTTGATTTCAAATTCACCTTTCCCCTCCTGGGACAGGGCTAGAACTCTAGCAGAGGTAGACAATGTGAGTATATGACTGGGAGTAATGTTATGGAAAAAAAGGAATTATTCTAGACCTGTTTCATCATGACATTTCTGGCATCAAAATCAGTAGGAGGGGACTGAGGAACAATTTCAATTTCTGCTTGTCTGCTTTAAAGTTGTACTGAACAAAGGCATCCAAGAGAATTTGTTGACTATTTTTGCTTCAGAAGAATAAGAAAGGAGGGGAACAATTGTGTAATGTCTTGAGAAACTACAGTATATCAAAGCAATGTTATATTACTATAGCATAAAAGCGATCAATATGAAAAATTCATAAAAATAAGAGAAATCTTGTATTAATTGATACAAAGCAAAAGAAGCAGAACCAGGATTATAGTATGTAAAATGATAACATATGTATAAATGAAAATTCACCAAATAGATGAGTTGCAATTTCTAATGTTGCTCCCTGCCCCCCCCAATCACTTGCTTCATTTTACAGATAGGTAAACTGCAGCTGATTGGTGTCATGTGATGTCCAGATTTATAGAATTATCATTTGTCAGAAGCAGGATGTGAAGCAGTTTTCCAGACTTTAACTCTACCACTTTATTTACTATATCATGCTATTCCCCACCCACTAATTCATTCTATTCCCAACCCTTTCACAATGCTACTACTAAGGACAGTTAACATAAGTATTTTTAAGTATACCAGGCACTCCATATATATCATATCATCTGAGCCTTCTGAGAAACTTTTAAAGTAACCTTTGCAAATGCTATTATCCACATTTCATAAAAAAAGAATCTGAAAATCAGAGTGTGACTTGACCATGTTCACACAGTCCATCAACAAGGATTTTTAAGCATAAAAACATGCCAGGCACTGTGGAAAGGGCTAAGGATACAAAGAAAGGGAAAAATAAAAAAATATCTTCCTTCTTCAAAGAGCTCACAATCTAATGAATAGCCATTCAAGGAACTCCTCTTCTGATGAGAGAGGCAATATGCATGGAGAATCAGTGGTAGATGTAGCATTTTAATTTAGGTTTTCTGATCTCAAATCCATAAGTCTTGATTATGAGTATATATACTAATAATTTTGTAAACAAATGGGAACCAGATGATAAAGATCAGTGTATATAATTTTCAGGTTCAAAAGTTAACTCGTGGTATATATTCCTAGGCTTTATGTACTTTATGGAAAAGGTATTCCAAAAATGTTTTGATCATATATTCTAGCTGAATCAATCAGCCATATTCAAGTCATTATGTAATACAGGGCCTCTGCTTTCAAAGGCACCTTCATAATGCACATATAAGACTTGTGCTTAGGCTCTTGGACCCCTTGAAGAGAGCGTAAGTCCTCTCTTTTCCCCTGTGGACACTATTGAAGTCAAAGAATGGTCCTGATGAAATATCTATGATCATAGTCCCCCAAATTCTGCAATACCTTCTACAGGTATTAATATAAAATCTGATAGCACCCTCAGTCTTACTGACCAGACGCAAATGCAATGTTCCTGTCTCCATTCCCTTGCCTTACTTCTCAATTGTTTTCA
>CM053623.1:210857461-210886032 GCA_028646595.1 Phalanger gymnotis | reverse complement strand
CACACACACACACACAGTCCGATGCTGTAATTTACACATAACAGGGCACTGACTCACTGTAATGCTATTTTTACACACTTGAGTTAACTAATTACTTTTTCTTTGCCCACACATCCCATCCTCCACACACTTATCTCTGCTCACAATATATTCAGTCAGAAACAACCATCAGCCTACTTCAAATCATGCCTGCTCCACTGGTTACCAGAATCAAGAGAATGTCCTTAATATGAGGAGTATTCTCTTCCCTCTCCCTTGAGAGAATAAACATTTATTTAAAATCTACTATGTGCCAAGCTTTCTGGTAAGTTCTTTACAAATATTATCTTATTTGATCCTCGTAACAACCACAGCGGTAGGTGCTGTTATTATCTCCCTTTTAGAGTTGAAGAAAATGAGGCAAACAGAGATTCAAGTGACTTGCCCAGGTCATACAGGTAGTAAATGTCTGACACAACATTTGTACTGAGGTCCTCTTGATTCCAGGTACATTGCTCTATCTGATGACTTCAATGGTATTTCCCTTCATTTCACCACTCCCCAAACAGAGAGTGGTAATATATTGTGATGAATTAGATCTGATCATCATGGGTCAGCAATGTCTCAGGATTTTTTTTTTGTAGCAAATAGAGCTTCTTGTGGAATATGAAGGAAATCAGGAGAGGTGGGGGAGGGCCATGTGAGGAGTCAATGAAAATTCCTGGAGTCAGAACATGGAGTGTCACACATCAGGAACAACAACCACAACAACAAAAATTTAATGTAATCAGATCACCAAATATGACTATTGGAAACATAGAAAGATGCAAGGTTGTGAAGGGTTTTAAAAGACAAACGAATTGTTTTTATTTGATCCTGGGCCTAAAAAGGAGTTGATTGAATGAGGGGAGGTGGGAATGACAAGGTCAGACCTGCATTTTAGGGAAATCACTTTAACAATTGAGTGGAAAATGCATTGGAGTGAGGAAAGAATTATGTTAAAAGGACCAATCAACAGGTTAATTCAATAGCCCAGTCATGAAGTGATGGGGGCCTGCGCATAGGTGGTTGTTTTATCCAAGGAGAGAGAAGGGTGTATGTACCAGAGCTGTTAGGAAACTAGATACAACAGAACTTGATGCCTTCTGAAAGTGAATTGAGGATATAACCTTGTGTAACTTGGAAGAGAGTGGTACCCACAATAGTAGTAAGGAAGTTGGGAATATGGGGAATAAAAGATAAATAGTTTAGTTTTGGATAGGTCAAGTTTGAAATACCTGTGGAATATCTACTTAGAGATGTCTAATTGGTCAAAATTTGAGACGAGGTCAGGAGAGAAGCTTGGGCTATACAAGTAAAGGGGTTAGTTGAAACCTTGGAAGCTGATGACACCACCAATTGAATAGAAGGCCCAGAACAAAGTTTTGGGTTACCCCCTACCGTTAAATGAAGATATAGAAAAGGAGGCAAAAAGGATTCAATAGACTGTTAGGAAGAGGACCAGGAAATTTTCATGTCATAAAAACTAGAGAGAATAAATTATCAAGGAGAGTAGTACAAATAGCTTTACCAAAGACTGCAAAGAGCTCGAGAAAAAAATTAAGACTGAAAAAGGTTTGCAATTAGATCATTAGATCCCTGGTTAGATTACATTTGGAGTATTCATAGTCCCTTCTGTGTACTCTATTTTTAAATGGACATTGATAAATACAACAGCACCGAGAGGAGGGAAGTTGGGATGGAAAAGGAACTTAAATATATGCTCTGTGAGTATCAGTTCACGGAACTAAGGATGTTTAGCCTAAAGAAGATGAGGCAGATACCATGATGTTTGTCCTCAAGTATTTCGAAGATTTCTCAAATGAAAGAGTGAATATATTTGTTCTCATTGATTGCAGGTTCATTTCCTCAAAATACTTGCTGCTTCAAGCAAGAAATTCACAAAATTATTCTCTCCTGATTTCATAAACAAAGAAATCAAGGTATAGAAAATCTGTTACCTAGCCGCAGAAGAATATGTAAAGAATCATAGTTTGTCTTTGTGGAGGCAGGGAGGGAAGGAGGGAAGAGAGGACTCCCTAACAACTAGAGGCCTGCAAAAGAGAAATAGACAGCCTCAGAAGGTAGAGTCAGGCCTGAGGTCTTCAAGCAAAGACTAGATAATCACTTATCAGATATACTAGAAAGACAATAATTTATCAAGCAAAGGTTAGATCAAATGGCTTCTGGGATCCCTTAATAATCTGAAATTTGGTGATTTTATATTTAATTAAAATATCTTGACCATATCAACATTTGGAAATTCAATGTAAATATAATTCCATTATCCATAGCCTGTTTTTTTTTTTAACTTTAGAGGATTACTAATTTAATTTATGTGGAAACTCATTCTACCAATGAAGCTTGAAACATTCAAGAATTATATCCAAAATGTGTTATTTAGTTGGGATATCTTGTATAATAAGTGTCTTTGAACATAGTGAGCTCAGTCCTTTCAATAACAAAATGTTTCAAACTCATTAGTATCTGTGAGGCCTGGTGTGGGAGTCACCCACCCTAGATATAATGAAGCTAGGGTCACCTCCATTCAATGATAAGATGTCAGAGGAAAGCATTAGTGAAATTTATTTTAATTAGTAAAATTTAGTGACAACAAAGAGGAAGGAGGAAAAGCCTTTCTATTTCATTTGTTTTAAAATTATTTTCCTAGGTTAAAATGTTTTTGAACACAGAACTCTTGTATCACACACACACACACACACACACACACACACACACATAAACACATACACATATATATATATATATACCTATATACATGTGTATATATGTGTGTATGTAGGTATATGTCTATGTCTATTTAAATATATATCTACATATCTCTATTTTTATCTATCTATATTTGGGGAAAACTAAAATATGATGAAAATTTTTTTAAAAAAAGCTGAATACCAGTGCTTCTTTTTTCATATTCTGCATGCTGAAGTAGCTCAGACTCATTGTGAGGCTAGAGTTAAGTCTCCTTCCTCTGAAAGAACTGGCTAGCAGGAGGGAAGATTTGCAAAGCTTAATGATTTCACATGGCTGCTTGATTAACCCTTTCACCATATAGCTGAAAAAAGAAAGGGAGAGAAAGAAAAACCAAATGCAAACCTCCTTAGAGTGAACCAGAACCATCCATTAGGCATGTACCTTATAAAACATTCATGACTAACAGTTCTGTCTGGGAATCTTGCTTTCTGCCCTCTCCTACTGGTGTTCCATACAAGGCACAGCTTATTTTATTGTTATCTTGGAGGACTGGAAAATGATAATGTCATTTACACAAGTATATTTTAAGCAGCCTTACATCATTTTATAGGCAGAAGCTGTCTCGGGAAAAATAGAAGCCCGAAGAAGAGTCTAATTTCCTCAATAAGGCTGGACAAATGGTCAAAAATTAAACCCGAAATGAGCCATAGCATAGCTACTCCTAGTTAGTTTAGAAACTGGGAAATATTATCAATGAATCAGCTATTTCCCAACCTCAGACAGTTTTTATGCTCTATGGCAATTAATGTCAGTTAGAGGGGAAAATAACTGTCCTAATGATTTTCCTTTGTTTTTATGAATTGAGTAAAAACACTATTTATAGTTCAGAAATAATGATGCCAAGTTTACAAGTAATGTCTAAGTAATGCAACCCAACTGCATGTATAATTCACAAGATCCAGTTAAAATGCAACCAATATTTCTGGTGATTCTCATCAAATAATTGCATTTCAAACATCTTGGCTAGTATTCAACATCACAAAGGGAACCGTTTTATTACTCCAAATGAAATAACATACACACACACACACACACACACAGAGAGAGAGAGAGAGAGAGAGAGAGAGAGAGAGAGAGAGAGAGAGAGAGAGAGAGAGATATTCAGAGACAGAGGTAGAGATGTTTGCATAAGTAAATATAGGAAGCAGAATGAATCTTACAAACACATGAGAAGTAGATTAAACCTATTTTTGGTACCATCATGAATCCGTTTATATTGCACTCTCTATCTGGGGCACCCATTCCTTCATTCTTCCATCTGAATTACAGCATGATGTAGTAGAAAATGAATTGAATATGGAATCAGAAGACATGAGTTCATAACAAGTGGATAAGATGACCTGTAGGGTTCCTTCCAGCTCCAGATCTATGATTCACCCAATACAGTACCTTGCTTTAATCTCTTCTCTACAATCTCTATCAGCCTCATTCTTTGAGCCTCTACTCTATTGAAACATATACTCCTCTAAGTCTCATTCTCTCTCATCTAGTTATCTTGATGGAAAACAAAGTGGTAAATTAATTATAGCATGAAATTAGGATCTGTAAAGGATCTTAGAAATAATTTCTTTTTTTCCAGATAAAGAAATTGAAATTCATGTCTATGATGGTACTTGTCCAAGGTCATAGAATGGATTAGTGGCAGAAATGGAACTAAAGAGAAGTTCTTTTAACACCTAGGCCAGTGTTATTTCCACTACATTATACTAATCTCTACTAAACTGTAATTAATGATAAAATAATATGCTACACTCCTTTACCACTTATATTTTAACTAAGGGGTCCCAGAGATTATGTCCAAAAATGTATAAATCTTTAGTCGTGAAGGGAGTTAGCATGTTATGTCCTAAAGATTATTGGAGTCATATGCCTATCCATTGGTCGTGTTACTGTGGCTAAGTAACAGATTTTCTATACCTTGATTTCTTTGTTTATGAAATCAGGAGAGAATAATTTTGCAAATTTCTCACTGGAAGCAGGAAGTATTTTGAGGCAATGAGTATTTTTCAAAGTCACTCAAATCTATCATTATATATGTGAAACAGTTTGTACAGATTTTCCCTGCCTCCTTCCAGCTGGCCCTGTGTGTTAGCTCAATGCTTGGGGCATATGATGATGATTCTTTTGTCTACTTTGGGCCAACCACATATGAATCAGTGAAAGATCAGTGAGATTTATGCATAACAAAGCTTTCCTCTTTCTGGTTATTGAGCAGGAAGAGCTGATGATTTAATGGATTTTTTAAAGTCACTATTCATATTGCTCTCTTACAGTTGTCTCTCTATCTGACAAATGGCATCTCCATGAAGGGTCAAGAGAGAGTCCACACATCCTCCTACCAAAGAAGAAATATTGAAATATGAACAAATGGTACCTAAAGCACTTATTCTACCTAGCCAAGCCTTAACTTGGTTTTGCCATACCTTTTCGTATTTATGCATTCTCTTCATTACATGCAGCCGTATAATCCTGAGATGGACATCCCTAGTCTTTCAGATAATCTCATGAGTGAAAGAAGTTTAGAGATGTTCAGATATACTCCCTTTTAAGATCCAAATCATCTCTATGTCATTATTCATCACTTCTGTGGTCTAGCAACTGTGACATAACTGTTCGAGGCTAAAAGGCAAATTCCAATGGAGAGGTGAGAAAGGAAGAGAATTGTCAATAGCCAATGAATCAAACAAATATTAAGTATTGAAAATGAGTAAGTAGAAGAGAATGGTATAGGTAGGGCTGAGGTAATAATGTTCTCCTTTTAACTAGTCAGCTCACTAACTCATTTCAGTGGGTCACATGTGTTGGTAATGACTACCAAGTTAAACAGGCTTTGAGTTTATGGTTAGTGAAAGACTATGTTGTCTAAGGATCGAAGTTCTTAAGTGTAGAGAAATTCATAACAAAAAGAATAATTGCCTTATTATAAGGAATCATTTTGATAACTATGACTCATGAGACAGATTAAGAATATGAAATGTCCATCATTACTGTTCAGTCCATATTTACTTCTGTAAGATCTGAAGCAAAATGATGGAAATATGGAAAACTCCAGGTGAGAATCATACAGTCCTCCCTTAAATGGTATAAAAACATTAGTTAGTTGTTTATATGCCATGTGTCATCTTCATTCTTTGACTAATGAGTAGATATACTTCTGAAACAATTGAGGCACAAGGACATTTACATTGAAAAAAAATACAAAAGTATAAAAGACACAAAGTTTCAGTTAAAGAATGATTCACCACTTGTCCTGGGAAATACTAAGAAAAAATGGAGTCGGTGACATTAGCTTTGCTATGTACAAAACAAAATAAAACAATCATTTCACAGAGCCACATTTTCTCAGTGTTGTACAATACCTTAAAGGACATCTAGTCTGACCTTTACCTTAACATGCATCTGCTTGAGAAGATCCCAAAAAATGTTTATTCATAGGATCTCATGAATTCTTCAAGACTAAAGGAACTCACAACTTCCCAAGAGACACCATGAGATAATTCTAATTGTTAAGAAGTTTCGTGCCCCATCTACCCACCCTTTACATCTAGCTGAAATTTAACTTGGTGCATCTTCTACCCCGTACTCCTAGTTCTTTTCATTAGGGATAAACAGAAGATGTCTACTCTCTCTTCTGATTAATAATCCTTTCAGTACTTTAAGATATGTATCATGGGCTATACATCTCAACCCTCTTTAACCTAGGCTCATAAGGCATAATCTTAAAAGTTACTTGCGATCCTGATTGTTGTCCCCTAAATTCTATTCACCTTGTCAATGTCCTTTATAGGATAAACTCTTCTTCATCATTATGTGTAAACAATTGAGGAATGATGAAGATAATTTCCATTAATGTGCCAAAATTGTGGCAGAAGATGAAAAAAGTGAAATTCTGTAATAAAACTCATCAAACTAAGTCAACATATATTTGATATTTGATAAATTCAATGAGAAGACAAAGGGGAAAATGTTTAAAACTTCATTGGAAATAATAGTTTGGAATTAAGGAAGCAAAAAGGGAAAAGGCCTGTGTAAGCGTGGGATTTATTGATTTGTCATCTCACTCCACTCAAAGTAAGTGATAATGTACTCAACCAATCCATCTCAAATCTAGTCTTGAGTCTAAGGAGAGAACATCTCTGAAAGCCAATGAATGAAGTGAAATAATACCAGACAAGAAGTCTCTCTGTCTCTCTCTCTCTATCTCTGTCTGTCTGTCTGTCTGTCTGTCTCTCTCTCTCTCTCTCTCTCTGTTTCTGTGTCTCTGTCTCCCTGTCTCTCTGTCAGTCTCTGTCTCTCCCTGTCTCTCTCTCTCTCACACACACACACACACACACACACATACACACACACATTCACAGACATTTGTCTTTTATTTTCAAAGAAGACCAGTGATATCATGGGATGATATCTTGACTTGTGTGTGAATTGGAATTAAGCAAGGTGGAGTTGCACAAAGTCATTAACCTTACTCTCTCTTCCTGAGCCATTAAATTCTAATGTCAAGATGATGTCTAATGGCCCAGGAAGCATCTTGGGATCTTTGATGTCTGACCAAGTTCTAAGTGCTCCACAGTACCTGCTTCAGCTGCCTGCATTGCTATTTAAACAAATTGTTTTCATTTGCTCATTCCAAAGGGGAAGTCTCCACATGCTTCATGTAGACACCCGCCCCCAACTCACTGACAGGTTTGAAGCCTATCCTTTACCCTCAACCTGGTTTAATCTGTCTGCCATAACAGTTTACTGGGGTGTGCCTACTGTGCATGCTACAGCTTTTTGGAGCCACAGGTGAGAGTTGGATGAATTAGATGGATGTAAGAGGTGGATGAGTAGCCCTGAAGAGGGGTAACAGCCCTCACACCAGATGTACTAGTCCTCTCTGAACACCTGCACCCCACAAGATAATTTGAAATATTTGAACCAAGGTGTTCCTGACTTTAAGAACTGGACTTTATCCACTATGTCATGCTGCCCCTCAGAAGCACACATTAGAGCTTGAAAAGCTCTCAGGTATCGTGTATTCCAACCCTCATTTTATAAATAAGTAAATACAGGCCTAGATATTATGATTTCACCAAGTTAGTAGTCAAAAAGTGGCAGGGCCAGGATTCTAGCCTAGGTTTAGTGCTCTTTCCACTACATCACAACATTGCCTTGACTTGAAAACTCAATTCAATGCTATTTTCTATTGCTCACTGTTGTTTTATATATGATTTTTATTTCTTCCACTGTAAAATCCTCAAGAGGAAAGACAGCCATCTTTTGCCTATCCCTAGCACTGGTTAAATAGTATTACAGCAAAGCTTTTTTTCTCTCTTAGAATTTACAAGCAATACATATAAATGTGCACATAAAGTCTATAGAGGTTATTATATTGCTGACAGTCTCTTTTTCTATTGGTTTAAAATTTAACTTCAAAAGCCATTGCTACAGTAATTCCAGAAATATTTTGCTCTAATCAAGTAAAGAACATTGTAGATATAATACTTATAAATGTATACCAAATTTCATTTTAAGATATTTTACCACCCTAGAGCTTTTTAGATTATAATTTGGATGTCCAATTTGTTAGCCATCACTCCCTGCTTTGTTACATCTGCAAACTTTCCCATTTAAATAGAAATGCTCACAACTTTTATGGGATCTGAATGTTTATGTAGCTACATTGGCTATGTGGCTGTTCTGGCTATTAAGTACGTTCACAAATTTGAAAGCATTTTATGAAGATTTAAAAAAAATAGATCTTGAAGATTTTCAAATAACTAGTTTATTAATGAAAGCATAAGTTTCTTTTATTGGTGTTGCTCATATGTTTTTGCCCTAATAAGATTCCCCCAACATGCCCTCCCTTCAATTACTCCCCATTCTCTTAGCCCCTTCCCCCCTACTTTACCACAGGGTAGAATATATCTCTATATCCAAATAAGTGTGTATATTATTCCCTCTTTAAGCCAATTCTGATGAAAGGTTCACTTCCTTTCACCATCCCCCTCTTCCCCTCCATCGTAAAAGCTTTTTATTGCCTCTTTTGCACAAAATAATTTACCCTATTCTACCTCCCCCTTTCTCTTTCTTCTAGTACATTCTTCTCTTACCACTTAATTTTATGTTTTAGATATCATCCCTTCATATACAACTCATACTGTGCCCCCTCCTGTCTATATATAATTCTTCTAACTACCTCAGTACTGCAAAAGGTCTTATAAGTTACAAATATAATCTTTCCATGTAGGAATAGTAACAGTTTAACTTTAATAAGTCCATTATGATTTTTCTTTCCTGTATATCTTTTCATGATTCACCTGAGTCTTCTATTTGAAAGTCAAATTTTCTAGTTAGCTCTGTACTTTTTTTTTCCTCAAGAACACTTGAAATTCCTCTGTCTCATTGAATATCCATTTTCCCCCTGAAGGATTATACCAAGTTTCGCTGGGCAGGTGATTTTTGGTTGTAATCCTATCTCCTTTGCACTCCAGAGTATCATATTTTATACCTTCTGATCCTTTGCTGTCAAAGCTGCTATATCTTCTCTTATCCTGATTATGGTTCCTGTAGTAGAAAGAACACTAAACCTAGGTTAAAATCCTGGCCCTGACACTTTTTCACTACTAACTTGGTCAATTATTGAAACTGTAATTTTTTTTCTTTTTGACAGGTTGGAATATTTTCTCCTTGACCTGGTAGTTTTGGAATTTGGCTATAATATAACTGGAAATTTTCATTTTGGGATCTCATTCAGGAGTTGATTGGCAGATTCTTTCCATTTCTATTTTACTCCCTGCTTCTAGAATATTGGGGCAGTTTTCCTCCATAATTTCTTGAAAGATAATGTCTAGGTTCTTCTTTTGATCACAGATTTTGGGAAATCCAATAATTTTTAAACTATCTCTCCTGGAGATAGTTTTTTTTCCAGATCAGTTGTTTGTTCATGAGATATGTCACATTGTCTCCTATTTTTTTCATTCTTTTGGTTTTGTTTTATAACTTCTTGATTTCTCATAAAGTTATTAGCTTCCACTTGCTCCATTCTAATTTAAAAAAAAATTCTGTTGTGAGCTTTTGGACCTCCTTTTCCATTTGGCCAATTCTACTTTTTAAGGCATTCTTCTTCTCACTGATTTTTCGACATCTTTTACCATTTGGCCTAGTCTGTTTTTTACGGTGTTATTTTCTTCAGTATTTTTTGTGTCTCCTTTACCAACCTGTTGACTCATTTTTCATGATTTTCTAACATCACTCTCATTTCTCTTCCCAATTTTTCCTCTACTTATCTTAGTTGATTTTCAAAATTGCTTTTGTGTTCTTCCATGGCCTGAGAGCAATTCATACTTGTTTTTTTTTTCTTGGAGGCTTTGGATAGTAGAGCTTTGGCTTTCTTGTCTTCTTCTGAGTGTGTGTTTTGATCTTCCTTGTCACCAAAATAAATTTCTTTAGTTAGAGTTTTCCTATTGTTTGCTCATTTTCCCAGCCTTTTATTTGATTTTTTAACTCTTTGTTAAGTCAGGACTCTGCTTCCAGGGTAGAGGATAAACTTTCTCAAGCTTCAGGTGTTTTGTGAAGCAGTTTTCAGAGACATTTCTAAGCATCTCTATGTTTTCAGTTCTTCCAAGGTGGTATGATCTAAGGAGAGGTGTTGACTCTTCTCCTGGCCTGTGCTCTGGTCTGTGAGTGATCTCAAACATTCTTTTTCTGCCCTCAAATTGTGAGAAGTGTTCCCCTTCCACTGCTGCTGCAAGCTCTGCTATGCTGGTAATCCTTCTTGCCCTGGGACTGCCACCCTGGACTGTGACCCACATCCGAATATGGACAACAGAGTGCTGCCCTAGTGCTAGCAAAAAGACCTTTGCAATCTACTGGCCAGTTGTTAAACACCCTCACTGACTGTGGGCTGAAAGCTTCCAAAGCAGTCACTGCTGCTGCTGCTTCCCAAGACCTGCTCTTGGTTTGCTGGGGTTGAGGCTATGCTCGAATGGCTTGTAGTGGACTAGACACTTCTCTCACCTAGGTCCAACACATCTTTCTTGCTGACCTTTTAAGTTGTATTTAGTGTCTGTGGGTTGAGAAGTCTGGAAACCACCACTGTTACCAGTGATTCAGTTGCCCCGAGGCCTGCTTTGAGTTTTCTGGGGCCCAGTCTGCACTCATCTGGCTTGAACTGGACTGTACTCTTCTCCCACCCTGGTACAACAGACCTTTCCTGTAGATCTTCCAGGCTATTTTGGGCTGGAAATTTGTTTATCTCTTTTTGTGGCTTCTGCTGCTCTAAAATTCATCTAGAGTCATTTTTAAAGGTGTTTGGAGGGATTTGGAGGAGAGCTCAGATGAATCCTGGCCTTTCTCCACTCTCTTGCCTCCACCCCCTAAAATAATTCTTAAAAAATTTTAAAGTATTATAATTCATAATCATGATAATCATGATAATCTTGGAGGAATCACATAGACATGTAGTTCAGTTAATGACATTAGAGTATAACTCTGACCTTTTTGTGGCTGCCCCTAGAATTAGGAATCTTGTTGGAGGATATGAGACTTATTGCCAGTAATATTTTGAACAAAGATCCTCAAAGCTTACTTATATATCCTATACTTGTAAACTTTTCCAAAGACTCACATTTTTGTATCAAAAATACATTTGTCATATAGAAAATGGTAGGCATGGCAAACTCCAAATAATGCCACAAAAAGTCATTTTATCTTAACAGAGAATTATCATTTCCTAACAATGAAATAATGTCAAAATAAGCTGTCTGCATAGAGTTGTAGCATCAATTTATTAGAGCAAATGCCAAAATTAGTTAGACTAAATAAGGGATAACATTGAGAAGAAATAGAGTCAATTGGAACAGTCCAATTTGCTCTGTTCTGAAAAAGCAGCATACACTTAAGTGGGATAGAAATAAGAGTTAAGACACCGATTATGAATATAAACATCATTTGGAAAAGTTTATTGAACCAAAGAAATCACCACATTTGCGAATCCAAAAAAAAGTATAGAATCTGACTCAATAAGCAAAAACAACCACCTTGCCAAATACACAAATTGCCAAACACACACATAATAACCTAAGGTAACATAAATTTAGCATAATAGTCCATTTACATAATATCATAAGTAAGATAATGGAAGATTAAGAAAAGTATAATTTCACAAATTAGCGGAAAAAAAATTGAAGACAAAATTATCCTATAGAAAGACTGGCATAAGATGACACATTTTAAGTGTTGAATCTTTCTAAAAATATTTGTTAATGAATGTAGAAGGCAGAACAAAATGTATGTCTGAAATGGAACGTATTTTCCCATTTCCAAATGAGCTATTCTTATCTGTGATAATAGTGGAAGTATTATACTTTGTATATATAGCTTCAGTGCCTGAACGTCATATGAAATGACAACACTGACACTAATAATTTACATTTTAATAATACTTTACAATTTGGAAAGTGATTTATGTTCATTATCCCATTTGACACTCACAACAACTTTGTGAGTTAAGTGCTATCGTTATTGTCCCCATTTTACAGATGAAGAAACTGAGGCTAAGAGAATTAAGTGACGTATTCATGGTCATACAGCTATTATCTGTAGTAGCATTTGAACGTAGGTCTTCTTCATGCCAACTCCACCATCATATCTCTTACATTATTCCCTTTAAATGTGATGACAATAAATGAATTAAAGAGAAGAAAGATATAAGCTACATTTGATGAAACATCAAATAAACAGTTTGATCAAACAAATGGAAAAATATTCTAGAGTTGATTAAATTTTACAAGCATTGAGGGACTGAGTTTCTAGATAGCTCCAATAAGAGAAGATTGCAAGTAAATCATGGCATTGTAAAATAATGATGCTACAAATAAGTCAGGCTTTACCAATTATGTGTATATGTTTGTTAATAACTCCTAACTTGTCAAAGAACAATTTTACTAAAAACAGTAATATTAGTATTCAAGTCCAAAGGAGAGTAGTTGGGGTGCAAGGAGTATAAAAAGAATGATGTATTTTGAATACAAAGACCTGGGTTCTAGTCATTTCTTGTTCTTAAGTTGTTTCAGTCATGCCTGACTCTTCATGACCCTTTTTAGGGTTTTCTTGGCAAACATACCAGAGTGGTTTTCCATCTACTTCTGTAGCTCATTTTACAGAAGAAATAAAAGGGCTAAGTGACTTACCCAGGGTCACACAGTAAGTGCCTGAGGCCAAATTTGAACTCACAAAGATGAGTATTCCTGATTCTAAGACCATTGTTCTGTCCACCGTATGAACTAGCTGCTCCTCTAGTCATTCCAGACTGTCACTAATTGCCAGTATGTCTATTAATTAGTTCCCTTATTGCACACTTTCTAGACCTGTAAAACACAGAAGTTAGGCCAAATAATGTGTGTCTTCCTTCTACTTCTTAGGTTTCGTGGTTCTATAGTACTTATGAATTTAATTTGTATGATCATATTTTTGCCTTTCAATGTCTATCATATAAAAATAAAATATTAAAGGGGTTGTTAAGCATCATTAGACAAAGATTTCCCCCTTTACCATTCAAAATAAGTTTTAAAATGTCATTTAAAATAATAACTTATGATTGGTCATGTTATACTGGAGAATTTTTGATGATAAATTCTGCTGTGAGAAAAACCATAGGCCAAACAAATACCATTGTTGCAAAAAAGAAAAAAAATCACTCCCTATCTCTTAGGTTCCTTATACTTTATGTTCATTACTGAGTTATTGATTTTTTAACTCAATTTAAGTTAAATGACTGGTTTTGATCTTTAAAATGTGAGGTGGCCTTCATTTATTTATTTTTTGAATGATATCTCTCCTATCGTGTTCGTAAGGCTAAGAGCATCTTCTAGTAAAACTGAAACCTTAAGCTAACATGGTGTTTCCAAGTAAAAATAAAAGACTAATATTCCTTCCTCAATGATTCCTTTGTTTATTGATGCTTGAGGCTCTATTTGCAGAACTAACCCACAAATAAGCCTGACCCTATCCTCAATTTTATAGCTTTTCTCTCAGTATGAGCATTTAAGTTTTACAGCAGGCAGAGTTTTAGGACTCCTTAAGTATGCCTCTTGGTCTTTAAATAAAGATAACATATTTCATTTCTTAGGGCAAATAAAGAAATGCCTGAACAAACAAACAAATAAATAAATGTATGAATGAATAAATAAACAAATACCAATGACTTTTCTGTGACTAAATTTCTCATTATGAGCTCATAGTCCAATAGCAATATGTTTAGTTACAAGGCCTAGTCTGTGGTCAAAGCCCTGACATGAACGAAGATTATTAAATCTTAAAGTTGGCAGGAGCTTTAGAGATAGACATTAACAAGCCTTTTCAATCAATCAGTGAATATTTGTGTTATTTCCCCACCCTTTTTTGTTTTTCTTTTGTTATTGTTCATAGATCCTATTTAATAAAAGATTCATAGATGTAGAACTAGAAGCACCCTCAAATCCATTTAATTCACACATATATTTTTACAACAAACTATGTGTAAAGCATTGTTTTAGGTAGTAGTAGAAACTGAGGCCAAGGGAGTCCAAGTGATTGGTCTAAGATCACATAGATAGTAACCTGTTGCAGGATTTGAACTCCAGAATTGGTACTATTTCCAGTATGCAATAACTTTAACTCTGTGTTCTGTGTCTCACCTCATGTTCCCCAAAATGTCTCACTCAAAATCATCTTTAATTTTGGAATCCAAATAAGAGGTTCCATTTGTCTTCATTTCTCAGAGCCTGAACCATTCTTCCAGTTAGTTGGCCATCTTTGCCTTCCTGAGAAATGAGGGTCTAGGTTACAGAGTTCTGAGAAGAAACAGGCAAGGGAAGGGTAAATTGGTTCCCAAAAGGGAAACTTGGCAATTCACTGGCAATGCACTTTTACTCAGATCATCCCTAAAACAACAACAGTCAGCACTTAATGAATTGATATCACATTTTATGTCTTTCTGTACATCTCTTGATGTTGGGCTATTTGCTGGGGCTTTTAGAGATTTCCCTGGTTGATAATGTGTTTTTTGTGTTGCTACCAAGCCTAATTTGACTTTCAGCAGAGCCTTTGAATTTTTTATAATAAAGTCATTTACAGATGCTAGTAGATAAATTAGTGCTAGAGAGGTGGCTAAATTGCATAATCACACAGATTGATTTTGTGTTAGCCTCTGAGATGTATAGATACCTGGTGGTGTCTCTGTCAAGGAAAAGAACTGGAAGCCAAAGACCTTCTCTTTTTGTTGAAAAAAAGGGAGAAGCTGTCAAGGTATTAGGTGGAGAAAAAACAAAGTTGTCTAACAAAAGAAAATCCCTGCTTGTTTATAATAATAAATAGCTGTCATTCAGTCCTGGCATTCATGCACACACACACACACACATACCCCAGATTAGAATGGGCTACCCAAAAGAACAGTGATGATAGTGTCTCTGAATGATTAGAATGAAAATGAAATTAGTGTTTATTTATTTCATCAGACTGAGGATTATTTTTTAAAGGTGTACCCACGGAAGAGCTGTAATTTTCCTAATAAATAGGGCAGAAGAGGATAAATTTGTCCTAGAGGAATGTGCCCCAGAAGGGCAGATATTGAAAAATTTCTGCCCTTTAAATGGTGGAATCAGGGAAATTGTGAAATTCTGGATTATAGTGTAGGGGTGTGGGTTAGAAATAATAATAGCTAGCATTTATATAGTGCTTTCAGGCAGCTAGATAGTGCAGTGGATAAAGCGCACTGGGCCTGGTATAAGGAAGACTTGAGTTCAAATCCAACCTCCGATATTTACAAGCTATGTGACCCTGGGCAAGTCACTTAAAACCTCTGTTTGCCTTAATCTACTGGGAAAGGAAATGGCACACCATCCCAGTATCTTTGCCAGGAAAACACCATAGACAGTATGGGCCATGGGGTCATAACAAACTTGACTCAACAAATACAAAAAGATAGTGCTTTTAGGTTTGCAAAATGCTTTATAAGTGTCATCAATTTAATGCTCACAACAGCATTAGAAGGTACATAGTATTATAATCCTCACTTCCAGAAAAGGAAACTGAATTTAATGACTTATCCTGCGTCACCAAAAGCTAGCAAGTATTTGAGGCTAAATTTGAGCTCAGGTTTTTCTGACTCAGGGCCCAGCACTTTATTCATTGTACCACCTAACTGCCAATTAGAAGATTGCAGTCAAAAAATTGGAGAAAATTTAAAATCCAAGGAAGATCAAGAACAAATATAATATTATAGGATTACGGATTTAAACTTCAAGAGAAAGTGGGGGTGCCACATACTCATATAACCAATTTAGAAACTGACACCAAGAAACTGGTTTAATGAACAATACTGTCATCCAAAGCAAGTGCATAAGTTGGGACTCGGTTACAGTGACAGCTTGGATAGAGATCACCTCAGGAATAAGGCAACATGGGGTAGAAGGAGGTACTGAGACACACTATTCTATGCATATGTGCAGGGTGTGTGTGTGTGTGTGTGTGTGTGTGTGTGTGTGTGTGTGTGTGTGTGTGTGTATGCTCTTGGAGGGGGTATTAATGGGTAGGGAAGGATCACCTCAGGATAACCCAGGGCATCTCTGTGGAGGTCCATGAGGGAGGGAACAGAAGGCATCATGCTATGGATTGGTCAATGGTACAGAGCTTTGATGTGGAAGGCAACAAGAGAAGGAAGCATGTCCCCAAATATTACCTTCTCTTAGGGCAAACTTCAGTCTGTTTAAAGAGGTATCAAGATTGTCTAAGGTCTAGGAAGTGGAAGAGTTGGTATCTGTAACCGAGTCCTTGGGAACTGAAATTCAGCACTTTCTGAAACAAATTCACTTTTCTCCTGATATGGAGAAAATGTTACTGTTGCTATACATTTCCATGTCTTCTTGTTTTGTTATCTGTATTGTATTATTACAAGGTGCTGTTCAATCATCTCTTGTAGAATCACATCTCCTAAAATTGAAATTTAATTCTTTGCGGGTTAAAATGAACCAAATTGAAAGTCCTATTCATCAAATATAATTATTTCACCTTCAAATCTCTGCAGAAAACTCATTCTGCTCTTCTAATCCTCTGCCTTTCTGTTATTCTAATTCTGTTACTTTAATGCTAAGGGTTCAGCTCAAAGGACAAGAATAAAAAATATAGAGGTGCCAGACTGAAAATAGGGAAAATGAAAAACAAAACAAAGCAAAAAAAGAAAGAACCTCAATCCCTTCAAGTTTACCACTGAAAATTGCAATATATTTTTCCCAAATAGAAACCTGCATATAAAAATGCATGATTTGGTGGCTTTGGGAGATGACAAATACTTTAACTGCTTTCATTGAGAAGGGTGTATTGAGGTGGATAATCCTCAAAAGTAGTTGAAATAAAATAATTTACATTTGATTTTCAAGTACATTGCACATAGGGAAGCAGCATGCTATAGTGAAAAGAAGGCTGACTCTAGAGTTAAAAAAAGAGATTCTAATCTAGGATGACCTCTTACTACATGGCCACGAGCAAGTCATTTGATTTATTTGGTCTTTTCCTTCCTTACCCATAAAACAAAGGAGTTGGCTGATCTATGGTCCCTTCCAGTTCCAAATCTCTGATATATTTTCTTGTTATGCTTAAAATTACATGCAAAGACACAAACACGCCTACTAAATTAAACCAATTATTTTAGAAGCTGGAAGTAAGGGTTGACCTATAGAGGTATGGGCAAAAGTTAAGAACATACTTTGGGAATATACTGGGAAAAGAACTGGATCCTATAAATTCATACAGAATGCCCACTAATAACCAAATAAGCATATACTAGTAAATGAGTGCCATCTTGCTAATTTTTAATCAGAAGTACACAATCTTGAATCACAATTCTTTACCCTCATTTGATTTCTTTCAAAAATGTGAATGATTAGAGAAAAACAAAAAAGTTTCTCTCCAAAGAATGGCTGACTATACACTGTGTGGTAAAGTCATCTCCATTACCTGGGAAAGCAATCAACTGAGACTTAAAAGTACCAGTCACTGAATTTATACTGCCATACTTTTGGCCTCTGGGAATATTTAACTTGCAAAACAGGCAGTTATATGGTGAGACAAATAGGGCTCACAGATGACCATAATGGAAACCAATTATTTTCTCTTCCCCATTCTTTTTTATTTATATTTTTTGAAATAATATTTTGGGTTTTTTTCAATTGCATATGAAGACAGTTTTAAACACTGATTTTTTAAATAAAATTTTGAGTTCCAATTTTTTTCTCCCTCCCTCCCTCTCATCTCCAAGACAGCATGTAGTCTTATATAGGCTATACACGTACAATCACGTTAACATATTACCACATTAGGCATGTTGTGAAAGAAGAATTAAAACAAAAAGGAAAAGCCATGAAAAATGGAAAATAACAAAAAAGGAGAAAATAGTACGCTTTGATATGCATTCAGACTCCATAGTTCTTTCTCTGGATGTGGATAGCATTTTCCAACAGGAGTCCTTCAGAATTGTCTTGAAAAGAGCTAAGTAAATCATAGTTGATTAGCAAGTGTTTGGTGATTAATTGATAGATCCATGTGCCATGTCTTAGAGTAGAGGCTGAAAATTACAAGAATAGAAATGAAATATCTTGAGCACTCACAGGTCTTACCTTCTATTAAGCAGGAACAGAATGTACTGATTTAAGCAAATGTAAAGGAATTATATTTGGTAGTAGTAGAAAGCGCTATGAAGCAGGACAATCAGCAAAGACTTCCAAAGAGAGTTCTACACTCTTAGTAAAGTGCGTGAATTTTATTTTTTGCTTCTTGTAAGTCCCCCTGAGGTAGAAGAACCAAGATCTACTGTCATCAGCCAAGTGCTGCCATTGTGGAATCACTTACCTATTGACAACCAATCTACTAGTACTTGTGAAGTTTGCAGTATTCTAATTGATTGGTATTGAGAAGTTATATGAGGGAAACAAATTATCCTTAAGTTAGAATTCCAGATTTGCAAGACTCCTAGTCCAATCCATTTTTGAAAGAAATCACCATGATAGCCCACTTGACAAGTAGCGATGAAGAATAAACACCATCTACTGAGTTAGATCATTCTACTGTTGAAGCACTCCAATTTCTAGGAGGTTTTGTTTTGTTGTTGCTGTTGTTAATTTTCCCTTGATATCAAAGCTAAATTGACATCCTCTACCTTTTTTTTCTGAGACGAAAGAGAACAAATCCTATTCCCTTTTCAATATAGTATATATTCAGTTACTTGAACAAAATTAGTAAGGCCCCTCATGTCTTCTCTTCTCCACATTAAACAGCCTTGGTTCTTCATGACACAAACCTTGAGGTTCTTCACTGTCTTGGCTGCCCTCTTCTGGAAATTCTCCAAATGATCAATGATTTTCTTAACTTATACAGTCAGTACACTGCAAATTTCAACTGACCAAGGCAAAGGTCATAGTCATAATCACCTCCTTATTCCTGCATGGTATGCTTTTCTTAATACATAGAATGTGGCCAGGACCAGGACAAAGTTCAAAGTGACTTTAATCTCTTTTTTTCTGGATGATATGCCTTTCTGTTTATACCTCTTCCTTCTATTACCTTTTCTTGACTGTCATGCAGACAAGAAACTGAACTTTCAGCACTTCTATAGAGGTTTATCTTTAATTCAATTTAATTTTGCAAGCACTTGTTAGGCACTTACTTTGTGCAACCTACTGTAGTAGCCCAGAGATGTTTGGAGTCATGACCAAAGTGAGAAATCCTATTACAAATAGGACAAATATACTTATATTTAACAAACTTACCCACTTTTTAAGCTATGGTGCTCAGTGGCATTTTTCTATTCAACAGAACCATCTGAGGTTGAAGCATAAAGTTAATAGCAACCTATGTGAAGTATGGAGAGAAACTCAAACCACTATGTAGAGTGGAGTGTGGTGAGGTATTACAGTTAAAAGTTAATTATTTCAGTGAGTTATATAAATCAGATGATATTAGCTATCTCAACATCCTAGGATCGATTATAAGCTGGCACACAACCAGGAGATTATTATCTAAACAAGAGTGAAGTGATTAATCCAAAATGTGATAATTTGATATAAGCCTGAACTCTCACTCTAAAATTTTCCTCTTTCCCCTTTCCACAATCTCTTATTTCTCTATTTTTCCCATTTCCTGGCTTCCAAGAAAATTTTTATTTTTACTTACTTTAACCTCAAGTTGCTCCATATTTCATTGTTGTAGCAATCCATCAATCCTCTTCAGACTTCCTATGAACTTTGCTCAATCTGAACATTATGGCCTAGTATTTCAGAGCATTTTTCCAAGTATCTTATAATTCACCCATCTGATCTTTAGCTGTATGCAAACTGGGCAAAACCAATATATGAATACATCCCACCACCTAATTTTTCTGCTCCCCAAGTGCTGAAATTTCATGTAGTTCCCTTTCACAGCATCTAGTTCCCTTTCACAGGTCCCCAGCACTCCAAATATCTATATTCATGTAAACTTCATCTTAATGTTCTTCCTCCTCACATTTTCTCAGTCACTCATGCTCTATTTTTTTTGTGATATTCATGACATCTAACTTTAAAAACTCACCTCCCCAAATACATCATTTTATTAACCTATGTCCATCAGTAATAACAAATTAATTCCTTTTCATAAATATCACTCGTATGTACTTCCTCTTTTGATGGTCTGGAAACATTACTGACCTCAGAGTCAGAAAAAAAGTGTTTCAAGTGCTAGCCCTGGTGTGATCATATTAATGTTTCTTAAACTCTCTGAGTTTGTTGTTTCATCTGTAAAATGTTCATAATGTTGGCGCTACTGACCTCACAAGGTTTTGTGAGGAAAATATTTTGTTAATTATAAAATACTACACAAATATAAATTCAGATACTACCCAGTGCTACCAAATTTGCTTATATTTTCATCTGGACTATTTCCACAATCTACATAAGTTTCCCCCTGTGGGTCTCTCTGTATTCCAATCATTCCTAGAAACTGCTCTCAGATCAATATTCATAATATCATCATGAATATATAATAACATTATATCATTATTCATTATATTATTAATATCAGTATTCATACTATAAGCTCTTATACAAATATTCTCCTGTTAAAACCCCCTTTTGTGTCTCCCATTTGTCTACCCCCTAGAAAGTTCAGCATGAAAATTCCTCTACGTTGTGATTCCAATCTGATTTTGTGTCCTCATAGCTTCATTTCTCATGTCTAATATAATATCTTGCACAAAGTGGTACCCAACACATCATGAATGAATGAGTGAATGGTTTAATGAATATAGTTTGGAAAACTCAGACACAGATAAAAAAAAAAAAGATGAAGCAAACTTCCAGTCTGACAGCAAGCAACTATTAAGTGCTTACTATGTTTCAGGAACTGTGCCGAGTCTGGAGATACCAAAAAATTTGTGAAAAAATATTCTCCATTCTCAAGGAACCAATATCGCAATAGGAAAAATCACATAAATGCCTGGGTAAATAGAAGATATATATAAAATAAATGAAGGTAATCTGTAAGCAGAAGGCATTATCCTCTAGGTGGTGAGGGAAAGGTCTTCTTAAAAAAAGTGAAATTTGAACTGTCTTGAAGAAATGCATGAAAAACGGAGAGGTGGAAAAGAGAGAGGTAGAGCCTTCCAAAAATGGCAGGCATCTAATGTAAAGTCAATAATGGTGTTTTTCCAGGTGGCATTGAACATTTCTAATTTTTTTTCTGATCATATGCACTTTAAGAATCCCCAAAAACTTATACAAACACACACACATATGTGTATATATATATGTATATATATACATGTACATATATATAATATACACTTTCATACTTCAAAAGAATAAAATGACATGTCATTAAAATAACACCTTGAAGTTCAAATGGGTTGGTATTATATGTAATATGGGTAAATGTATGTTGTATATAACCTCTTCCCTGAATCCCAGGTTGGCAACATATCAGCTGAGCAGCCCATAATTGTGCCCCCCAAAGGGGGAAATATGTGAATTGCAAGAAAACCAAATACTAAATATTAGTATTTGTCTTTCTGCAAATTCTCTATAAATAATTCAACCACTACCCTGAAGATAGTCTTACAATTTCATTGATAACATTGTTACACAATGTTTGTCTATTTTTAACTTGTACTTTCTTAAATGACTATATATGTCATATCATCATCATCATCACTCTGACTAGAATGTATTGTATATGGCAATTTAAGATTTGCCAAAGTATTTACAAATATTATCTCATTTGATACAACAACCCTAGCCAGTAGATGTTATTATAATCTCTATTTTACAGCTGAGCAAATGGCAGTAGATAGATGTTAAATTACTTGTCCAGGGACACACACAGCTAGTGAGTGCCTAAGGTTGTTTTTGAACTCAAGTCTTCATCTCTCCAGTACAGTGCTCCATGCATAGTGCCACCTATTGCCACTGACATATATGCCTCTGGGTATGCTTCAATACTTTAGTTCCTCTGAGATCATGGCATACAATGATTTTCATTGATATTTCATTGATATAGCATTTGGGGGAGAATATTTCTACTTAAGAGGGAGGATCATTGATCTAGAGGTGACTCTCAGCTCCAGTGGCCTCATTATAGAAAATGAGGAAACTGAGGCCTAGGTAGGTTAAGTAACTTCTTCAAATAAACACAGGGAATGAGCACCAGAGGTAAAAATTGAACCTATGTCCTCTGACTCAAAAGTGAACACTCTCTTTACTGTATTATGATGCATCCCCAGGGTTTTACTCTCAGGGATTGGCTTGGGCTAATCAAAGATGTGGTTTAGTTACCCTTCTTTGATCTAACTTGCACTTCAATTCTAAGCTTATTTATCTGACAAGTAGAAATCAAATGCTTTCTTTTACAAAGAACTGTGCTAGAGATGGTGGATATCCAAAGACAAAAAGGAAAGACTTTCTTCTCTAAAAAGATCTTTAATTCTATGGGAGAAGCAACACCCAGATAAGTCAATATTAATTATATACAATGCTATTTTCTAAAGTACTATCTTGTGGGAAAGTGCTAGCAAGATAGTTGATCTTGAAAAGCCTTACTTATAAAGTAATATTTAAGCTGAATCCTAAGCAAGGTTATGTATTCTACAAATATTACCTAAAGAGCTGCCATTCTAGCCATACAGGAACAGTCTGTTTAAAGACAAAGAACTAGGGGATTATTCAAAGAACTAGATAAAAATTAGCCAGTTTGTGGAAGTAATGTGAAATAAGAATGAAAATATAGGTTGAAGCAATATTGTAATTAGAGAATTTGGAGACAGTTCAATTATTAATTGAATTAATTATCCATCTAGCTGGAGATCATAGTTTTGATAGTCTGGGCAGTTGCTTTCTTCATGTATATTTTTGTTTTTTTCATTTTTTTCCCTTTTTGATAATGCATTGAATGACCACTGGGTAACCCTGTAATCTTGAGGTTTGGATAAAAGTCTCCCTGAAAGGAGCGAATATTATGGTGAATGTTCCCTTTTTTGCGTCTCAACACATATGTTGATCTCCAAAGGATTAATGAATAAATTTATCTCTGGGGTTATAGCTATCAAACAACTTTATAAAAATCTTTAACTTGTAAAGGAGAAATAGCTTGTTGAAGAAAAAAGTTAGAGCATTTTGTCGTGTTGTCATTTTTTGTAATCAATAGACAACAATGATAACATTTACACAGTACTTTAATAAAGCTTAAACAAGAAATAACAATAATTGAAAAATAATCTCTAAAAAGTCAGTCAGTTGTGTAACTTTGAAGATGTGCTTTTGTAATTTACATTTTTCTAATTTGCTTATCCCAACATCAGAAAATAAAAATAGTTATTTTTTAAAAGAAAGGTCAGTAAATAATCAAATTTAAAAATTGTTTAAATTATTCTGGAAATTCCTGTTTTCCATTTCTTTACCTTTTTTTTACTGCAGGTCATATAACCTATCTTCTTTTCTCATGAAGTTGTAATTTGAAAACTTGTGGGGAAAAAAAAGTTTTAAGAAAATGGCAAACCTCATTGGTACTTCCAGCTGCTCTTTTCAATTCCTCTGAGTAAATCAAGTTTAGAGTGAGGCGGCAGCATTGAAATTCCTCAGTGAGTTTTTGTATGTGTGTGTTAAACTTCATTAAAGAGCATGAAATGGGATCAATTTCAGAAGAGTGATGGGGCAGTAATGAAGAGAGGCCCTTTTGCCATTGAGTGCATCACACAACTGATGTTTTTATTCTAAGACCTGTTCCACAGGAGTGTACTTACTCCTTGGTCACTCTTGGTGTAATTATCACCTTCACCAGTGAGAACAGTCTGCACATCATTTAATCACTCCATCAGCAAAGAAGACCTTGTCTCTGACAACCCAAAGCTAATCACTTTGCAAGCAGTCAGGCAATGCTGAAAAGAAAAAGCAGAGACATGCTTTCGGCAGTGATTTGGACTCAATTCATTCACATCTTCCTTATAGAAAAGATCCTATCATAAAATAGAGATCTGAGTGACTTGTGTGATGATAATTGTATCCTGGAATCAGGAAAAAGCTAGAGAATTATTTTTTTCCAAGTTTTCTCTAACAAAACAAGGTATTGGGAAAAATTAAAAATAAGGATAATGATGATGATGATTTAAAAAAAAATTCTAATATCACACTGGGATTTGTCCAAGAAGCAAGAAAACATTTGTTATACAGAGTTCTACTGCTGCTGCTGGTAGTAGTAGAAGTAGTACTAGTAGTAGTACTAGTAGTAATAGTAGCAGTAGTTTCTTTGGCCCAGACAAATAATTTCACTGACATAGGGAATACCTCCTATGGAAATCAGTCTGCCAATACAAACCAACAACTCTTCTGTATTTTATAGTTTTAGAGAGTTTCTGGGAGTACTGAAAAGCTAAGTGTTTTGCCCATGGTTGCACAATGACTTCAACCACTGACTTTCTAAAAGCAAGGCTGGTGTTTCATAGGGTAAATAAATGAATTATTCAACTGAATTAATAATTAAGGATAAATAAATGAATGAAAAGATATTTGTAAAGTATTTTGGGCCAAAGATTTACTTCGCATCAAAATACCAACAATAAGAATCGTATACTTATGATAAGTAGGGAATTGACAAAAATTCATAGGACCAAATGGTTTTCTGAAATAGAGTGGTCATAAAACCTGGGAAAACATTTTCAAAAGATGATACATAAACTGTAAATAACCACAGTTAAATATGCTTCAAATAACTAAGAGTAAGACAAATATAAATTTAAACATTTCTAAGGGTTTATCTTATACCATGCAAATTAAAAAAAAAAAAAGATTACGAAACCCGTCAATACTGGAAGAGCTGTAAAAAGCCAATAACACTAGTACTTTGTAGCACAATGAATTGATTCAATCAACCATTCCACAACAATTTTAAATTGTAAAAACGAAACAAGATGATGTTTACTAATCTGTCCATATCCTTTGAACCACCAGTTCCTCTCATGGGCATATACTCCAAGAAAGTTAAAGATAGAAAAAAAAATTCCAACACACATACATACACGTGTGTGTGTGCATATGTGTATATATGTATATATACTCATATACTATATATACAAACATGCCATATTTATACATACATACATATATGTGAATATGTTGAACCATGTTTCAACATATTCATAATGACATTTTCTATACCAATGGGAAATGAAAACAAAGTAGAAACTAGCTAATGAATTGAACAATAAGTGATATATGAAAGTAATAAAATAATGGTCAGTAAAAAATAAGAATGAAGAATTTAGAGAAAAACGAGATTATACGAACTGATTCATAGCAAAATTAGACGAATCAGAAGAATAATATGCACAATATTGACTGCAATGCAATTGAAATTATCACTAAAAACAGAAAACGTTAGGTCGTGAACTTACAGAAACAAATAAACAAAGTAACTGAGTGTGCAATAAATTCAAAGATGCTCAACTTCTTGGATAAGGACTCTCTATTCATCTAAATGGGAAAATTGGAAGGTAATCGGAAGAAATTAAAAATGGGAAGACAGAGCAAAGATGATGAAGTAAAAGTAGAGACTTGCTTGAGCTTTGCCCCAAACCGCTCCAAATACCTCTAAAAATGATGCTAAACAAATTCTAGAGGAGAAGAACCCCCAAAATGACAGAATGAAACTAATTTCCAGCCCGAGACAACCTGGAAGGCTGACAGGAAAGGTCTGTTGCAGCAGTCTGTGAGAGGAACATGGTGCAGCATGGGCCATGCCAGCAGAGACCGGGTCCTCCCAGAAAACCTGGAGTGGGCATTGGATGACTGAATCACTGGCAGTAGAGTTGGTTTCCAGACTTCTCAACAAGCAAATGCCAAAGACAACTTAGAAGGTCAATAGGAAGGGTCTGTAGGATCTGAGTGAGAGGGAAGTGTGGTCCAGCCACAGCCCAGGAATGGTGGAGGAATTGTGGTGGCAATGACTGCTTCTGAAGCTCTCAGTTCACAGACAGTGTGGGGTTCGAGCAGCTGATCAGAGTGGGGTTTCAGGAATCTCCTTACTGGCATGGAGGCAGGATTCCCTTGCTTTACCCATGCTTTGATCTGTGTCACAGTCCTGATTGGCTCTCCTGGGGTGAGAAGGAGCACTGGCATGGTGGAGCTTGTGGCAGCAATGGAGAGGGATTCCTCCTCAGAGTTCAAAGGCAGAAAAGAGTGCTTCTGGCCACTCATAGACCAGAGCACAAACCAAGAGAGGAGGAGATACCTCTCCTCTGATCATACCACCTCAGAAGAACTGAAAATTTACCATACCTAGAAATATGTCTGAAAACAACTGCACAAAACCCCTAAGGATTGGGACAGTACACCCTCCAAAACTGAAGCAAAGTTCTGCATTAACAATGAGCTAAAAAGTGAAGTAATTGGCTGGGAAAATGAGCAAACAACAGAAAAGAAAATCAGACTATAGAGTCTTCTTTTGGTGACAGGAAGATCAAAACATATAGCCAGAGGAAGAAAACAAATTCAAAGCTCCTATATCCAAAGCCTCCAAGAAAAAATATGAATTGCTTACAGGCAATGGAAGAGCTCAAAAAAAGATTTTGAAAATCAAGTAACAGAAGTAGAGGAAAAATTGAGAAGAGAAATGAGAGTGATCAAAAAATTATGAAGAATGAGTTAACAGCTTGCTAAAAGAGACCCCAAACATTCAGAAGAAAATAATGCCTTAAAAAATAGACTAATCCAGGGTGGAGCTAAGATGGTGGTGGGAAAGCAGGGACTTCCTTAAGCTCCCCCTCAGGTCCCTCCTAACACCTATAAGAAATGGCTCTGAAAAAACTTTAGAGCTGCGCAACCCATGAAATAGCAAAGGAATTCAGGACTCCAGCCCAGGGCAGCCTGGATGGTCACTGGGAAGGGTCTATTGTATGGAACTGGGATCAGAGTGGAGTAGAGCCTAGCATGGTCCATGCCAGGACCAACCAGACCAAGAGCCAGGCAGAACAGGAATAGGTGAATCAGTGAGCTGTGGCAGTTTCCAGACTTCTCAACCCACAAACACCAAAGACAACAGAGAAGGTTAGTGGGAAAAGCTGCTGGTACAGAGTAAAAGGCATTCATGGTGGGCTACCACCCCAGGAGCAGAGGTGGTACAGATCTAAGGTTGCTTCCAGAGCTACAGCTGCAATTGCTTCTGGCCCCAGGCCCACCTGGTGGGAGGAATCAAGTGTCAGATTAGAGCAGGAATGCAAAGCTTGCTTTGCCCTGCCTGGATCTGGGCTGAAATCCTGGTTGGCCAATCTTGGGGGAGAAGGAGAGCTGGTGTGGCAGAGCTTGCTGTGTAAAAGTAGCTCTGAAAATAGCAGCACAGCCCCTCAATCTTGGGACAAAGTACTCTCTACTCTACAAGCAGTTGTACACCAAATAAAACCTCAAGGGACAAGTAGTTGGCTAGAAACATGAACAGACAGCAAAAATGGTCTCAAATTCAGATTCGGACATTGGAATCATTTTTTTGGCGACAAAGAACAAAACATACAGCCAGAAGTCAACAAAGTCAAAGAGCCTACATCAAAAGCCTCCAAGAAAAATATGAATTGGTCACAGGCCATGGAAGAGCTCAAAAAGGATTTGGAAAAGAAAGTAAGAGAAGAAGAGGAAAATTTGGGAAGAGAAATGAGAGTAGTGTGAGAAAACTGTGAAAAACAAGTCAAAGACTTGCTAAAAGAGACAAAAAAATATACTGAAGAGAATAACACCTTAACAAATAGACTAACTCAAATGGCAAAAGAGCTCCAAAAAGCCAATGAGGAGAAGAATTCGTTGAAAGGCAGAATTAGCCAAATGGAAAAGGAGGTCCAAAAGACCACTGAAGAAAATACTACTTTAAAATTAGACCAGAGCAAGTGGAAGTTAGTGACTTGATGAGAAATCAAGATATTATAAAACAGAACCAAAGGAATGAAAAAATTGGAAGACAATGTGAAATATCTCATTGGAAAAACTACTGACCTGGGAAATAGATCCGGGAGAGATAATTTAAAAAATATTGGACTACCTGAAAGCCATGATCAGAAAAAGAGCCTAGATATCATCTTTCAAGAAATTATCAAGGAGAACTGCCCTGATATTCTACAGCCAGAGGGTAAAATGGAAATTGAAAGAATCCACCAATAGCCTTCTGAAATAAAGATCCCAAAAAGAAAACTAGCAATATTGTTGCCACATTCCAGAGGTCTCAGATCAAGGAGAAAATACTGCAAGCAGCCAGAAAGAAAC
>CM053623.1:210825552-210850897 GCA_028646595.1 Phalanger gymnotis | reverse complement strand
AGAGAGTCCACCCCAATCAAATTAAACATATTAAATTTGAGTGTTTAAGTTACAAAGGTCCTGGAAGACTATATAATTGGAAATCTCATTTTACATATTATAATAATCAGGAATATAGAGGCATATAGAGATCACGTGGTCCGTCAAAGTTTAAAAACTGCATACAATTACACCCTTGAAAAACACCTCAGAAGTTAGCAAGTCTTAAATGTAATTGTACACTACACCCTAATATATTATTACTTGCCCTCTGCTTGAAGACACTACTTCCCCCACCATTCCTTTCCCATTCCCCACAGATGGGGATGATACTAAAGATAACCAGATATTCACAGGTTAGAATGCAGATCTATAAATTCAAAGTTCAGTACCATTTCTATCCAACCACGATCTTCTCTAACGACTGAAAACAATATCTATATAGATATTTCACCAACATAGTACTAATTGAATAGTCAAGATATGACATATTACAAATTCCATTTTCTGTTGCAGGTCTAGTGGTTTTTTTTTTTATAACATTTAGGATCAAATATAAAATCTTCTATTTGTCTTTTATAGATTTTTTTTAATCTTCCCCCTCCTAAATTTCCAGTATTTTTATCCCTTACTCCCTTCTACCTGCCCTACAGTCTGATGACACTGGTCTCCTAGATGTCAGTAATGCATATTTTTGCATTTTCATTGATTGTCTCCCAGGACCCAAATTCTCTCCCTGTTTGTCTCTATCTTCATTTTCTTCAAGTCTCTACTAGAATTCCTCATTTTGTTAGAAGCCTTTTCCAAACCCCCTTAGTGTTAGTGATGTCTCTCTGAGATTATCTCCCATTTTACTAGCATATATCTTGTTTGTACACATTTATTAGCATGTCTCCCCCAACAGACTCTTTAAGACCCAGGACTGTTTTTTACCCTTCTTTGTATTCCTAGAACTTAGCTGAGCTACTGGCACATGGGACACAGTTAATAAATTTGTGTTGTTTGTGGTTGAGGGAGGCATGAAACATGAAGTGACTAAAATATAAATCCAACAACCATATTTAATTATGTTGAAGTTAACTGGGAGAAAGCTTGTTCAATGCGTGTGTCCACAGAGCCAAAGGTAAGGTGGAATGAGCTAAAATTTCATAAAGATAAGGACCATTTTCTTTGTTCCCAATCAGCCTTAGCAGTCTTGCAGTAAAGAATCTATGAGGGATATCAAGATGGGGCAATGTATTTTCCCCTTTTACCTAAGAGACTGAGTGTTAGACCCTTTTGCATTCCACTAAGGAAAATTAAGTTGCAGACACTATTTAATTTTTATTAGAAAGAACTAGATTTTCATTAATGACATCTAACTGTAAAGAAAACAAAGAAAGGAAACTTATCATCTTGCCCAAATGAAGGAAAGAAAAGGTAGAAAGGAACTCAGCCTTTTTCTTTATTTTTTTCACATTAGTTGTGTTGTATAGAAAAAAATTAAGACAAATGAGAGGAACCATGATAAAAACCAAACCAAAAGAGAGAGAGAGGGAGAGAGAGAGAGAGAGAGAGAGAGAGAGAGAGAGAGAGAGAGAGAGCAAACAGGATGCATACAGGATGCATTCAGACTCCGTAGTTCTTTCTCTGGATGTGAACGGCATTTTCCATCATGAGTCTTTTAGAATTGTTTTAGGTCCTTGCATTGCTGAGAAGAGCTTAGTGTACCAAAGTCAGATATTACACACCAACTCTTTTCTTTCACAAAGAAAGGTCATATACATCAGGGGCAGCTAGATGGCACAGTGAGTAGAGCACCAGCCCTGCAGTTAGGAGGACCTGTGTTCAAATACAACTTCAGACACTTGATACACTTAGTAGCTATGTGGCTTGGGCAAGTCACTTAACCCCAATTGCTCTGCCTTCCCTCTCCAAAAAAAAGAAAGAGGTCATATACATCTAACATAACATTAAAATATTTCAGTGGTTATATGAGGACAATGATACGAGTGCTCAATGAGCATCCATTAGTTCTTATTTGATTATTGTCCAGACTCTCCAATGAATTGTCTACAGCATGCACCCCATCTAACAAACTGAAAACTATCCTTTATTATAAAGGGTACTAGATTAACATTTAACCTATATATCAATCTACCTCTTGCCACATGACAAGCCTGTGTCCTTTTTGATTACACGTTTCCTTGATTATAGCTTTTATATCACTTCTCGGATATAAGTAGGCTTGCTGTATATGTTGCAACATAATTACATCAAGTTGGATTTTAAGAGATCCATAGTTTTGATTTTTTTGGAGATAAAGTACTCATATTTTCAGTGATATGTCATCATAAGAAAAACAATCAACAAACATTTATTTAACTCCTTTCATCTTTTATCCTTTACTGATAACAAAATAATTTTTAAAAAAAATCAATATGAGGCATTCAAAGAAAAGATATTGACTGAAAAGCAGCTGAAATAACTTAACACTTAAGAATTGACAGGTGAAAGAATAAATTGTTTTGACAATAAATGAGAAAATGTCAATGATGTAACATACCCAAAATTAAGGATATAGCCAAAATAGTCTTAAGGGAATTGTATATCTTGAAACACTTTTATTATACATAGAAAAATAGAGCCAGAGGAAAACAAAGAGAGCAGAATTTATTTAGTAATTGCTATATGACAGGCATTATGCTAAGCCCTTAGGATACAAGTTTAAGCAAACCAGTCTCTATCATCAGAGAGCTTACATTTGAATAGAGGACTTTTAAGGAGGAGAATCATAATGTGGAGATATGCCAGAAGTAATACAGCAGAGAAATGGTAGCAGGTAAAGGTAGAAGACCAACAATCAGAGTCAATTGACCCAGAGGTTGGGCACAGAGCACAGGTATGGAGGGTAGAAGGAAAATGAGAAAGTTGATCTTATGAGAACAAAATAAATATGACAACAAAATAACCCCTATAAGGGTAACAAGTCACCCTCTGTTCAAATAAAGATAAATAAAAATTAAGTAAATAAAAAGTCATAAAATTGAAAACAATCACATGAATAAATATAAGTAATAACTGTATTATTTTTAAAGCATTGTAACAACTATACTACTTGCCACTGTTATGGGGGTGAAAGACTGATAATACCAGCAAATGGGAAAGGTTACCAGCACAGGTTCTTTGATTTGCTTTTCTAAGAAAAGCAAATTTAAGCAGTTTATAATCTCAATTCAATAAAACATACATATAAGAAAGAAGATATAGACCAAGAAATGAAAGATTGATAACACTAGCACACAGAAGGGCTACCAAGGCAGGTTCTTTGATCTGCTTTTCTTAGAAAAGCAACCATAAGGGGTTAATAGTCTCATTTTAATCATCTGGGTTTTTTCAAGCCTGGATTGCTCATAACAACAGCTGCCCAGAGTCTAGTCAAATCACATAATACTCTTCCAGTGAGTGAGAGCCCCAAAGCAAAATGCTAACCTCTGAGTTTATATACCCTTCTTAAGGAAAGAAGGCTCCACATGTAATCAGCAGAGGGATTTGGGCCTAAGCCTTCATACCTAGTTAGCAAAAGGGTGTAGGCCAGGGGCTTAGCACCTACCAAGACTTAATCAAATGTTGATTACTTTAGTATTCTAAAAGAGAAAACAGTAAAAAAAAAAAAAAAAGTCCCACCTTAATGACCAATACAAGCACCTAAGAAAATAGATAAATTGTAAGTTCGTTCAATTTTTTTTAAAGTGAGGGAGAAATTTGAAAACTAAATTACTAAAAACCAAAATGAAAGAAGAGAATTCATACCAAATGAAGAAAAAAAACATAGAAAAGTGTTTAAAGTTATTTTGAACAGTTATATGCCAAAACTGATGACAAATAAAATGAATATTTACCAAAAGTAGTAAAATGCTTTGATTGATAGAACACAAAACAAATATTTTAATTAATTGCATCTGAAAAAAAAGAAATTGTAAAGGAGAAAGAGAACAGGCCCAGATTGATTTAAAAGGGAATTCAAAGAGAAAAAATTGAACTTTATTGTATAAATGGATTCCCAGTAAATAAAGAAAATTAAAAATCACATCAATAACAGAAAAACAAAATTCAGAAACATATTAATAGATGCAGAAAAATCTTTTTAACAAAATACCTATTTATGTTAAAAACACTAAAATAGGAATAGAATAGTCACTTTCTTAATATGATAAATTTTTTTTCCCCCAAAGTCAATCACTAGCATTATCTGTGATGGAAAAATGTTAGAGCTTTTCCTAATAATAACAAAGGTAAAGGATGATGTCAATCTGCATCGCTATTATTTGACATAGTCCTAGAAAGATTAGTTATTAAAATCAAATCAGTTAAATAAATGCACAAAATACACATGGGCAAAGGAGAAAAACCTTTTCACAATCTAATATGTGATTTACTTAGAAAAGTCTAGAAATTCAACAAAAATAATTGAAAGAAAAACTGCAATAAATTAAACATTAAAATGAAATCGAGAGAAACTAAAAGACTTTTTTAATGGCATAAAGAAGAAAACAGTAGGAAGAGGCAAAAAGTGAAACTACATTTGAAATAATTATAAAATGAATCAAATCTCTCAGAATCTACCTAAGAAGACACACAAAGGAATTTTATACCTATAACTACAAAACACCCTTTAATGAAGAAAAAATGAAAAGAAGACTAATAATTATTGAGATAACCTTTATTTCACATTAGACTATGCTAAATAATAAATAATGATAATACATCCATCTTTAGATTTTATTTATTATTCAGCAATTACCATTTGTTTATTTTGGAAAATTAAAATGTAATAAATTCATAATGAAATTCATCTCAAGTAAGGCAAATAATCTCAATTTAAAAAATCAGAATGAAAGGAATCTGATGGTATCAGATCAAAAACTATGTTATAAAACAGTAATCATCAAAACTATTGGCAGTGTTTAAAATATAGCAAAGTAAATCAATGAAACAGATTAGGAAAAGAACCCCAGAACTAATAATATAAACATGGTATGTGTTAAATTCAAGGAGAGCAACTTTCAATATAAGCTCTCCCTGTAGGTCAAACATTTTGGAAATAGTGGAAAGCATTCTGAGAAAAATTAAGTTTAGACCAACCTTCACACCATATACCATAATAAAATATAAAAACATAAAAGGTCAAATGATTTAAAAAATGAGAAAGAAATGTAATATCATTTGAACCACACTGGGTAGAGGAAGAATTGGGAAGAGAGAAGAAGTGATGGAGCTAATTAGAACATATAAAATATACACATACATTACATAAAATGAAAAATGTTTTGTAAAAGCAATATCAATACAGTTACATTTTGAAAAGAAACATAAACTCAGTTCTTCAGAGAAAATTCTGTGATATTTGATATCCATGATATACATATATATTATATATATATATATACATATATATATATATATATATGAACAAGAGCCATATCCCATTAAAATAATGGTCAAAGAATATAATCTTCAAAAGAAAAAAAATGAATGCTATGGATATCTACTTAAGAAATTGTTTCAAACTGTTATTACTAAGAAAATTATAAATTGAAAAACAAAAACAAAAACATCAGGGGTTCCCCCCTTACTACTTTTCTTGAAAGAATGATGAAAAAGAGGAAAATAACATTTGACAGAGGAACTGTGGAGGTGCAAGGACACTAATGGTCTTTTGGTGCAGCATTAACATGGTCCATTTGTTCCACTGGCAAGTATTTTTAATCTACTTCAAAGTTGTACTTCAAATGGTACTTCAAAGTCTTCAGTAAATTTTATTTTCATATTAAAATTCCCTCCCCATTATTTAATTTGCGTGAGATGAATATGCAATTTTAACATTATATTAAATCATTCCTTGTTCATATTTGTTTTAGATAAGAAAATTCTTCCTATGAATGCAATATTTAAATGGAATGCACATGTCCCGGTATAATATTGGTGATATTTCTATTGACAGATGCTGTTAATGGTGATAAATAAAACCATACATTCAACTTTTTAAAAATAAATGATGCTTCTTTGAAGGTGGCTTATAATCTACAACTAAGCTGTGTAAAATTCAATTCCAAGAGGATGCAAATGTTTTCTTCAATTTATATTGTTCATTACCATGCAGAAATAAGAAAATGCATATTGAAATGACATTGAATCAAAGTAATTTTATTTTTAACTACAGCACTACAAAACTGAAACAAATCACATGTGCTTTCTCTTGAGCCATTACACATCTATTGCAATAAAAATCCAACTATTATCACCACTTTATTAAATATGTAACCAAGATTATGTCCCATGAACTGTGTGAAAATGGTCCTTCAGAGTTTATCCCCTGTAATATTCACTGAGACTCATCTAACAAATTTCAGGAATAAATGGGGCTCAGATCTTTGGGATGAGCAAAGAATCTCCTTATTCTCCATTGAGTAGGAAGAGCTAAAAATAAGTACAATAGAAAAATAGTGCACACCCTCAAGGTGCTTGAATTGTAGTCAAGGAGAGAATACGAACACATATAGGTGTAACCAAGCTTGTGTGTGCCCAGATTGTCTAAGTAGAGACACCTGCTTCTGGAAAAAAGACTTTTTGTGTTCCCTACCATGTGGGTAGAAACAACCTCTTTCCATTGACTAAGTAAAAAAAATTGTTCTAAGTAAGAACAGAATGGACCTTAAAACCACTAGCAGACTAGGGCATTTTCCTTCTCTTACCCATGAAATATGGAGTGTATGTGAAGTGGTGAAGGTCCAGTTCATCCATAGTATGAGTGTCGTTAACTTAGTTGTCACAGAGAAGGAAGATGAAGCATGATGCTGTCTATAGACAGTATATATTTCTGAAACGTATTACTCAGCTCTGTATAGAATAATGTACATGGAGCTGGAAAGGTGGTATGTGGTCCAATTGGGAAGCTTTTTGAATGAAAAAAAAATAGTTTTTTTGACCCTAGAGGTAAGAGTGAAAAAATAATGGTACTTATTAAAATGGAAGGTGATAAAAATATGGTCAGATCTACTTTGGTGGTGGCTATATAGAGATTTAATTGAAATAATCAGAAACTAAAGGTAGGAAAACCAGACTATTATAATCATTAAAATGAGATATATTAAGTCCTTGAACTTGGGTGATGGTTGTCAAAGTTTAGACAAGGGGTTAAATGAAAGTGATGTTATAGAGTTAAAAATGACAGAACTTGACAAATGTTTAGATATATGAAGTGAGTGAGAATGAGAAGTAGAAAATGACACAAAGGTTGCAAATGTGAATAATAAGAAGTTTGAAGGTGTCTTCAACAAAAGTAGGTGAATTAGAAAAAAGGGTGGGTTTCTGAAAGAAAAAAAAAAGTTCCTTTTGGACATGTTGAGTGTGAGATGCCTATGAGGCAGTATAGGGACAGTGGTATCAAACACAAATAGAAATAAATGACTTCACCTCCCCTTGCTATTGACTTATAAAGCCACAAATTAATATTATTTACATTGTATCATATTTATTTGATTTTATTAAACATTTCCAATTACATTTTAATCTTATTTGGGCAACACTGGTTTACAGTGTCCAGTTGGCCAGGAGTTTGACATCCGTGAAAGAAATCTGGAATTTTTGGAAGATTTTATGTAGAAAGATAGAATCAACAAAAAGACCCAAGCTCTTTTCAGCTAAAGTGGTTACCACTGTCTTAACACAGTCAGGAGAATATAAAGCCCCACTCAGTCAAGTAGTAACCATAACTTGAACTCTCCAGCTAGTAGAACCACAAAATCTGTGACAATTGCTTGAAGACCTGTATAAAGCTCTAGGTTGCCTATCCAGCAGTGATTTTCATAAAAAAGGACTAATCTATATGTCACCTTGATGAAACAGGGGTTAGAATGCTAGGCATAAAGTCAGGAAGATGAGTTCAAATCTGACCTCAGACATTGGCTAGCCGTCTGACTCTGGGCAAATTACTTAAAAACTGTCTGGATCAGTTTCCTCAACTTTAAAATGGGGACAATAATAACATCTACCTCCCATGGTTGTTATGAGGATGAAAAGAGTAATTTTTGTAAAGCACTTAGCACAGTGGTTGGTATATGATAGGTACTTAGTAAATGCTTGTTTCCTTCCTGTTGCCATAGCTAGACTCTTTTAAGCCTTCATCCATAGGAAGCCAGTGATGCTATAAGATTTTCCTGCAGTGTTGTTAAATTTGGCTTCATGGCGTAGAGTAGAACAAGACCTGGGTTTGAGGATTTGCTGGAAATTCATGCCTGGGAAAATAATATAAGTATGTCTTTTATTATTAGGTGGCAGAGCCAACAGGAAAAATAATAGTGATGATGATGATGATGATGATGATGATGATGATGATGATGATACACCTATTATGTGGCAATACAAACAGAGGTCCCTCCTCACAGAGGCGAAGAAGCTCAGGGTGAGAGAACAGAGGTAATAAACATCTTAATAGCTATAACTGCTCGGTGTAGGGGGTCTGAACAAGAAACTTTAATGCCTTAAAACCAAGCATAGTTTAGAATATGTTTTTCATGCCCAGTTTGGGAGAGGGCATTTCTAATCACACCCAGATTTAGTGGGGAAAATTCCTGGGTCACTTATTAATATTAGATGTGTGCGTGTGTGTCCGTCTGTCTCTGTGTGTGAGTGTCTGTCTGTGTGTGTGTGTGTGTGTGTGTGTGTGTGTGTGTGTGTGTGTGTGTGTATGGTAGGAAGGGAGAGGGGGGGTTAAGGAGATACTTTTTAATCCGGACCAGAAATTGCATAGGGGTTTGAGTTGGTCATGAATGAACCCAGGAATGGGTGTGGTTCACAGACAATGATGTCCCCTAGGAGTCTTATCTGGTCAGAAACTTTGATCCTTTAAATCCTTGACACAAATTCACAATTAATCAGAACAATGGAGAAGTAAAGCTATTTGTCATTGCTTTTACCTTCATGGTCATTAAGTTCACAAAGCCTAAGTGACTCCATATTGGATTACTATCATTTATAATTACAACATCAAATAACATACGTCAAAAATCACAACTATCACACCTTAGGAGTGTCACTTGGCAGCATCTCTATAAGGGCTTTTTTTTGCTGCTAGATATATGAATTCATCTTCATTTGATAAAAGTATTTTTTTCCTACAACACTGTGTTGGTAGCTATCCTAATGTTCCCACAGTTTGAATCCAAACCTTCTGTAAGCTAGACATCTATCTTGAAATGTATAATCTACATTTGATGATATGGGTCTGATAGACTGTCTGGGTGTCATCAGCATAGAAATGATAATTGAACCTATGCAAAATGATAGGAAGATGGAGGGAGGGAGGGAAAGAGAGAGAGAGAGAGAGAGAGAGAGGGAGGGAGGGAGAGAGTGAGGGAGGGAGGGAGAGAGTGAGGAAGAGAGAGGAAATAAAGGAAATAGCTCAGGAAAGAACCTTCTAAATTAATATACGTTGAATGAATTTGATATATAAATGGGAAAAGCCTTTTAAGTTATCATATTTCCAAAATCATAGAGATTTTGAAATAGTAATGATAACTGGAATTTATATATTTGTTATTCTTATTTGATTTGATCAAGTGATATAATTTCTTGATTTCAGTTTGGTATTCTCTCTCCTCCAGTGATCAGTTAGTGTCTTCCTAGAATTTTTGGCATGGACCAAGGGTCCAAAGGATGGGAAAAAGTACCCAACTTTCTCCCCAATTATTTCTAAATTGCTGTGATTCTTCCTGAACAAACTTAGGGTTATCTAAATTACCTAGATCTGCCTCTTGAAATATCTAAAGGAATGAAACAAAGGAAAGCAGCCTTTTCCCCTGCTCTTCAACCCATACTACCATGCTAACCTATCCCAAGAAAGAACAATTTATAATCTCTGTCACATATTTTTGTAATCAGCACAAAGGGTTTCTAGTAATATGACTTTTGGTTTTCATAGAGAAAATGGACTACAAGTGTAGGTCCTCTCCCATCAAACTACCATACATTTATTTGGAATTTACTTTAATATATTTACTTTCCTCCTATAGAATATAAACTTTTTGAGATCAGGAGATTTTTCACTATTGTCTTTGCATTTAAGAAGCTCGCTTAGAGTCTGGCATGTAACAGATGTTTGCTTGTTTTGTCACATACCAGAGCCACCTGCAAAACAACCAAAATATAAAATCCTCTGGAGGTGTGTAGCTAGCAAGAGGGCCCTAGCCTTCTAACACAGAGTACAGTGGGCCATTCATCAAGTGTTTTGGAGAGTATTTTTAAGTGTGGTTATCTTTTAACTTGAATTTTTCAGGTCCTTGTTGACTAATCCTTCCCCTTCTTTCGATAGAGCAGGAGCTACATCCATATTTTATACCAATCATTTTAAAGCCTCCTATCAATACCAGGTAAGGAGCAAGGGAAACCTGGATAATGAGGACACTGCCAAGGCCAGAAGTATCTTATCTTGGGCCACTTTAGAGATCAGTTCCTCTTGCCCATAACAACAAGTTTAAATGATATGGCCTGAGCCTAATATTAGTAGTTGCACTGTTCCATTATGCATGACATTTGACTATTCATAGAAAGAAAACTGTGCTGTATTCCATTAGTGGTTTTCAACTGAGTGTAAACCTGCAGATTATTGGTGTTGTTTAGGCTAATGTGTTTCTATTTTGCATATTTATGATGTTACTGTTGCATTCATTATAAATATGAATGTAATGTAAGAAAATAAGGATCAATATGACTTTTCTCTAATTTAGTCTCTGTATTTATGATTATAATTAATACTATGCAAATATGTTCATGTATTTACTTCAAAATCTATTTGACAGAGTATGGATGTTTTAATAGATACATAAATATCTATTCCCCTTGCTCTTTGCTCTAAGTGGAGGTACAAAATTCAAAATGCATCACCAATTAAAACACAGCAAAAGGACATGTTTCTAAATCTGCCAAGATGGTACTTCTATAACAACACTCCCTCTCCCCACCCTTCTCATACCTAGCACCTTCGGCACACCTTGGGACAATTATAAGTGTTAAAAAAATTTTGTGGCTTTTTCTTATTTTACCTTCTAATATGAAAAGAGCAGGCAAAGAAGAACCTATAAGGATATGCCAATGTTTATGCATAGAAGTGTTTGTTGTTGTGTTGTGTGATCTCTTAAGAAAGAATGACAAGGGATACAGTAAATATAAGGGCAGGGTTAGAGGACATGTGTAGCCATAATTCAGGGGAGCTGTACTCTGGATCACTTCATCCACTTGTAGAGTTTGCGTAGGGGGCAGGACTTTCTACATCACAACCTATGAGGCTTCCTTGAATGTTTCTCTTGGCTAGGAATTAGCAAAACAACTATTGAAGAGAGTATGAAAATACAAAAAAAAAATATAGCAGACAAAATATGCATATTGTTTGACATTACACTGCTAGGTAAATGCTCCAAGAAGGTCACTGACAAAAATAAAAGTTCCATATATATCAAAAAATTTATAACCACACATTTCATGGTAGCCAATAATTGGAAACAAAATGCATAGCCATTATTGGTGAATAAACAAAGTATGGTTAAGGAATATAGTGTAATATATCACAAAACACAATTTACAGAAGAAAAAAAAACTTTTCATGAATTGATGCAAAATACAGTAAACAGAGGCAGAAAAACAGAATACAATAACAAAAATAAAAATGAAAACAAAACAAAACATTAAGCAGGAAAAAATTTAAAACAATGAACATTCTGAAATTATGAAGAGCAAACTTGGCCTTAAAATGGAAATCCATACATACAGATTATATATGTATATATGTGTATATATGTGTATGTGTATGTATATGTATGCATACATATACATACATATATAACACACATATGTATATATGCACATGTATACATACACACATATATATACACAAATACAAATACATATATCAATATAAATATAAATATAAAGATAGATATACCATCCAATTGATCTTTAGATGTTGACAAGGGCAGTCCTTTGGAATACTGAGACATTACATATAGGATCAACTTGGAGAGAATGTATTGATCAGTTCAAATGTTTTTTTTTTCTTTTCTTTCTTTAAAAAAAAACTCTCTCTTGAGAAGGGGAAGATATGAAAGGGAAAATCTAGGAGATATATAAATAAAACTTGACCCTAAAGATGTGTTTTGAATAAAAGTGTTCCACTTGATGGTCCCCTTCATCCAAATATAAGTCTTTTCATTATTGTCCTAATTAGTGGTTTGGATGACAAGCTAGAAAGAGGAATTTTTCTACATTTAGTACCTCAACAATGTAAACTGAAATTTAGATATATGATAATTGATTCCAAGAATACACTAAATTAAGGAAAGTACATGTAGATTGAATATAATAGAATTAAATTGTAAATGACGAGACAGAAGAATATTTTTAATATGTTGATTGAAATGCATTTAAGGTAAGAATAGTATCTACTGAAGCCTTAAGCATGGCTAGTTTCTTTGCCCTACCCTTTAAAAAATAATAAAACTACTCTTAAGACTTAATTAGGGGGTGGAACCAAGATGGCCAGTGAAAACAAGGACTTACCAAAGACCTCTTACAAATCCTGTCAGATACCTTGATGAAAGTGAATCTGAGCAGATTTGAGAGAGGTAAAAGCTACTAGGAGACAGTGTGGCAGATTTCCTGCCTAGGAGAGCTCTGAGGGTCCAAGGAACTGAACTGTGGGCTGCGAGAGCACTGGGAATGCAGAACTACACTGGACCACACCAGAGCAGGAGAAGCAATGGAACTCAGCCAGAGGACCAGGCTGGGAGAGTGCTGAGCTCTTGGAACTAAACCATACCACATCTAGAGTGTGAGCAGGCCCAGGACGGAATTGCTGAATGTGGCATCAATCCCCAGGCCTCTCAGCACAGGAGAGGAACCTTTCAGAACTAGATGAGACAGCAGAGCAGAGCCTTCAGCCGCGGCAATGGCTATTCATGAGACTTTCCGGCAATAGTCTAAACTTATGAAACTCGCCTTCTTGAACTTCCAAGAACTGTGATGATGGTGGAAAATGTAGGGGCTCTCATGCCTCCCTTCCTGACTTTGAATTGACCTGGAGCATACTGCCCTGGGAAAAACCCTGGAATAGAGGAGGCAGAGGCAGGGGTTCAGTAATTTTTTAGTTCAGGAGGACAAGGAGACAGGCCCCTCTTTTGGTGGTAGAAGGAGACCAGTGCAGGAAAGGAGGCAACCTAGCAAGCCCCACCTCAGCAGACCAACCAGAGTTCCATAGCCCCAGGGAGTGGAGTCAGTAAGCACTAACACCAGTACCCCAAGCATGTTTTTGTACAGCCAGAGGGATTGGCAGAAACCAGCACAGATGACTACTGAGACCAATGGTGTTATAGTGCAGCCCAAGGGGAAAAGGAGATTTCCAGAAGCCAGAACACCCCCCCCAGACACTTGATGCATTCCCAATAAGATCAGGAGTGAAACAAGGATGTCCATTGTCATCCCTATTATTCAATTTGGTACTAGAAATGTTAGCTTTAGTAATAAGAGAAGAAAAAGAAATTGAAGGGATCAGGATAGGCAAAGAAGAAACTAAGTTATCACTCTTCGCAGATAATATAATGATTTACTTAGAGATCAAGTAAAAAAAAAACTACTTGAAATAATAAATAACTTTAGCGAAGTTGCAGGAAATAAAGCCACATAAATCCTCAGCATTCCTATATATTGCTAACAAAGCCCAACAACAAGAGATAGAAAGAGAAATTCCATTTAAAGTTACTCTAGACATTATCAAATATTTGGACTCTATGTGCCAAGACAAACCCAGAAACTATATGAACAAATTTACTAAACACTTTTCACACAAAGAAAGTCAGATCTAAATAAATGGAAAAACATCAACTACTTGTGGTTAGGCCAATCTAATATAATAACAATGACAATTTTACCTGAATTAATTTACTTATTCAGTGCCATACCAGTCAAACAACCAAAAACATTTTACAGAGCTGGATAAAATAATACCAAAGTGCATTTGGATGAACAAAAGGTCCAGAATTAATGAAAAGAAATTCTAGGGAAGATGGCCTAGACATACCAGATATTAAATTGTATTATAAAACAGCAGTCATCAAAACTAGTCGGTACTGGCTACGAAATAGAGTGGTGGATCAATGGAATAGTTTAGGTACAAAAGCTGTAGTAGTCAACCACTACAGAAGTCTACTCTTTGATAAATGCAAAGAGTCTAGCTTCTGGGTTGAGAATTCACTATTCCACAAGAACTGCTGGTAATACTAGAAAATAGTTGGGGCAGAAAAGGACCAATATCTTATACCATATTACAAAATAAAGTCAAAATAGGTTCATGATTTAGGAATAAAGGCTGATACTGTAAGCAATTTGGGAGAGCAAAGAATAGTTTGCCTACTAGATTTCTGGGAAAGGGAAGAATTCATGACCAAAAAAGAGATAGAGAGCATTATTAAAATGTAAAATGGATAATTTTGGTTATGTGAAATTGAAAAGTTTTTGTACAAACAAAGCCAATGCAACAAAGATTAGGAGAGAAGCAGAAAATTGGGAAATAATCTTTATAACCAGGTTCTCTGATAAAGGCCTCGTCTCTAAAATATACAGAGAACTGAATCAAATTTATGAGAATGTAAATCATTTCCCAGTTGAGAAATGGTCAAAGGATATGGACAGGCAATTTTCAGAGGAAGAAATTAAAGATATCTATAATCACATGAAAAAATGTTCTAAATCACTATTGATCAGAGAAATGCAAATCAAAACAACTCTTAGGCACCACATCTGTCCTCTCAGATTGGTTAACATGACAAATCAGGAAAATGATAAATGCTGCAGAGGGTGTGGGAAAATTGGAACACTATCACATTGTTGGTGGAGTTGTGAACTGATCCAGCCATTCTGGAATACAATTTGGAAATATGCCCAGAGGGCTATAAAGATGTGCATACCCCTTGACCAGCAATATCACTTCTAGGACTGTATCCCAAACAGATCACCCAAGTGGGAAATGAACCAATACATATAAAAATATTCATAGAAGCTCTTTTTGTGGTGACAAATAATTGGAAATCAAGGGGATGCCCTTTAGTTGGGGAATGGCCCAAAAAATTGTGGTATATGAATGTAATGCAATACTATAGTGATAAAAGAAATGAGGAACAGATAGACTTTAATATAACCTGGAAGGCATGTAAACTGATGCTAAGTGAGGGGAGCAGAACCAGGAAAACATTGTACAGGATTAGAGACACACCGTAGCTGATAGACTTGGCTCCTCTCATCAATGCAAGGTTCAAAGACAGCTCCAAATGTCTCATGGAAAAAAAAACTATCAACATCCAGAGAAAGAAGTATAGAGTCTGAATGCAAAATGAGGCAAACTATTTGCTCTCCTTTTTTTTCCTTCTATTTTGGTTTTGTTTCTTCTTTCATATGATTCATTCCTTTGGTTATTATTCTTCTTTACATTTGACTATTATTTAAATAAGTTTAATGCAAAGGTATATGTAGATCTTATATCAGATTACATGCCTTCTTGGGGAGGAGGGAGTAGGAGAGGGAGGGAGAGAAAATTTTGGAACTCAAAATTATGTGGAAATGAGTATTATAAACTAAAAATTAAAGAAAAAAAGACTTAATTAGGATGTTCAAGAAGATACTGGACTAGACATTTTCTTTAATTCTTGCAACTTCTTGAGACAGCTAGGTGACAAAATAGATAGAGCACTGGGCCCGGAACCAGAAGGACCCACATTCAAATCTGGCCTCAGACACTGGACACTTATGAGCTGTGTGACCCTGGGCAAGTCACTTAATTCCAATTGCCTTGCAAAAAAAAAAAAGAATTCTTACCACTTACCGAATATCTCTCAAATAGGAATTTTATACAAGAGATAAAACAATTTTCATTTTCTCTACAATCTAAGACATCTAGAGTTAAAAAAGTTAAATTAGGTAAAAACTCAATTAACTAATGACAGATTAATTTCTAACCTTTAATATGATCATAGTACATGTTCTACCTAATCAACAAGGAGGGAAGCATGTCTCAGCACATGCTTGAGACAGAAATCAGTTCTAGTCCTCTATTCTCCCAGTGCTGGGGGAAAGCAAAAACTTGTCCTTGCTGGCACAACATCTTGGTAGTCTTCTGTGTTGCAAGAGAGCACAGCAGGAGAACTGAGACGCAAAGGCAACTGAGGCTGGACACCCACGTGACTGTGCAGAAGTCCACTAAGCCTGAAGGAAATAGCTCAGAATGCAACAGAAATCAGTTCTTTTCCCTGCTGCCCCCCACTTAATCCAACTAGGTCATATTCTGTTCCTTAGAAGAAAATGGAGTCGATTCTGTTCTCCAGAAGAAACTGTGGAGAGAGATTGAAGCCAATGGAATGAGAATTACTGAGTAGGATAGCAGATTAGGAAAACTTTGAAGCTTGACCTCCAAAGATTTAGGAGGAAGAAAACTCAGTTGAAGACTTGAACATAAGCAAATAAAACAGAAGGAAATGCATTAATAACAAAGGGAAATATTGTCTCTAGAGCATATAAAACATATCTAGATATTTATGAATAAATAGTGATAAAAGAGAATGAACCAATACCTGTTGAGGCAGAAAGACCTGTGATTTTCCAAGGAACCAAGGTATGGCAACGGAATGTTCCTGAATGTTTAAAAGAAAAATAATAATTGTGAAAGCTATATTTATAGCCAAGACAGAAGAAATAATGGACTCTCTCTCATATATATATATATATGTGTATATATAATATATATAGTGTCTATATAGTGTATACATATAAAATAGTATGTTCATATATAAATATTGAGATATTTGAATTGATATATCATGAAAGAAACAAAAAAGAGGATAACTGACAAGGAATACAAATACATGGAAGTGAGTGACAGTAGAGAAAAGAAATAAAACAAGAAGAACTTTTAAAAGAAAACATGATTTCATTACAAGTAAAATAAATTGCTCTTGAAGTCAGAATGCATATAGACAACTTAAGGGTTTGAGGTCTCCCAGAAGATGATCACAAGTAAAATAAAATAAAAATCAAGACCTAGAAACCACAATGTAAGAAATAATATAAGGAAACTGGACATCACTTCTGAATACAGAAAATAAAGCCCCAATAGGAAAAACAAATCACAGACCAACAACAAAAAAAGTAAAATAAAATTATTTTATAAACTTTAAGACACAATGTAGTTAAATTTAGGAATTTCCAAACAAACATATTCCACAAGTGACCAGGTGAAAGATTTTCAAGTGTAAAGGAAATTCCTATGATGAAATACTATTCTACATCAACTAAAACCACAGGAGGGAATGAAATAATGAAAAATAACCCCAGGGCAAAGTGTATATATATATATATATATATATAGATATATAGATATATAGATATATATAGATATATAGATATATAGATATGTAGACATATATATATATGTAGACATATATATGTATATATATGTAGAGAGCTGTGGAGAGAAACTAGAGAGCTGGAGAGTGACTAGCTAGCTGCAGAGAGTGCTGACTAGAGAGCTGCCGAGAGTGGAGATGAAAGAGCTGTGGAGACGAGAGCTGCAAGAAGAACAAGAAGATGCAGAGCAGAGAGGGAACTGTGAGAGATGAAGAACTGGAAGAGACACAGAAATGGAGGGACAGAGAGAGAATTGGAAGGGCTCTGAGAATTTCAAGTGTTGTCAGAACTGTGGGAGAAGAGGACACAGGCAAGCAGAAAGCTAGGATTCATGAGTGAGTATTTATGGGAATGCCTGAGCAGAAGGGAAGGTTACAAGATGGTTTGGCTCTTTGCGGTGATACTGTGTTTTAATCTCCTTGGTATTACAATGAGGTGCACAGAATGGTTTTGGAATATAATTACTGCTATGTCTACTTGGGGTTATTGGTTCTGAGATTTCATCCTCTGGTGCCAGAATAAATGTTTTACTTCTTCTGTGTTCTACACAGAGTCTCTTATACTTTGTGATTGCAAACTGTGCCATCATGTTGATGGTCACCATTGATATCATGAATCTTTACATTCTGATACACAAAGAAGTCTAATATCTTTGCCAAGAAAACCCCAAATAGGGTTATGAAGAGCTAGACATGATTGAAATGTCTGATCAATAACAATAACAAAATCATTCTGCAAAGCAATCTGAATTTATAATAATTTATACTGAATGTATACTATATCCCCTTGATTCTAGAAATACCACTCTAGCATCATATCTGAAAGAGTTCAAAGAAAGAGGGGAAGAACCCATGTATCACTTTTTGTTATAGTAAAAAAGCAAAACAAAACAAAAACCTTGAATGCTCATAAATCTGGGAATGAATGAATACAATATTATGTATGAATTTAATGTTATTTTATTATACAAAGCATAATAAGAAAAAAGATGGAAAACAAATACCAGTAATGTTGGGAAGGAAAATAATGATGAAAAATTCAAAAATGATGAGCAAAGAAATTATAACTCCAGAGAACGATGAAAAATCATGTTTTCCACATCTTTTCAGAGAGTTGGTAATATATAATGTGAGATATGATTTCAGACATAGTCATTATGTAATTTTGTTTTTTTGTGACTATATTGGTTGCAGGATAAAGGATTTTTTGTCGGGGGGATGAGTTTAAAAGGAGAATTGAGGAGTGATGATAATGATGCTAGAAAAGAAGGAAAAGGAAGAAAAAGACATCAATGAATCATTAAAAACAAACACGGGAGAACAGAAGAAGATGCTGAAGGGACCACAGAGAAGTAGGACTTTGATGAAACAGCTTTATTTTTAATTTAAAAAATAGAATAGAAAATTATAGTTGTATATGCAGTTTTCTATATCTGTTTTTTTCACATGTAGAAACGTTCATTTTTGCTGACTTTGTCAAGTTCAATAATACTAACAAGGAATGGTGTAAAAATATGTGAAATAAAGAAATTAAAATTTTAAATGTATACAATTTATTTTTTAAAACATTTTTATTCAAAGTTTTAAATTCCTACAATTTATTGTTTTTAAAGAGAACAACTTTGTTTTCCCTACATGAGCATGACATTGGATGTACTCAGAAAGCAACCCACAAGGTCCATCTCACTGACCACTGACTGTGGCCAGAACTATCTATTCTTTGTCTTTTATGAATAAGGTCAGATACCATTAAAAGTCCTTATTCTTAATATTACCATTATGATACACTACATGAGTCATGACAGTACCAATGAAGTACTGGACTTCAAACAAAACAAGATCATGAAATGCTAAGACTTCAAGATGTTCTGAACTTTTTACTAGGCAACCTGTGATTCTCAACGTTGTTTTTTCTCAGTCTATGTACAGATTCTATGGCAAAAAAATAAGAAGATGGTTTTTAATAAATACAGCTGGATTTTACCTATACGAATGAATTCTCCAAGGCCACCTGGAGCTAGAAACCACTCTCCAAAGATAAATGGAGAAAGTAGTTGGATTTATGAACTACCTATAAGTTTTGGTCTACCTTGATGATATCATCGTTTGAGAGATCATTTTGTAAGAACATGTAGAGAAAGTATTGAAAGTGTCAGGTAACTTAGAAGAAAGTGTACTGAGGTGTTCAATTGACAAGTGCCAGTTTTATAGCACCTCTGCCAGGAATGCGTTTATTTACTATCTTAGGAAGATGTGTGTCATTAACCCAGACTATATAAGACAGCTTCAGATATTTCCATGGCCACAGAATCCTTGAGCTATGAGAATTTTTCTAGGATTCGTAGGTTATCATTTAAAATTTAAGAACTATGTTTCTATGGCTGAACCATTGATTGAACTCAGCTCTGAACGTATGACTGAAGAGACACTGAAGCAAAAAGATATAAGAATGTGAAGTTGCTTTAAATCCCATAAAACCCTTTGGAAATGGAGTGACAGGCAACTACGAAACCAGGTCAAAGACAAGATTGATTGTCTTAAACATGCATTAGTATTGGTCTATGCAGGTACAAACAAGATTTATATATTGTGTGTAGATTCTAGACTGATGATAGTAGGAAGCTGTCTTGTACCAAGACAGTAATAATACCCATGATTTGTTTCATTAGCCAACTGAAAGCTGAATGGCAGCAAGCTTCATTATTTAAGATACAAATTAGAATTTTTAGCTTTGAAGTGAGCTGTCACAGAGAAATTCAAAGACCATGTGTATGGATTGACATTGTGTGTCTTGATTGCTAGAAACCCACTGACATATACTCACTAGCACCAAGCTACATGATGTTTTCTCCATGTATTTAGCAACTCTAGGGACCTATGAATTAAGCAGATACTACCAACTGAAGAATGGGGCTACTGATATAGTCTGGAAGGTCACATGACACAAATTATGGCATTATCTAAAAAAAAAAGAGTAAAAAGTATGTGTAACACATAGGGAACTGGCTTCTAAGCAAATGTTAATAGAGCTGAATCTCTGAGACTTCCACCAGACAACATACTAACAGCTTTTTTAAGTTTCCACTCAACTATATTTTTGTCATCAGTTATGGGGGACTCATGATGAAATCAGATGAGTATTAAGAGACTGAAAAGTGATGCAAGTAAAGAATAGAAATTGCTATAGCAATGAATGTAGGATCCAGTACACAGAAGGCATACTGCTATTGAGACAAGGACATGAATTAGAGCTGTGTCATAAAATATTGTACTAACCTATCATTAATTCCACACTTCGTAATAGTAAAAAGTTGGTTTTCCTCAAAACATCAGAAACTTTCCTCAGTTTCTCCACATATGTCAGATATTTTACCAAGTACAATGATGTCATAAAATGTATTGCTTGATGGCCAAGAAAATTTTGCATGATATCTTTTGAAGTATAAGTCAAAAGAGGACCAAGAGCACATAAGAAAAGCATTTTACTGACTCCAAATTGTTGAAGAGTTCAACAAGGAAAGTGAGGCTTGTGCTTGTTTTCAAAGACAAGTACTACCAATTCATTTTTGGAATCAATAATTTTCATATTCGGAGAATATAAACCCTAGAAAAACCCTGGGAAACTGCATCAGACTTAGATCTTTCGAAAGAAATAGAAACACCATAAGCCATATAACAAAGGAACCAAAAAATTTCCACGATAGTCAAAATGTTCAGTGTAAGGACTTTTTTCCAGCCTTCATTTAGGTTAAGGAAGGGTTCTTTAAAGTGCTCTACTAAAGGAGATGTTACTCTTGGCTGAAGATTAAATTGGATTAGAAAATTAATTAGAACTACATTTTAACACCATGAGGCAGGCTAGCAGGACAGGATCTACAGTGACAATGCTTCAACCACACATTACTGAGCATATTAGAAACAGGTAGCCTCCATGGGCAGACTGTCACAAGAATCATTTGCCTCTACAAACTTTTAGTTTATTCAACCTATTAAAACTCTTCCAACACAGCCCATCTGGTTTCTGCATTGTCTGGATGACATTTTAGGTATAATCAAGCACCGTTGTTTCTATAGCTGCCAAAATATGTCCACCTGTTAGAAATATGGCATGTGGGCAATTCTTTTCAATCTTAATAATGTAACCCCTTTGCTTCTAACAGTCCTAAGTTTATTGGTAAGAACTTTAATATACTTTAACTTAAATTGAGAAAAGGAAAAAAAAATATGATAGCTGTCTTCCTTAGGTTTCTTCCATTATATGCTGCATTTTGTCCAAGGAAAAAAAGCTAGTCACTGTAATGAAAAAAAGGATACTTGAAGGAAAAGTGTTTTGCAATAAGGCACAAAGCAAACTACTTAAAGAAATGAAATTCTTTCTGGAAGAGGCAAAACTAGTGTGCAACAAATTCATTCCAGAAATAGCATAATTGTATAAGCCTGCAAGTAGAAACCTGATATAGAACACATTTTGTAGAATTGACTTTTAACACATGTTCACATTTATTGAATCTATCTTATTGGGCAGATCTTTTTTAAACAAGGATGAATAAGGCCAAAGTGATATTGATTATTTTTTTGTAAAAATGGTTTAAGATAGCAACACAAAGTAACAAAATAAACCAAATTGACCAACAGCAACAACAACCCTGGAAGTAGCAGCAGCAAAAATAACATTAGGGATAACGAAAGGAGAGAAAAACCTCAGTGGAATAAATCTGCATCATCCCTAGCACAAATCTATAACTTTGCCAGGAATGGTGCTCTATGATGTATACCTTACTAGTTTATATTTGGGCGAGAGCCACACCTTCTTATTCACTGGTACCTTGAAGTCTTTGACTATGGAGAGACCATAGATATTCACAACTGGTGTGTATTGGTACTGAAAGAAAAGCTGAAATAAGTTCATCACTTACCCACAAGTCCAGCTCACATCAGTGTTTACAGAGACAAATGATTCTCAAATTCTTTTTCAAAACCTTTTATCAAGCAGTCAGTTTTAAGGTGAAATTTTGGTCTTCATGAGACACATGAGTTATCAGATTTATGAAAAACATACTCCCTTTAGCTCAGAAGAGCATATGAAACAAAAATGTTATTATGCACAAATTTATTGAGTTTTAATGCAAAATTTGAGTGTTTATGGGATACTTAAGGACATCAGGATAATAGAAAGTTTATGGAAGTTTATCTGCATTTTTTTTGTGAAGACCACCAATTTTTCTGTTTATAGAATAGCAGCTAAATGGTGTAGTACATAAAGCACTGGCCTTGGAATCAGGAAGATCCATCTTCAAGAGTACAAATCCAGCCTCAGACATTTACTAGCTATGTGATCCTTGGAAAGTCACATCATCCTGTTTGCCTCAGATCCTCATCAGTAAAATGGGCTGGGAAGGAAATGGCTAGCCAGTCCAGTTCCCTTGCCAAGAAACCCCCCCAAAGGGTAAGAGTCGCACACAATTTAAACAATTCAAGAATAAAATAATAATCCTGAAAACTGGTGGGAGCCTTAGAAAATTATTCACTACAGCCACTACTAGTCAATATATAAGTTGAACTCACAAAAAATAGGTAGAAACCGAAGGATACTCTCAACAATGGATTCTAAGTAAAAGACATAATTTACCATATGCTCAAAGATTGTCTGAACCAGATATTGGTTAAAAACAAAGCATTTCAAGTGAAAAAGAGGGGGGAAAGGATGGAAGAAAATAAGCATTTATATCTTGCCTAATATGTTCCAGATACTATCGTAAATACTTTAGAAATATCATCTCATTTGATCCTCACAGCAATTATGTGAGGTAGATACTATTATTATCCATATTTTACAAATAAGAAAACTGAGGCAAACTGTAGTTAAGTGACCTTTCAAGGGTTACATAGCTAGTAAAAATTTAAGACTGAATTTGAGCTCAGGTCTTCCTGACTCCAGGAGAAGCATTCAAACTCCTATGCCACCAAGCTGCTGCCAGAAGACCAGTTCAAATGCAGAGCACCAAACCTATGAACAGGAACTTTCCAGTCTAGAAATTCAGCTGTAAAGACTCTTCTGGTTCAGGTACACACCAAAACAGTATTATATGCCTGTTAATCAGCTAGAGATCTCAACTAATTCAGATTTAGGAATGTGGGTTTATAGTTCTGATAAGGAGTATAACAAGGCTGTTTCATCAGCTAATTCAGATGTAGGACAGATAAGTCAGCAAATCTCAAGTGAAGTATGTCTATTTGACTTATGACAAGAATAAAAATATGCTATAGGAGAAATGAGAAATGTCTTCCCTCTTGTGTTTTGCTACTAATTTTCTATAACCATGTGCATATTCTTCCACACAGAAAGAGAATACATTGGTAGGAGGGTGTAAACCAGGTTTATTTGTGAATTATGACATGTTTCATTATTTATGCATTTTTCTTAATAAATAAATAATTGTATTATTTATTTTGCATTATTACCATGAAATTATTATGTTTAAGACCTAAAGGTGTCATCATTATAAATGGATGATTTACATAAACAAAAAAGCATTGCTGAGGGCTTTAGGTAAAATGATGAGTAGTGAAATTATATTCCCTTATAAGAGTTATACCAATAAAAACCCTTAGAGAATTTGAGTGTAACTGAATAGTGGTGGTACTTCTCTGGAAACCTGGACCTAACAGTGGTAAAACAGGTCAAATTAAAAGTGAGTCAACCCAAAGAGTAAGGCGTCCCCATGCACAGATGAGAGTTATGAATCTCTGCAGTTTGGATGGCCAATCCACACAGGCATTATGGAATAATTATTTATTATTACTGTGTATCCTATGACTGAATATACAAATGAATTAAAATGAATTGTCTGGGAATATAAGACATGCACAGATTTAATAACTGGAAAAAAAACTAGAGGCAATGCAAATGTTTTGCATCCTCTGCAGGAAACAAAGAAGAATAAAGCTTAGTCTTAGAAAGGAATTTGCACATTGAACAGCACAAATAATTAGCCCTCATAACACATATTTATTTGTCTAGTCTTACTGATTCCCCACTTGTTTTGCAAAAACCCCATTACTTTTGACTCAGTGTGAAAATTAACCATCTATTTCATTATCAAATTCTACCAGAGACAATATCCAAGTTTACAAGAATTGCTAATCTGGCCAAGCTTGTTAATAGAGTGAAGAGTTCACTGTTGTCTAATAATTAGCAACAATAGCAGAGTATTGTAATTTTCATGTTTTATTTTGGAATGATTTCTACAAGTAGTATTTTATTTGTTAATTGGATTTTGGAGGTTATTAATAAAGTTCAACTAAATAATAAGTAGGACAATGATTTTCTTGGTTGTACTGTCTCTGATGACTATTTAAATCTGGGTGGTGTTGCAACTGAAACAAGAGCTTTCCAGTTTCATCTTACTTACGTATTTTTAACATTTACATGATAACTCTCGTTGTTAGGAAGCTGAGGCAATTAGATAGGAACCTAATATATAATATTGGAATAATCATATGTAGATAAATTAGAATGATATGGTACTTAGACTTCCAAAATGAGTTTTAAAGGAAATACTGTTAAACTTCCAGTTTAAGACAGAAAGAAAATCTAATCACAGAGAAAAGGTTCAGATTACACATTCTCAATCTGTTAAATACAGGCTATTAGCTGTTAAATGCCCTATTATTGCTAAAAGGTAAATAGCAAAGCACTTTCTTCTCTATTTGGAAAATACAAGCATTTCAGATATCTAATCTTAGGGATATTGAGCAATGACCTAACCTTCAAATTAAATTCCATGTAACTCAGGAAATTCTTAAACAGTGATTGAGGTTTTAAAGACAAGATTTTATCAGGCTATTAGGATGCTTTTATTTACTTATTTATTTTGTTAATGTTT
>CM053623.1:210803411-210825052 GCA_028646595.1 Phalanger gymnotis | reverse complement strand
TGTGGTGTACAACGTTCTACTGGTACTGCTCTGCTCACTCAGCATCATATCATGTAGGTTTTTCCATGTTATTGTAAAGTCCATATCATCCCCATTTCTTATAGCATTATAGTATTTAGTTACCTTCATATACCACAACTTGTTGATCCATTTCCCAATTGATGGGCATCTCTTTGATTTCCAATTCTTGCAACTACAAAAAGAGCCTCTATTAATATTTTTGTACATATGGGTCCTTTTCCCATTTGTGGAATCTCTTTGGGATACAATCCTAGAAGTGGTATTGCTGGGTCAAAGGGTATGAACATTTTTATAGCCCTTTGGACATAGTTCCAAATTGCTCTCCAAAATGGCTGGATCAGTTCACAACTCCACCAGCAATGTAACAATGTTCCAATTTTCCCACATCCTCTCCAATGTTTATCATTTTCCTGTTTTGTCATTTTAGCCAATCTGACAGGAGAGATGTGGTACCTAAGAGTTGTTTTGATTTGCATTTCTCTAGTTGGTAGTGATTTGAACATTTTTTTATATGCCTATAGATAGCTTTAATTTCTTCCTCTGAAAATTGCCTGTTCATATCCTTGACCATTTATCAATTGGGAAATGACTTGTATTTCTATAAATTTGGCTCAGTTCACTGTATATTTTAGACATGAGGCCTTTATCAAAGACACTGGTTGTAAACATTTTCTCCCAATTTTCTGATTCTCTCCTAACCTTTGTTACATTGGCTTTTTAATACAACAGCATTTCAGTTTAACATAATCACAATTATCTATTTTGCATTTTGTAATGCTCTCTGTCTCATATTGTGTCATGAATTCTTTGCTTTTCCATAAATCTGATAGGTAAACTATTCCTTGCTCTCTCAAATTGCTTATAGTATCAGACTTTATTCCTAAATCATGAACCCATTTTGACTGTATTTTGGTATATGGTGTAAGATACTGGTCTACGCCCAGTTTCTGCCCTACCATTTTCCAATTTTCCCAGCAGTTTTTGTGAAATAGTGAATTCTTAGCCCAGAAGCTGTATTCTTTGGGTATATCAAAGAGTAGATTGTTATAGTCGTTGGCTACTGCATCTTGTGTACCTATTCTATTCTACTGACCCATGACTGTATTTCTTAGCTGGTACCAGGCAGTTTTGATGACTGCTGCTTTATAGTACAGTTTAATACCTATTATAGCTAGGCCGCCTTCCCTACCATTTCTTTTTGTTAATGCCCTAGATGTTCTAGACCTCTAGTTCTTCCAGATGAATATTGTTATTATTTTATCCAGCCTTTTATAGACAAAATTACATCAGACTAGAAAAGAAATAATTCTTTTACATATTGAAATCTTGCACATTCCTCTGAGGCCATAAAAGTTAAAGAAAAGACAAATTCATAATTCCATGCTTCCTTCAATGTCATAAAAGTTGAATAAACTGAAGGAAATTCATTATCTCACACATCCCTAAAGGAAACAAACCAAGGTAAATAGAGATTGCAGGTAAACTAAGTAAGGTTGCTGATTAAGTAACATTTAGAGGCTTACAATGGTCTAATTGAAGGGCAAGATTTACATATCACCAAGATACCCAAGAAAACTGATGCCAGAGAAATTCTTCCTTACACAGTTATCAAGGAGAGCAAACAAATAACTAAATCATTTTGGGAAGCCCAAACTCCACTTTGGCTTTTATCAAATGCGTGTCAAATGTTCTTCCTTTAACACTATTCCAGCAATCAGATTTTGGTTAAATGAGGTTAATATTAAGAGAATACAGGCTTTTAATTAACTAAAAGTTGCAGGAGGAACGGCCCTGAGCTTGAAAAAATAAAGAATACAAAGAAATTTAAAAATTGCTATAATGGCATCTTACGAATAGGGAAAATTAATCTCAAAGTGGTGGTTATGGCCAACAACACAATGAAACAAAGCTAGTAAGTACAGAGTCAGAAACTGAACTCCAAGTACAAAAATCTATGTAATACACTACACCATCCTGACTTCTAAGTGATCTTTAAGGCTCTTTCCTACACGAAGTCTGTAATTCTGTGAAATTCTGACAGCCATTTACCGATAAAAAAACATTTGTTTACCAAATCTTATATTATAAAAATGGCTCAGCTGCCACTTATTGTTTGAAGGAGATATGATGGATGATGGTGATGATGATGATGATGATGATTATGATGGTGATGATTGTTGTTATTGGCTGATCTATCTTGCCTCATTGAAAAGTACAGTTGCTGTTGGCAGGCTTGATGCCAATGCTAATACGACTGAAGGCTTTAACCTGCTCTGATTTTCCTGCCTAAGCAGGTTTGCCCATGCTTAGACAGCCTTGTGGACCTCTGGTACCCTCAGCCTCACCACAGTAGCAGCTGACTTGGTGCAGTGACTTGATCAATTTTAGCCTTGCTGACGTTAAGGACTTCCCAAATTTAAGGCTTCCTCCATCTTTAACCTCCTTCAATAGCAGGGATTACAAACGTGTGCCACCACGTCTGGCACAGAGATAATTTTAGAAAGAGTAAAAGGAAATACTGCATTCCACACTGTGTGCTATTTATTCATACCTCTTCGGACGATGGTTCTATAGAAGGAGGAGTGTACTGAGATTACTAAGAGAATAAAATTAAGAGCTGCTTAGATGTATCTATAAGCCTTTCTGTCTAAATTTCTTTGTGTTTGTTTTTGTTTTCTTTCTTTTTTAAAAAAAATTCTGAGTCACCAAAGGAATAGTGCCCTACCTATTTCATCCACCCCCCCCCCTTGTGGAAAATGAAATGACAAATGTATTATGGCACTTCAACCACTTCTCTAAACAATTGGATTGTGGTAAATTCCTTTCACTGACTGTATGTTAAAAAATGCCAGTCACCTATAAGGGAAAAAAAGCCTACGGACAAAATATAGGATTTTATGAGCTGAGATGTATTAAATCATCTCATTGAAAAATGATGATTTTATGTCAAAAAAAGAGCTGCTCTGCTCAGATCAGTATTTATTTTTCATAGCACCAGTTTCTTGTCCTTCTACTTCATTGGTTAGTGAATAGTAGTGATTAGAAGTTGGCATAACTTCTGAGATATCATTGTAAATTATAGAATTACAGATCTAGAAACGAAAGGATTATTAGAGGTCATCTAGACCAGACCTTGGTTTTACAGATGAATAACCTTAGATCCAGAGAAGTTGTCACAAGCCAAGGTCACATTCATGCTAAGCAGCAGATCTAGCTACTTTGACCCAAACACAGCCCTGAGACAAGTGCTGACATAGTTTAATAGCAAACAACACAAAATTACTCACAAAGATTGCAAAGCGTCTTGAGAAAGGACCTTCTATAATTGTACTATCCTGAACATTGAGTTAGAAGACTGAGTTTAAGACCTGGCTCTGCTACTTATTCACTGCAAGTCTAGGAGCAAGCCATTTGACCTCCTCCAGTCTGAGTAGAGTTATATGTAAAATGGGGATTGTGGCACTTGAATTAATTGTCTCATTATTTAACCACCTCTTCCTTTCAGGATCTGATGGAGATAGCTCAAAATACTGATGAATCTAAGAGCCTTAGAATTGCCTCCCCTACCTTTGCCTCCATGCCCCATACCCCTTCATGCTCAGATCCCACTGATATCATTAAAAGGAGTAATCATGGAGAAGGGACCCACCTTGTCCACAAATACCACCAATGACTGCTGACCAATTGTCACCATTAGATAGGAAATACAAGAACTCAGGGAGTGCCAGCTCTCCTCCTTATCCTCAGACCTTTTGGTCCTGCTTCCAATTAAGCCCGTATAGTAGTCACCCTGGGTGGGAAGCTGTTATTCATCTATCATTTTCAAAAAGAACTAAAGACATTATGGGTGATGTCTTGACTTGCCTGTGAATTGGATGGTGATTGCTCAGGACACAATGAATGATCTTGGTGTCTTTGATACTTGACTGCTCTAAGTACTCCAGAGCATCTACTTCAGCTGCCTTCATGGCCATTGGGGCACTTGAAAGCAATTCTTTCGAAGATATGCCAAATGTTGGAGGACTTTAAAGCAAGGGAAGTTCACATTTTACTTGGAAGGTAATACGGAACCACTGAATATTTCTGAACACAATGATAGGATCATATTAGTCTGCTTCAGGAGTAAGAATGAATTATGGGGAAGATGAATCAACAAATGTGAAATCCTGTTAGAAGACTACTGTAATTTCCTATATTTGTAGGGATGGCAGCTGGTACAAGAATGATGTTATTAGGCACAGAGAACAGGCAGATGTCAGAGATAGTGCTGAGACAATCAAGCCCAACAACTGCTGTTGTGGGTACTGCAATCCTTGCTTAATTAGCAGTTATAGCTACTGAAGACCCCAAAACACAAAGCACTTGTCACTTAAGTCTATCAAATGGATCAACGTACAAATGAATAGAATTACGGATAGAAATTTTATTAAAGAATTCATATCGTGATCTTCTTTTCTGCTGCCCACTGAGGACCATGGGACTTTCCCACTATATTTATAGCTCAAACACATACGTCTATTCTCCTCAATTAAAATATAAGCTTGTTGCGTGTGTAGGCTATCTTACCTTTTTCTCTCTATCCCTCGTATGTAGAACAGTGTTATCCACATAGTTTAAGTACTTAATAAATGCTTTTTAATCAATCCATCCACTGGAGTGTTGTTTTCAAAAAAAGCATATTTCAAAGTGCTATCTAAATGTGACATGCTCATATGCATGACTTATTCAGAGCCCAAGGAGATGAGATTACTAACTACAGTATATTCAATATCTAAATTAGTCCATCTAAACTATAGCAACAACAAAATCTCTTATCCTGTGAAAATGGCTGTTGGTGGCTTTCCTGCTATGTAATTCAAATCTTGCTGTTCTGTCACCTCTTTGTGACCCTGCTTGAGGTTTTCTTTGCAAAGATAATGGAGTGCTTTGGCATTTCCTTATGTATATCATTTTACAGATGAGGAAACTGAGGCAAACATGTTTAAGTGACTTGTCTAGGAACATACAACTACTAAGTGTCTGAGGCCAAATTTGAACTCAGAACTTTCTGACTTTTGGGGCCAGCTCTCTGTCTATTGAACCACCTAAGGTTTTGACCAATATATTTATGCCCTTTCACACAACCCAGTCTTTGTTTGCCATTCTTTGAAATCTTGCTTTTGCCTCCTTTGGCTTCACCAATCCCATCATTCTGCTGAAACTCTAATCTCAAAAGTAATCAATAACATCCCAATCCTCACATTCAATGATTTCAATGATATCCCTTTGCCTCCATTCCCAAACTCCTTGACCTATCTGTGGCTTTCAACACTGTCGAATATGCCCACACCCCTTCCTGATTCTCTTTCCCCCTTTGGCTTTTTATCTTTGCTTTTTCCTCTCAAGATTTGATCTTTGCACTTCTTCTTTTCTCACTAGACATTATTCTCCCCTTAGTGACCTCATTTATTCTCTAAGTTTAAGCTATTAGCTTTCTATGAAAGACTCCAAAATCTTTATCTCTAGCAATCGTATTTCTTCTGGACTAGGCTTGTAACTTGTAGGTTTCTGGTTACATAGAAATCATTATCAACTGTGTATCCTGAAGACACCACAAAGTCAATACATCCCAAAGTAAATTTTCCACCTCTTTTCTGTTACCCCCCCCAATAGTTACTCCTGTTGGATTAACTATTTTCTTAATACTATCATTCGCTCAGTTGCTCTAGTACCAAAACTCAGTGTTTTTACTGTTATTTTTCATTTTTGCTTTCTTGACTTTCATACAAAAGACAGTTTCTTGTCTACTACCTTATCACTGTCTCCTATGAAGCCACCTCCCCAAGATATTATCCCTACCTCCTCTTTACTCAGAAACTCCTGCTCTGGGAACTTCACTATTCTAATTACTGAGTGCCTCACCTAGTCTATGATATTTGGCTGGCTCCAGACACACTTCACTTTACAATGCAGAAATGTTCTGTCCTGACATCATCTACCTGTATCTTCTTGTTCTCCACACTTTTTGCTTTCCAGCATTGCAATGTTAATCAACTTAATACTACCATTGTTACTGGAGTTTATAAAGATATTCTGTCATGTTCCTCTGACCCTCCCTTGTGACTTAAAATACTCTTTCATGGACAACACTCATACACACACACACACACACACACACACACTCCCATTCTGTTCTAATATAAGGTCTTTAGAATTAAGAATTCTTTAGATTTGTATTTATATCCAAGTGTTTAGTTCAGTTCTTGGTACATAGTGAGTACTCAATAAATATCATTTCTTGAGTCATGTGTATAAAAATGATATTGTTAAAGAGTAAAAAAAGGGAAAAAACGCAATTGATCAATACATCAAAAAGTCTGAAATTATGCCTAATGTCTTCAAAGACATGATGTAGACACATGTTCTCATATCTCTCCTTTCAAGACATGATTTCTCTTTACAGAAATAAAACCTTTTTTTATTTATTTATTCCTTCATGTCCAATCAGTAACCAAATTCTGTGGATTTTATGTTTAATTCAATAAACATTTCTTAAACACATATTCTATATAAATCATTCTGTCCTGAATTAGGAATAAAAAGACAAAAAGAAGTCAATGCAAAACACACACACTCATAAATAACAGTCCCCTAGGAGCTTATGTTGTACTAGAATACAACATGTATACTGACAAATAAATAAAAGATAATTTGTGGGAAAAGAGAATTTTAAAAACTGAAGAGATCTGGAAAGATTTCTAGAAAGACACAGATAACACCTAATGTGTGTCTTCTGGGCAGGTCAGTGGAGCAGTAGATAGTGTGTTGGATCTGGAGTCAGGAAGTTCAAATCTGTCTTCTGAAAGTTACTAGCTGTTGTGATCCTGGGGAAGTCATTTATCTCCAATTTTTTTTTCAGTTTCCTCATCTGTAAAATGAGCTGGAGAAGAACATGGCAAACTACTCTAATATCTTTGCCAAGAATATCACACATGGGGTCATGAAGAGTCAGACAAAAATCAAAAATGAAAACAACAATAAAATGGTGTCTTAAAAACACTAAGTGTTCAAACAGGTGAGGGTGAAGAGAGTATTAATTATGGGTATGGAAGTGAGATATTAAATCAGGAATTCAGGGAGCAGTAAGAGAGAATATTTAGCTGCAACCTACAATTGATAAAGAAAACTGACATGAAATAAGTCTGGAGAACAAGCTAGTCAAGATTGTAAAGAGGTTTAAATTCTAGGCTGAAGAGTTCATATTTTATTTTAAAGGCAACGAGGAGCTTCTTGATCAGGGGAATGACCTTGTCAGACGTATGCTTTTAGACTATCACTTTGGCAACTGAGTGGAAGTTTAGTTGTTGAGAAGAGAAAATGGAAGTTAGGAGACAAATTAGAAAGGCATTTCAATAATATGAGTAAGATTGAATAGGGCCAGTATTAGAGTGAGGCTGTGTGCGAGATGGGGACTACAGGATGTTGTAGGGGTAGAATTTATAAGATTTGGAAATGCATTATATAGGAGAAGGGTGAGAAGAGGAAAGATATATGCAGCTATATGTACAAAATAATTGCCTCCCTCCTACAATAAAAAAAAAAATAAAGGCTATAAACAAACTTTATAATGCCTGAAAATTGGGTGCCCCCCCCACTCCCGCTTCCATAGTTGTAGCCTTCATATTATCCCTTTCTATCTACTCTATGTTCTGGTAAACAGGTATATATGTATACTGTTCCCTAAACAATACCATATCCTTTTTCTTCTTCATGCCTTTGCACATGTTCTTCCTTTTGGTTTAAATTCCCTCTTCCCTTTATTGACTATTGAAATGTTTATATTATTTAAAAACCAATGCAAATGCAAACTACATGTTTGATCTCCCTGTCATAGTGATATTTTCCCAGTTACGCTTTAAATATTACTTTATTTTATGTCCCCATTGTGCATTTATCATAGACATTATTGTTTGAAGATTTTCTCTCATTAAACTGCAAGAACTTTGAGGGCAGGGACTACTGCTTGTCTTCTTGTTCACTCAGTGCTAATCAGAGTACTTTGTAAGTAGGTAGTGCTTTATAAATATTTGTTAATTTGACAGTCTTTTTATTATTGGTATTTGTTATGTGCATTTTATCTCCATAAGATTTCTGTTAAGTCCATGGAGTCAGTGACAATACTATTTAAACCTACTACCTAGCCTGGTTTTCTATGCACCATAGGCTCACAATGAATATCAGTTTAATTTCAATAATAGTTTAATAATATTAAAGAATTTAACAATATTTAATAACAGGTAGGTGGCACAGACAGTTAAGTGGTGCAGTGGGTAGAACAGTGGGCTGGGATTTCAGAAGACTTCAATTCAGATGTGACCTCAGACACTTAACAGCTGTGTGACCCTGGGCAAATCATTTTTCTCATCTGCAAAATGAGCTGGAAAAGGAAACAGTAATCCACTCAAGCGTCTTTGCCATGCAAACCCCAAATGGGGTAACAAAGAATCAGAGATAATTGAAACAACCGAACAGCAATAATATTTAATTTAATAATATTTTAATATAATTTAATAATAGTTCACGTTTTACACTGCTTTACAATTTACAAATGGCTTTGTTAATAAAAGTTAGGTTATTATAAGGATTATCTTTCCCCATTTTACAAGTGAGAAAACCTAGTTCAATAGAGGGCAAGTAAATTGCACACAGTTAATTGTCTAGTAAGTTAGAGGGAGATTCCCACCGTTTCCTATTCCAGGTCTAATTGCTTTGAATATTATATTCCATGGAAGTAGCTATCTATTAACAAAGCTAATCTGTACTCATGGAATGAAGAAGTTAATCAAAATCACGGTCTGAACATAATCATGATCTTGTGTGTAAGACAAAATCTTAACTCAACATAACATTAGTATGAATAGAAGTCTTATTTATAACTGCTGATCCAGCTTTGGTCTATTCATCCAAATCAACTTGCCCCTAAGAGGGTGAATATATCCTTGAGAAAGAGAGATACTTGCTAAGCTTTATGATTTCTTGTCCAATTATAAGATCTAAGTTCAAATAACAGTACTCTATTTTCTTTTTACTAGCTCCTTCTTATTTTATCATGTTTGAGTATGGAATAGATTATTTTTGGGATCCAGAATAACAGTCATCCACTAAGATTTTAATGCAGGTAGAGTACAGGACCTTCTACCAGTAGACTTTCAAAAGGAGAGAAAAGAAAACAAAACAACAACAACAAAAAACCAATAACCAAAAACCAAAACACTTTTCAAATGTGTCATTAGCCTACTTGCCTTGGAAATGATCCATTCTGTTGAATCTTTCTATCGAACCTTGTTATTTGTCCTTTGTTTTCAACTTTGCCACCGAAATTATCCCTTCTTTTATTTTCCCTTGTGTTTATTCCCATTGATCTTGGTGAATTCTATAAAATCTCCCTCATAGTTACCTCAATTAGAATTGGGAGATCAAATACACTTATTATCTGCCTTTTTGAATCTGTCACCTCATTTTTCTATACCTTCCTCTACTTTATCTCTAGCCAGATTCCTTAGTTTTCACACAGTGTCTCTTCACCAATCCTTTCCTCAAATGTATCCTTCATACACATGGCAAAATAATCTTCCTAATGCACAAATCTGATCAAATCTTTCTCTTGATCAAATTCCTTACAAAATGAAATACAAACTAATTAGGCTGTCATTCAAAGTTTTCTATGATCTGATCCCAACCTTCCCAGACTTCAAATTTGTTTGTTTGTGTACACTTTCAAAGCTCATAAGATTTCTGGCTAATCCAATGGTCTTTTACCTAAGAACAAGAAAGAATGAAGCCAGAAACAAGAACAGAGGACATGTATTGATGCAGATATTGACAGGCCACATGTTGCCAAGGCTCAAAGGGCTAAAGGCCAGCCACAGGGGAAGGACAGAGGGAATGGCTTGGCTGATTACTGCCTTTTGTTAGCATCCTCAATTCTAGCTTCAGATTCAATTGAAAGGCTACTCTTCTTCATATGGCAAATCAAGCAGACATAATATCTGCAAATTCTCTGAAGTTCACACGTAATTTTCATTAGCAGAGAACCTGGCTGTATTCTCACAAGGAGTGGGCTTACTTGCTGGTCTCTTCTGCCCCATTACATGGTTTAGCCTAATTATACACATATTATTAAGTCATTTTAGTAATGTTTGATTCTTTGTGACTCCATCTGACGTTTTCTTGGAAAGGGTGCTGGTGTGGATTGCCATTTTCCTCTCCAGCTCATTTTACAGATCAGAAGCCTGAGGCCAACAGAATTGATGACTTGTCCAGGGCCATACAACTAGTAAAAATCTGAGGATGGATTTGTGTTAAGGTCTTCTTGATTCCAGATCTGGTACTCTATCCTAGAGTACCTAGAGTACGTCCTAATTTCCTTATTCTATAATACTTCCTTACAATTCTCTACACCTCAGCCATAGTAGACTATTAAATGTTCCTCAGTTTAGTTCCATTTTATCCCATTGCCATTCCTCTCTTTCATGTCTGAAATATACATTCTTCTCAATGACACCTGTTGGAATCACTCTGTTCCTTTAAGGTCAACTCAAATCAATTTCATCATTGAAGCTCTCCCTCATTCTTTCCCTGTCTCCACCAAAATAATCTCTTCTATTTCAATTAATTTTTCTCGACTTCTTCCTTTACCTCCATTAAGTTATGAAATACTTGAGAGCAAGGGTTATATAAAGTTATGCATACACATGTAATAACTATGTGTATATGTGTATATGAGTGTACGTATATACACAAACATATATAAACAAACCTATATATGTATATGTGTGTATACATATATACATACACATACATACATACATACATTAAATCTCAGAGCCAAAAACTACTACAGTTCTTGTATGCAAATCTATGGGCTTGATAAATGTTATTAAGGTGGTCAATAGAAATTAAACTTTTAAAGAATCAGGAATAACCCAGCTATCCATAACTGTCCCTAAACACCCATTGTAAGAATAAGCAATGCTAGAAAGAATTTCACAAATTCTTGCTCTGCACCACTCCATTAAAAGAAAATTCATGCAATGCATCACTTTCTCTTATCTTATTTCATTACTTTAGATACTTATTAGATCACATTTTATCTTAAATTAGCTGCTTTTTAGTTTCTGATGAGATCAGAGAAGCACCTTATTCACCTAAGTAACAAATTTAGGAATCATCTCATCAGGTGACATTTTTTTTGTCAAGTTTCAAGAGATTTGCTCTATTATGGAATGTATGTTTCTTCATTGGTTCCACATATAACTTCTATAAAAGAAAAAGAAAAAGCTAACGATCAGTCAGTTGGTAGGTTTTGAGATACTAGGGCTAAATATTTGTATATCATAGCTTCCCTATATCATTCTTTCAATTCACTTCAAGTAGTGCCCTCTCTGTGCAGGAAATTTTGCTAGGTGCTAAGGATACAAAGATAAAAAGCAAGTAGATCTCCATCCTAAGCAGCTTTCATTCTACCAGGGTAGAAGGGAAAAATTTGAATGCAGATAAGTGTATTTCAAAAAAAAAAATCATACAAAATAAATTCAGAGCAATTTCATACAGTGGAGCACTAACAAGTGGGGAAAAAAGGTAGGACATCCAATAGTAAGTCCTCCTTGAAGGAGTCTAGCAGGTCCCAGAGGTGGAAGAAAAATGGAAAACATTAGAATCAAGAGAATGGTCTTATGCAAAAGCACAAAGACATGGAATAATACAAGTTAACCAGTTTGTTGGAAATTAGAGTTCATACGATTGTTTGCTTGCAGGTGTGCATGTGTGCATGTGTGTATGTGTGTGTCTGTGTGTGTGCGTGTACGTGTATTCATGTGTGTGCATTCAGAGAATAAAGAGTAATCAGTCTTTCTTTAAATAGGGATCATATTTTCTAACCAAAGATTAGGATACAGGAATTTTTTTTCAAATTTACTAATTTATATGAAACATCTTATGAAAATATAACATTAAATTACATGATTATATATTTAAATTGACTTCATTGAAAAGAATAAAATTCACTGCATTAGCCTAGGCAACTCTGATTCCCTCAAAATAAAGAAAAAACGATTGCAGTGAAAGAAATATAATTTTCACCAATATATAGATTGATATAGGGTGTTCCAAAAGTTTCAGAGGCAGCTAGATGGGGCAATGTATAAAGTACTGGTCCCAGAGTCAGGAAGGCCTGAGTTCAAATACAGTCTCAGATACTTGCTGTGTAGTCCTGGGAAAATCACTTAACCTCTATTTACCTTAGTTTCCTGATCTGTAAAATGGGGGTAATAATGGCACCTACCTCCAAGAGTTGTTGTGAGGATCAAATGAGATAATATTTGTTGAGTGCTTGGCACAGTGCCTGGCATAGAATAAGTGCTATATAAATGTTAGCTACTATTAGTATTATTGACTATAAGTTTAAGCTGTGAAAATGTCAAACTCCATTAAGACTTTAAGGACACACTGCAGTATCTGCTGTTATTTTCATAGTTAATTTCCTATGGTACCAGATCGTATAGTGGAGAGAGAACTGACATCCTGAAAACCATAAAGACCTAGATTTCAAGTTCTATCTCTGACACACATATAGCTTCTCTGACCCTGGGCACCGTCTTAGTCCTCTAGCACGGATGTGCTAAATTCAAATAGAAGATCCCTTCAGGCCTCTTATTGCCTTAGAAAATGACAGATTAACATTATCTAAATTGTACTGTATGCTTTATTTATTTTGTTAAACATGTCTCAATTTCATTTTAATCTGTTTCCAGAGGCATTCCTATCAGTGTTTGCAGACCATAGGGCTTTAGTTTGACACCACTGATCTAGGCAACCCTCCTAGACTTTTCATTTCTCTTTGTCTACTTAATTTTAGGTGTCTATGCCATGTAGTCCATCTCATCTCCTATTCATTTTTGACATTTTAGACAAAATAGTCTTTCTAATACACTTCTCTAATCACTTTACTTCTATACTCCAACCTTTTTTCAGTGCTTTGTAAGTCTTGCATTCCCAGAGTACTGAGTTAAAGGTGAGAAGGCTGGAGGAAAGTAGGAAATGCTTATGTTTTTCTTCAGTTATTTAGATCTGATTTTACTTGTGTTAAAAGTGTTTTGTGATTATGTTCATACAGTTTCTATGTTTTTCTTGGCAGAGGGGCACCCAAATATTTTATACTGTCCATAGTTAAGTGGAATTTCTCTTTCTACCTCTTGCTACTGGGCTTTGTTAGTACTATATAGAAATGCCAATGACTTATGTGGGTTTATTTTATATCTTGAAACTTGTTAAAGATGGTATTTATTTCAAGTAGTTGTTAGGTTTATTTTCTGGGATTATCTAAAGATTCTATCATAACTCCTGAGTGATAGTTTTGTTCTCTCATTGCCTGTTTTAATTCCTTCAATTTCTTTTTTATCTCTTATTGCTAAAGTTAACATTTCTAGTACAATATTGAATAACAGTGGTCATAATGGATATCCTTATTGAACATCTGGTCTTACTGGGAACATTTCTAGCTTATCCACATTGCATATAATGTTTGCTGATGGTTTTAAATAGATGCTATTTATAATTTTGAAGAAACTTCATTTATCCCTATGCTCTCTGTTGTTTTAATAGGAATGTGTGCTGTATTTTGTCCAAAATTTTTTTCTGCATCTACTGAGATAATCATATGATTTCTGCTAGTATTTCTATTCATATGGTCAATTATTCTGATAGTTTTCTTTATATTGAACCATCCCTGCATTCTTGATATAAATTCAGATTGATCGTATTATCATTGTGATGAATGCCTATAATCTTTTTGCTAATATTTCATTTAAAATTTTGCATCAATATCCAGCAGTGAAATTGATCTATAATTTTCTTTTGCTGTTTTGGCTCTTCCTTGTTTAGGTATCAGCACTATATTTAAATCATAGAAATAATTTGGTAGGATTTCTTTTTCTCTTATTTGACCAAATAGTTTAAATAGTATTAGAAATAATGTTCTTTAAATATTTGGTAGAATTCACTTGTAAATCTATCTGGCCCTAGAGGTTTTATTTTTTAATGGTGCTCATTGGTGGCTTGTTTAATTTCTTTTTCTGAAATGGCATTGTTTAAGTATTTTATTCCCTTTTCTCTTAGTTGGGCAATTTATATTTTTGCAAATATTTATCCATTTCACTGAGATTGTCAGATTTATTGGCATACAGTTGGGCAAAATAGCCCCTAATCATTGTTTTAATTTCCTCTTTGTTGGTGGTGAATTCTGCCTTTCCATTTTTGATTCTGGTAATTTGGTTTTCTTATTTTTTTCTTTTTTTAGCTTAATTTATTTTTAGTTTTCAACATTCACTCCCACAAAATTTTGGGTTACAGATTTTCTGTCCATCTTTCCCCTACCACACAAAACAAGATGGCATATATTCTGATTATCCCTTTCCCTTGTCTGCCTTACCTTCTATCACCCACACCCCTTACTTTCTTGTAAGGCAAGATAGATTAGTACACCCCATTGCCTTTATTTCTTATTTCCCACTTGGTAGTAAAAACAATTTTTAACATTTCTTCTTAAAACTTTGAATTCCAAATTATCTCTCTTCTTCCTTCTCCACCCAACCTCATTGAGAAGACAAGCAATTCAATACAGGTTATACACGTGTCATTATGTCAAGTATTTCCATAATGGTCATGTTGTGAAAGACTGAATATATTTTCTTCCATCCTATCCCACCCTCCATTTATTCTATTTTTTGTTATGACCCTGTCCCTTTCAAAAAGTGTTTGCTTCTGACTACTCTTTCCCCCAACCTGTCTTCCCTTCTATCATCCCCCCCCTTATCCCTTTCCCTCCTACTTTCCTGTAGGGAAAGATACCCAATTAAGTTTGTATGTTATTCCCTTCTTGAGCTAAAGCCAATGAGAGTAAGGTTCATTCATTCCCTTTCACTTTCTCCTCTTCCTAAGTTTTTTCTTGCCTTTTTTATGGGAGATAATTTATTCCATTCTATCTCTCCCTTTCTCCTTCTCCCAATATATTTCTATCTCACCCCTTAATTTTATTTTTTTAAGATATCATCCCTTCATATTCAACTCACTCTATGCCCTCTATATATATGTATATTCCTTTTAACTACTCTAATAGTGAGAAAGGCCTCATGAGTTACAAATAAGTCTCATATGATTTCTCTTTCCTGTTTACCTTTTCATGCTTCTCTTGATTCTTGTATTTGAAAGTCAAATTTTCTATTCAGCTCTGGTCTTTTCCTCAAGAATGCACAATATTCCTAGGAGTTTTCCTTTTGGGATCTTTTTCAAAAGGTGATCAGTGGGTTCTTTCCATTTCTATTTTTACTCTCTGGTTCTAGGATATTGGGGCATTTTTTCTTGATAATTTCTTGAAAGATGATGTCTAGGCTGTTTTGTAATCATGGCTTTCAGATAGTCCAATATTTTTAAATTATCTCTCCTGCACCTATTTTCCAGGTCAGTGGTTTTTCCAATGAAATATGTCAGATTATCTTCTATTTTTTCCATTCTTTTGGTTATGTTTTATAATTTCTTGATTTCTCATAAAGTCATTAGCTTCTATTTCCTCCATTATAATTTTTTTAAAAGATATTTTCTTCAGTGAGCTTTTGGACCTCCTTTTGCATTTGGCCAATCCTGCTTTTTAAAGCATTCTTCTTCTCATCAGTTTTTTTGGAGCTCTTTTGCCATTTGGTTTAGTCTATTTTTAAGGTGTTATTTTCTTCAGTGCTTTGGGGGAGTATCCTTTAGCAAACTATTGACTAGTTTTTCATGATTTTCTTGCAGCCCTCCAATTTCTTTTCACAATTTTTCTTCTACTTCTCTAACTTGACTTTCAAAATCTTTTTTGAGCTCTTCCATAGCCTGAGAATAATTCATATTTTCCTTGGAGGCTTTGGATGTAGGTTCTTTGACTTTGTTGCCTTCTTCTGGTTGTATGTTTTGATCTTCTTTGTCACCAAAGTGAGATTCTATAGTCTGAGTTTGTTACAGTGTCTGTTCATTTTCAAAGCCACTTATTGACTTTTGAGGTCTTTATAAGGAATGACTCTCCTTCCAGAATGGAGAGTTCTCTATCCCAAGCTTCAGGAATTTTGTGCAGCTGTTTTTAGATCTACTTGTAGGTACCTGTAAATTTTCAGTTCTTCTGAGGTGGTATGATCCAAGGACAGGTGGTTACTCCTCTCCTGGCCTGTGCCCTCGTCTGTGAGTGACCTCAGGCACTCTTTTCTCTCTTGGAAACATGAGGAGGTGTCCCTCTCCACAGGCGCCACAAGCTCTTCCCCAACAGCACTCTTCCTCAGCCCAGTACTGCCTGGACTGTGACTAAGATCCATGCAGTACAAAGCAAGAGAATCCTGCCTTAGCACCAGCAAAGAGATCCCTGCACTCCTACTCTTTCCTTTTGTGGGTTCAGTAGCTCTAGAATTTGTTTAGTGTCATTTTTTTACATTAACGTGGAGGCATTTGGGGGAGAGCTCAACAAGTCCCTCCTTCTACTCTGCCATCTTGGCACTGCCCCTCCTTTTGATAATTTCATGAAAGATGCAGTCCAGCCTCTTTTTTGATCATAGCTTTCACATGCAATAAATCCTCACATTACCTCTCCTGCATCCATTTTCCAGGTCAGTTTTTTTCCAATGAGATATTTTGCATTTTATTCTATTTTTTCATTCTCTTAATTTTGTTTGACTGATTTTTGATGTCTCATAGTTATTAGCTTCTAATTGTCCAAGTCTACTTTTTAAGGAATTGTTTTAAAAGTCAAAGAAAAATTGATAAGAGAAATGAGAGATATGCAAGACAGAGTCAACAGATTGGAGAAGGAAGGAAAAAATGATTTAGGAACTTAATTGCTTACAAAATAAAGGGTTTTTTTTTGGCTTGAGAACAATTCCTATTTCCCTTTGAGGTTTCAAATATCAGTATATTGACAATGTGGTCCTTGTATGAATTTGTGTTTTGATCTTTTCTGTCACCATAGTAATTTTCTATGAACAAGGTTTGTTTTTGCTTCTTGCTCTTTTCTTTCATGTTTCATGGCTTTTAAAGTGGAGCTCTACTCTTGCAGAAGAGGGAGGACTGTCTTAAGCTCCTTGAGCTAAGGGCCAGGAGCTTGGTCCCTGGCTTTATGTACTGTGGCCTCAGGTACTAGTGGCCTGCTCACTGCCTTCAACTGAGCTCTCTTTTTCCCTAAGTGTGACATACCTTTCCTGATATCCTTCTGTTTTATATTAAACTGGAAAATTCTTTCACTCCATCTTTTTTGTAGATTCTTTCACTCCAAAACATGTTTAGAGGGTTGATTTAACCTTGTTTCTGAAGGAAACTGAAAAGAGAACAGGCACCTTCCTGGCTTCTCTCTGCCATCTTGGCTAAACCTTTTATTATAATGCTATCTAAAGTCTTCCAGATATTTGTTGTTTCATTGTGAGAGAAGGAATCTTCCAAGATATTTCACATTACCATCTTTAAAAGAAGTCTTAAAGATTTTATAACATTGAATCATATTCTGTTTAGCTTTAGTAAACACAATTTAAGAGGATCAATGACAAAGCAGATCATGTCCATCCAAATTAGAGGAGCCATGATGTAGCTGGTTTGGGAAAATAAATCAAATCTTACTAATAATAATTTCATGAATTACAGATATTTGACCTGAAAAGGAGATGACATATATATTTTAGTATATTTTTTTTGCCAAATGTTTTGGAGTATCATGATAATCAATGAAGCTCTAAAGGTTAAAATTATTTCCAAGGTTGGGAGGTATCAGCTTAGGAATATTCCAAGAAATAGAATAGTCTTATTATAGAATGGATTGCCTTTCAAGGATATTGTAATTTCACAAATATCTGAAATTATTCAGAGTCCAATTGACCTCCAAATGGGAATATTTGTGGAAGGATTTGGTTAGGGTTGGAATTGAAAGAAACTGGCTTAGATGATTTATAAAATACTTTCCAACTCTACATTTACATGATAATTTAAGAGTTTTAGTAGAGAACAATATTCTTTCCCTCTTCTCCACTTACCATCTGAACACATGCTCTTTGGCCTCTCTATCCCCTTGATTTCTCCCTAGAAAATCTGACAGAATCAAAATCAGGGATGCTTGATGAACTCTGGGAAATGCCTGCCTCTGCATAACCAGTCAAATTAATGAGTCCAGTTTCTATGGTAACAATTCTGAGGGAAGGGATGAGGAGGTCATTTTTACAAAAAGCCTCTCAGCTCAGTTCATCCCCCAATGACATGCAGTCTACTGATGCCCTTGTATAAAAGTCTTCTAAGTTTGGTAGGGCCTGCTTATACTTCATTGGCATAGACTAAAAAAATAGTGTTTGTCTCCATATTTTGATGAGGCATTGGAAGAGGACTTCGATGTGGAATCACAGACTGCATAAATATTATAATTATTTGTAGCCCTGTGGAGTGTATCCCAGGACCAAGCATAAATGCATAGAATTTTGTATGTAAAAGGACTTTATAAAAATTTGTTGAATTTAAATGCAATGATGTGATATATAGGTATGTGTATGTATATGTATATGTATGTATATATATACATACGTATGTATATATATACATATATATATATATAGAGAGAGAGAGAGAGAGAGGAGAGAGAGAGAGAGAGAGAGAGAGAGAGAGAGAGAGAGAGAGAGAGAGAGAGAGAAAGAGGCATATGTATGCATATTAGAGAAAATAAAAATTCCACTAGCCTTGGTGCTCTAGTCTGTCTTCATCTATAAGATGGTTATTAGTTTTGCATGTTACATTTAAGGGAGAGAATTGAAAAGCTGGAGAGCATCCAGAGGACAATGACCAGAATGATGAATACTCATTAAATTGTTTTATGAAGAAAAAATAACATAGTAATTCTGACTAACCTTTTTTTTTTTTGCATTTTTACTTTGAAATTCAAAGTACTTTACCATATATTATCGTATTTGATTATCAAAGCAAAATCACGATATTTCCAGGACAGATTTTTGAGTCTTGGAACAAGAAATTACAGATGCATGGGAATTCTATTATTCTCCTATCTTTTCTGGATTGCATACAAAGAAAAGTAATGGATGTCCATTCTCAGAACCATCACCATCATCACAATGAAAATAGAAATAGTCTATGCTCTACTAAGTACAAAATTTTTTTGCCTTTGCAGTTTTCCGATATCTTACGAATTTGGGAAAATTGCAAATTAGTTACTGAAAATGTCATTCATTTTACAGAATTAACATGAACTGCATTATGTCAACTGCATGTACTATGATCTAGCTTCTCGCTAGGTCACCGATTTTTTGGATCTCCATCCTTTTTCATACTCTTTTCTGTTAACTATTTTTCTTTATTTTCATAATTCTAATATTTTATTTTACTGATATTGAAATATAATCTTCATAAAATGTTTCATATTCCTTTGTACTTCACCTTCAATTTTTTCTTCCCTAAGCTAATCATCAGCAATGTGTCAATGAAAAGAGAGCCATGATCACTTGATGAGAATTCAGGTAAGACGTCTGAAAAAAATTATGTTTCCTAAAGCATTACAATTTATAATGAGAAACTATAGACTTGTAGAACATTGTCAATATGCATATTGAGGAAATATTGAACAATGTCACCAAAAAACTCATAATAACTCATAAAGAGTGTATTGGGTAATAACACCTACCACACAAAAGAAAGAATGAAAATTAAATATGACAGAAAATATTAGCAATTACTTCATTAATATTTACAATTTGGTCATGAGAAACTTCAGTGAAAGCTATTTGGGCAAAGAATAAGGAATGTAAATATATGTTTTATGAGCAAAACCTGTAAATATTGAATGTTAAAATTTAGTTATCAATTCTGAATTATGAAAAGAAAGAAAAAGAACACATGGAAAAGAGGCAACGAAGGATGTAACAATAGGGGAAATAATTTAAGTGTTATGATATGAGGTTAAATTAGAGAGTCAGGGTGACCAAGCAGATAATGCACTTAAAGTGAAATGAGGAAAATCTAGGTTAAAATTAATAATTAAGAAATTTACAAGGTGCATCAATTGAGATCATTGGGATTCAATTTATCTGTAAAACTAAGGAGTTAGACTAGAGCTACAGTGAGTTCCCATACAGCTCTAATTCCTCTGCTTTTGCTGGGGGATTCTTCAAAGTTGTTCACACTAATTTTACATTAACTTTTTTAGTGACAAATCTGAATTGATCAAATGTCACAAAGAAGTGGTAAAGAGCAAATTAAAGTAAGTTTTAATACATTTTGCATATTTATAAAATATTATCATTGTTTAAATAATTGTATGAATGTTTATTTTATTTATTTAGGATCCAGCCAACACAAAAGAGTGTAGAGTTGCTGTGCATCTGCTATTTTCTTAGCATAAATACTCAATTTGCCTTTTTCACAAAGAGATTACTTTTTATATTTATTATCCCTTGGTTTTTCAATATACGTACCAATTCAAAGTCACGGTCTTGCAAATTATACTGGATAAAGAACAAAGAAAGTATGTATTTATCAATTCAGAGTTCTAACAAAAATATGTTCTCCTTTAAATGACTATTTCCCTTTTGGAACAACAACAGCAACAACAAAGACTTTGCATGAAGTCTCTACACATAGATGAGGACTTCCAGAGTAGGTGATGTGATTTAAACCTTGTCACACTTATTTCTTACACATATGACTCACTGCTATTATAGTCTAAGTTTATTCTTACTGCTCCCATGGATGCAGTGTATAGTTTTTTTTGAGAACCCTTGCTTTACTTTTTTTTCAAGTATTTTCTGAATCCTGATGGAGGATTTTTATTCTTTTTTTTTTTATAAATTTTATTTGATATATTTAATTTTCAGCATTGATTTTCACAGGAGTTTGAATTACAAATTTTCTCCCCATTTCTACCCTGCCCCCCACTCCTAGATGGTGTACATTCTGGTTGCCCTGTTCCTCAATCTGCCCTCGCATCTGTCACCCCACTACCCTCCCAACCCCATTTCCATTACTTTCTTCTGGGTAAGATAGATTTCTTTGCCCCATTTCCTGTGTATCTTATTTTCTTGTTGCCTGCAAAAACTTTTTCTGTTTTTGTTTTTGAACATCTATTTTTTAAAACTTTGAGTTCCAAATTTTCTGCCCTCTTCCCTTCCCACCCACCTACCCTAAGAAGTCCAGCAGTTCAAGATGGGCCACATATAATATGTATAACCCTTCCACAATACTCATGTTGTGAAAGACTAACCATATTTTGCTTCTTCCTAAAATATCCCCTTTTATTGAATTTTCTCCCTTGACCTTGTACCTTTTCAAAAGTGTTTGTTTTTGATTACCTCCACCCCCATCTGCCCTCCCTTCTATCATCCCCCCTTTTTTTATCTTCTTCCTCCTTCTTTCCTGTGAGGTAAGATACCCAACTTAGTATGTATGGTATTCCCTCTTCAGGGCAAATCTGATGAGGGCAAGATTCACTCATTCCGCCTCACCTGCCTTCTCTTCTCTTCTTACAGAACTGCTTTTTCTTGCCACTTTTATGCAAGATAATTTTCCCCATTCTATCTCTCCCTATC
>CM053623.1:210781802-210802911 GCA_028646595.1 Phalanger gymnotis | reverse complement strand
TATATATATATATATATATATATATATATATATATATATATATATATAGAGAGAGAGAGAGAGAGAGAGAGAGAGAGAGAGAGAGAGAGAGAGATGAGACAGACAAACAGACAGAACAGGGTGAATTGAATATGAAAGGATAACATCCAAAATTAAGATTAAGGGGTGACAGAGGAATATATTGGGAGAAGGAGAAAGGGAGAAATAGAATGGGGTAAATTATTTCATATAAAAGAGGCAAGAAAAAACTGTTATAATGGAAGTCGAGATGGGGGAAGTGAAAGAGAAGTAACATACACACTCAACCCTAAAGGAAAGAAGGAAGGAAAGGGACAAGGAGGCATGGTGATAGAAGGGAGGGTAGATTGGGGGAGGGGTTAGTCAGAAGCAAACTTTTTTTGTAAAGAGACAAGGTCAAAGTGGAAAATAGAATAAAGGAGTGTGGAATAGGATGGAGGGAAATATAGTTAGTTTTTACAGCATGATTATCATGGAAGTGTTTTACATAATAACACATGTATAACCTATATTAAATTGCTTGCCTTCCAAATGAAGGTGGGTGGGGAGTGAAGAAGAGAGATAATTTGGAACTCAAAGTTTGAAAAACAAATATTAAAATTTGTTTTTTACATACTACTGGGAAATAAGACATGAATGCAATGGAGTATATAAATCTATGTTGTCGTACAATAAAGTAAGGGGGAAGGGAATAAGGGGTAGTTGGTTATAGAAAGGAGGGCAGACTGTGGAAAATGGTGATCAGAATGCGTGCCATTTCAGGCTTAGGGGAGGGGAAAAATGGGGAGAAAATTTGTAACTCAAAATCATGTGGAAACGAATGTTGAAAACTAAAAATAAATAAATTAATCTAAAAAACATTGAGTAAATAAATCTTCTTGACTATTCTAAATACCTAAATTAATATCAAAACACATATGAAAGAAGACACTAGCTGCATCCAGAGAAAGAACTGATAAATATATAGTATGATTTTACACACACACACACACTCATTTGTTTCTAAGGATAGCTATCTCTAGGATAGAGAAAGAGTGAAAGAAAAAAGGGGCAAAAAGAAACTTGCATGATAACTGTCATATATTTTAAAAGAATTGCAAGTTTTACACAATAGATTTGCAGTTTCCGGTTTTTCCTCCCATAGATGTTTATCCTTGATGGAGTTGTGGGTTCCTCCCAGTTCCCACATGGACAAAGGCTTTAGCCTTTCTGTTTTATTGACTACCTCGTATCAGGTGTATTCTACTTGAAATGAGACTGTATCTGGTACCTCTCTCCTGCCTCCCATCCCCATCATTAGACTGTCTGCTGCCCTGTTATCTCTGCTTTAAGTGAATTTGCTCAGACAAAATTTTGCCTAGTTAAGACTCTAGTATTAGTACACAGTATATTTGAATGTGAATTTAAAACTTTTCTTTTTAATGAATCTAAGAAAAAACTCAGAAAATTTTCATTTGTACACTAAAAAAATTGGTAACAATCTTAACATATCCGTTTGCCAACTGTCATTTACTGCTTCCATATATTTGCATATGTTATTTGCCTGCTCTGCTTCCCTGAACAAATACTCACAACATCTCCCCCTAATGTCATCTTGGTCTTTCTTCAAGACTCATTTCAGTTACCATTTTCTCCAAGGAACCCTCCTTAAATCCTCCAATTGGAAGTTATCTTTTTCTCTCTATGACCCTTACTCCTTGCTCATTGTTTTTGCCCATGCATTTTATTTTACTATTTGCCTTCTACTATGTACTTTTAACATTCTATTCTGGTTAACAGTTATCACAAGAGCTTGCATGTTCCAATGGGAATATAACTAGAATGAGAATGAGAAACATTCTTTTCTAGAGCTTTGGAAAGTCAATTAACATCTCTGAGACTTAGTTTCCTTGTATAGGAAGAGATGAATTATATTTCAATAAACTAAGTTAAACAGTTATTGTGAAGAACATATATATATGTATATATATATAAACATGCATATATACATATATGAATGTGTGTATATACACATATGCATATATATGTACATATATATATACATATATATATAATATGATAGGAAATGTTTTTATATTTAATTGGTACAAGGAACTACCATTTAAGGGAACTAACCCTACTCATGCAACTTGGCACTTTCTGCTAAGTTATAATCTTACAATGTTGCTTATGGCAGAGGTTTGAGTGACTTCCTCAGAGGCACATGATCCATTTTGTCAGAAGTGGGACTTGAACCCAATTATTCCTGGCTTTAAGGTTAAGCATCTGTCCACTAAATGACATTGCTTCTCTATGTTAACATGAAATATTATTATTTGTGTATACATTTTATCCATTTTACTTGAGAAGAACTGTATGTTTTGCCACCATAGTATTCCCAGGATATAAAGCAATATAAAAAATATTAGGGAATTTATTGATGATTTTATGTTCATATGTAGATATATGAACATTGCCTCCCATCACTAAAAGGCTGCTGGATAGTGCCACCAGGGAATTTACTACCATCTCAAGCTGAATTTGTTCCAAATAGAAATCACACCCCCAAACCCACCTCTTCTCCAAACTTCCCTATTTCTGTTAAGGATACCAGAACACCTTCCAGGCTCATGTACTCACAACCTCAGATTCATTTCATACTTTTTCCTCTTCCTTACTCCAAAAAAAATTAGCAATCAGTTGTCAAACATCAATTCTGACTTTACAGTATCTTTCATATCTATTCTCTTCTCTCCTCTTTCATGGCCACCATGTTAGATGTAGTCTTGCTAATCCTACTGCAGTAATCTCCAGAATGGTGACCCTGCTTCCAAGCTTTCTCCTTTCCAATCTATACTCCACATAGCTACCAAAACAATCTTCCTGAATGATAAGAACACCTCCCTATACAAAAGGGAAGCATCAAAGCTAAATCAGGTTGCTGTCTTCTAAAAGAACTAGTATGGGAATCTCTCACTGCCTTATCAGTTTCAAACTATGTGCACAGAATCACATTTGAGAGTTAGAATATCCTCAGTGGCCAGCCAATCCAGTTTGTACCTGAAAAAGATTTCCTTTTACAACATGCATCAAATAATATATTTGAAGCTAAAGAATATCTCAGAGGTGTAAACCCTTTCATTTTACAGATGAGACTTGGAGAGGTTAAACAATTTGTACAAGATTGTACAGTGCAATATTACATATCAGTGTTAGGATTCAAACCTAGAATTTTTTACCTCATGCTTTATTGATGTACATAATGCTCATTGAGGGCAGAGATTATTTTCTGTTTTCCTTCCTATTGGAAGTGTCTTGCTACATTCTTTCCAATGGAATTTACCTCAAGCATCTTTTATAAAATGAGAAATTCAGGTTCATTAAACATTAAGTAAAGGAAAGGATATGTATGCCCCACTTTATCTTTGTGATCATGAAAACTCCTGGAGGTTTGCCTGAACATGGCTTTATACATACTTCACATGCATTGCTGTGTTACATTGCATATGCTCAATAAAAATAAAAGAAAATAAAATTTGGTCAAATCCCTCAAGGAACTTCATACATGAAGAATTAGAAGATATCCCCTCTCTGAAATTCTTTAGCCTTTAGATAACTATCAGCTCAGGAGACTGAAGTTAAGAGATAAACTCAGTACAACTTCATTTATACCAAAGGTATGCCTTTAGAGAAAACAGGGAAAGTAATCTGTAAAACTCCCTACTGTAGAAAGCAATTGAGACAAATAGCTCAGTGAAATCAAATTTGGGTTTGGGATTTTATGTGAAATAATATAATGACTGCAGCCAGAGCAAAACTGAAAACAGCTAAAAAATGTTAGCTTCATGGACCACCAGTGTATACTATTAAATCACTAGGAGCAATTTAGAGTTTTGATGCTTTGTTTCCCCTAGAAAATATAGCCATAGGAATCATTAGCAATAACAAACCAAATTGGAATACTTATGGGCCTTCTGGGGGTGGCATCATTATATTGATACTTACATGGTATAGTTTATTTTTGAAGTATTTCGTATCTATCACCTTTAACTATCTCTTCTTCATAGCATTTATAAATTGAAGAAGTATGGTTAGTCCCATTTTAGAGTTCCATAGGCATTCAAGCATTCAGTTCTCTGACTTTTCTGTCCTCATGCCACTGGTCATTTAAGTCAAATGCTCTGAATAGTGGTCATGTATGGAAACAGATTGCTTTTGTAGGCACCACAGACTGCATTTAAAGGAACCTGGTGAAAATCCATGACATGAAACTGAAAAATGTCAATGTGACTGATTTGCAAAGCTGGACAACAAGTAGCTGAACTGGTCCTTCTGCCTCTAAATTGTGGGATGGGATTGTTTTCTTTGGCTTCAGTGGGTTGGGTGTACTAGTCAGGTCCAAGTCAAACAGAGCCAAAAACAGGTTAAAAATAGGAAGAGAAGGGTCCCCTATTCCCTCATTTTAGAAATCAAATCTTATACATTAAAATGAAAAGAGATTATTATAGTTAGAGGGTGAATTATGAGGGTATTATGTAAGGCTTTAATGGTAAAAAAAAATTAATAAGGTAACTGATTCCCCTCATTCCTTGGCCTGTTTCCAAAGCCCTTCAAGCTGCCTGCCAACAGTAACATATATTACCTCATCGAACAGGCTCATGACAAATATTTTACGAACATGTCTATATTAGCATTCTGTTTAACAGTATAGAGGTAAAATTCAGGTGCTTTCATTACATTTCTAAATTAGATCAGAAGCCTCTAAAATCATTACTCTTGCTGTGTAATAAAAATTATGATATTTCGAAGGTGAATATGCCCGTCAAATGATTAGACCACTGCATGCATTTTCTTTCTTTCTTTCCTTCGTTCCTCACTTCCTCCCTCCTTCCCTCGTTTTCTTCCTTCCTTCCTTCCTTCCTTCCTTTCTTTCAAAAGCCTCCAGGTAACTGATAAGTACTAGCAGTACTAGAGCCAGCAGAAGGAAAAAGAAATGAGCAAGGATAGAGAATACAAGGAAATAGACTGGCAAATTGCTGGGAAATTGCTGTGTGCAGAAAACTTTCCAAATTATCAGTCCTGGTCTTTGGAGAAAATATTCACAGCAGCTGACTTATCACTGACACTGGTTCAAGGCTTTATGGGTATTCATGACATTTGTGAAAAATTACAGTTGTATAGAATCAAAAGGGAAGTCATCAAAACACTCCACACTCTATTCTTTTTGTGAAAAAAGCAGACAATATCAGTATGAATGTAATCTGACTCCTACTCAAACCAGGTTGGGAAAGGCAGCGCTGTGCTGCATGCACCATGTGAAACATGGCTTTGGAATGGTGCAGACAATATAAAGCTGTGTGAGGAGCAGTTAGTCCCAGACATCCTTTGATAGAAGCATGCATGATTGCAGGTTTATAAGCTTCCTTCAGAACTGACTCAAGCAGGGAGAGAGAGCACAACTTTGGAAGCTGAGGAAATGGAGCAGAAGGTGGCTCTTGAACATGTCCTTGATATCCACATCACCTCCTTAGAGACTTAAAATAGAGAGTTTCCCTTTGAATAAGACTGGAATGTCTGTCTCTGTCTCTCTGCTTCTGCCTCTGTCTCTATCAGTCACTCTGTCTCTCTGTTTCTCTCTCTCTCTCTCTCTCTCTTTCTCTCATCTTTCCAATTCTCTTTCTTTTTTCTTCTCCATCTCTTTTCCTTTCTGTCTCTGTTTCCCTATGTGTCTGTTTCTCTGTCTCTTTGCCTTTCTGCTTCTGCCTTTCCTTCTATTTTTCTTTCTCTCTGTGTCTCTTTATGTATCTCTGTCTCAGTTTCTCTATCTCTTTGTCTTTCTCCTTTTTGGTCTTTCTGTCTATTTCTCTTTTCTGTTTCTGTCTCTGTCTGTGTCTCCTCTCTGTCTCTGTGTCTTTTTGTCTCTCTCTTTATCTCTGTGTCTCTGCCTCTGTGTCTTTTTCTGTCTCTCTTCTCTCTCCGTTGCTGTCTCTGTCTCTGTCTCTCTCTCTCTCAGTAAGGAGAGATTCATGACCTTGAGGATGACCATGAACATACATGTCTGAATGGTTCAGAATTGCAAAGTATGAAAAACTGTCTAGGTAGATGGCAGAGGAAGCATGACATTTATTTAGATACCAGAGTATCAAATCCCAAGACCAATAACTCCAATTCTATATAGCAGTAAATATATTCCAAAACCAGCAAGCTCACCTCAATGTAACAACAATGAAATTATAATACAGTATAATAGTGAGGAACCAAGTCATCCTGTATCCTTCCCCCCGCTAGGGCCTTCCCATAAACAATCACTCATGAATCCTAACTGTCTGCTTGCATACATCCTCTCTCACAGTTCTGAAAGCCCTTGCAGTTGTCTGAGCCCTTGTAGTCTCCTGGATTCTCTGACCTCTCCACACTACAGTCTTTCCCGAAGCTGGCTCTCTCTCAATATCTGCTGCCTCATTGTCTTCTTGATGTCTGCTTCTCAAATCTCCCTCTCAATTCTGCTGCTCTCAGTTCTTCTCTCACATTCTGGGCTCTCTTTATATACAGTCATGGCCAGTATTTGATTGACTAGAACTCAGGTCTCCTATTGGCTGAATTCATGCACATCTGATTGGCTAGAACTGAGTGCATATACAATTGGCTCTAGTCTTAGCACCTCTCCTTAGGGCCCTGAGGGTTTCACATCTCTTCTGACCTAAATACCAAAAGGGTGTGAGCCTGGGGCCTTGCATCCAGTAAGTAAAGGGTATAACGAAAGGCCCTATTGAATGGGTGAGGAAGATCTTTAATCACATTAATACCATACTCTCTCAGTTTGAGTAGAGATCTTGTCTCTTTCTCATCAAAAGAACATGTTCAAATTTCTGTATTTTTCTAATCTGTATACTCTTTAGTTTATTTTTTTTGTTTTACTTAGATAAAAAGGTTTGCTCACTATTAGGTGTTTTTGATGGTCTTTTCTGCAAGCAACACGTGGTGGTAAGGGACCCAGATGGCCTTAAGCATATCCCTCTCTCCATCTCTCTTAAAGGCTAATGACCATGCATTTAATCTTTGTTTGGAACCCATTCTGCCCTTAGATCAGCAATAATAGGTAAGATAGATAAAATTCTAATGTGGTAGCCCTTTCAGAAACTAGAGGAATGAACACCTACAGCCTTGTGTCCTTTCTTGCACTCACCTCCAAGCCTCTTTTTAGATAAGCAATGTGGAAGTGTATATCACACATGGGAACTCCAAAAGTTGACAGTTTTACATTCAGGATCCAATTAACCTCCACTTCTTTACCTCTCCCATTTTTCATTGGGAATTTCTCTAATGGAGGGCAAATTATAAGGGAAATTCATATTTTGTTTGAATATAACTGCCTAAATTGGAGCTTAAAGGGAAAAAAGAAAATCATGATTTTTTGCAGCTTTTTTGAAAGGAAATCAAAAAAAAATATTGTGTTTTCTAACTATATGCAACCAAATAAATTTTTAGATCCACAGAATAATTAACTTGTTTGATAACATGTGAGCTCCTTCGTGACAGGGCCTATTTCATTTGTGCCTTGTAATCACCAACATATAGAACAGTGCCTTGCATGCATTAAATACATGTTGAATGATTGCTAATTAATTAATTAATTACAAAAATATTTAATAAGTACCCATTATAAGCCAGATACCATGTTAGATACTGTATCAAAAATGTTGCTAGCAGCTGCTGTGGGGGCACAAGACCAATAACCCCAGCCCACAGGAGGGCTGCTGTCACAGTTTCTTTGATCTGCTTTTCTAAGGCATTTGCATTTCAAATGGTAAGTTGCTTTGGTTGATTTTGAATGATTCTTCATTATATTCTACACTTCAAAAGTATCTTTCTGACCATGGAACTCTATTATTGCAAACAAACAAATAACAACAGTATTTGGGGCATAGTCTTTCCCTGACAGAGTGGCTGTTTCTTCCTTATGATACAGAACTTTCTCATTCCTGACACGCTTTCCTTTTTCTGGAATCTGCCTGGAACCCACCTCATGCAAAATATCCACTATGCCTGCAACATTGCCAATTGTCATCTTCCAGATGGTAACCCCAGAGGAGAAAAATCAATCAGATGTGCTCCTACCCCCTGTTAAAATATCTCCTTCTTTTATGGCAATCCTGAGGCAACCTGATAGATGGGGTGATGACAGAAGCAGTGACAAGAGTTTGGTATAACTTGGTCTAAGTAAAGAACAGCCTCCCACAAAACCAAGAAAGACCTCCTCTTCCTGTCGTGGTTAAGGTTGTATCCTTTCATTGTCATTCCCCAACACGCATTGGCAGGGCCAGCCAGTACCCTAGTTTGGGCATAGTTTGTGCCCTGCTGTTCTATTACTTCCTTGGTAGCTCCTTTTTCTTTAGTTTCCCCACATAAGGCATGTGACTTTCCCTTAGATATACCATATAAAAGGTCTCTAAATTCACCTACTCTTTTCTAAGCCCCAATAAAGGACCACAAAAATGTGTCTGGCACTGTATACAGATTAGTTTTCATAATAAAAAAGTGTTTATTAAGCAATTACTGCATGAAAGGTATTTTATATGGGTATCATGCTCTTACCGGAATGTGTTCTGTCCAAAAGAAGGTAAAATTTGATAGCTGAAACTTATCTAGTTATGTTGGTGTGTACTAGCTAGATTTCTTCCTTAAAGACCATTTCTTAAACCCAATTCACTCTGACTTCTTGTTTTAGAAGTGTGTGTATAGTTATTTGGGGATTATACGTATATATGTATACAGATAGATATGTACACATATGTCCACATACATGCATGTATGCATGTATACACATATGTAATCCTCATATATTTTTATATGTATTTGTGCATGAATATACCATAATATAATAGAATATATATCCTTCCAGACAATAATTAAACTTTTAGCATATCTACATATGTATTCATGGAAAAACATTCTATCAAATGTTATTCAGCGTAATTGGATACTACCTTTAGACATACTTTACCCGTATTTCTCAGTTTCTTCCCACAGTCTTTTTTTCTTTTCAATATTTCATCAATTCATTTCCAAGAGAAGTAGCATTGATGGGCTATAAATGAATTTAAAAATGATTTTGGCAATTTATCAATGATGGAACCATAAATTGTTACTAAGGAATAAAATTAAAGTTGATGTCAGGTAGCACAATTCTATTTTCCTGTGGCACATCCCATGGAATTTCTTTCAGCAATTCAATACTAGTGTGTCCCAATGCGACAATTCTTCTGTTCTTGTAATGACTCAATTTATGTAATGCTTTACACAATGTATTCCTGACAATACTTCATAGCCTAAGTAGAGAGAGTATCATCTTTCCCATTTTATGAGCAAAGAAACTCAGCTTCAGAGATAATGTGAGTTACTGCTGAGTATTAATATCTGGACTCCAATATGACTCGACTGTAAGGCAAGTTTGTTAGCCTTTCCATGATTTTATCTCATTTTTTTCTTCAATAAATCTATGATCTTATCAGTATGATTTTCCATTGATTCAGACCATAACCAATTTATAATCTGACATTCTTTGTAATTTTTTAAATTATTTATCTTTTCCAGGAGAAAACATTTTAATTAAACTGACTAATCTGTCCTTTTCTCTAAACATCTTACTGAGCAAATGAAAGAGTGCAAGAGAGAACATTCAATACATAGTTACACCATCCAGAAAAAAAAAGAGAAAAAAAAATCCCCAGATTAGCCATATCGGAAAATGTCTCTTTGTGTATTTTAAAATTCATCACCTCTCTGACAGGATAAGAATGATGTGTTTTGTGTTTATTCTTTTTGATTTGTGGTTTATCATTGCATTCATCAGAGTTTTTAAGTCTTTCAAAGATTTTTTTTCTTTATAATGATGTTATTGCATAGATTAGTTTTACTCTTTTTTACTATTTTATTACTTTTTTTTTTTTTTACTATTTTTACTATTCACTTCTTCTGTATTAAAAGATTTTTCTTCCTTTGGAAGAAATGTTCATATAGTTTCACCTTATTTATATCTTTTGACAATTTATGTATTAGAGAACGACTGAACTTTATAAATTTAAATCATCCCCATTATAAGTCTCAAACTGATTGCAATAACTTTTCTCTGTTTATCATTTTCCTTTTTTTTAATTTTTAGTACAATACAAATTTGGGGGCAAAAACTTTGAAATGTAATATATGTAATCAAAAGTTATACATTTGATCTTGTGAAATATTTTCTATTACTTAAGACATGAGCACTTCCCCTATTCACAGATCCAAAGGTAATTTCTTCCTAGATCCACTAATTTGTTTATGAAGTGACTTTCTATATCTAGTTCATTTAATCATTTTGAATTTACCTTGGTGTGTGGTTATTTTCTGAGATTTTTATGACAAGGAGAGATAGATTACTAGCAAGATAACTATGTGAGGAGTTTTGTCTAAATTTGCTTCTTTATCATCTTAAATCAGCAAGGAATATATCATCTAAAACAAAATGGAATTTATTAAAATAAGTGAAAGAAATCATCAGAAGAGAATGACTAAAGGAACAAGTAAGAACAAAAGATGTCCTAAGATAATAATTGCTGTGCGGCAAAAAGAAAGTGAGAAGAAATCTCCAGAGAAAAGGAATAATAGTGTGGTCTATGACAGCTAAATGACCATAAATTGATATTGATCAACTAAAGGATCTGCCAGAGATGATTACAAACTTACTGAAATAGCTAGAGAAAGAAACAAGGTAGGAAATTAGATTCCATAAAGAAGGATTTTTAAAGGACAAAGATAATTGATGATTTTGATAAAAGATAGGGAATCCTAAAAACAACAAAAAATGACAACACCTTGTATTATGATTTCCCAGTAAAATTTGCATATACTCACCCTTAGTGACTACAAAATTGAACCCTCTTTTCTAAGAAAGAAAAGTATGTAAACAAAAACAATTGATACAATCAACACATCCAACAGTCTATAAAACATTATCTCTTTGTAGACCTGTCTCCTATGAAGAAGAAAGCACATTTCATTGTCTGTTCACCTAGGTCCTTATTGTTTGTTTTCAATTACTTAGAGTTCAGATTCCTTTTAGTAATCTTTTTTTGCATACCTAAATTTTGTTAGCCTGTACATCAAATATGTGGGTGAAAATGAGTCAAGATTACAGTTTTAGAATTCTTACAAATTGAAGTTGAAATTCAGGAGTTTGAATTACTTTATAGTTTCAAGAGTGCATGAGTATATGTGTCCTGAAGGAATGAATGTGTGAATGAATAAAAAAAATCATTTACTATGAAGAGATCATGATGAGTTGTCAAGAAGGAACAGGAGTACTCACATGACTATGTTCAGCATTCAAAAGTGAGTTATCAAAGTCATTAGGCACTCAGGCAAGGATGTCAGTGTTATGGGCATATGGTAGGATTCATACTGTGATCAAGAGCACAGAGGTCTGGTCCTCTGAACTTACATTGCACTAGTGCTGCTGGACAGATTCACAAGGACTGAGAGGGAAAGTCAATCAGGGGTGACCTGGATTGTTGCTGCACTTACGAATGACAAAGTCAGTGTAATTAGGAATTGTTGCTAACTTACATAGATGGATTAGATGAAGTTGGTTAAATTCATTATGATCATAACATCCTTGTGTCCCTTGCCTAAATCAAACCAGTATTGGGGACATAAAAATTTATGGCACATAGGTAAGTAAATCAGTGGTTAAATACATCACCAGTCAAGGCCTAGAAATAAGCCAATCCTCATATTTATGATGAACAATTCATAGTCCAAAGACAATAAATATTTGTTCTTTTTCCCATTTCTTTCCAAAGATCTGGAAACACAAATAGAGAAATGACAGTCTCAGTGCTCAAGGAGCTCACTTTCTACTAAGGAGAGAAAAAGCATATAGTATACTTTATCTTCAAGTCACATGGAGAGGTGGCATGTTCCTTAGGGTGTAGCAGCAAAACATAAAGGAAGTCATTTTCTTTTATATTATTTCCACTAAATGAAACCATATCAATTTCTTATGTTGAATCATTTCACAGTAGCAATGACTTGGGTGTTGGTAATTTTCTTTTCTAGGTCTTCAGTAGTTGTGGTTGCTGACACAGAAACTTCAACTCTTCTAGTGGCAATTGACGGTTCCCATCTCTGCAATCAAGACAGCTAGATAGTGAGGTGGATGGAGCACCAGGCCTTAAGTCAGAAACACTCATCTTCTTGAGTTCAAATCTGGCCTCAGACAATTATTAGATGTCTCACCCTGGGCAAGTCACTTAACCTTGTTTGCCTCAGTTTTACCTCAGGAAAATGAGCTAGAGAAAGAAATGGCAGGCAATTCCAGTATCTCTCCCAAGAAAACCCCAAATAGTGTTATAAAGTGTCAGACATAACTAAAATGACTAAAACTACTGAAAAAACAATAAAAATCTCTGCAATCAATTAATCAGGAAAGCAGCATTGATTAAGCATCTACTATGTGTCAGTTCTTGGCTAAGCCCCGAGGATAGGATAGACAAAAGTAATGACCACTTTCAAGGAGTTGCCAGTCTGACAACAAAGTTGACATGCACACAAATAGGTACAAAGAAGATATATACAGGATAACTTGAGGGTAGTTTCAGAGGGAAGGCACAGAGACTAAGGGGGACTGGGATAGGCATCTCACAGCAGGAGAGACTTTAGCTGAGACTTCAATAAAGCCAGACAAGCTAGGAGATAGAGATAAGGGGAGAGAACATACCGTGCCTAGAAAATAGTCAGCAAAAATGCCCAGAGTAGTGTTAGGTATGAGGAATAAGACCAGCACCACTGATTCACAGAGTATATGATAGGGAAGTAAGATGTAAGAAGATTGGAAAGTTATAAGGGACCAAGGTTTTGAAAAGCTTTGAAAGCCAGAAGATTTTGTATTTGATCCTGGAGGTATTTGTGAAGCAAGGCTCTTCGTTTTACCTGAGTGTGGGTGACAGTTAGACAATGATTGGCATAGATATTAGTGATACCATTGTATCCAATCACGACAGGGGTTTTTCTTACCCTCTTTAATGACTTCAAGGGTTAGGCAGGGAGCAGACAATGGAATGGTGACACTGATATTCCCAGGCTTCTTGGATTTGGGGTTTGTGCTATCTATATCAGGGTTTAAGGGGAGAGGGTTGTTGAGATAATAGAGGTGGTTTGATTTACCTGGCACGTACTGCCTTTTTTATTCTCTCAAGGTGCTATTCTGTAGCTCCTACTACAACACAAACTGTTCCCTTCTTTTCTAACTTTTGCCACTTTGTATTGTGTCAGGCAAAACACTGTTGTTATTTTAATTTACATTTCTCTTACTTTTGCTGATTTAGCATATTTTCCACATGGTTAATTTATAAATTGCAATTCTTCTTTTTAAAACTGTTTATATCCTCTGATCATTTATCTATTTGATAATGACTGTTGGTATTATGTATTTGTGTCAACCCCTTATACATCTTAGCTTTCAGACTTTTATTCCTGATACTTGATGCAAATGTTTCCCCATTCTGCCATTTTTCTTCTAATGCAATTTTCCATTGATTTTATTCATGTAAAAGCTTTCGAATTTAATATAGTCAAACTTATTTACCTTACCTGTTATGCCACCTTCTATTCCTTATTTAGTTAATAATTCTTCCCCTAGCCATAGTTGTGAAAGTTATCTTATCTTACTCTCATGTATTTTTCTTTCCTTTTCTTTTTGTATACTGAAAAATATTATATTCAGGCCATGTACCCATTTTCTAATTTTTTTAAGATTTAATTTAAAGTTTCGTGTTTCAAATTTTATCCCCTTTCTTCTCCCCCCTCCCTCTTTCCTGAGCTGGGAAGCAATCAGATACAGGTTATACATGTACAATTATGCAAAACATTTCCATATTAGTCATTTTGCACAAGAGGGTTCAAATAGAAGAAAAAAAAGAAAGTGAAAAATAGCATACTTCAGTCTGTATTCAATCAATATCAGATTTTTGTTTTGTTTTGTTTTGTTTTTCAAGAAGCAAATAGTATTCTTCATAATCAGTCCTTTGGGATTGTCTTGTATCATTGTATTGAATAGCTAAGCAAGCTGTGTTATACGATTATAATAAAATATTATTGTGCTATAAGAAATGACAAGCAGAAGGATTTCAGGAAAAAAAAAACCTGTAAAGTCTCACATGAACTGATGCATAGTGAAGTAAATAGAACCAGGAGAGCATTGAACACAGTAACAGCAATATGCAATGTTGTTTGATAAAGAACTGTGCATGTACTCATTTTGAGGAAATAATTTTCTTTTTCAAAATTCCTTTTGATTTTAGTTTTCAATATTCATTTCTACAAATTTTGAGTAACAAATTATCTCCCCATCTCTACCTCCCCCCTCCCCAAGATGACATGTATTCTGATATCCCCTTTCCCTGGTCTTCCTTCACTTCCATCACCCCATTCCTCCCTTATTCCCTTTCCCATTACTCTCTTGTAGGGCAATATAGATTTCCATACTCCCTTGATTTTATATCTTAGAGGAAATAATTTTCAAAACAGGAAATGTAAGCTCTTAACAATTGTATGAAAACTGTCTAAAATCATTGATCAGACAAACTCAAATCAAAACAATTCTTACCACTCATAATCTAATGAAATTTGCAAAGATAGGAAAAAATAATGTTTAAAGAGCTGCGGGAAGACAGACATGGCGATCTGTTGCTACTAGAGCTACAAATTGGTCCTATCATTTTGGAATTTTCAAAGAAAAGTTCCTATAACCTTCCCACCCTTTGACACAGAGATTTCACTAGTGGGTCTATGACAAAGGTAATATCAGCAGTAAGAGATTCTTACATACAAAAACATTTATAAGACATCATCTGCAATGAAAAATATCTAGAAACAGTATATATTCTCTATAACTGAGAAATGAACAAACTTTGACATGTTATTTTCAAGTGGTATTATTTCATAAGAAAAATTAATATGAAGATTTGAGGTAAACATGGAAAAGACTCATATCAAATAACGAAGAATAAAAGTAATAGAACCAAAGGGTTAAATAAGAACTAAAGCTCTTATAGTATTACTGGCCTTAAAGAACACAGGTATTCTTTCTGCTTAAAATCAGTTTAATTACAAAAGTGGAAAATAATATGTAGTGTAGGTCTGAATGATGATATCAAGTGGCTTTGATGAAATCTTTTTCAGAAAATCTACTTTGTAAGAGGTTTTGTTTGTATGTGAGGCAGGCAGTGTCTGTCAAAACAAATTGTCTCAAATATTTACAAAGTAAACAACATTTTTTAGAAATGGAGTTGAAAATAATACACAAATTTTAACAACTAATTCAAAAAGATAGTGGAAAACAACAAAACTCAGGAAAAAATAAGTTTTGGTGCACACTTTCTGTTAATGACTAATCAATTGTAAAAGTACAAGGAAGTGGAGGATTTAGTTCTTTTTTTTGTTTGTTTGTTTTTTTATTTTTGTAGCATCTATGGTGTCAAAAAATGTAACGACAGAGAATACCAGGTAAATGCTATGAAGAGAAGCTTACATGTGGCCTATAAGAAGCATATTCTGACCAGGACCTTGGGAGATTTTATGCATATTGTTGTTGTTTAGTGATGTTTGGTCATGTTTAATTCATGTAGAATTGGCTTAATGACCAGGTGATGAAGATATATGGAGACCTGGTAATGGACACTGTCCCAGACAAGATTCTTTCTTCAACAATTTCTGCTATGACAAACTCTGTGCCAAGGATTATAATAGAGTGAAAAAATGAATTCAAAATGTGGAAATCTTCTACCAGGAGCTGCTACTAATCCTTATTCACCTGGATGTACACTGGCCATTCATCATCGTGGATTTGGTAATTAAATTGATTATCTTAATATCCTAGTAGCTATTGTTGTTCAGTCATTCAGTTGTTTCTGACTCCTCATTACCCCATGGACTATAGTACACCAGGTGTTTCTGTCTTACACTATCTTTAAAAGTCTATCCAAGTTCACATTCATTGTTTCCATGATGCTATATTTTCATATCATCTTCTGCCATAAATTTTTCTTTTTGCCTTCAATCTTTCCCAACATCAGAGTGCTTTCCAGTGAGTCCCATCTTCTTATTACATAGCCAAAGTAGTTCAGCTTCATCTTTGTTATCTGACCTTCCACCGAGTAGACTGAATTAATTTATTTAAGTATTGAATAATTTGAAATCCTTGATGGCTAAGGGACTCTCAAAAGTCTTCTTTAGCACCACAATTCAAAAATGTCTGTTCTGTGGCTCTTAGATTTTCTTATAGTCCAACTCTCACAGCCATATACTGCTACAGGAAAAACCATAGCTCTGACTTTATGAATCTTCATCAATGAAATGATGTCTGTGTTTTTTTTTAGTATGATGTCCAGATTTGCCATTGTTTTCCTTCTAAGGTGCAAGCATATTTTCATTTCATGGTTGCAGTTGAAATTGGCAGTGATCTTTGAGCCCAAGAACATAAAATCTGACACTGTTTCCATTTCTTCCTTTTTTACACCAGGAAGTGATGGGGCCAGTTGCCAAGATCTTATGTGCTTTATATTTTAATGTTAAGCTTCAAGTCAGCTTTTACACTCTCATCTTTCACACTCACCAAGATGTTTCTTAATTTCTCTTCACTTTCTGCGATCAAAATGCTATCATCTGCCCATATGTGATTGATGATATTTCTCCCAGGAAGCTAATTCCAGTTTTTGATTCATCCAGCCTGGCAATTAAGATCATATACTTTTCATTTAAGCTAATTAAATTCCAACCAAAACAGTGAATGTTGGCAATTTGGTCACTAGTCCCTCTGACTCTTCAAAAACCAGCCTGCTGTTCCGGTAATTCTTGATTTACATATTGCTGAAGCCTACCTTGTAGAATCTTTTTTTTAAGTAGCCTCCCAACTAGAAGTCAGTCAAAATTTTATTAAACTCCTGTTTTTTTTAAATTAAGATTTTTGGTTTTTAGTTTACAACACAAAGTTCCACACAATTTTGAGTTCCAGATTTTCTTCCTCCTCCTCTCCCCTCCTCTACCAGATGGCATGGAATCTGATATATCTTCTACATATAACTTTGCATTAAATTTATTTACATAATAGTCAAGTTGTAAAGAAGAATTACGACCAATGGAATGAATCATGAGGAAAAAGAAACAAAACCAAAAAAAAAACCAAAAAGAAAAAAAAATGAGAACAGTGTTCCTCAATCTGCATTGAGACTCCATAGTTCTTTCTCTGAATGTAAATAGCTCTCTCCATCATGAATGCTTTGGATTTGTCTTTGCACCTTGTATTCCTAAGAAGAGTGAAGTTTATCAAGGTTAGTCATCACAGAATCAATATATCTGTGGTTGTGTATAATGTTCTCCTAGTTCTGCTTCACTCACTCAGCATTATATCATGTAGGTTTTCCCCAGTTATTATGAAGTCCATATCTTCCTCATTTCTTGTAGTACAATAGTATTCCATTGCATTCATATACCGCAATGTGTTCAGCCATTCCCCAATTGATTATCAATTCTTTGCTACTACAAAAAGAGCCTCTATAAATATTTTTGTACATAAAGGTCCCTTTTCTACTTGTGTTATGTCTTTGGGATACAGCCCTAGAAGTGGTATTACTGGGTCAAAGGGTATGCACATTTTTATATCCCTTTGGGCATAGCTCCAAATCGCTCTCCAGAATGGCTGGATCAGTTCACAACACCACCTGTAATGTAACAGTGTTCCAATTTTCCCACATCCTCTCCAGCATTTATCATTTTCTTGTTTTGTCTTTTTATCCAATCTGACAGGAGAGATGTGGTACCAAAGAGTTGTTTTTATTTGTATTTCTCTAATCAGTAGTGATTTAGAGCACTTTTTCATATGCCTATAGATGACTTTAATTTCTTCCTCTGAAAACTGCCTGTTCATATCATTTGACCATTTCTCAACTGGGGAATGATAGCTTGCAGAATCTTAAGTGTATCTTTTGTGGCATGTGAATTGAGCACAGTTATTCATTAATTTGAACATTCTTTCTTATTACCTTTCTTTAATTTTGGGACATAAACTGATCTTTTCCAACCCAATGTGAATTGTTGTGGGTTTTTTTTTTCAATTTTTAAAGTACTTTTTGAAATAATTACTGAAGTATTTCATTTTTTCTTTAGGAAGTTGTAATTTTCTTATTAATTTATTTTTAATTTTCAACATTCACTTCCACAAGAATTTGAGTTAGAAATTTTCTCTCTGTCTCTCCCCTCCCACTGCCCCAAGATGGCCTACATTCTTACTACTCCTTCCTCAAAACTGCCCTCTTTTCTTTCATCCACCTTCTCTTCTCTCATTCTCTTCTATTTTCCTGTAGTGCAAGATATATTTCCATAACCCATTGCCTGTATGTCTAATTTCTCAGTTCCATGTAAAAATAATTTTAACATTCATTTCTAAAACCTTGAGTTCCAAATTCTCTCACTTCCTCCCTCCCCACCCACTCCCATTGAGAAGGCAAGCCATTCAAAAAAGCTATGAATGTGTAGTCAGGCAAAAAAGCTTTCATAATAGTTATGTAGTGAAAAACTAACTATACCTCCCTCTATCCTATCCCAACCCCCATTTATTCTATTCTTTCCTTTGACTCTGTTCCTCCTCAAAAGTGTTTGCTTCTGATTACCCCCTCCCCCAATCTGCCCTGCCTTCTATCACCCCCTACCTCTTATATCAGTGAGACAAGATTCATGGCCGCAAGGATGACCATGAATATGCCTTTATGGTTCAAAATTTGCAAAGTATGAAAAACTCTCCAGGTAGAAGGCAGAGGAAGTATATCATTTAGTTAGGCACCAAACAATCTGATCCCAGAACCAGTAATTCCAATTCAATAGAGCAGTAATTGTATTCCAAAACCAGTAAGCCCACCTCAATGTAGCAACAAGGAGGTTAAAACAGTATTACAGCAAAGAGCCAAATCATCCTGTAACCTTCCCTCCTGCTAGGGCTTTTCCATAAGCAATCACTCACAAATCCTAGCTGTTTGCTTGCCTGTGTCCTCTCCCCACTCAGTCGTCTGGTCTTCAGCTGTCTGGTATCCACTCTCCCCTCAGCAGTGTCTTCTGCAGCTCTGTGGATTTGGAGTTCTTACTCCTTCTTGTTGGGCTGAATTCTGAAGTCTAGCTTCTCTTCTCACTTCTGAATTCTCTGTTCTCAACAGCCATCTTCTGGCTGTATATGTTCTTTTTAGGGCCCCAAGGGCTTCAATCTCAATAGGCAAAAGAGTGTGAGAAAGAACTTTCATCACTGATTGGCATCACAAAGGTATGGGCCTGCTTCTCTTAACTGGCCCCACCTGTGACCTCTTGAATGGGTGGGAAAGATCTTCACTCACATTACCATCAAATTCGGCCCCAAAATCTTCACATCCAGTACATAGGCCACTTGTGTCTGAATAGGCATTAACATTTCTTAAGTACAACAAAATCCCCTCAAAGTAAACACATCCTATTTTCAAAACACGTAACCTTAACATCTCATCACCAGAGTGGCCATATGTCTCACTGTTGGCCCCTAGATCTTTGTATCCATTACACAGGTCAATGGGAAAGTGGTGCCAAAATACCATGACAGTATGACAATACAAGGAGGATAGTACAAACATAAGCATACAGAACAATATCATCATTCCCTTCTCGATCAAATGGGGCTCAAAATCTTGGGGCAAAGGGCAAAGGTCTTGTCTTCCATAGGTTCTTCCTGATTAAATTGGATGTAGAATTGTCCCTGCCCCAAGAGATCAAGAGTTCCATTTAAGAGGGTGTTTCTTTAGCAAGCTACCACCCAGAACTCAATTGAAGCCAGGTCCAGGGATGATACGACATAGTCATGGACAGTGGGTGACATCGAACTTAAGCAATCAGTCATCCTCAGGCATAGGGTACTTAATCCTGGAGGAGACAGAACTGGCAGAAAAAGGTTAAAAAAACAAAGGCCAAAAAGAGTGGGCAAATATGGGCTATTATCCTTTAAATAAGGTCACCTCCATTTTTATTGACTCCAACTATGCAATGTCAATTCAACCTCATAGCTAATGTCAGGTGGGAAGTGTTTCTTTTCAAAAGGACCACAATGAGGAAACTAAGTCAGGATGATCCCATGATCCCATCCTAGATAGAGAATAATATTGTCCTCACAGCTTTTCCCCAGATGTACAAAGGAACACAATGGGAAAACTAAGTCAGGAGGATCCCATCCTAGTTAGAGACTAGGATTGTCCTCACGGATTTTCTCCCCCAGACACAAACTTTCACTTTTTAGTAGTACAAGATCACATTCCCTCTGAGTGGCTTGTGGCATTTATTGACATCAGCCATGCTTCAGGAGTCCATGAGCCCACTATCATAGCCCTATTCATGGTAAAATATATGAGTCAAGGGCACAATTTGTAATCATCTTCTCCTGAATAAACAATTGTTACGGTCTTGTCCTTCCCATGGGCTATGATTTCTGTAGCCTTTGGAACATCGTCTGGCTTCTGTTTTACCCATAACTTAGATCCCAGTTTCATCCTATCAACACAATGAAACCTTTCCATTCTTCTACTAGTTATTTTGGAAGGAGAGTCAGTTTTCACAATGGGTATTTTTTTTACAAGGAAAAATGATCACTTGAACTATTCTATCATTTCTACAAAACTGTGCAGGTTCTTCATCCAAATTCTGGAGTGTCACCACATTTTTTCTTTGATAATTAGAACCTATCTCTCCAGCCAATACATGTATTCCTTGAGCTGCTAATCCTGGTTTAGGTAATATCCATCTAAAGTGATTCTCAGGTATTCTCATATATATCCCAGTAGAGGTTTTTCTAATCTCTTTTCTATTTGACCTAAAGTTCTCTGTACATGTAAATCATATCCTGCCAAACCTGTTGTTCCTGGGCATGGTGGTAGGACATCTTCCCTCACATTCCAAAATTCACTATTTTGGATCTCAAATGTTTGCTGTTTTCTAATATGCAGATTTGGGGTCATCATTCTGGCTAGAGGTGTATTTCCTCCTAAAGGCCTATTATTCAAGTTACACAGGG
>CM053623.1:210768389-210781302 GCA_028646595.1 Phalanger gymnotis | reverse complement strand
GGTGAATATGATTTATGCCATCTTATTTTTCTGTGGCCTCCTGGCTACTCTTGTGAGGCAGGCCTACTGGGCCTGGAGGCTTGTGTTTACAATACTGGAATGGGGAGGTTGGTTCGCTAATTTGTTGCTCTGGGCACTGAATAAATGTTTTGATGCCTTCTGCTTGGAGAATTCTGTATACCCAACGATTTCGAACCATTCAGATATTTATATGATCCTTTTTGAGATCATAAATTCGGCCTTCCTACTACACCATGTAGGAATATAAACAGTTCAACTATTATAAGTCCCTTATGATTTTTCTTTCCTGTTTACTTTTTCATGCTTCTGTTGATTCCTGTATTTGAAAATCAGATTTGCTACTCAGCTCTGGTCTTTTCCTCAAGAATGCTTGAAAGTGCTATGTTTCATTGTAGATCCATTTTTCTCCTGAAGTATTCTATTCAGTTTTTCTGGGTAAGTGATTTTTGTTTTAATCGTAGTTCCTTTGACTTCCAGAATATCATATTCCAAGACATTAGATCCTGTAATGTAGAAGCTGCTAGATCTTGTCTTATTCTATTGTGTTTCCACAATATTCAAATTGTTTATTTCTGGCTGCTTGCAATATTTTCTCCTTGACCTTGGAACTCTAGAATTTGGCTACAACATTCCTAGGAGTTTTCCTGTGGGGATATTTTTCAAGAGGTGATAGATGTATTCCTTCAATTTCTATTTTACCTTCTGGTTCTAAAATATCAGGTCAGTTTTCTTTGATAATTTCTTGAAAGATGATATGTAGTGTCTTTTTATCATGGCTACAGATAGTCTAATAATTTTTACATTATCTTTCATGTATCTATTTTCCAGTTTATTGTTTTGTTGTTTTTTTTGTTTCCACCCAATGAGATATTTCACATCGTCTTCTTTTTTTCGTCCTTTTGGATGTATTTTATAATTTCTTGACTTTAAAGTCATTGGCTTCCATTACCTCCATTCTATTTTTTAAGGAATTGTTTTCTTCAGTGAGCTTTTGGAACTCCTTTTCCATTTGGTCAATTATGCTTTTTAAAGCATTCTTCTCCTCATTGGCTTTTTGGAGCTCTTTTGTCATTTTGGTTAGTCTATTTTTAAAGTGTTATTTTGTTCAGTATTTTTGGAGTTTCCTTTAGCAAGCTGTTGACTCATTTTTCATGATTTTGTTGCATCATTCTGATTTCTTTTCCCAATTGTTCCTCTACTTCTCTTACTTGATTTTCAAAATCCTTTTTGTGTTCTTCCATGGCCTGTGACCAATTCATATATTTCTTGGATGCTTTTGATATAGGGTCTTTGACTTTGTATTTTATGATCTCCTTTGTGTCCAAATAAGATACTATAGCTTGAATTGTTTTCTTTTCTTTTTTTTTTTACCATGCCTCCTCATTTCCCCAGCCAATTACTTGAATTTTGAGCTCTTTGTCAAGGTATGACTCTGCTTCCAGAGTCAAGAGTGCTCTGTCCCAAGCTTCAGGAGTTCTGCACAAGATATTTTCAGAGGTGCTTCTAGGTACATGTAAATTTTCACTTCTTCTGAGGTGGTATGATCCAAGGAAGGTGTTTTCTCCTCGCCTGGCCTGTGCTCTGCTCTGTGAGTGACCTCAAGCACTCTTCTCTGCCCTGGAACTGTGAGGAGGATTCCTTCTTCACAGTCACCACAGGCTTTGCCACACTAGCACTCTTCCTCACTCCAAGACCGCCAACCAGGACTGTGACCCAGATCCAAGCAGGGCAAAGCAAGACAATCCTGTCTCAGTGCCAGAAAAGAGATTTCTGAACTCTTGCTCTGATTAGATGTATGATCCCCCTAATGTCTGTGGGCCCAGAGCCCCAGAAGCAGGCACTGCCACTGCCACTGCTGCTGCTGCTGCTGCTGCCACTACCACAGCCACCTGAAACACTCTGGGGCTGTGGCTGGACCACACTGTTCTCTCACCTAGGTCTGACAGAGTTTTCCCACTAATCTTTTACACTGTCCTTCGTGTTTGTTGGTTGAGAAGTCTGGAAACTGCCACAACTACCAGTGATTCAGTGCCCTGAGTCCTTCTCCATCCATTCTGCTCAGGCCTGGTCTGTGCTGGCATGGCGCACACTGGGCTATGCTCCACTCACAGCACAGTGTGATAGACCTTTCCTTTAGACCTTACAGACTGTATTGGGATGGAGACTTGTTTCACATAGCATTTTGTGACTTCTGTAGCCCTAGAATTTGTTCATAATCATTTTTACATCTATTTGGAGACATTTGGGGGACAGCTCAAGCAAGTCCCTGTTTTTACTCTTGGTTTCACCCACTCTCAAAGTTTTATTAAAACATTATTGCTGTTGGTGAAAGAACTGTAATATTTTCTTGGTTCTGCTAATTTCATTCTTCATTATTTTGTGCAATTTATCCATTTTTTTTCCAAGATAATTGAGTTCATCATTTATTATAGCACAGTAGTATTTCATCACAATCATGTACCACAACTTGTTCAGCTGTTCCCCAATTGATGGACATTCCCACAGCTTTCAGTTTTTTGCCACCCCAAAGAGAGTTGCTATAAATATTGTAGAATATATATGTTCTTTTCCTTTTTTCCTAATCATCTTTGGAAATAGACCTAGTAATGACATCACTGGGTTAAAAGGCATAAGCACTTTAACAACTCTTTCAGTATAATTCCAGGTTGCTTTTAAAAATGTTTTGATCAGTTCACAATCCCACCAACAATGAATTAGTGCCCCAATTTTTCTACATCCCCTCCGACAATTCCTGCTTTTCCTTTCAATCGTTTTAACCAATCTTATACAGGTAAAATTCCACCTCAAGGTTGTTTCCATTCTCATTTCTCTAATCAGTAATGATTTGGAACATTGGTTCATATGGCTATAACTTGTTTTTATTTCATTATCTAATATGTGCCTGTTCATGTGGGAGATCCTGAGCCCCAGTGAAGCAGAGTTGGCAAATGCCAACACCAGGACCCCTCTCCTCCCCAAACCCCATGTGCCTCAGCATAGCCAGGGAAACAGAGAGACTCTAGTTCCAAGAACCATCACTTGCTTCAGCTTAACTCCTGGTGAACAGGCAACCTGCAACAGTCTGAGCTCATTATGCTTCAGCTTAGCCCTGGGAAAACAGGCAAAAACCACCTGGGCAAAATAGCCATATATTTTACTGTATCAGAAGGGAAACACAGAAACATCCCAGCAGACTCATCCCCCACCAGAAGCTACCACTAGGACACTGGCTTAGCACCAGGTAAGCTGCCAGACTTCCTAAGACCTCTGGCAGTGTCAGCCACCTGCCACCTGGCCCCCTCAGTATAGCACCAGCCAGACATGAAAGTCCTCTGTGGGTCTCAAGGCAACACCAATGCAGCACCATATAAACAGCTAAGACCAGTAGCATCTGACACAAGATGCCTCAGACACTACATCTTCCACTCCCAGAGGAGAGCTCACATATACATACATATACCCCCCCACATATACATATATACATATATGTATATATACATGTATACATACACACATACATACACACATTACATGGGTGTGTATATAAATATATATAATATAAATTTATATGTATATGTGTGTGTGTGTTTCTTTTAAAATCTACCATTAATAGTACATTTAGAAAGAAGATTCATAGACAGAGGTACAGGTACAGGTACCTGTACAGGTACAGACAGGTACAGGGTGAATTTGAAGGAATGACACACAAAAAAAGGGATAAAAAGAGGAGTACATTGGGTGCAGAAGGAAGAGAAAAGGAGAACAGGGTAAATTATTTCACACGAAGAGGCACTTTCCCTTGGAGGGAAAGATGGGAGGGTGGGTGGTGAATATTACTTGAACCTTACTCCCATCAGTATTGAGTCAAAGAGAGAATAATATACACAATCAGTTAAAAACAGAAATCTATCTTACCTGACAGGGAAGTAGAGAAGCTTTTATTAAGTAAAGGGCAGAGGGGACTAAACAAAAGAGAGGGCACATTAGGGGAGGTGTTCAACAGAAGTAAAACACTGGTGAGTAGAGAAATGGCAAAAGGAGAGAGAAGGAAAAAAGGAGGAAAAATAAGGTGGAGGGAAATACACAGTTAGTAGTCATAACCGTGCATGTGAATGGCCTGAACTCTCCTATAAAAAGGATATGGATAGCAGTGTGGATCAAAACCCAGAATCCTTCAATATGTTGTTTACAAGAAACACACCTGAACCAGAGAGTAAAGGTAAAGGACTGGAGACAAAAGAAAGTGGCCTAGCAATGACAGATTTCAAACTATATTATAAGGCAGTAATTTAAAAAATATCTGACACTGGCTAAGAGATAGAGTGGTGGATCAGTGGAATAGATTAATTATACTAGACACAGTAGTCAAGAGCCATAGTAACCAAGTGTTTTATAAACTTACAGACTCTGGCTTTTGCAATAAAATGTCACTATTTAACAAAAACTGCTGGGAAACCTGGAAAACAATAGAACACAAACTAGGTATCAACTGACATCTAACACCATAAACCAAGATAAGATCAAAATGCATGCGTGATTTAGACATAAACAAAATAGAAGAGCAAGGAATAGCATATCTGTCCAATCTCTGGGGAACATAAGAAATCATTACCAAAGAAGAGATAGCATTACAAAATGTAAGATACATAATTTTGATTATATTAAAATAAATGACTTTCATACAAACAGAACCAATGCAACCAAGATTAGAAGGAAGGCAGAAAGCTGCAAAACAAACTTTATAGCAAGTGTCTGTGATAAAGGAATCATTTCTCAACTATGTGGAGAACTGAGTCCAATTTACAAGAATGCAAGCCATTCCCCAATTGCTAAGTGGTAAAAGGATATGAAAAGGCAATTTTCAGATGAAGAAATCAAAGCTATCTATAGGCATATGAATAAATGTTCTAATCACTTTTGATCAGAGAATTGCAAATTAAAGCAACTCTGAGGTATTACATCATACCTGTCAGATTGGCTAATATGACAAAAAAAGAAAAATGATAAATGTTGGAGAGACTGTTAGAAAATTTGAACACTGATGCCCTATTGGTGGAGTTGTGAAATGATCCAACCATTTTGGAGGGCACTTTTGAACTATGATCAAAGGGCAATCAAACTATGCATACCCTTTTGTCCAGCAATACCATTACTAGATCTGTATTTCAAAGAGATCATGAAAAAGTAAAAAGGACATACTCATGCAAAAATATTTATAAGCACCCTTTTCCTGGTGGCAAATAATCAGAAATCGAAGGAGCAAGGGAATGACCATCAATGAGAGAATAGATGAACAAACTATGGTATATGATTGTAATGGAATACTCATGTCTAATAAGAAATTATGAACAGCAGAATTCAGACAAATCTGGAAAGGCTTGTATGAACTGATGCAAAGTGAAATGAGCAGAACCAGGAAAACTTTGCACATAGTATCAGTAACATTGTGTGATAATCAACTATGAACGACTTACTTCTTCTGAGCAACACAATGATCCAAGTGGAGTACAAAGAACTTATGAAAGAAAATGCTATCCATATCCAGATAAAGAACCAATGAACTATGTATGAATGGAGATTGAAACATATTTCACTTACTTTATTCTTTTTCATGTTTTTTTTTCTTTTGATCTGTTTCTTCTTTCAAAACTGAGTAATGTGGAAGTATGTTTTACATGACAGTGCATCATATATAACCTATATCAAATTATCTTCAATTTTAGATAGAGGAGTGTATATCAATGTGATCAAAGATCTTCCCTACCCATTCAACTGGCTGGAGGTGGGGTTAGGTGGGAAAGCTTTGTTTGTAAGTAGGCCTAAGGCCTCTACTTACTAGGTACTAAGCCAATTTGGGTGCAAAGTCCTAAAGGCCATAAGGGGAGTTGCTAAGGACAGAACCAATGGTGTGTGCACTGAGTTCTAGTCAATCATGAATTCAGACAATCAGAGAACTGAGTTCTACCCAATCAGACACTGGATAGGATTGTATATAAGGAGAAACCAGAGCATAAGAGAACCAGAACTGAAGAGTGACAGAACTGAAGAGAAGCAGAACTGAAGGGAAGCAGAATTGACAGACATCAAGAAGACATTGAGGCAGCAAACATCAAGAGGGCGCTGAACAGCAGAAATTGAGAGAGCCAGCATCAACAGAGCTTCAGAAGATTGTGCTGAGCAGAGAGTTAGGATTCATGAGTGATTGTTTGCAGATAGACCCTAGCTGGGGTGGGGGAGAAGGTTACAGAATGACTTGGTTCCTCCATATAATATTGTATTATAATTTCCTTGTTGCTACATTAAGGTGGACTTACTGGTTTTGGAATATAATTACTGCTATATTGAATTGGAGTTATTGGTCTTGGGATTTCATCCTCTGGAATCTAAATAAATGTTATTCTTCCTTTGCCTTCTACCTAGAGAGTTTTTCATACTTTGAGATTCTGAACCATTCAGACATGTTCATGGTCATCCTCAAGGTCATAAATCTTGCCTTACTAATACAAGGGGAGGGCAGGAAGGGAGTGGAATAGGAGAGGGGAGGGAGGGAGGGAGAGAGAAATACTTAGAACTCAAAATCTTGTTAAGATGAATGCTAAAAATTATCTTGACATGTAATTGGGAAAATACTATTAAATTAGACATATATACATAAACACATGTGTATATGTATATATTGTGTTTTCCACTAAAATTCTTTTCTAATACCTCATTGTAATATAGAAGTGACCCTGACATGCCTCCACTTTAGCACTTTTCTGTAATCTTGTAATTTAAAGGTAACAACACTTGTGAATTAATGCTAATAATGTCAAATTGCCTACCATTTCCAGAAGAGGGGAGGGAAGGGAGGGAGAAAAATTTGGAACTCAAAATCTTTCTCAGAAGTGACCTCAAAAATAAATGCTAAAAATTGTCTTGACATGTAACTGGAAAAAAATAAAATGCTATTAAAAATAAAAACAAAATAAAAAGTTCCTGTTCATATTCTTTGACCATTTAGCAACTGGGGAATGACTTGTATTGTTATAGATTTCATAAAGCTCTTTGTATATGTAAGATGTGAGATGTTTATCTGAGAAATTGTTTGCAAAAATAGTTTCCCCAGTTTTCTGCTTTCTTTCTGACCTTAGCTACATTTGTTTTATTTGTACAGAACATTTTCTTTTATTTAATGTAATTGAGATTATCCATTTTATACCTGACACTGCTCTCTATCTCTTGATTATCCATACATCATTCCTCTGTGCCTAAGTCTGACAAGTACTCTGTTCCTTGTTCTTCAAATTTTCTCTTAATATCTTCTCTTATATCTAGGTCATGTATCCGTTTTGAACTTATTTTGGTAAATGGTGTAAGATACTGGCCCATTCCCAATTCTATTGTACTCCTTTCCAGTTTTCCAAACAGTTTTTTTTTTCCTACCAGATAATGAATTCTTATCCTGAAATCTTTGGTCTTTACACCTGTCAAATTCAAGGTTACTATATTTATTTGTTGCTGTAAACTGTATGTCTACTCTGTTCTATTGATTTTCTTTTCTATTTCCTTGCCAATACCAGATAGTTTCAATCATTATTGCCTTGTAATATAGTTTAAGATCTGGTACTGCTAGCCCTCCTTGCTTTAAACTTTTTTTCATTAGTTCCTGTAATATTCTTGATTTTTTTGTTCTTTCAAATGAATTTTGTCATTATTTTTATTTTTTTAATTCAGTAAAATGATTTTTGGTAATTTAATTGAGATTGTGTTGAATTTATAAATTAGTTTATATTAAAAATAAAAGAAATAAAAACTTTTAGAAGGAGAGATAGCATGGTATAACGAGTAGAGTCCTATACTTGCCATTAAGAAGACAGAGTTTAATGTGTTGCAGCTGTGACACATCGAATAGCAGCCTAGTGGCTTGCCCCTGATACTTTCCTAGCTTTGTGACTATATGAAATTCATTTAACCTCTTTAAATCTTGATGTTCTCATCCAGAAAATGGAAACCATATTACCTACAATTTATACCTTATAGGGCTGTTGTAAGCCTCAAATAAGATAATGCAAGAAAGTTTTAAGTTGTTTTTCAATTGTGTCTGATTCTTTGTGACCCCGTTTGTTTTTGTTTGTTTGTTTTTAATCAAAGGTACTCCAGTGGTTTGCCATTTTCTTCTCCAGCTTATTTTACAGATAAGGAACCTGAGGCAAACAGGGTTAAGTGACTTTGCCCAGGGTCACAAAGCTAGCAAGTGTCTGAGGTTGAATTTCAATTCAGGAGTTTTCCTGACTCCTGCCCCAGTACTCTATTCACTCTGCCACCTAGCTGCCTCAGTGCAAGTAAAGCACTCTTCAAAATTTAAAATATTACGGGTTTTTATTCTTGCTATACTAAATAGCTTAGTGTCTGGTTTAAAAAAAAAAGTCTAAACATCATCCTGGGTCAATAGAGGTGACAGCTGAAAGCAGTAGAGATCTGTAAATCCAGAAGATAGTTGTGAATAAACACACCTTCTTAGGGAGGAAGTCTACATTTCCTCTCAATGTCCATGACCTGGGACAATGACTCATTCACCCAATGCTGGTTACAGCTCATATTAATGGAGAATGACTGTATGAAGTAAGCACCAGAATAAGTGTGATTAAGGAACTTAATTAAACTTTTTGTAGTCCAATATCTTTTAGAATTAGTACACTGCATCTCGCGCTCTCCCTCACTCTCTTGCTCTCTCTCGCTCGCTCTCTCTTCTCTCTCTCTCTCTCTCTCTCTCTCTCTCTCTCTCTCTCTCTCTCTCTCTCTGCCCTCACAGCACTTCTTAAACTGCAGGTCGCCCATATGTCGTCACATACCTGGATGTGGGTGTGGCGAAAAATTGGACAACAGAAAAAGTTTTCTGAACATACAACGACCAAAAACTAATCCTAAATCAAATGTATAATGAATACAACGTGTTTCTGGCAGTGCTTGCCCGTTTTGCCTCACCGGACTTTGCTTCACTCTTGGTTTTGAACATACAATGTGCACACTTTGCATTGTGAATGCTGTCATACCACACAATGCCAATGAACACAGATAGAAACAACTTGGCTCAGATTTGAGACTATTGTATGTTATGAATTGCAGAATGTTTACTGTGCATACAAAGTTTTCTGCTCTTACAGAAACACAATATTTTAATTATGGAAAATAAAAACTTTTAGTATTTTCCTATCATTCCACACCATATAAGTACAAAATTAGTATATCTTAGATTATGTTGTATTAGAATCTTCAGTTTTTAAAATTGCTATTAACTCCTTCTTTTGCCGAAACATTAATAGTTTAATTGCAGCAAGTAAAGACAAAAACCCTTTAATAACATTTTCTATCATCACCACTAAGTGTATGTAAATGTGAAAATCATTTTTTTAAGTTAAGCACAAGCAAATGTAATTTCATAAAATAAAGGTCATTTATTTGAGAAATTATTAGCAATATTTATTTATATTTTAGGACAAAAAAATTTTCAGTTATGGATAAATGGCTAAATTTAGATGGAGGAGGTAAAAATATTGATGACAATAAGGCAGAGTATTTGCTACCAGATTGTGGTACACCTAAATTGAGAAGAAAAAGAAAATATGGGAAATCATTTTGCAATATGAAATTATTTCTGATAATGAGGATGATGTGGAAACTCTCTTTGCTTAATTTGTAATGAAGTTTTCGCTGCAAAGAGCATGAAACTAGTCAAATTAAAATAAAATCTTTATACTAAATAAATTAATAAATTAAAATAAATACTTTATACTAAGAATGCAACATAAATCAAAGGACTATATTAAAAGACTTTTAAAATCTTCAAATAAAGGAAGACAACAATTTGTGTAAATTGTTACTGTCAACAAAAAGTATTTACTTGTGTCTTCAAAAGTTTCAAACTTAATTTCAAACACTAAAATATCCCATGGGATAGGAGAAGATCCTTGTGTTACTTGCAGCAATTAAAATATCAGAAATAATTCATGGGAAAAATATGGGGATGAAATTCAAAAATTCCTTTATTGAATGATACTGTTTCCAAAAGAATTTCTGAAACTAGTTGTTACTAATTGCAGAAGCTTATTACCAGGCTTAAGGGTGGCCCAAATTTTACAATTTGGTTAGATGAAACAACTGATATTTCTTACATGGTATAATTGTTATTTTATGTAAAATATGTTTACAAAAGAAGTATACATGAGGAATTAATGTTTTTTCCCCCTTTGAAAGGGCACACAAGAGGAGAAGATATATTTCTTTTTTTTGTTTTGTTGTGTTTTGACATATTTCTTTTTTATCATTTATTTAATATATTTAGTTTTCAGCATTGATTTTCACAAGAGTTTGAATTATGAATTTTCTCCCCATTTCTACCATCCCACCCACTCCAAGATGGCATATATTCTGGTTGCCCGATTCCCCAGTCAGCCCTCCGTTCTGTCACCCCACTCCCCTCCCATCTCCTTTTCCCTTCATTTCTTGTAGGGCAAGATAAATTTCTACGCCCCATTGCCTATGTATCTTATTTCCTAGTTGCATACAAAAACTTTTTTTTTTTGGATTTGAACATCTGTTTTTAAAACTTTGAGTTCCAAATTCTCTTCCCTTTTGTGTTCCCACCCACCCTCCCTAAAAAGGCAAGCTATTCGACATAGGCCACATGCGTACCATTATGTAAAACCCTTCCACAATACTCAGGTTGTGAAAAACTAATTATATTTTGATCCTTCCTAACATATGTCCCTTTATTGAATTTTCTCCCTTGACCCTGTCCATTTTCAAAGGTGTTTGTTTTTGATTACCTCCTCTCCCTCTCTGCCCTCCCTTCTATTATCTCCCCTTTTTATCTTCTTAAAAGAAGATATATATATATATATATACACATATATAGTATATATATTAAGTATAGTATATACTATATAGATATAGTATATATATATATACATATATATATATATATATATATATATACTAAAGTTGGCAAATTTTTCACAAATGGAGTTTTACAGTGGAAAAATTGCATTGCAATCTCTTTTTATTAATTCATTTATCTAATTTATTTAATATATTTAGTTTTCAGCATTGACTTTCACAAGTTTGAATTATGAATTTTCTCCCCATTTATACCCTCCCGCACACTCCAAGATGGCATATATTCTGGTTGCCCCATTCCCCAGTCAATCCTCCCTTCTGTCAACCCACTCCCTTCCCATCCCCTTTTCCCTTAATTTATTGTAGGGCAAGATAAATTTCTATGTCCCATTGCCTGTGTATGTTATTTCCTAGTTGCACGCAAAAACTTTTTTTTTCAAACATCTGTTTTTAAAACTTTGAGTTCCAAATTCTCTCCCCTCTTCCATTTCCACTCACCCCCCCTAAGAAGGCAAGCAATTCTACATAGGCCATATGCATATCATTATTTAAAACCCTTCCACAATACTCATGTTGTGAAATACTAGCTATATTTTGCTATTTTGCTCCTTCCTAACCTATACCCTTTTATTCAATTTTCTCCCTTGACCCTGTCTCTTTTTGAAAGTGTTTGTTTTGATTACCTCCTCCCCCATCTGCCCTCGCTTCTAACACCCCCCCCCCTTTTTATCTCATAACTCTTCCTTTCCTATGGGGTAAGATACCCAATTGAGTGTGTATGTTATTTCCTCCTCAGGTTGTATCTGATGAGAGCAAAATTCACTCATTCCCCCTCGCCTGCCCCTTCTTTTCTTCTTATGGAACTGCTTTTTCTTGTCATTTTTGTGCAAGATAATTTACCTCATCCTATCTCTACCTTTCTTGCTTTCTCAATATATTCTTCTCTCCTCCCTTAATTTGATTGATATCACCCCCTCATATTCAACCCAACCTGTACCCTCTGTCTATAGATAGATAGATAGATAGATAGATAGATAGATAGATAGATAGATAGATAGATAGATAGATATAGATATAGATATAGATATAGATATAGATATAGATATATATCTAGATCTATCTATCTATCTATCTATCTATCTATCTATCTATCTATCTATGTACATACCCTTCAGCTACCCTAACACTGAGGTCTCATGAAATATACACATCATCTTTCCATGCAGGAATGCAAACAAAACAGTTCAACTTTAGTAAGTCACTTATGATTTCTCTTTTTTACCTTTTCATGCTTCTCTTGATTCTCGTGTTTGAAAGTTAAATTTTCTATTCATCTCTGGTCTTTTCACTAAGAAAGCTTGAAAGTCCTCTATTTTGCTGGAAATCCATATTTTGCCTTGGAGCCTTGACTCAGTTTTTCTGGGTAGGTGATTCTTGGTTTTAAACCTAGCTCCACTGACCTCAAGAATATCATATTCCAAGCCCTTCAGTCCCTTAAGGTAGAAGCTGCTAGACCTTGTGTTATTCTGATTGTGTTTCCACAATACTCAAAGTGCTTCTTTCTGGCTGCTTCCAGTATTTTCTCCTTGGTCTGGAAGCTCTGGAATTTGATGACAATATTCCTAGGAGTTTTCTTTTTGGGATCTGTTTTAGGAGGCAATTGGTGTATTCTTTCAATTTCTATTTTCCCCTCTGGCTCTAGAATATCAGGGAAGTTCTCCTTGATAATTTCTTGAAAGATGATATCTAGGCTCTTTTTTTTGATCATGGCTGTCAGGTAGTCCCATAATTTTAAAATTATCTTTCCTGGATCTATTTTCCAAGTCATTGATTTTTCCAATGAGATATTTCACATTATCTTCCACTTTTTCATTCTTTTGGTTCTGTTTTAGAATATCTTGATTTCTCATAAAGTCACTAGCTTCCACTTGCTCAAATCTAATTTTTAATGTGTTATTTCCTTCAGTGGTCTTTTGGACTTCCTTTTCCACTTGGCTAATTCTGCCTTTCAAGG
>CM053623.1:210741755-210759613 GCA_028646595.1 Phalanger gymnotis | reverse complement strand
CACTTTTTCATTCCTTTGGTTCTGTTTGATAATATCTTGATTTCTCATCAAGTCACTAGCTTCCACTTGCTCCAATCTAGTTTTTAAGCTAGTATTTTCTTCAGTGGTCTTTTGGACCTCCTTTTCCATTTGGCTAATTCTGCCTTTCAAGGCATTCTTTCTCCCCCTTGGCTTTTTGGAGCTCTTTTGCCATTTGAGTTAGTCTATTTTTTAAGGTGTTGTTTTCTTCAGTATATTTTTCAGTATATTTTTGGGTCTCCTTTAGCAAGTCATTGACTTGTTTTTCAAGGTTTTCTCACATCCTTCTCATTTCTCATCCCAATTTTTCCTCTACTTCTCTAACTTGCTTTTCCAACTCCTTTTTGAGGTCTTTCATGGCCTGAGACCAGTTCATGTTTTTCTTGGAGGCTTTTTACATAGGCTCTTTGACTTTGTTGATTTCTTCTGGCTGTATGTTTTGGTCTTCTTTGTCACCAAAGAAGGATCCCAAAGTCTGAGACTGAATCTAGGTGTGTTTTCGTTGCCTTGCCATGTTCCCAGCCAGCTTACTTGACCCTTGAGTTTTTCTTCGGGGTATAACTGCTTGTAGAGCAAAGAGTACTTTGTTCCAAGCTTGAAGGGATGTGCTGTTGATTTCAGAGCTAACTCTATAAGCCATCTCTGCCACACCTCCTTCCCCAATACCTGCAACCTGGACCTGACGAAAATCTCAAGCAGGCTCTGCTCTCCTGCTGTGATCTACAACTTAATTCCTCCCACTAGGTGGGCCTGGGGCCGGAAGTAACTGGGGCTGTAGTTCTGCAGCTGCACCACCCCTGCTGCCCCTGGGGCAGTGACTAAAGGGTGAACTCTGTCCCCTGTAGCTTTTCCCACTAACCTTCTCTGTTGTCTTTAGTGTTTGTGGATTGAGAAGTCTGGTAACTGCCACAGCTCACTGATTCAGGGCGCTATGGTCTGTTCTGCCCAGCTCCTGATCTGGTTGGTCCTGCTGCTGCCCACACTGGGCTCCTCTCCCTTCTGCTCTGTGTGGGATAGACCTTATCCAGCGACCATCCAGGCTGTCCTAGGCTGGATCCCTGCTTCCCTCTTCTATTTTGTGGGTTCTGCAGTTCCAGAATTTGTTCAGAGCCATTTTTTATAGGTTTTTGGAGGGACCTGGCTGGAACCTCAAGCAAGTCCCTGCTTTCTAGCCCAAAACTTGTGATTTTAAAAGATTTATATGATAATATAAATTGTTTTGTCTCTGCTCACTTTTTTTCTGAAGTAGTCCATACAAGCCTTTCTATGTCTGATTGAAATGATGTGCTTTTTTTTTTTCCATTTCTTACATCAAAGTAGTATTCACATTTAGGTTGTGCAGTGGATAGAGCACCAGACCTAGTGCCTGGAAGACTTGAGTTCAAATTTGGTTTCTCAAACTTACTAGTTATGTGACCCTGGATAAATCACTTTATCATGTTTGCCTCAATTTCCTCATCTGTAAAATGAGCTGGAGAAGGAAAAAGATATTCCAATATTTTTGCCAAGAAAACCTCAAATGAATTTCAAAAGTTGGACATGACTGAAAAAACTGAACAGCAAATATTCTACAAAATATGTAAAGCACAACTTGTTCAGTCATTCCCCAACTGATGGGCATCTCTTTAATATTCAGTTGCGGTTGTCATTATTGGTGTTCTTTTTAACACCACAAAAGAGTTGCAAGATAAATTTATGACAAAATAGAATCTGCTTTTTTAAATCTCTTTTTGATATAGGCCTAGCAATGGAATAATGAAGTCAAAAGCCTTAACTTCTTTAGTACCTTGCTGTGTAAAATACCGAATTGCTTTCCAGAATGGTTGTACTCATTCAAACATCCAGCAACAATATGTTAATATGCTTACTTTCTGACAGACTTTTAGAAATTTGGAATTTACCTTTTTTATCATCTTTGCTAATCTGTTGAGTATGAGGTGGAACCTCAAAATTACTTTAATTTGCTTTTCTCTAATAATTAGTGATTACTGAATATATACTGAATTTTTTCTCTTGGGAACTGTGTGTTTATCTTTAGACCATTTATCAACTGAAGAATGGATCCTGTTTTATAAATTTAGGTGAGTTAATTAAATATCTTGAAATGAGACCTTTATAAAACAACAACTACACAATGCTGTAAAGACTTTAGTGCCAAGTTGTTCCTTTTTATCTTAGCTTTGTGAGAGTTGACTGTGGGGGAAAAAAAAAACTTTTAAAATTTTATTCAATAAAAATTAATTATTTTGCCTTCTGTGATATCCTCTATTTCTTGACTAATCATGAACTTTTCTTCTTACCATATAACTCATAGGTCATCCTACTCCCCCAAGTCACTCTAATTTGTTTATAATGACATTCTTCAGCTATGTCATAGATACATTTGGAGTTTATCTTGCATATGATGTGAAATGTTGAACATAACATATTTTTCCCATTCGGTTATTCAATTTTCCACTTAAAAAATAAATATTAAGTCCTTATTCTAGTAGCTGGATCGTTTGTGTTTTTTGATCACTAGATTACTAGGCACACTTGCTTTCATACGTTGTGAACCTAATCTTTTCCACTGGTTAATATCTATGTATTATTTTTCTAGTTTTTTTAAAGTAATTTTGATAGTTTTGTATTGCATCAAATATGTTAATTAATACAGTTAGTACTCTCATTTCTATTATATTGATAAGCCCTCTGCATGAGCAATTATTTTTTTTCCAGTTTTGGTGGTCTGTCTTTATTTCTGAAAGTGCTTTATAGTATTAATAAAGCTATTGCACATAACTTGGCAAATAAATTTGAAGTCATTTTGTATAGTCTACAAATACTTTTTGTAATGGTTGAATATCCTTTATTTTATATTTGCACTCATTTGTAATTTATAACTATGAGTGTCTCATCCAGGTATTCACCATAGTTTTTCTTCCTTCAGCTCTTATTAAATAGTTGAATATTTCCTGTATCATTTCATAAAAGTTTGCATGTGACATACTTTTCAAAAAATGCATAAATTTTAGATTTTGTGACTTTAATACAGTAAACTTAAATGTAAGATTCTAACAGTAACTTTACATTTTATTATATAATGTTTTAGTTTTCAACATTGATTTCCATGAGACTTCGAGTTACAAATTTTCTCCAGATTCCTGCCCTCCCCCCGACTCCAAGATGGCATATATTTGTATTGCCACTGTCCCCGGTCTGCCCTCCTTTCTGTCACCCCACTCCCCTCCCCTTATCCCTTTTCCCCTTACTTTCTTATAGGGCAAGATAGATTTCTATACCACATTGCCTATATATCTTATTTCCCAGTTGCATGTAAAAAACAAGGTTTTTTTGTGAATTTGTTTTTGAACTTTGAGTTCCAAATTCTCTCCCTTCTTCCCTCCCCACCCATCCACCTTGAGAAGGCAAGCAATTAAACACAGGCCATACATGTATCATTATGCAAAACATTTCCATAATAGTCATGTTGCGAAAGACTACCTGTATTTCCCTTTTCATATCTTGTCCCCCTTTATTCAATTTTCTGCTTTGCCCTTGTCCCTTTACAAAAGTGTTTGCCTTTGATTACCTCCTCCCCCAGTCTTCCCTCCCTTTTATCGTCCCCCCCTCTCTTATTCCCTTCCCCTTACTTTCCCGTGGGGTAAGATACCCAATTGAGTGTGTATGTTATTTCCTCCTTAAGTCCTATCCAATGAGAGCAAGATTCACTCATTCCATCTCACCTGCCCCCTCTTCTTTCCAATAGAACTGCTTTTTCTTGCCACTTTTATGTGAAATAATTTACGCCATTCTATCTCTCTCTTCCTACATCTCCCAATCACTCCTTCTTTTTATTTTATTTTTTAGATATCTTAGATATCTTTTAGATCTTCATATTCAACTCACCCTATGCCCTCTGTCTATATCTATCTATATTCCCTTCAACTACATTAATACTGAGAAAGGTCTCATGAGTTATAAATATCTTCTTTCCATGTAGGAATGTAAACAAAACAGTTGACCTTTAGTGAGTCCCTTATGATTTCTCTTTCTTGTTTACGTTTTCATGATTGTCTTGATTCTTGCATTTGAAAGTCAAATTTTCTATTCAGCTCTGGTCTTTTCTTCAAGAAGGCTTGAAGTTCCTCTATTTTATTGAAAATCCATATTTTGCCTTGGAGTATTATACTCAGGTTTGCTGGGTAGGTGATTCTTGGTTTTAATCCTAGCTCCTTTGACCTCCAGAAAATCATATTCCAAGACATTAGATCCTGTAATGTAGAAGCTGCTAGATCTTGTCTTATTCTGATTGTGTTTCCACCATACTTGAATTGTTTCTTTCTGACTCCTGGCAATATTTTCTCCTTGACCTGAGAATTCTAACATTTGGTGACAATATTCTTGGGAGTTTTCTTTTGGGGATCATTTTCAAGAAGCAATCGGTGGATACTTTCAATTTCTATTTTGCCCTCTGATTCTAGAATATCGGAGCAGTTTTCCTTGATAATATCTTGAAAGATGATGTGCAGACTCTTTTTGAATCACAGCTTTCAGGTAGTCTAATAATTTTCAAATTGTCTTTCCTGGAACTATTGTCCATGCCAGTGTTTTGTTTTGTTTTTTCCCCAATGAGATATTTCACATTGTCTTATTTTTTTTTTTATTCTTTTGGTTCTGTTTTGTAGTTTCTTGGTTTCTCATAAAGTCACTAGCTGCCACTTGTTCCATTCTAATTTTTACTGAAGTGTTTTCTTCAGTGGTTTTTTGGACCTCCTTTTCCATTTGGCTAATTCTGCCTTTTAAGGCATTCATCTCCTCATTGGCTTTTTGGAGCTCTTTTAGCATTTGGGTTAGTCTATTTTTAAGGTGTTACTTTCTTCAGTATTTTGGGGGTTCCCTTTAGCAATTTATTGAATTGTTTTTCATGATTTTCTTGCAAAATTCTCATTCCTCTTCCCAATTATTCCTCTACTTCTATTACTTTATTTTCCAAAGCCTTTTTTAGCTCTTCCATGGCCTGAGGAGGCCTCAGGCCTCCATTGACCTGAGACCAATTCTTATTTTTCTTGGAGGCTTTGGATATAGTATCTTAAACTTCATTGACTTCTTCTGGCTGTATGTTTTCATCTTCTTTGTCACCTCCCTGAAAAACGATTCTATAGTCTGAGTTTGAGTCTTTTTATGCTGCTTGCTTATGTTCCCAGCCAACTACTTGACCCTTGAGCTTTTTTGTCAGTTTAAGACTGCTATAGAGTAGAGAATATTTTGTCCTAAGCTTTAGAGGCCATGGGCTGCTGTTTTTACAGCTACTTCTACTGCACCATCACTGCAAGCTCTGCCATACCAACTCTCCTCCTCCCCAAGGAAACACGAACCAAGACTGTGATGCAGATCCAAGCAGGGCAAAGGAAGAGAACCCTGCCTCTGTACCAGCAAAGCAATCCCTGCTCTCCCACTCTGATCAGCTACTTGATTTTTCCCACCTTGTGGGCCTGGGGCCAGAAGCAGCCTCAGGAACTTGCTGCTGCTGCCACCCTGCCACCTCCACTGCCGGGGTCCTGGGGCTGCACTGCATACTTCTTTCAACTAGACCCAGATATTTTTCCACTAACTTGCTCAGTTTTCTTTGGCATTTGTGGGTTGAGAAGTCTGGTAACTCCTATAGGTCAGTGATTTGTGGCCCTAAGACCTGCTCTGTCCAACTCCTGGTCTGGTTGGTCTTGGAGCAGCCCACACTGGGCTGCTCTCTGCTCCCAGCACAGTGTGACAGACTCTTCCTAGCAACCATCTAGGCCATCTCGGGCTGGAGACTTGTTTCTCTCTATTATTTCATGGTTTCTGTAGCTCTATAATTTGTTCAGAGCCATTTTTTTACAGACATTTGTAGGGACTTAGGGGCAGCTTAAATGAGTACTTGTTTTCCAGCAACCATCTTGGCTCTGTCCCCCTACAATATTTTTAAATGGAAATTCTATTTCTATCTTCTGCTACTGATTTTTGATGCTATTATATGGAAATTTTCATTACTTGTGGGGGTTTATTTTATACCTATGAATTTTCTGAATTTTCTAGGGTTCGTTAAGTATACCACCATATGTGCAAAAAGTGATAATTTTCTTTCTTCCCTCCCATATTTATTTCTTCAATTGTTTTTTTTTCTTGTTTTCTTAATATAACCAGAATTTCTGTTGTTATAGCAAATATAACCTGTAGCAATGGACATACTGTTACCCCATCTCCCCCACCCCAATTTTACTGTAAAGTACTCTAGTTCATATTTTATTACATAAAATTCTATATCTTGATTTTAGTTTTATGATGTTTACCCCTTTATAGAAAGGTTTATTTGTTATTGTATTCCCTAATGTCTTTAAGAGAAATGAGTATCAGATGGTAGAGTAAAAGCAGGGTCTTGATTTAACTCTCAATCAAACCCCTCCAAATACCTGTAAAAATGAATCTAAACAAATTCTAGAGCAACAGAACCCACAAAAAGGCAGTGATACAAATTTCCATTCCAAGAAAACCTAGAAGGTAGACAGGAAAGGTCTGTTGTTCAGTCTGAGAGAACAGCACAGTCTAGAGTGGGCCACCAGAGCAGGACTTCAGGCAATGAATCACTGGCAGTTCTGGCAGTTTCCAGACGTCTCAACCCACAAATGCCAAAGGCACCTTAGAAGATCAGTAGGAAAGTAGGTTGGAGCTGGGTAAGGGAAGAGCAAAGTCTCCCCTTATTCCAGCCCCAGGGTGGTGGGCAGTGGAGGCAGCAGAAGTAGTAGATGCTTCCAGAGCTCTCAGCCTACGCTCAAGTGATCCAATGGCTGATCAGAAGTGAATTGCAGGGATCTCTTTGGTGGCACTGAGTCAGGATTCTCTTGCTTTGCCTGTACCTGGATCTGGGTCACAGTCGTGGGTAGCAGTCCTGGGGTGAGGAGAAATTCTGGTGTGGTGAAGTTTGTGCTCGTATTGGAGAGGGTATCCTTCTCACAGTTCCAAGGCAGAAAAGAATGCTTGTGGTCATTCACAAACTGAATCACAGGCCAAGAGGAGAGAAAACACCTCTCCTTTCATCATACAACCTTGGAAGAACTTAAATTTACAGGTGCCTAGAATTATCTCCAAAAAAAGCTGCACAAAACCCCTGAATCTTGGGACAATATACCCTCCAACCTGGAAGCAGAGACATAACTTAATATAGAGCTAGAAAGTCAAGTAATTGGTTGGGAAAATGAGGAAACAGCAGAAAAAAAAAGACTATGGAATTTTCCTTTGGTGACAAATAAAATCAAAACATACAACCAGAGGAAGACAAAGAAATCAAAACTCCTACATCCAAAGTCTCCAAGAAAAAATACGAATGGGTTGCAGGCCATGTAAGAGCTCAAAAAAGATTTTGATAATCAAGTAAGAGAATTATAAGAAAAATTGGGATGAAAAATGGGAGTGATGCAAGAAAATCATGAAAAATGAGTCAACAGATTGGTAAAGGATACACAAAAATACTGAAAAAAAATACCAACTTAAAAAATAGACTAACTCAAATTGCAAAAGAGATCAAAAAGCCTACAAGGAGAATAATGGTTAAAAAGCAGAATTGGCCAAATCTAAAAGAAAATTCAAAAGCTCACTGAAGAAAACAATTCCTTAGAATTTTGAATGGAGTGAATGGAAGCTAATGACTTTATGAGAAATCAAGAAATTATGAAACAAAACCAAAAGAATGAAAAATAGAAGATAATGTGAAATATATCATTGGCAAAACAACTGACCTGGAAACCAGATCCAGTAAAGATAATTCAAAAATTTTTGGACTACATGAAAGCCATGATCAAAAGAGGCAAGAAAAAGCCTTTACAGTGGAGGGGATGAGGAGGCAGGTGAGGGGGAATGAGTGAATCTTACTTTCATCGGATTTGGCTTAAGGAGGGAATAACATATATGCTCAGTTGGATAGGGAAATCTATCTTGTCCTACAAGAAAGTAGATTGGAAGAGGAAAAGCACAGTAGCAGGGAGGGCAGATTGGGGGAGGAGTTAATCAGAAGCAAATGCTTTTGAAGAGGTACAGGGTCAAGAGAGAGAACAGAATAAATGAGACCTGGGATATGATGGAGGGAAATATAATCAGTCTTTCACAATATGACTATTATGGAAGTGTTTTACATGACTTCACCTGTATAAACTATATAGAATTGCTTGCCCTCTCAATGATGGTGGGTGGGGAGGGAGGAAAGGAGAGAAATTGGAACTCAAAGTTTAAAAAAAATGAATGTTAAAAATTGCTTTTACATGCAACTGGGAAATAAGATACACAGGCAATGGAGTATAGAAATCTATCTTACTCTACAGGAAAACAGAAGGGGAAGGGGAAATAAGATACACAGGCAATGGAGTACAGAAATCTATCTTACTCTACAGGAAAACAGAAGGGGGTGAGGGTGATGGTAGTGAAGCCAGATTGGAGGAAGGGGTAATCAGAATGCATGCTGTCATGGATTTGGGGGAGTGGAGAGAAGGAAAGAAAATTTAGAACTTCAAATTTTGTGGAAGTCAATGTTGAAAACTAAAATAAAGAAACTGAATGTGGAAAAAATAACTGAAAAGAAAGGAAAGAAAGGAGAGGGGGGAAGTATTGTATTCCATTTTGAACTTTTCTTCAGGTAAGATTAAATAGCTCCTATTCCAGTAAAAGTCCATTTTTTAGTCCCCAAGGCATTATCATTATTCTCATAGGAAAAGTTATTATTGGTTGTAAGCTTTTGTTTATTGCCTCTTATGATGTTTTATTTTATGACTGTTCTTTAAATTTGTTTCTGTAAGGTTATCGATAATGACCATGTTTCCTCATAACTTGATAACTTTCTTTCCACATTCTCGAAGTACTTTATTTGGTGGGGAAAGGATGTGGAGGTGGAAAGCTTGGGAGCATCAGATTTTTCAATTTTGTATTTTGGGGCTTTTTTTTGCAGGTTTCTGTAAGGAAGTAACTGCACCATTCTTTCTATTTTTACAATGCCCCTAGGTTCTAATAAATGTGAGTGGTTTAATTTGTGATTTCTTGAAATATTATATCTATTTTTTTTAATTTAATTTTCAGAGAATTTGGTAAATAAGTTGTTGGTATCAATTGTAGTTTTCTGGGAATATGGTGATTCTTAAATTATCTCTCCTTTGAATATTTTCCAATTTATTATGTTTTTGATAGACAATTTTTATTAAAAAAATATTCTTACATTTCTTGGTGGCAAAAGAGTTGCCAAAGTGAGTTCTGCTTGTTCTCTTCTATTTTTCAGAGAATGTGATATTTCATTACGTTTCTCATCTTCTTGTCTATACCATTTATGATTCTTTCCTTTCTCCTATTTCAATGTTAAATCCATTTTATCTTTTTTTAATATATTTCATGAATATGTTTTTATAGTTTTTGTACCAATGAACTCTCCCACCCCCTTTAAGCCTTTAATTATTTTTTCTGTATTTGGGAATTTCTTGACTGACAATATTTCATCACTGACCAAACTTTCCTTTTATTTGTCCTTTTTGAGCATTAGATCCTGATTTGGTTCTTTGTGATAGACTCAGACTTCACCCATCCCTGCATTCTTGAATGGGGAAGTTAAATCCTATTTGCTCCTGTCCACATTTACCTAGGTTTTCATCTCTAGCTTCCTCCTGTTCTAGTTTAGTGGAAATGTGAGTATTGCCAGGCTTCAGTAATGCCCAGTCAGAGCTATGATATTCTGGTTCCCCAGGGGAACCAGATGGAAAACTGTATTACAGTATTTCATCCTTTGAAGAACTACCATCTATGGCATTCTGCTGTGGTCTTCTAACATATAGCTATCCACACTTGTGCTACTTTTGTTGCCTTCTGGGCAGTTTTTGTCATTTCATGCTTGCTTTGATGGTGGAACTCCTCTTTCTTTGCTTACACTTTTTTGATGTATTATTAGGCAATGCTGTACTTGATGAAAGTGCTTGTCTATGTTACCCTTTGGATTTATTAAAAATCATTTGATCTGTTGCTCTTTTAAGTCATTGTTGGAATATATGTAAGAGATCTGAACTCCTCTAGGATGTTTCCCATTGCTACCTTAACTAGCAGTCTACTATTGGCAGTTGTTTTAAAAAAAAAAAAAAAGAAATAGCAAAGATGTTCAAAGATTGTTGTTGAGTTGTTTTTAAGTCATATCTGATTCTTCATGACCCCATTTTTTTGTTTGTTTGCGTGTTTTTGATTTTTTTTTTTGGCAAACATGCTGGAATTTTTTTTGCCATTTCCTACTGCATTTCATTTTTTTTTTTTTCAGATGAGGAAACTGAGAGAAACAGAATTAAGTGCCTTGTTTGAAGTCACTCAGCTAGTAAGTTTCTGAGGACAGATTTGAGCTCAGGTCTTCCTGATTGGAGGCTCATCGCTATCCACTTTGCCAGTTAGCTGCCCCAAAACATATCTATAGATTAGAGATAGTTAAATTTCCAAACTTTTAAAGAGTCAAAAGCTGAAGATTCTGTAAGCCAGAGACCAGGAATTTTCATTGCAGTAACAAAAAGAAAACTAGAACAAATTAACAGATAGATCACTAGACTTTAGAAATATTTTTTTTTTGTTTTTACAAAGATAAAACATTGTTTCATCAGTCAATCATAAACAACCAAACTCATTTTTTTTTAAATATAGATACTAGATTGAATGTTAAGGAAATTTAATTTGCATAGTTTATCTTGATTTCAGGAAGTCATTCATCATAGATTCCTAAGTTGTTTTTTTTTCTAATAGGAGGAGAAGAAAAGATGATAGTACAGTCAGAATCTTAATGTTATTATAGTTCACAAAGTGAGATAAATAAGAGAAACACACATATTAGGGGTGGTTTTGTTCTTTTTGGATGACAAGAAAAGAAAATGCAATGAAGTGGGAAAAATTAGGCAAACGCTGCAACATATCATGGAAACATGAGAAAGAAAAAAAACTACCAACTATAGAATTTTGAAGTCAGTTCATTCAATAACATCTGCACCACACAAAACTGCTTCTCTGCTCATTGATTTGCTGTTGGCACGCATCAGTCTTCATCTTTGGAAATCCTCTTTTCTCTACTTAAATATAATATTTACAGGCTCTTTAAAATTACATTCATCCTTTAAAAAGAGTTACCTTTTAACATGAATAGCTCTTGTCTTTAAACTAGAGTACTGCCCAACTCACCAAAAGGCTATCTCTGGGATAAAAGAGCAATTCAGAAAGTTATTCACTCATTTGGATGATGAATTACAAAAGAACTATTCAGAAATACAGATCATTTTAATTATTTAAAGTATAATCATTTAAAGTTAATTCTTTAAAACAGGGGCAGGAAGGGAAGAAAAAGAAATAAATCACCTGCAGGTAATCCCACTGTAATGCCAATCATGGCAGCACACATGCAGACTGCTGCTGTGAATAATTTTAAGGGTCTAATCCCATAGTTTAATGAACTCTCTATTCAAACCTAAGCATTGTTCATTAAACTAAATCATAACATTCATAGCAACATCCTTAAGCAAAATATATCATTAGATAAATAGATATAGATATAGTTATATAGATATCTATCTCTATCTCTACCTCTATCTCTATCTCCACATCTATATCTATATCTCGTAACGGTTGGTATGTCACATGATAAATGGCATATATCATTGCATTCAGTAGCATTCCCCAAAATACTTGTTTACAAAGGCAAGGCGTCCCAGGCCAGGGTTTCCCTAGCATAGCACATCATCCTTAAGGGGTGGCAGAAAATACAGACACCATCCACCCATCATAGATCACAGCAAGTTCAAATCTCCTCAGGGTGGACAATGATAGAAGCAAGGGCAGATTTTGGGAAGGATGTAGTCAAAAGCAAACACTTTTGAAACGGGGCAGGGTCGAGGGAGAAAATTGAATGAAGTGGGATAGGATAGGATGGAGGGAAATATAGTTACTCTTTCACAACATGACTATTATGGAACTGTTTTACATAATGATACATGTATGGGCTACATTGAATAGCTTGCCTTCTCAAGGAGGGTGGGTTGGGATGGAAGAAGGGAGAGAATTTGAAACTCAAAGTTCTAAAAACAAGTGTTTAAAAATATTGTTTTCACATGTCACTGGGAAATAAGACATACAGGCAATAGGGTATGGAAATCTATCTTGCCCTACAAGAAAGTAAGGGGAAAGTAGATAAAGGGGAGAAGGAGTGGGTTGATAGAAGGGAGGGAAGTCAGGGGAAAGGGGCAATCAAATATATGCCATCTTGGGGTGGGGGAGGGTAGAAATGGGGAGAAAATTTGTAACTCAAAATCTTGTGGCAATCAATGTTGAAAACTAAAAAATATTAATAAAAAATAAAAGATAAAAAAGGGAAAAAATTAAAAAGAACATGTCTAGTTTTAAAAAAAAAATAAAATAAAAACCAAAAAAAAATTTAAAAAAAGAAATATTTTTTGACATAACATTACTTTTGTCACTAGACTACTTCTAATTGCCACATCTCATAAAAGCAACCATCCATCTTCCCTGCTGTACCTTCAATTTTGTTCTCAGATTTCTTAGGTTCATTTGTAATGTGAAGCAGGGTGGGACTTTTTTTTTTTTTTTACTATTTCTCCTTTTGGAATGCTAAGGCAATCTAGTGCTTCTAATGAGTCTTGCCTTTGTTTGAATTGCCAGGTAAAGTGGGACTTTTTGTCTTTTGTTTTGGAGTGTTTCTCAGCACTGACGTAATCAAGTACCTTTGAGTCTTGCCTTTCAGATGTAATGGTGAGCAAATTAGAACCTTTTGTTGTCTTGAAGTGCTTCTCAGCACTGGGCAATGGGGTTTCTTTGTATCTTGTCTTTGTTTGAATAAAGAGTCATTGATTGGAAAAAAGTGTATATGATGTGTTGCTAGCCATTAAAGATCTTTCCCATACACCTTTTGCTAAGTAGGTTCTGAGCCTTCAGGGCCCCGAACAGAATATATAAACTCTTAGGCTGGTGTCTTGCTTTGGGGGGCACATTCATTGGAAGAGTGTTGGTGTGGATGCTCTGGGTAGGCATGAAGGGAGCTGCCTCCCAGATTTGAAAAACCCACAGGTTGGTGCTTCTCTCTTGTAACTATGTATGCAATGGTCAGATAGAAACATGTCTGTTGATCTGTTTATATTGTCTCTGTAATTTCTGTTTGTGTTTGCTCTGAAGTTCAGGGTGCTGCCTTTTCCCTTTGAACTAAATTAATTGCATATATGCGTGTACTTGTGTGTGTGTGCATATTTGTGTGTGTTTAATTAAAGTAAGATCGTTAACTCCCTAAAGTTGCTTTCCTTAGAAAAGCATCAAAGATCCTGCCCTAGTAGCCTTCCTGCATGCTCTTGTTTTTGGTCTTGTTGTTGTTCTTTCACCTCCACAGCAGCCGCTAGCAACATTGTTGTTACATCATCTCAGCCAGCCCCCTAAAACTTGTTAAAAAACTTCACTGGTTTAAGCAGAACCTCTGGACTTTTTGTTACTCACTTTCACTTAAAAAGTAAAAATTCCACAATTTGACATTATCAAATGGATACCCTTATTAAAATAATACCCCAGTCTTCAAATGTTTATATGATTTCTCATTTATTTGTTTTGTTATCTTTAGTCACACACACACACACACAAAATATTGTAAACAAAAATCAGTTGAGATACCATAATTCCTTAATGCTTTTAAGTATTCAACATGTTCTAACACATAATTTGGTGTCCTCTAGACTGATTTTCTATTCATGCATAATTTTCTAGTATTTTAATGCACAAAATATTTCCATCTTTTAAAGCACTTTTTAAATATAGGAGGCATCATTCTTTATCATTCATAAGACAATTTGAGTCTTTATATTTATATCAAAGTCTAATTTTTCATCCAAAACTGCTCTCTCTCTGACACAAATATATGTAAATATATATCTATACACTAGCAGTTTACATTATGATAAACTATTTTATGAGAACAGTATTTCAAACCCTATGATTCTTTCCTTTTATGCAAAAAAATGCCATTTTCATCACTTCATGCTTTATGTGGAAAGAACTTCTAAGGGAAACTCTACTTTACATGCTGGTCTTTTTATGACATTGTAAAATAGTAACCGAGGCTATAAGATGATTATTAATTGAAAACACACTGTTGGGAGATCATGCGCTATAGTCTTAGCAGGATTTTCACCTTCATCATTACCCCAAGACATAAAATAAGCAATTGCCCCTAAAGGGATACAACCTGCCAATTACAGTGAGAGTATGTGATGTGAGCTCAAAGTGTGTGCATTACATTACTACATTATAATAGTAGTATCATAGTGCCATCAGGATGATGATTAATAATAATGATAATGGCAATTACTAATAATACTTCAAATACATATAGTGCTATAACTATCCTGTGCTTGACTAAGATCACACGTACAATGTCATATTCAGTTTAGGGTAGCACATTTTAACAAACTGACAAAATAATGTGAATCAAGGAGAAGATGTTCAAAGTGCTACATAGTCTAGATTCATGTGAGGAAGCTAAATAAATATTTAACTTATGGAAAAGGAAAAAAGGTAGGATTTTATTTAAATGTTTATTTGATGCATGATTTAGGAGATTAGATCTATCCCATGTTATTTCACTGGGAAGAACTAAGATTGAGGAGTGGCAGTTTTGAAGGGAGTAGATTTCTGCTGAACATACTGCATAATTTTATGATTCACTTCAAAATTTCAATGGACCTATATTATAATTGATTTTCATGAGCACTCTAATAAAATGGATTAGAAATCTATTTGTATGTCCTTTATCTGCTCAATTCTTGTACATGTCATTCCCTTAAATTCTGAACAGGAGATTCATTCAACATCTTGCATTATTTCATTTCAACCTTTCAACATTGTGTATGCATATGCATGACATGCACATACACAAACATCCATACATACATATCCACACTCAGACACAAACACACAGAAATGCACACACAGAGACACAAACACACACACAAACACACATATATCTATCTATAGCTATATCTATATATTTATTTCTATCTATATCTATATCTATCTCTATCTCTATATCTATATCTATAGCTATAGCTATGAGCATTGAGGCCGTCCACTGGTTATCCTACAATCGGTGCAACCTTTTTTTTTTTTTTTCGTTTTAGTCTTACATCTTCCTAATGATATTCTTCATCTGTGGATTTCTTCATTGGTAAAATGTTGTTGCTTAATCATACTATTTTAAATTAATTTACTATTTGAAGATTGAATAAGCTGCTTTTAAAATTAGTAAGTTTTTCATCCCTGAAAGTGTTGAGGAAAGGTTCCATAACCATTCTTCAGGAACAATGTAAAGAATGTCTTCAATGAATGGGAAGTTACATTCAATAACTTCCTAGTTCTTTTCTAACACCCAAATTCTATGAAATATGTACGAATTATGTGGAAGTAAGACTAGAAATTTCCTATGTCATATGTATTTCTTAGGAATAGTAGTAAAAATGAGTCAGTTTATTTTTTATGATTCCCACTTTTCTCCTAAGCAGACATAAACTTGCCTCCTGTTGTGTGTGTGTGTGTGTGTGTGTGTGTATTCTAATACTCATATAATTCAGATCAAAAACATTCTATGCCTTCCCATTCTATGTAACTCTTGCCCATACACTCCCATGAATTCACCACAAAATATTCACTCAGTGGGGTTGGGGATTTTCTTAAGTTTCTCGATAATGTGAGACTGCACATTAGTTATCCCTCAATCTTACATGGCCAACACAGTCTCTTTGTTCTGCTGTGTGAATGTGTGTGTATGTATACACACACATATATGTATACACACGTACATATATACATGCATACACACATGTATGCATACAAGCACGTATGTGTGTGTATATATGTGTATTGTATATATGTGTATGCATTTGTATATATGCACACTTTTCATATATATGTGCATACATGCATGCATATATACATACATATATTTGCTGACATCCTGTATGCTAGTTCTTCTCTTAATAATTTGTTTGCAAAGTGACCACTTATGACCATCATTGTCCTTTGTGAGAGGTCAGCAAATTGTTTGGCTACTGGGCCAAATCCAGCCTGTCATCTGTTTTTGTACAATCCTCAAGCTAAGAATGGTACAGCAGAATGACTGCAGTTTGATGGTTTCTGGTTTAGGTGATTCTTAAATTTAAATCTTCAAAGCCTGTAATGATCCATAACGCAAGGGCGGGAAATGTTGATTCAGGAAGTGGCGGGTTCCTAAATCTATTATTTTATGCTTAATATGGGGCCATTCACAAATAATCCCTCCTAGTCTAAGCTATGTCTTCGATTTTTAAAATAGGGACAAATTATATTTGCTTTATGAAACAGTCATGTGATTGTTATATACATCATGGGATTATTATGTGCAAAGTGCTACGGAAATGAGTTGTGATTAAAAGTACAGTTGAATGTAGCTTTACTAATAAAACAATGCCACGTAAATGTATGCATACAATAATTGAGGATGTATTAACATGCACAGCCAGTCTCACTAAATTAACTGGATACTAATTAGCTGCTAATTGAATTAACCCCATTGCTAACCTGTTAATTAGGCTGTTTGACTGGATTACTTGTTAAGAACAAGTTGATAGATGGTTCATGTAGCCAAAAGGTCAAATCAGTTAGACATGCAGGCACAGCATCAATTGTGAACATTAGTTAATTTATTGTCTTATTTACCAAGGTAGTAAAATATTTTTTATATGAAAGTCAGAATTAGAAGCAATGTTACTTGTATGTAAAATTAATAGTTCTAGATGTAACTATGCTTTGACAAAAAAATATGTAAAGAATAATGTTATGTTTGAATTTACTTTGTGTCTATCCTCTCATAAACCCTCCTTAAAAGAAGTGCACTAGAAGTTTTTTTTAAAAATTCTTTGAACTTTCTGTGGGTACCAGTATAGCTCATAAGCTAACCATATGTTATCTTTTTCTTACTATGTGACTCACTCATCTCCGTTGCCATTGCATATTTCCTGGATTGCCTATTTCATGCCACATCTTGTACAAATTATCGTTTCTGCCAACTGGTTACTACCTAGGAAAATTGGTTAGAATTAAAATGAAACTTAAGAGGTCATCTAGTTCAATAACCTCATTTTACAAAGAGGAAACTGAGGCCTGGATAATTTAAATTATTTGTCCTGAGTCACAGAGCTAGCAAATATATGAAGCAGGATGCTTGGGTCTTCCTAACTCCAAGTCCACATACACATAAAGTGAGAATGTACTTTAGATACTTTCTAAAAATGACATTTGAGCAAATAATGTTGTTTGGAATACATAGCATTGACATCACAAACACCCCATTGCCTTCTAGATAACCTACCATTTTTTTCTTCAAAGAGATCAGGGTCTCTGTCTCTCTCTCTCTATCTCTCTCTCTCTATCTTTCCATGCACTACATTTAGTCCATGGTCATATATAGTAAGCACTTAATAATCATCAGTTCAATTTAATTAATTAAATCCAGTTAAAGGATTGTGATATTCTATTAGTACTGGATAGCATCACTGAAGAATACTGGTATTTAAAAGAGATTGTTTTCTAAAGGAACAATAAGTAACTATTTTAACCTATTGGTAATTTCATAACATCATAGATTTAAACCTATAATGGATATCTGAGTTGATTTATTCCAATTTCTCTCCTGTTGCAAACACAAATGATCACAATAAGATCATAGGATCATAATTCTAGAACTTGAAGTGACCTCAGAAGGCTTTTACACACACACATATAAGTATGTATATATGTGTATATATGTA
>CM053623.1:210720521-210734719 GCA_028646595.1 Phalanger gymnotis | reverse complement strand
TTGAATGTTTTACTGCTCTGATAGATTGGATAAATGGCTTGTGGGATACGGTTCTTTGCTGTCTGAATAAATGGTTAATTCTTCTAGCTTCTATGTGGAGAGTCTTGTATACTTTGTGATAAAGAACTACATAGGTATTTTGACAATTATCATCTACATTATTATTATTGCCTTTGTGATACAATCATGGACCTGGATCAGGAAATATGCAAGACCTAAGAGGACCATCTAATCCAACATACACAGGAATAATAATTAAAAAAAAAACTCACCAAAGTATATGCAGACCAGCCATTCTGCTTGGCTTCTACTTCACTGTCACCTATATCTTCACCATCACCTATATCTGACAGTAAAGTAGTCAGATAACTTTACTGCCAATATGAATTTTTGGGTTTCAGTTTGAGGTAGAGAAAAGAGCTTGCAAGTAGTCACAAGGGAGCAGAGAATCTCATGCCAGTTTAAGGGCCAACAAGAGTGCTAAGACTCTTTTAGCTGCAGAAAAATAAATGCCCTTCCTGGGTAAAGACCAGAGTAAAGATCAGTAAAAACAAGAGTAAAGACCAGGCCAGTTCCAGGGTCAACAAGTGTATGAGGACTTTCAGCTTCAGAAAAATTAGTGCCCTTCTTGGGTAAAGCCAAGAGTAAAGACCAGGAGTACATTGACCACCCCTCTCCCTGGATGACATCATCTTGAAAGCACTGAAAACTTGAAGACCAACAGAACCAGTTCTGAAAATAGCAGCATGAATATCCCTGAAGGTTGGGCACAGAACTTTCCTCTCCATACATTAATGGAGTTGAATTTTATCATAGAACACAAAATCAAGAAATACATTGGGGAGGGGGGTTGACCAAACAACAACAAAAGAACTTGACCATAAAAAGCTGCTGCAGAAGAAAGGCAAACCAAGAAACAAATTCAGAAGAAGAAAATAATGTGAAAACAACTACAACCAAAGCCTCAAAGAAAAATGATAATTAGATTCAAGCCTAATAAGAACTTTTGGAAGAGTTAAAGAAAGAGATGAGAGTGGTAGAGGAAAAATAGAGAAAATAAGTGATGCAAGAAAATTCTGTAAAGAGAATTAACAACTTAATAATACAAGCAGAGAAAGTTTACCGAAGAAAATATCTCCTTAAAAAGCAGAATAGGCCAAATGGAAAAGGAAGTATAAAAGCTCAATGAAGAAAATTATTCCTTAAAAATTAGAATTGAGCAAGTGGAAACTAATGACTCCATAAGACACCAAGAAAGAATCCAACAAAAAAAGATTTAAAAAATAGAAGAAAATATGAAATAGCTCATCAGGGAAAAAAAGGAGGAGAGATAATTTAAGAATTGTTGGAACACCTGAAAGTCATCATCAAAAAGCCTAGATTTTCTATTTCAAGAAATTATCAATGAAAATTGTCCTGATATATTACTTCCAGAAGCTAAAATCAAAATTGAAAGAATGCAATGACTACTTCCTGAAAGAAATCCCAAAATGAATACCCCCAGGAATACTATAGCCCAATTCCAGGGCTCCAATGTGAACAAGCAAATATTGTGAGCAGAGGCACACCCAAGATGATGGAGTAAAATCAGGGACTTCCTTGAGTTCTCCCCTAAACTCCTCCAAATATCTGTAAAAACTGCTCTAAACAAATTCTAGAGTGGCAGAAATGACAGAATGAGAGAATGAAACAAATTTCTGTCCCAAGACAACATGTCAAGTTGACAGGAAAGGTCTATTGCACTAAGCTGAGAGAAGAGTGAAGTCCAGTATTGGCTGCACTAGCACAGACCAGGACCTAGCAACACACTGAGTAGGCCTCAGGGAACTGAATCTCTGGCAGCTGTGGCAATTTCCAGACTTTTCAACCCACAAATACCAAAGACAACACAGAAGGTCAGTCCAGACCTAACTGAAAGAAGACCTTGGCTCAGCCCCAGGTCCAGTCCCTGGGTGGTGGCAGCTGTGGTGGTTGTGGCAGCAGTCGCAGCAGCTGCTTTCAGAGCTCTAGGCCCACAGATGGCAGGGATTGAGTGGCTGATGGGGGTGGGGGGGAGATTGCAGGGATCTCTTTGCTGGTGTTGAGGCAAGATTCTCTTGCTTTGCCCTTACATGGATCTGGGTCACAGTCCTGGGTGGCAGTCTTGGGGTGAGGATGAACCCTGGCATGGTAGAGCTGGTGGTAGCAATAGAGAGGGAATCCTCTTTGGAGTTCTAAGGCAAAAAAAGAGTGCTTGTGGTCACTCATGGACCAGAGAACAGACTAGGAAAGGAGCAAACATGTCTCCTTTGATTAAACAAACTTGGAAGAACTAATAATTTTCAGATCCCTAGAAATGTTTCTGAAAACAGCTGCACAAAACCCCTGATGCTTGGGACCGTGCACTCTCCACTCTGTAAGCAGTGTGCTACCTTAACAAAGTGCTAAGAAGTCAAGTAATTGACTAGGAAAAGGAGCAAACAGAGGAAAAAAATCAGACTATAGAATTTTAATTGGTGACAAAGAAGATCAAAACATACATTCAGAAGAAAAAAGTCCAAGCTCCTACATCCAAAGCCTCCAAGAAAAAATATGAATTCATCTCAGGCCACAGAAGAGCTCAAAAATGATTTGGAAAATTGAATAAGAGAAGTAGGGGAGAAAGTGGATAGAGAAATGAGAGTGATGAAAGAAAATCATGAAAAACGAGTCAACAGCTTGCTAAAGGAGACCACCAAAATGATGAAGAAAATAATACATTAAAAATAGACTAGCTCAAATGGCAACAGAAATAAAAAAAAATGAGAATATTATAAAAATCATAATTGGCCAAATGGAAAAGGAGGTCCAAAAACCCACTGAAGAAAATAATTCCTTAAACATTAGAATGGAGCAAATGGAAGCTAGTGATTCTATGAGAAATCAAGAAAGTATAAAACAGAACCAAAGGAAGGAAAAAATAGAAGACAATGTGTGATATCTCACTGGAAAAACCACTCGCCTGGAAAATGGATCCAGAAGAGATAATTTAAAAGTTACTTGACTACCTGAAAGCCATGATCAAAAAAAGCCTATACATCATCTTTCAAGAAATAATCAAGGAAAAGTGTGCTGATATTCTAGAACCAGAGGGTAAAATAGAAGTGAAAAGAATCCACTAACCACCTTCTGAAAGAGATCCCAAAAGGAACACTCCTAGGAATCTTGTAACCAAATTCCAGAGTTCCTAGGTCAAGGAGAAAATATTGCAAGCAGCCTGAAAGAAACAATTCAAGTATTGTGGTAACCCAATTGGGATAACACAAGATTCATTGGAGGACTGAAATATGATATTCTGGAGGCCAAAGGATTTAGTATTAAAACCAAGAATCACCAACCCAGCAAAACTAAGTATAATACTTCAAGGGAAAAAAATGGAGATTCAAGGGGAAAAATGGACATTCAATGAAGAAGGTGACTGTCTTACATTCTTGATGAAAAGACCAGAGCTGAATAGAAATTTTGACTTTCAAGTACAAGATTCCAGAGAAGCATGAAAAAGTAAACACAAAAGAGATATCATAGCAAACTCTTTAAAGTTGAACTGTTTATGTTCTTTCATCAAAAGATGCTATTTCTGACTCATGAGGCCATTCTCAGTATTAGGGTAGTTGGAGGGAATACGTATGTATGTGTGTGTCTGTGTCTGAGTGTGTGTGTTACACACACACACATTTAGAAAAAGAGGGCTCCAGGTCAATTGAATTTGAAGGGATGATATCTAAAAAATAAAATTAAGGAGTGAGAGAGGAATGTACTAGGAGAAGGAGAAAGAGAGAGGTAGAATGGGGTAAACTATCTCTCATGAAAGAGGCAAGAAAAAGCTTTTACAGTGAGGAGAAAATGGGGAAGGTGAGAGGAAATGAGTGAACCTTTACTCACATCACATTTAGCTGAAGGAGCGAATAACATACACACTCAATTGAGTATGGAAATCCATCTTATGCTATAACAAAGTAGGAGGGGATAAGAGAGGGTGGAAGATAGAAAACTAGGGCAAATTGTGGGACAGATAATCAGAAGCAAATAATTTTGTGGTGGGACAAGGTCAACGGAAAAAATAGAATAAATTGGAGGGTGTGAAATATAGTTAGTCTTTCACAACATGACTGTTATGAAAGTGTTTTGTATAACTATAAATGTATAACCCACATCAAATTGCTTGCCTTCTCAATGGGGGTAGGTGGGGAGGAAGGAAGGCAGACAATATGGAACTCAAAGTTTTAGAAACAAATGCTAAAAACTGTTTTTACATACAATGGCGTAATAAGATATACATGCATATGGAAATGTATTTAGCCCTACAGAAAATAGAAAAGAAGGGGATAAGAGAATGGGGGAGAGTGATAGAAGGGAGGGCAGATTGCAGTAAGGGGTAATCAGAGTGCACAATGCCTTGGGGTGGGAGGGGTGGAGAGAAATGAGGAGAAAATTTGGAACTCAAAATCTTGTGGAAGTTAGTGTTGAAAACTAAAAAGAATTAATTTCAAAAAAGAAAATATTGTGAGCATACAGAAACAGTTAACATATTGTGTTAACATATTGTGTCAGAATCACATCAGATTTTAGCAGCTTCCACTTTAAGGGGCAGAGGTCTGGAAGGCAAAGGAGGTAGGATTACACTGATGAATCACCTACCCAGAAAAATTCAGTATAATACTTGAGGGGAAAATGGATATTTAATGTAGTATAGAATTTGCAATGATTTCTGATGAAAAGAGAGGAGCTGACTACAAAATTTGACATTCAAATACAGGACTCAAGAAACCTGGAAAGGTAAACATGAAATAGTAATCATAAAGACCTTAATCAAATCAAACTGTTTACATTCCTTTAAAAAATCATATGCAGCAAGTGGACATCTAGCCTTTTTTCAAAACCAACAGGGAGGCAGACAGTAATACTAAACCAGTATCTTCCATTTATGAAGTACTTTGATTATTAGTAGCATTCTTTACCACAAGCATAACTTTGCCTCTTTCCAACTTTCATCCTTTGCTTCTAATTATTTCCCCTGAAACTAACCAAAACATTTGTATTGCCAGTATGTAAATGAGGTAGGCTGACTCAGATAATGATGATAACCACAAAAATAATAACACATTTGTTGCAGAAAATTTTTCATTTTGGTAATACACTTTCCTCACAATAACCCTGTGATAGAGAATATTAAAAACTAGGTTTTAACAAAATAGAATATTTTCAAAAATTTCTCATGAATTTACCATCATGATCTTTTTAATACCTTAAATTCTTGACAGAATAATTCATATAATTGATATACAAATACATATATAATAGAAAAAAAGAAACTTGTCAGACAAATTAAAATTTATAAAGTACCTATCACTTTAGTTCACCTACTCAGAAATCTAGACTAGATTTTCTGTTTACTAGTTTTATAATCTTTAGTGTGTCTCATCTATCACCAATAGTTTTTCCCCTTGATTATTCGAGCCCCTTTGACACTTTTGATCTCTTTCCTTATCATAGCAATGAAGGCACCAACCAGGAGCATCTGTTCATGAATGTCCTTTATCAAGGACTCCAGATTGTATGTGGTCCACCAGAATGGGACAAGGAGCAAGCTCATATCCATGAATTATTCATGGGTTGACCAAATGACACCTCTACAGCCAACTTCACAAGGTTAGTGTTAAGGTCAAATGAGCCCATGTAAGTGAACACCTTTGTGACAAAAAATATAATAATAATAATGTAAGCTATTGTTATTAAATACTTTTGAAATTTTGCTCACCTTTTCATGTCACTGTTCATTTTCTCAAAAAATAGAATTCCTTTCTTTATTTTGGAGGATATTTTTGATATTAGGTCAAAGGCTTAAAATTAAGCACCAATCATTCAATTGTTTATATTAATTAAACATAAGGAGATAATTGTATTTTGCTTCCAACTGAAGGAAATGTTCCCAAGGCAAGGTTGCCAGGAGTTTCTTCATTTCTTCAAAGTGGTACTGTCAAGAAAACAGCATCATTCATAGATACAACAATTGAAACAATTAATTAGTTTCAATTTTAATTAAATGGTGATCCCATTTAGCAGTGATTAAATTACAACAGCTAGATAAATCCAAGCAGCAACATTTAGTTAATTTAATTAGGTATGGTACTGCTTTTTTATTACCATTATGAATGACTAATGGTTGAGTTACAGAATTTCTTCTGCAAAAACACTTCACATCTACCCATTTCCCATAATTGACACAGACAATATATCTAATAAACTGAAAAATGTTACCTTTTGTTCTTTTTTCTTTGTCCTGGACTTGTTATTTTGTCAGTATGGTAAGTTCTCAAAGAAGAATTCCCTCTACTAATGCAGATAAACACCTTCTTTCAATTTTACCATCTTAGAGTTCCGATAGTGACTTTTTCCAAATTGTGGGACTAGTAAGTGCCAGAGGCAGGATTTTAACCAAGATCTTTCTGCCTCCTGAATTAGTTTTCTATCCACTATCTCACACTGCTTGTCTTTTTCATGTTGTAATTTGTAATTTTCTCTAATTGAAATAGCCATTAAACACATTGCTATGAATAGCCATTTCCCGATCTTCCCATGCTGAGCCTGTTTTAATCATTATGCTTATCTTTCCCTCACCCTAACCATGGTTTGTGCCCCTGGATCACCAAGCTCTGATGCATGAGTTCTCACTTTACATTGCCAGGAACTAAGCTTCCATGCTGCTTGTTAGACATCTCCAGATCATGGTGAATACTTTCCTACCATCCCCTTCTTTCCAACATTCCTCCTTCTATTTATTTCCTCTCTTGCTTGCTATTCTGGTTCTCCTCCTATCTGGGCATTCTTCCTAAGTCACCTTGGCTACATCTTCAAGTCAAGCCCACTCCAATCCATGCACTGCTCAGCTGCCACTATGAATATCCTAAAGCTCATTTCTTCCCTTGTCATAAATCAACTCCAGTGTCTCCCTATTTACCTCCAAGATCAAATAAAACATACTCTGTTTGGCTTTTAAAGTGATTGGCCGAGTTGACACAGCTAGTAAATGTCTAAGACTGGAAATGAACTTAGGTCCTCCTTATCTCAGGCCCCTCGCAACCTGGTCCTTCCTACTTTTCCAATCTTCTTACACTGTCTCTCCTCCATGTACTCTACAATCTAGAGGCACCGATCACCTTGCCATCCATCAAATAAGATCCTACAATTCCCATTTCTTTGCATTTGTTTGGCTGTATCCCATACCTAGAAATCTCTCTCACTTTAAAAATGAGAATCTCATGAAATTACTGACTCAAGGCCACAAGCGAATTGAAATTCAATACCAGGTTTCTGAACCTCAAGTACACAAGTCTTTTTACTACACCAGTCTTTTGACATACATCGGTAAGAGGATACAAAACCTCACAGATTCAGAGTTAGAGGAGACTTAGGGGTCATTATGCCAACCTCTGCCCCATGGTATTTATTTAAAAGATGAGGACATTGAGATCCAGAGGGCAGTTAAGTGTCATGTCAGAGTGCTGGGCCTGAAGTAAGAAAGACCTAATTTCAAATCCAGCCTCAGACACTTACTAGCTGTATGACTTTGGCCAAGTCATTTAAACATTTTATGCATCAGTTTCTTCATCTGAAAACTAGACATAATAGCACCTACCTCCTGGGATTGCTGTGAGGACCAAATGAGGTGATATATATATAAATATATATAAAGCATTTAGCATACATATGCCTACATATAGTAGGAGCTATGTAGATGTTAGCTATTATTGTTAATGCTCTACTAAGTGCTTAAGATAGAATTAGACCAACATTTTCTTGGTTCTGAATTCAGTGTTCTACCAAATATGATAAAAAACATTTGCTTAAATTTTCTAACATGTCAACTTAAAAATTACCCTTAGGTACTAACACTAACTTTTGCCTTGGAATTGAAAATACATTATTTCGTCTACTCAGCTTTTTTTTTTTTCCTTTACCTTTCAAGTCTAGTTCAAGTCTTTTAGTTTGCCATGAGAAATGTTTTCCCCTTAAGTTTGACTTTCCTTGGAGAATTTAATGTCAATGGTGATGTGTCCATGCTTTCTTTTCAAGCTTCAGAGTAGCTTTATTCATGGGGCAAACACACAGAACATTCTATGTGCAGCTTCAAACATGTTTCTGCTTGTGAGACATGGTTACCCAAATTATCTCTTATAATGGGTGCCCATTCAAGACTTCAAATGTTGGTGCTTTCCCATCAGAGAGCCCAACACAAATAGAATAGAAGCTCTAATGAAATTTAGTTTAAAATGAAATTATATGAAGTGTTTTGAAAATAATTTTTGTTAAATGAATATAACTTAAAAGCATTTTTATTGTTTTGTTCTTAAAGTTATACTTGAAGGAAAAAAAACATTTATAATAGCCTGGTTTTAGTCAGATAAATTTTTGTGTGATTTTTCTCCAAGTGATATTTAGAAGGGAATACACACACACACGCGCGCACACACACACACACACACACACACACACACACACATACATCTGTAGTTCTGTCTTTTCATATCACATTAAAACTTTAGTTATAGACTACCCTGGGAGCTTGTTACTGCATGTTCTTTATGCTCTCCCTCCCTGTGAAGCTTTCCTGCTGTCTTAACATTTCTGGCTTCTTGAATTCAAGGGGGATTACTTCTTTCTCAAAGAATGTGAACTTTCTCTAAGATACCATTGTTTCTCAGAGATCATTTTTTTCAAAGGTCCCATTTTCTTCTCATATTTGAACTGTATATGGAATATGCAGTGACTTCAAAAGTATCTCCAAGGCTGAAGAAATCAAAGACTTAGTGAAAGAAAATAATTTTTTTTCCAGCAAAAAATGTTATAGCATAGGCCAAGGACTAGGACCTAGTCAGTAGGTTAATAATATCTTCACTTCTTTTGAAGACAGGGCTAAAGATCTGCCATATCTTAAAAACCACTTAAGCTTAACAAATTTTAGTAACTCCATATTCAATGGTGACCATTTGCAATATCTCCTGGAGAACATTATCTATCAGAATGCACACTTTCATATCCTCTGGAAGGATGGGATGCCACATACACAAATACAACACCCCCCACACCCACATCCCCCCCCATATGTATATGTTTGTGTGTGTGTATGTGTGAATATATATACGTGTGTGTATGTCTGTGTATACATACACATGGATACACAGACATACACATGCATGCATGCATATACACATGTATATGTGTATACCTATACATATATGTATATGGGTGCATATATATGTGTTTATATATATATGTATATAAAGTTAGACATGTATACACACAGAGAGTAAAACATCTATTGGCATATACACATAAATATACCACCTTGTGCTTTTTAATTTGGTGAATGGAAAAAAAAAACATTGAGAAAGGAAAAGATATAGAGGTGAAAAAATAAGCAGGTTGAACACGGCAGTACTAAAAGATGGAAACTCCAAAGTCAGCCTTGTTTTAGGGATTGTTTGATCCCTATGTTTTATTATAATTTTTGTTATGCTGGGATAAACCTAGACACAATTCTATACACAAGGTGAAAATAGTCATGCAGGGGAAACCTGCTCTCGATTGAACAGTATTACTAAGATTGCTGGTTTATCTTTTATTTCAATTGATACACAATATGTGCTTTTAAAGAATATAACCAATGAATGGAATATTGGCACATGTGACTTTGAAGGTCATTTCCAATTCTTAAATCTTATGCTTATATCTGGAGTCTCGTAGATCTGATCAGCATTGTTTTACAATGAACATCTACATCTGCCAAAGGATATTCTGGAGATTAAGAGAAAGAACACAGGAAGAGAGTACATATCTAAAGAAGTAGCAAATATACATCTACACATGTGTATATAAATACACACATACATATATACATGTATGTATGTGTGCCTACATGCAAAATTAGTTGTTGGTTTAGTTTAGTTTAGTTGTTTAGTTGTTTGTTTTTGAAGAGGACTAATGACATCACAGAGTGATGTCTTGACTTGTCAGTGAATTGGATTTAAGTAAGGGAGAGTTACACAAAATCAGTTGGCAAAGTCATTAGCCTCACTCTCTCTTCCAGAGTCATTGAAGTCCAATGGCAGGACAAAAGTCAAGATGACTGGCAATGGCCTGGGAAGCAGTGGATAACCTTGGCATCTTTGATTTCTGACCAAGCTGTACTCCATAGTGTTCTTTTCAGTCCACTTTCACGACCACTGGAATAACTTGTTCTCATACACCCATTCTACTGGGGAAATTCTTCACATGCTTGTGATAGACACCCCCCTGCCACAGTTTACTGATAGATTTGTGGCCCATTGGTTACCTTCAAATTGTTTTAGCTCATTTTCCAAGATAGTTTACTGAGGTATGGCCACAGCACATGCTACAGCTTCTTAGAGCTACGGATGATGGTTGCCTGGTGAAAATCAAAGGTGTATGAGCAGCTCTGAAAAGGACTTGGCAAGCCCTCATACCAGAGGTGTTAGTACTTCTTGAATACACACACACACACACACACAAACACAAACAGACAAGTGTGGATATGTATACATACACATATATATGTATTATATATGCATATATATGTATATATATGGAATACTTATGTGTATACATACATTGGGATAAAATGAAAAAAAAATGCAAAAAAAAATGTTATCAGACATCTATACATAAATGAGGCTGCATGGTTGCACAGGGGATAGAGTACTGGGTGTGGAGTCAGGATGACATGAGTTCAAGTCCAGTTTCAGACACTTATTAGCTATGTGACCCTGGGTAGGTCCTTTAGCCTCTGTTTTACTTAATCTACTGGAGAATAAAATGACAGACCCCTCCAGTATCTTTCCCAAGGGAACCCCTTGATCAATATGGTTCACAGGGCCATTAAGAGTTAGACAAAATTGAATGACTGAATAACAAAATGCACATACACACCGCGTATGGCCAATAAAGAAGGTGAGCTATAAATGCTATAGGAAGAAAAAGTTGACCTAATAGTTACTGAGACTTAATAGGACAAAAATCATGGGTGAGATAAGCTCTGGATATGAAAATTTTGTTTAAAAGGCATATGATAAAAGGGAAGGTGAACAGGTGCTATAGGGGCAAAGTTAAGAGCATGTAGTAGAAAAACACTCAGTTGAGCTCTCCCTGTATTCCTCTAGAAATAAGTTTAAATTAATGAATTCTGGAGTGACAGAAATAAAATGGGATCAGAGTAGGTTATTGTTCCAGACAAAAAAGCAGCAAAACCAAAGGATGTCAGAAAGCAAGTTCTGTGACATGGCAGAGAATGTGACATGATCTCATGCCCATGTGGATGAAACCCCCATAGTGGGACAAAGTGGAGGTGACAGGAGCAGTAGCAGCTTGGGAATCTCTGAAGTCAGTGATGGTAAAGGGATCCAGCAACTGAGCAGAAAGAGATTACAAGGTATCACTGGGCTAGCATTTGATAAAAGATGAGATGCTGTGTGGCAAGTACATCATCAACACTCACCTCATGGTCACAGTTCAAGGATGGAGAGTAGCTCTTTCAGTCCAGAGAGAGTGGAACAGAAATTGTCAGCATTTCTATATTACCAACAAAGCCCAGAAGCAAGATATAGAAAGAGAAAGTAGACAATACAAAATATTTGGGAGTCTGGCTCCCAAGAAAAACCCAGAAAATATTATGAACACAATTACAAAATACCTTTCATGTGAATAAGGTCAGATCTAAACAATCGGAAAACTATCAATTGCTCATAGGAAGGCTAAACTAATATAATAAAAATGACAATTCTACCTAAATTAATTTACTTATTCAGGGTCATACTAATAAAACTACCAAAAATATTTTATAGAATTAGAAAAAGTGATAACAAAATTCATCGGGAAGAAAAAAAGGAAAAGAATATAATGGGAATTAATGAAAAAAAATGTGAAGGAAAGTGGCCTATCCATATCAGATCTATTATAAAGCAGCAATCAGCAAAACGATTGGTACTGCCTAAGAAATATACTGGTAGATCAGTGGCACAGGTTAGGTACATAAGACATAGTAGTAAATGACTATCCAGTAATCTCCTATTTGACAAATTCAAATACTCCATTTTCTTGGATAAGAACTCACTATTTGAAAAAAAAACTACTGGGAAACTGGAAAATAGTATAGTATAAATTAGGCATGGATCAACATCTCACACTCTATGCCAAGAGAAGGTTGAAATAGGTCCACAGCAAGATGGCCAAGTAGAAGCAGGGACCTGATTGAGCTCCCCGCCCCCAAATCCCTTTAAATACATTTTTAAAATGGCTCTAAGCAAATTCTAGAGTAGAAGAAGCCACAAAATTACACCGTGAAGCAGATTTCCAGCCCAAGACAATCTTGAAGCCCAACAAGAAGGGTCTATCACACAGTGCTCTTAGCAGAGTACAGCCCAGCCTGGGCAGTGCCAGCACAGATGGGACTGGAGCAGGCCTCAGGGCACTGAATCATTAGCAGTTGCAGCAGTTTCCAGACTTCTCAACCCACAAAAGCCAAAGACAGCTTTGGAAGTCAGTGGGAAAGTTCTCTCACCTGGGTGAGAGAGAAGCATGGTCTGGCCACAGCCTCAGACCCAGCCCAAGGGTGGAAGCAACCACTGCCACAGATGTGCCACCTTCTGGAGAAAAAAGTAGTTGTAGCTGCTCATAGACCAGAGCACAGGCCAGGAGAGGAAAAATCACCTCTCTTTTGATGGTTCCAATTTGGAGGAACTGAAAATTTACAGTTCCCTATAGATATCTTTGTAAAAAGCTGCACACAACACCTGAAACAGTACACCCTCCACTTAACAAAGAGCTAAAAAGTCAAATAATTGGCTAGGAAAATAAGCAAACAGGGAGAAAAGAATAAGACTATAGAAGGTTACTTTCTTGGTGAAAAGATGTTTTCCTACACACTTGGTAATGAAGAAGATCAATGCATACAGGCAGAGGAAGACAACAAGGTCAAGGCTCCTACATCCAAAGCCTCCAAGAAAAATATGAAATGGTCTCAGGCCATGGAAGAGCTCAAAATGGATTTTGAAAATCAACTAAGAGAACTGGAAGAGAAGTTGTGAAAAGAAATGAGAGTAATGCAAGAAAATCATGAAAAATGAGTCAACCCCTTGCTAAAGGAGACTAAAAAAATGCTGAAGAAAACAACACCTTCCAAAATAGACTAACCCAAATGGCAAAAGAGGTCAAAAAGCCAATGAAGAGAAGAATGCCTTGAAAAGCAGAATTGGACAAATGGAAAAAAAAAACAGGTCCAAAAGCTCACTGAAGAAAATTATGCCTTAAAATTAGAATGGAGCAAAGACATTATAAAACAAAGCCAAAAGAATGAAAAAAAAATAGAAGATAACCCGACATATCTCATTGGAAAAACAACTGACCCAGAGAATAGATCTATGAGAGATAATATAAAAATTATTGGACTACCTGAAAGCCATGACCAAAAAAAGAACCTAGACATCATCTTCCAAAAAATTATCAAGGAAAGCTATCCTGATATTCTAGAACCAGAGGATAAAAAAGAAACGGAAAAATTAAACAATCACCTCTTGAAAGAGATCCCTAAAGGAAAACTCCTAGGGATATTGTAGCCAAATTCCAGATTTCCCAGGTCAAGGAGAAAATACAACAAGAGGCCAGAAAGAATTAAGAGTATTGTGGAAACACAATCAGAATTACACTAGATTTAGCAGCTTCTCATTAGATTATCAGAGGGCTTGGAATACGGTATTCTTGAGGTCAAGGGAAATAGGATTAAAAACAAGAAACACCTACCCAACAAAACTGTGTGTAATATTCCAGACTTAAAAATGGATATTCAATGAAATAGAATTCAAAAGCATTCTTTTTGAAAGGACCACAGACAAATAGAAAATTTGACTTTCAAATGTAGTCATGAAGGGGGGTGGAGCCAAGATGGCAGCTGGGAAGCAGTGACTGACGTGAGCTCCCCACCAAGTCCCTCCAAAAACCTATAAAAAAATAGCTCTGAACCAATTCTAGAGCTGCAGAACCCACAAAGTGGCAGAGGGAACCAGGGCTCCAGCCCAGGACAGGCTGGATGGTCTCTGGGTAAGGTCTGTCCCACACAGAGCTCCCAGCCCCCAGCTGAGGGGAGCGGAGCTGAGCCCAGCGCGCAAGGC
>CM053623.1:210665500-210720021 GCA_028646595.1 Phalanger gymnotis | reverse complement strand
AAATTTTTTTTTCATGCAACTAGAAAATAAGATGCACAGGCAATGGGGCATAGAGATTTATCTTGCCCTACAAGAAAGTAAGGGAAAGGGGGATGGGAGGCAAATGGGGTGACGGAGGGGAGGGCAGACTGGGGAACAGGGCAACCAGAGTGTACGCCATCTTGGAGTGGGGGGGTAGAAATGGGGAGAAAATCTGTAATTCAAACGCATGTGAAAATCAATGCGGAAAACTAAACATGTTAAAATAAATATAATATAAAAAAAAAAGAAATATAAAAGTTACCCTAAGAACTGCTTTTGCTGCATCTCATAAGTTTTGGTATGTTGTCTCATTATTGTCATTCTCTTGAAAGAAGTTACTAATTGTGTCTATGATTTGTTCTTTAGCCCCTTCATTCTTTAGGATTAGATTATGTAGTTTGCAATTAACTTTTAGTTTATTTTTCCATGTTCCTTTATTACAAATGATTTTTATTCCATCATGAAATAGATGCATTGACTACTTCTGCCTTTCTGCAATGGATTGTAAGGTTTTTATGTCCTAGTACACGGTAAATTTTTGAGTATGTGTCATATACCACTGAGAAAAAGTATATTCCTTTTTATCCCCATTCAGTTTTCTCCAGAGGTCTACCATATCTGCCTTTTCTAAAATTCTATTAACCTCCTTAACTTCTTTCTTATTTATTTTGAGATTAAATTTGTGAAGTTCAGAGAGAGGGAGGTTGAAGTTCCCCACTGCTGTCTATTTCTTCCTGTAACTCTCTTAACTTCTCTAAGAATTTGCATGTTATACCACTTGGTGCATACATGTTAAATAATAATATTGTCTCATTGTCTATGTTGCTTTTTAGCAGGATATAATGTCATTTCTTATCTCTTTTAATTATATCTATCTTTACTTTTACTTCGCCTGAGATTAGGATTGCTAACCCCCTTTTTTACTTTAGTTGAAGCACAATATATTCTACTCCAGCCTTTTACTTTTACCCTGGGTATATCCCCCTGTTTCAAATGTGTTTCTTGTAAACAATATATTGTAGCATTATGGTTTTTAGTCCATTCTGCTTCCTTTTTATTGGAAATTTCATCCAATTCATATTCCAAGTTATGATTGCTATCTGTGTCTTTTTCTCCATCTTTCTTCTCCCCTGTTTATGCTTTTATTTCTCCTTTCTCCCTTCCCCTCTTCCACAGAGTTTTGCTTTTGACCACCTCAGTTTATTTTTCCTCTTGAATTCCCTTCCCTTATCTTACCTTTTTCCCCTTGATACTTCTTCCCTTCCTTCTGACCACACACATCCCTTTCCTTTCTCCTTTCCCCTCTTACTGCCTGTAGGACAAGTTTGATTTCTATATTTATCAGAGTATGTTATTTCCTTCTTGAACCAAATTCAATGAGAGTAAAGCTCAAATATTGCTCTTCTCCTTCCTTTTTTTTCCCTCTACTATAATATCTTTTTGTGCCTCTTCATGGGTTGTAATTTACTCATTTCTACTACCTCCTTACCTCTTCTCCCAGATTATACCCCTTTATATCTCTTAATTATTTTTTATCATTATGTCAGTTATTTTATAGTGATACTCAAGTCTATATATATATATATATCCCTTTCAATTGTTATAATAACTGCACTACTATTCTCAAGATTGACATGTATATATATATATATAACATATATGACATAATATAATCACATATAAGGAAGTAAATAATTTGCCTTATTGATTAACACAGGTTTTTTTCCCCAGTGTTTACCGTTTTATGTCTCTCTTGATTTTTGTATTTGAAGATAAAATTTTCTGTTTTTCATTTCCTTTTCACAGGAAGGTCTGGAATTCCCTTATTTCGTTGAATGTCCATCTCCTTGCCTGAAAAATTATGCTCAGTTTTGCTGGGTAGTTGATCATTGGTTGTAGTCCAAGCTCCTTTGCTTTTCAGAATATCATATTCCAGTTTCTCCTGTCATTTAATGTAGGAACTGAACGATCCTGCATGATCGTGACTGTAGTTCCTTGATATTTGAATTGTTTTTTTTTTTTCTGAAAACATGCCAGATCTGGAGTAAAGAAGAAAATATTGTCTTCAGGGTTTTGAGAAAGAAAGATAACTTCATTGCAAAATTTTCATAATTGAGATAATTCCTGTGTTGGTAGCTCTAAAGGCAGATACTGTATTTGCCTCCTTTAATCCATTTTCAGTCTGTTTGTTTTAAAAAGGCTTCACTAAGGGTTGATGTGTACTATTGTATGGGTCAGTTTTAAGTCAGCTGAGGCAATAACCTTATGCATGAACATTTTTTCAGACTTCCAAGAAGCAATTGAGGTATAGGCAATGGACACAGTCATTGCAGTTTAAAAAATAAAAAGGTTCATTGAATCTCTTTACTGCTTTATGATGCAGATAATGACATGGTAAGAAAATTTAGCTTATTTTAAGTACTTTAAAATCACTTCTCCCTGATTCAACAGGGTAGACTAAAGAGAATTTTAAAATGTTCAGATTTTAGTACACAGAATCAAACTGCTGAAGCAAGTTTAATTGGCTGATAACTTAAGCTGACAACATTGGTGTACCTCCAGAGTGTCTTCAGGATTGTTCCATTAATGTTTTATTTTAAAAAAAATTATTCACTTCACATTAAATGATCACTAGTTAGTGTTCCAAATGTATCTTAGCTAAAACTAGTGAAGCCCTAATTTAAATGGTTATGAAGCCTGTAAATTTGGTATTGTTTGACCCTTAAGCTTTTACATCTCTTAGTTTGGAGGAGGAAGAACAGCTATACATTGCTGCTTGTCAATCTGTACATTTAGACCAAATTTGTATTTGCACTGTCAGTATGGAAAAAGAGTGCCAAAATGTTTAATACGCTATTGGATATTTTTTTTTTGCTTTTTTTTTTTGACTAGGCTTATAACAAGGCTGAAAAAAACTTCAATTTGTGTTTCAGAACAGTGGGGATTTTTTTTTATGTCTTCATTCTTTCTAATAAACAGTTGAAGACTTAAAAAAATGCTTGCAGAATTTTTTCGTTGACCTGATAATTCTGGAATTTGGCTACAATATTTCTTGGAGTTTTCAATTTGGGATCTCTTTCAGTGGGTGATCAGTGGATTCTTTCAATGACAATTTTACCTTTTGGTTCTAGGACCTTGGGGCAATTATATTTCATTAATTATTGGAAGATACTGTCCAGGCTCTTTTTTTCATCATGGATTTCTGGTAGACCAGTAATTCTTAGATTTTCTCTTCTGAATCTATTTCCCAGGTCTATTGTTTTTCCAATCAGATATTTCACATTTTCTTCTATTTTTTTCACTATTTAGATTTTGTTTGACTGATTCTTGATGTCTTATACAGTCATTAGCTTCTACTTGCCCAATTCTAATTTTTAATGTAATGTTTTCTTGTTTTAGCTTCTCTATCTCCTTTTTCCATTTGGTTGATTTTTCTTTTCAATGAGATATTTTCTCCATTTAAATTTTGAATCTCCTTAACTTTTTCACAGATTTTAATTTTTAAAGATTTGTTTTCATCATTGAAGTTTTTTTTCATTTTCTAGGTTTTTTCTTTTACTTTTATAATTTGTTTTTTAAAGTCCTCCTTGAGTTCTTCCCAGAATGCTTTTTGTGCTGGAGACCAGTTCACATTCCTTTTTGAGGTTTCAGATGTGGTTACAGTGTCCATGCTGTCCTCTTCTGAATTGGTATTTTGATCTTCCCTGTCTCCAAAATAGGAATCAATGGTCTTTGAAAGCTTTTTAATGTGCTTTTTCATGGTATTTTTTTCCTCCTGGCATCTAAAGTGGATCTCTGCTTCTGGGGCTCAAGGGGCTCTGTCCCAAGCTTCTTGTGTTGAATCTTTGGGTCTGCTCACTGGCTTTGTGTTCTATGGCCTATGGTTTCATAAGTTGTGGGGGAGGTGTGGTCTGGATGCTGGGAGTCTCCTCTTCCTGGGATGGCTCTACAGCATGGTGGTATCAGCTGTTGTCTGACTGTGCAAAGGCACATCTGGGTTCCTGGTGTTGATGTTTGGCTCCACCCTCCTGGGGCTCAGTAACTGTAGTTTTTCTCCTGATGTGAGGCTTGTTGGGCCACCTCTCTTTCTGCACTAGTCTCCTTCTGCCACCACAGGAAAGGCCTACTCCCCAACTTCTCTCGCTACTGAAGCCCCACTTTTCGCTCTTCTGTTTCTCCCGAGTTAGTGTTCTATAGATTTATTCAAGGGAGGGATGAGAGCTGTTTTACCTAACCATCTTGGCTCCCAGAAGTTCAAGATGGCATGTTTCAAACCTTTAGACTGTGGTCTGTAAGCCTCCAGGGTAGCTGCTCTCACAACCTCAGACTCTGAGCTGGTGTCTCCCATAGGTCTGACAAACTCCTGTGCTGGGTTGAGAGGCCTGGGGCTCGATTTCGGCCATAGCTTGTAGTTCCACCTTGGGTCTGCTCCTGTTCCTGCATTTTTCTTGCCCAGTACTGTCCCAGACTGGCATACTGGCTGGATTCCCATGTTGTTCCCAGTTGGTTTGGTCTGTTGTCGTTCTGCATGCCTGGTGCTCCTGCCCCTCTCAGTCTACTAGTGGCTTCTAACTCTTTAGAATCTGCTTAGATTCACTTTTTTAGACATATCTGACAGAATTTGTGAGAGAGCTCCAGTAGTTCCTTCCTTTCACAGCGCCATCTTGGCTCTGCCCCCCCAAATGCTAGTTTTCTTACTGGGGGCCTTCTATATAACTGAAAAACAAACAGAAGATCACTGCCTGATATTAATAATAATAATAGGGAAGCACCTGCACTGGAATGACTGTAAGTAGTCATTCTTTTATTTTTTTTTTAATCATAGATCTAGAAGTCTCCACTATTTTCTTGTCAATATATTGAGTCAAGTCTAGGCTCAGGGAAGACATTGCTGATGAGTGTTGCAAATTGGGCTTTTTCTCACATACGAAGAGCATATTTTTGTCAGTTATTTTCCTTAAAACTAGTCACAGGGCTGTTTCAACAATCCTGCTAGCAGCTGTCATGGGGGTGAAAAACCAACATAAGCCCAACAACAAGAACGCTACCAGGACACTGCAAAAGCAAATGTTCTTTTGATCTGCTTCAGTAAGGAAAGCAATGTTTAAGGAGTTGACAAGTTTACTTTAATTCAGCATACAATTATCACTCACTTAGTTCAGGGGAAAGGACCAGCACCCTGCATATCAGAGCAAAATACAAAGTGCAAACATCAACAGACATACCTTGTCTGATTCAAATCCCAGTACATAGTTACCAGAGTTCAACAAAGTCTTAGCATCGGGGTTTACAAGCTGGAGGGCCCTTAGCTACAGCTGCTGGGAGTCTCCATATCAGCACACCAGCACGAGTGAGAGCCATAAGCAAATTACAAACATTGACAGACAGACCAAATACAGATTCATAGTTACCAACATCTAGGTTCACCCCAGGAGCTCATAACGTGGGCTGACCCAGAGTCACTCTCGCCACCACCGCTGTGGTAAGAGCTCCAACGAAGAGAAAGCTAACCCCTGGTTTTATATCTTTCTCAGGGTTAGGGAGTCACACATGCGACTCACCCACATGACCTAGAATGGTCACAAAGAGGCAATTTAAACCCACGTGGTCTAAGAGCCTCTGATGTCCCAAACCTATCACTTAAACTCATGCGTAAACTAGGCCCTCCCCTGAGTTAGCCCCACTTTGGGCCCCACCTTAGTTACCAATCCACACCCACATAGGTTTTGCACCTAATAGGGGTTTGGGCCTGGGGCTTAGCACCTAGTAAGGCTCAGTGAAATACATTGAATTACTCAAAGGAAACAAAAGCCAATTAAGTGCTAAGAGCCCATTTTGCTTACCAACACAAGGAGTGGGTAAAAATTACATTCTCAGAAAGAACCACATTAGGGGCAGCTATTATTAACAAAGGGAAGAAGGAAAAAAAATGATTAAGTGATTTGTTAGACAGCCACCTCCATAGACCTCTAAGCTCACATAAATAAATGCAAATTGAAATTAGAGACCTGACTGCTAAGGAGCTCTATCTTTTTATTTAATTTCCCAAAGAACATAAGTGACCAACTTCATCTCCTCTGAACTCATAAATCTACAATCAGCAAGCATTTATTAAGTTTTTAGTATCTGACAAGTGCTGTGCTAAATTCTAGAATACAAAGCAAAAGGAAATCATAGCCTCTAGCCTCAAGAAAATTGCAAGGCAAAGGGAAAGGTAAAATGTATAAATCAGAATATACAAGTAAGAAAAAAGTAAAAAGCAGGCAAGAGGTAGTTGTTTTGCTTTGTTTTGTTTTTTATGGGGGCAACCAGCTGTGGAAACCAAGAGAAGACCTAATGGAAGAGGTTATTTTTAGCTGAGTCTTAAATAATGCCAGGGAATACAAGAATCAGAAGCTAGAAAGCAGGAAATTTCAGGTATAGGGTTTAGCCAGTGAAAAAATACAGGGATGGGAAACAGTGTCATATTCCAGGAACAGTAAGCCAGTATGGCTAGACAGGAGGGGAGTAGAACAAAAAGACTGGGAAGGTATGAATAGGCCAGATTGGAAAGACCCTTAATTACCTGAACAAGAGGCCAATGGGGTTTACTGAGTACGCTCAAGCCTATCCATTAGGAGGATCACTTTGGCAGCTAAGTGGAAGATGGATTAGACTGGGAAGAGATTTTGAGGCAAGTAGAGTAACTGGTAACCTATTGAATCAGTTTATTGAGAGGTGAAGAGGTCCTGAACTGCAGTGGTGTCTGTGTGAATGGAGAAGAGGAGACATATGAGAAATACCGTTAAGCTGGAAACAACAATATTGGGGAGAATGATCGGATATATGAGTTGAATGAGAGAAAGGGGTTAAGGAGGAAAAAACGATTATGGGTCTGGTTTCTGAGAGGATTCTGATGATGCCTTTTACATTAGTGATTAATTTAAGAAAATTTAAGAATTTTTCCTAACTGGTGGGGAAGAAAATGAGTTTTGCTTTGGACACATTAGTTTCAAAATGTCGAAGGGGTATACAATTCAAGATGTCCAAAAAGCAGTTGGTGATGTGGAAGTGGAGCTCAGGAGATAGAGTTAAGATAAATATATAGATGTAGGAATGATCTTCGTAGAAATAATTGAATTCATGGTAGCTGATGAGGTCATCAAATAAGATTCTATATAGGGAAAAAAGGGTGTATAGAATAGAGCTTTAGGGGACATTCAGTAGCTGTTTGAGCCATATTATGAAAATTTAGCAAGAATATATATATATATATATATATATATATATATATATATATATGTATATATAATTCAGCAAAAGTCAGAGAGATGCAATGACCAGACAGAGGAGAAGAACCAGAATAAAGCATTTAGGAAAATTCAAAGAGGAAAGACTTTACAGGAAGAGAAAGTGATCAACAATGACAAGTGCTTCAGAGAGGTCAAGAAGAATAAGTAATAAGAATAAGACTTTGTATTTAACAACTAAAGTATTATGTTAACTTTTGTTGACAACAGCATCTGCCGAGTGATGATATTGGAAGCAGGAGTGAAGAGAGTTTTAAAAGAAAATGAGAAGAGAGGAAATATTGATGCCTTTTTTTTTTCAAAGAATTTACCTGAGATGGGGAAGAGATACATAGAATGATAGCCACAGGGCATGGTAGAATCTAGTAAGTTTTATTTGTATTGTTTTAGGCTGACTTTTGGCTAGTATGTGGGCAGCTAGGAAGGAATGAGTACAAATAGAAAAAATAAAGTTTGGAGAATGGGAGTGATGGTAGAGATGAGAAGATAGGACAGGATGGGATCTAGGGTATTGTTTGGATTACCTTGACTATTGTGGAATTCAGTAACTATTAGCTCACTGAAAAGTTCTGCATGTTCATAGTGACTGAACTTGACTCCCCTTTGATATTGATTTCATGCCCTTATTCTGCTTTAGGCTTATGTGCAGGGTGGTGATTTGGTACTAAGTTCCTTGTCTGCTCTTGGGCCCAGAGCATTATGACCCTGTTAGCTTGTTATCATGACTGCTCCTTTTAGGCCTGGAACTGTGACCTGGAACTGGATAAAGGACAACAGAGCTGCCGGAGGGCACTTAAGTGTTCCTATTTCCTAGTGATAGGTCACAGACCTATTTTTACTTCCTTTACATTCTACATCCTGCTAGAATGCTCTTCACTGGTGTGTCCACCACAGCAGCTGCTTCTTCTTCTGCCTCTGCTGCTATTGTGTACTCCTGGCCATCCCCGGCCCCAGTGTCCACACATCTCTCTGTTTATCTTCCAAGGCTGCCCTGGGCCATAAAAACGACTCACTATGAGTTTTATTTTGTTTTGTTTTTCTTTCCTTGACTTTCCTGATGAGAATTCAGAATTTCTGAATCACAATTCAGTGAAGTTTTTTGCTTGTGGAGATGTGTTGTGGTGAGTTGGGAAAAAGTGCTGAATCTCACTCTATCATCTTGACTCTGCCTCCACTGAAACTTTTTGATACTATTACCCACTCACGCCTCTTGGACACATTCTCTATTCTTGTCTTCCATTAAAGTAATCTCTCTTGGTTCTTCTTTCTAACCTACCCATTTCAATTTCCTTTGGTTAATCATTATCCATTTCCTGTTCCCTTAATGTTGTTTACTTGAATCATCTTCTCTCCACGTGTAATTAGAGATTTCATCAGTTCCCATGGGTTCAATTGTCATCAGTATGCAGATGATACACAAATCTGTAGATCCCTAATCACTCTCTTGAATTCCAGTCACACAGTATCAATTGCCTACTAGATGGTTACATTTGGATATCCTCTAGACACAGTGAGATGTTTTAACACATCACCAAGATGACGTATTGTCTTCCCAAATTATTTTGTTATTCCTTTAAGCTTTACCATTTTGGGTGAGGACAATCTATACACCAACCAGACCCTTGGGTTGGTAGCTTTCCAATTATTCTTGATTCTTCATTACCTCTTACTATTCTTCCCATATTCTCCTCCCACTCCCACTTACTCTAGAAATAATCAGCTATTAAATGCTATTGACTCTACCTTCACAATATCTTATTGTAACAACAATGTTGCTAGTGGCTGTTAATGAAAGTGAAAGACCAACAACAAAAGCACACAGAGTGGCTGCAAGCACAGGTCTTTTGATCTGCTTTTCTAAGGAAAACAACTTTAAGGGGTTAACAATCTCACTTTAATTAAACATGCATACACCATTCACTTAGTTCAATGGGAAAAGCCAGCACCCTGAACCTCAGAGAAAATAAAAACAGAAATTACAAACAGAGATAACATAAACAGATCGAATAAACATAAATCATTCTATCCATAGCATTACAGTTACCAGAGAGAAAGGCACCAACATCTGGGTCTTCAAAGCTGGGCGGCGAGGTCTGATGGCAATTACCCAGTCTCTTCTGGCCAAATCACACCACACTCTTCCAGTGAGTCAGATGTCCAAACAAAATGCTAACCTCTGCATTTATAGCCTGCTCAGGGTCAAAGGGTGTCACAACCATGTGATTCAAAACCATGTCAACTAGCCTTTCTTGTTTCCTAAGCAGGTCATCAAAGACTTCAATATAATCAAAGAATGAAAGGCCAGACTCATCAAAGGCACTTTATTACCTCAATATTTCAAAAGAAAAAACAGTAAAAAAAAAAGTCCCACCTTAATTACCATTACACTTATGCATTTCCTCCATTCTCCCAATTTGTAGAACCACCACTAAAACTCTAGCTCTCCTCACTTCTCACCTTTCAATGACCTCCTCGTTTTTCTCCCTTCTTCCAGTCTCTCTCCTTTCCAATCCATCTTCCAAAGTAGCCTTCCTAAGACAGAGGTTTGATTCTGTGATTACTCTACCCAAATGTTTTTCTCTTTTTCCCTTTCTTCCTTCTTTTTTTCCTTCCTTCTTTTCTTTATTTCTATCTTTCCTTCTTCTTTTCTTTGTTCCTTCCTTTCTTTCCCCCATCTCATTAAGACTGGAAGTACTGCAGACATGTATAGGCTTGCTTTTCTATCATGGCCCTTTCACCCCTCCTTTGGCAACTTAGTGGACTCCTGTTCTTAGAGTTTCACCATATTGTTGCCAGGTAGTAGGGACATGTAATTGGCTTAACTCTCTACAGCTTAAAACTCTGGAACTCAAGCAATCCACCTGCCTCAATCTCCCTGGTTGCTGAGTCACAGGCATGCATTACCACTCCAGGCTCAAACATTGTCAATTATTCTTCATATTTCTTACTACAAAATATAAACTCCATAAACTGGCATTTAAGGCCCTATAATTCTGACTCTTAACTATCTCTCCAGCGTTATTTCTTATTATTCCATAAAACAAACCAATAAAACACTTCTATGTTCCAGTCAAACTCAATTATTTTCATGCACTTAATACTTCATCTCTTACCTCTGGTATTTTTGCACCAGCTATTTCCAGTGCCTGGAAAAAAAAATCTCCCTCTATTTCACTCCAAATCCTTGTCTTCTTTCAAGGCTCAATTCACGTCACTTCCATAAGGTTTCCTTATCTTATCAGTTGACTGTATTCTTTGCCTCCTTGATTTTCTTTGTATTATACATTTTCCATGTTTTCTCCCTTCAATATAATGTAATCTCCTTGAAGCCAAAAAAAGATGAAGCTGCTCGTGAGAACAGCATCAAAGTAATGCAATCATGCTCTGTTTTGCTATGCAAAGGAAATCGTGTAAGAAAGATTAAATAAAATACACTCTAAACAGGGGATGATGCTACACACATTAGCCAGCAGTACTCCTAGCCCTGGAACAACCTCCTTTTAACTACTTTTGACAAAGGAAATGCGATAAATCTATCACCTTAACATTCTAACAAAATACATGATGATGATAGCTGATTTGGGGATGTAAGGATCCCTGTGAAGAAGAATAAATGTCCAATCCTAAAAAAAATGGAATGAAGTCAACTATATCTATCACCCAAAAGTGAAGGATTTAAGTATAACTAGAGTATCAGTGACAGTGTCCATATAATCTGATAAATTTACATAGAATCAAAATATTTGGTTAAAAATCTGTTTCTATTATACATGATGAAGACAGTCCAAGGAAGCTTAAGATTAGTTATGAATGACTTAAGTTGAAATCAGAAGACTTTTTCAGAGAGTTCTTATCTAAGTAGGGACATATTTAATGGCATTAGAAGAAGAGGTGCTTAGAGTGATTAAAACAAAAGCCTATTGAATATTAATTTATTGAAGAATTCTGAGTTAGAATGGACATGTAGCTAAGGACACATGGATGAATTCAATTATATGCAACTTTTTTCATGCTGTGTATTTGCAATGTGAATAATCACAAGTGCTTATGATTAGTCATTAAATCATTTGGGGGAAGGCTTAATCATAAAAAGCTGCATTACGCCTTATGTTATTGTTCAAATTATATATCAAGTCAATAGTAGAATCCACATCACATTGTTTCATTAACGTGTTTCCCCAATAGATAGATAAAACATTTGTGTCAAAGACAAGCATTACCCTCATAAAAAAAAGTTTATCACAAATGAACTTTTTAAAAATATATTTCAGATAAATTTCCATGACTTATTTGCAAATGTAACCAGTGGATTTGTTTATTTCAAATACCATTCTGTACCAACAGTATAAAAGATTTTCTTGTATATTAAGGAGTCCTTTGTGAAATTCAGCAGTGATTTCAGCAGCACAAGTCAACAGTTAGTTATAGGAAACCAAAGATAAAAACAGCGATAATGGGAATGTAGACTGTGTAGTCAAGCACAATTTAAATTTTGTTTCTGCAAAACAGTGAAAATCATGAGTAAAACAAGAAAACTGTCTATTCTGAATGATGGTTATAGAAATAAGGAAAGCAGATAGGGAGTAATTTTTAGCCCACTTAATAAATTTAATTGTATTTAGGATCTAGACTCATATATAATGTGAATCATATTTTTATGTGAGAAACTCATGTGGGTTTAGCACAATAGAATGAGGATATCAGGAGAAAATATACATCAATTCATATTCTTTTGATTACCAAATCAACTGCCTACTGCTGAATTCTTTAGTATTTTATTAGCATGACATTTTTGAAAAAAATTTCAAATATAAAACAATTATTTAAACTACCTTGTGGTTGGAAAGATACAGAATACTCTGCTATACTGTCATAACTGAATTAATTTAATTTGAGGGATTCATTTCTGTGTTTTCACAAAGTCTACAAGGGCTTATGGTTTCTGAGGAAACTAGTATATAGTATATTAAAAATGTAAATGTAGTCCTATCTCATAGTAGCTTTGCAATTTAGATGAAACTCTGGGTTTCTGAAAAGTATGTCAACATGAAAGTTTTGGTAAGTTCTAACAATTTAGAATAGGGTTCAGGTATAGGCAGAGTGACAGACAGATTTCTGCTTTCTGAGGAACAATCTTTCTGAGGTAAGAGAAACGCCTCAATGGAAGCCTATCCTGCAGGTGTTTCATTTCCCAGACGTGAGATACTGTGAATCCAAGACTTCCCTTCAATTTGTGAGGCCAGTTCCTTCTTCTGTAGTGATAGTGAAAGTCATGAGGAAAAAGTACATAGGGTGCCAAGAAGCACAACATTTTTAGGTTATCTCAAAGATATTAATTCAATTGTTGATACATTAAATAAGCAATTTTTGTCTAAATGCCAAGGAATGGATACCCTGGAACAACTGAAACCCATACATATCTACATTGTTGCTATAATTGAAAGCAAATTTAAAAAATGAATAAGTATAAAAATGGGCCAGAGGTAATCCCCTAAGAGTAATTTCAGAATTGATTTCAAAACAATTCAATAAATATTTACTAAGCCTTTACTATATGCAAGGCCCTGTAATAGGTGCTAGTCTTTCATAGAACTTACATCTTACTGGAATTAATTTTGTTGTATATATAAAGGCAACAAGTAGCAACATTTCCCATGACATCTAGTCATCTCATTTTGTAGTGCTCATTTTAAAAATAATCCAACAGGACACCATAAAGATAATGGCAGTTTATTTGTGTTACTTGGATTCAGTTCTGCTACTTCATCTCTGAGAGAACTCAAGATCCATAGAATTTTCCACAAAAGAAGGTAGATAAATTAGAATTTGTGAGACACCAGAAATCAAGAATGCCCTGATTCTCTCTAACATAAAGATGAATGAGAAATAGTATGGCCTTACTTGTACTCTGGAGTAAAAAGTGATATGGGTTATATGCTGCAAGGACTAAGTTTGCATTCTACCATGTTTTCCTCTCTATCGCATTGGAAGTTGGATACAATGGCTATGTGGATGAAAGATTATTCGTTTTTACTACTGGATTTTAATTTTAGTTTTCTATGAAGTAGACTAAAGCGGTTGGGACTGTGTCTGTGGCAACCCCTGCTACTATGTCCCAAGGTTTAAGGAGCCAATTGTTGACACTGCCAATGACTCATGAAGCAATCTAAACGTTGGAGGAGAGAGAGACTAGATTTGGAAGAAGAGGTGACACTAATTCCTGTGCTTGCCAGTTATTATAAATTCGAATGGGATGGTTTGTGAGAGGGGGAGACATTGCTTTCACTATTCCTCCTTTTCTTTGCCCCTATTATAGTATATAGCAGAGTGCAAAATTCAGAGAAAAATGGGGGCCATACATAAGGATGCATATATAACCATGCATAAGGACCCCTGTGGGCCACATATTAACTTAGAAAATACTATATATATGAATTTATTATTAACATATCAACACATTAAAATTAGATGGGAACAACATTTAATCTGATATGGGCCACATTTGGGAGTGTTGTGGGCCTCATGTGGCATGATGTCAAATTCTGGAAAGCAAGAAGAAGAATTTGAAGATTGCCAGCAAAATGGTGGCACTGGAAGAAACCCACCAATGGAAGAAGAAGACTAGCATAGCTGAGGCCCTAATCACTGAGTGAAGGTCCAGGCTGAGGCATGGTGCTTTTAGTCCAGCATACTTCACCATTCTAGCTCTCGAGCCCTCATAGAATGTTTTATTCTAGCTGTACAACCAGCGATTCGCATTAATGATACTTTCAGATTTAAAAATAATCATTTACCTAATAATAATGTAAGTGGAATAGTACCATATAACAATACATTAAAATATATACATAAGCAATAAAATACGTAAAACTCTACATATAATCTCAAATTACACTCTTCCACCAATGCATTTAATATGTATGATGAAGAGTGGGCACACATAAGAATCTGGCATGGTAACACATAAGAGAAGGAAATTCAAGTATTTAGGGCAACTTTACAACATAGACTGCAGGCTTCAGCTTCAGCATTATAGGTCTATCCAGGAACATCTAAAAAACTTCCTTTCTGCCCAATGTGTGAATGTTGTTACTTACTACTCGTGTGAAATTCATCTTATTTTCTTTCTTCATAGTGTTTTTATACCTACAGGCCCAGGACTCTGTCTGCTGTGATACTTAGCTGCCTACAGACATAGACTTTAATGCTCTTTCCCTTAGCCAACACCCATAGAAAAGTCATTTGTAATGTATTAGTACTTAATGTGAATGCCAGCTCTCTTTAAAGTCATTCAACCACCGAACTATCTCTGAGATACACAGACCAGCCTAGACAACTATTCATCTCCCTAGATAATGCGATATTTAATCTGATGGAGCTCATAGAAACAGGGTTGATAGTTTAGGTTCACTGTTTAGGTCAGCTCTTCAGTATACTCCAAGAAGCACAAACCTCAAATCTTTTCCTTTCTCAAATCTCTCTGGCATCAGGGAGGAACAAGCCCCTATTAAAAGCTTCAGCTTTCACCATTTCTAGGTGGCACTGAAGATTTCACTGAAGCTTTTGGATACCGAAATCAGTTTTTTCCAGCCAATCAGGAATCACTCAGCTGTAAACGCTCAGCTCTCTCTAACCACAACAGTTAAATTAGTATTATTGACTTATTGAAAATTAAAATGAATAAATAAAGCAAGGTCTCTTATATGGAGCCACCTGCTCCCAGACATAATTAAAATCTCCCTGTTTGTTCTCCCAAACTTAGAGTTGAGTCAGGGGTAATTCTCTAATGGGCACCCACTGTGACTAAGAAATCTTCCTATAGTTCACTTATCATCTCTCTATCCCACTCTCCACAGTAGCTCATTCAAACCTTCTCATCCCCCTTCAAACCTCCTATGGCTCCCCCTTTCTCCACTCTCTCATTTGTGAACCTTGCCTCATATTATGCAGAAAAAATTAAGGCCGTTCACCATGAGCTCTCTTTTTTTCACTCTCCTTCATCTTCTATCACTCAGGTGCCTTCTGCCATTACTTCCTCCTTCACTCTTGTCTCACACACTGAAGTGGCCTTTATGCTTACCAAGGCTAATCCCTGTATTTGTTCAAGTACTTCCATTCCATGCTGTGTCATCTGACAGATTGCTTTACATATCATCACCACTCTTTCTTTTATTTTCATTCTCTCCCTGTCTACTACCTCATTTCCTACTGTCTACAACATATCCATGTCTCTCCCATTTTGAAAAAAAAAACACTCAGTTCTTCCATCCTTGCTATCACTGTGTATCTTTTTTGCCCTTTGTAGTTAAATTCTTTGAATAGACCATCTACAGTAGGTGCCTCCATTTTATCTCTTCTCACTCTTTCCTTAATCCCTTACAACCTGTCTTTCAACTTTATTATTCAACAGAAAATGTTCTCCCCAAAATTATTAATGATCTCTTAGTTGCCAAATCCAATGGAGCCTTCTCAGTCTTCATTCTTCTTGACCACTCTGCAGCCTTTGACACTGTTCATCATTTTCTCCTCCTCGATGCTCTCTTCTATCTAAATTTTCAGGACACTATACTCCTCCGGTTCTCATCCACCTATTTGACCACCACTTCTCTATCTTCTTTCTTGGTTACTCTTCCAGATCTTATCCTCTAACTGTAGGAGTCTCACTATCATGGACCCTTTTCTTTTTTCTCTCCATAATACCTCATTTGGTTATTTCATCAGTTCCAATGTATTTAACTACTATCTCTATGCTCGTGATTCTAACATCTACCTATTCTGCTCCAAACTATCTGCTGACCTCCAATCTTGCATCTCCAACTGTCTTTCAGACATCTTGAACTGGATATCCAGTAAACTTCTTAAAACTCAATATGTCTAAAACAGAACTCTTTATCTATAGAGAGCAACACTCTCCTCCTAGTCCATCAGTCTTACAACCTAGGTATCATTCTGGACTCCCCATGATCCCTTACTCACATATCCAAGCTGTTGCCAAGATTTGTTGATTTTACCCTTTTCAACATCTCTCAAATATGTCCACTTCTCTTCTGTGACACTGCCACCTCTTTCCCAGCAAGGTTAAATAGAAGATGTCATTTAACATTAAAGCCTCTCATAGCATAGCCTCTTCCTACTTTTCCAGTCTTCTTACATTTTACTTGCCAACACATAATATTTGATCCAGTGACATCAGCCTCTATCTTATTCATGAACAGACATTAGATTGTAAGTTCTTGGAAGCAAGGAGTATCTTTTTTGTATCTCCAGAACTTCATCACAGAGCTTAGCACATAGAAGGTATGTCATAAATGTTTATTGGTTGATTTAATTTTCAAAACAACTTATTAATAGCTCAAGCAAAAGAGAAAGTGGGGATGTATTGGGTTGTCCAGGATCTGTATTATAAAGTCTATAATTGCATTTACACTGCAAATACTTATCCATATATCCATCTTCCCTATAAAAATGTAATTTCTTTGTAAGTAGAAATTGCTTCATCCTTTAGGTTTGTATTCCTTCAGCCCAGAACTGTATCTCTCTTATAAGACTTCATAAATATTTGTTGACTTACTGGTTGTTTCTGAATCGAGAAAGCATGGTTTCAAGTTTCATCTGATGACATCCATCAAATCACTTAACTTCTTTACACCACAGCTTCCCATCTGTAAAATGAGAAAGATTAGGATGGTGTTATGCCAATCAGTGATTAAAGATCTTTCCCACCCATTCAATAGGCCTCAGGTGGGGCCAATTAAGGGAAGCTGGATTAGAAATTTGTTTGTAGACAGGCCCACACACTTTCGCTGTTGAGTTTGAAGCCCTTGGGACCTAAAAAAGAGTATATACACCCATAAGGTAGGCATTGAGAACAGAGAATTCAGAATCCAGTGCAAGGTGGAGAAGTAAGTAGTCAGAGATGACAGAACTGCAGAAAGAGTGTGGGGTGGAGAGTGAACTAGAAAGCAGGGAGCATCAGAGACCAGATAACTGAGCAAGGAAAGAACATAGGCAAGCAGACAGTAAGGGTGGCCCCAGCAGGGAGGAAGGTTACAGGATGATATGGTTCATTGCTATAATAGTGTTATACTTTTCTTGTTGCTGCATTGAAGTAGGCTTACTGGTTTTGGAACATAATTACTGCTATATTGAATTGATTATTGGTCTTAGGATTTGATGTAAATAAATTTCTCTAAATAAATGCTATGCTTCCTCTGTCTTCTACCTAGAGAGTTTTTTATACTTTGTGATTCTGAACCATTCAGGTATGTTCATGGTCATCCTTGAGGTCATGAATCTTGCCATGCTGATACAGATGGATAACTTCTGAGGACTCTTCTAGAACTATTGCTATTGTCCTAAAAACTGTTTAATTAATGATTTCTTGATTTCTCATAAAGGCACTAGCTTGCATTTGCTCCATTCTAATTTTAAAGGAATTCTTTTCTTTGGCGAGCTTTTGGACCTCCTTTTCCATTTCACCAATCCTGCTTTTTAAGGCATTCTTCTCCCCATTGGCTTTTTGGATTTCTTTTGCCATTTGTGTTAGTCTATTTTTAAAAGTATTATTTTCTTCAGCACTTTTTGGGTACCTTTTACTAAGCTGTTGACTCGTTTTTCATGATTTTCTTGCATCACTCTCATTTCTTTTCCAACTTTTCCTATACTTCTCCTACTTGATTTTCAAACTCTTTTTTGACCTCTTCTCTGGCCTGAGACCATTTCATACTTTCTTGGAGGCTTTGGATATAGGAGCTTTGACTCTGTTGTCTTCCTATGGTTGTATACTTTGATCTTCTTCATCACCAAAGATGTAAGAAAATAATTTTTCACCAAGAAAGTAAGCTTCTAAAGTCTTATTTTCCCCTTGTTTATTCTTTTCCCCAGACAATTACTTGACTTTTGAGCTCTTTGTTAAGTGGAGGGTATATTGCCCCAAGATTCAGGGTTTTTGTGCAACTAATTTCAGAGATATTTCTAGAGACCCGCAAATTTTCAGTTCTTCCAAATTGGGATGATCAAAAGAGAGGTGTTTACTCCTCCCTTGGCCTGTGATCTGCTCTTTGAGCAACTCTTTTCTCTCTTGGAACTGTGAGGAGTATTCCCTCTCCATAGCCACAGCAAGCTCTGCCGTGCCAGTGCACCTCCTTGCAGCAAGACTGCCACCTAGGACTGCAACCTGGGTCAGTTGCTTGACTTCTCCATTGTCCATAGGCTGAGAGCTCCAGAAGCAGCTGCCACTGTGGCAGAGGCTTCCACTACCCTGGGACTGGGGCAGTGCCACTCTCTTCTTTCACCCAAGTGAGAGACATTTCCCACTGACTTCCAAACATGTCTTTGGAGCTTGTAGGTTGAGAAGTCTGGAAACTGCCGTAGCTGGCAGTGATTCAGTGCCCTGAGGCCTGTCCAAGCTCTGTTTGTGCCAGGGTGGTCCACACTGTGTTCTGCTCTACTCTGAGCCCAGTGTGAAAGACCCTTCCCGTTGGGCTTCCAGATTGTCTTGGGATGGAAATCTGTTTCACTCTGTCATTTTGAGGCTTCTACTGCTATAGAATTGGTTAGAGTCATTCTAGCAAATATTTTGAGAGGTTTGGGAGGAGAACTCTTCTTGGCTCTGCCCCAACACTGTTTAATTAGAAAGAATGTTTGAACCCAGAAAATAATTGAAGAAATACATCTCTGCTCCTCCATTGAAGAGGTAGAAGACTACATACTTGCACTATTACGTCTATAGTCTGACACGATACTTGTGTTGATTGTTTTGGATGATATATTTTTTTTTCCTTTCTTTTTGAGTCTGTTATTATGAGACACTGGCTGGGTAGGGGAAGGGGAAAAACATATTCATAAATTAAGATAGCATAAAAATGAAAAGTATAAATAGTTAAAGCAAGTGATCCTCCTCCCCTTTTTGACATTTTAAAACAAATTACAAACATATTTTTTTGGCTTTGACTACAGTCAACTCACATCATCTTTGATATTGGCTAAGCATAAATAAAATCCACAAAAGCTCATTGTTATTTTACAATCCCTACTCCCCACCCTCAGTGGAGTAATTCACTAGAATTGCTGATAAATAACATTGATTGGTTGGAGGAGAAAGTCATTTCGCACTGGTGAAATGGGGTAAGGAATTTTGAATGGCCCCAAGGTACATAGTAAAAAGATGAGGGAAGAGAAATGAAGGCGCTTGAATAATGTATAGGATGATTAATAAGCACATGAATAATTGAGAATTGACTATAAACATTGCCTTCTATTGTAAAATCTAAGTTCTAATTGGCAAATGCAAAATGAAATACAAAACTTCCATCTTTTTTCTTAGATTTATTAAATACTTTGCTATAGGTTTTGTTTTGTTTGTTTTTGTTTTTAAATTCTGAGATGGATGAAAAACTATTGCAAGTGGTACTCATTCCTGTTGACAATTGTGCCAGCTCCTAATGTAATAGTACTAAATTAGTAATTTCCAAATAATCATCATCTTGAATGATGTTCCTAGGTTTTAAAATGACATTTAAAATAGATTGTCATGGCACCATCTTTGTGCCAACATAGCTTCTTTATCTTAACTAGATCATTTGGATGATGATATATAATAATTAATTTCTTACTATTTATGGATTTGGATAATGGTCAGTAGATTTTTTTTAAAAGTTTTTTTGATTATCTTTTATTTTTACATGATAATCACTTCCAAATGAACTCCCTCCTCCCTCCTTCAAAAAAAAAATACACAATAACAAACTTGCCCTTTTAAAACATAAGGAGAGTTAAGCAAAACATATTAATATACTGGTTTTGTCTGAAAAATTGTGCTTTAATTCACATATCTAGACAATCTCGCCACTAAGAAGCTGGTAGCATACTTCACCAACAGTTCTTTGAAGTCAAGATTGTTTGCTCCATCTATGCAAATTCTGAAGCGTTCCACTATTTTTTTTCTTCACGTATTATTGTGGTCATTATGTAAGCATTTCTCTTGGTTGTGATTATTATTTTTTTTCCATTAGCTCATCAAAGTCTTCCCAAATTTCCCTGAATTCTTAGGGGCAATAATAGTCCATTATAGTCATAGACCACAATTTGTTCAGGAGAATGGAATCTACTTTATTTAAAATTCTTGGCTATAACTTTTAAAAGTAAATATGTCTTTAAAAAAGTAAATATTTCTGTATATATAGGTTTTTTACTTAGTTGAGACATATACATATTAGTGGTAAACTGTATCAAAAGTTCCATACTGTTTACTGACTTTCCTAGTGTATCAAGCTTTTGAAGACAGATCTTAACAACAAAGGGCCTAAATAGGTCAAGGTAGCTATAAAAACTTCTGTGAAATGAAGTCCAGATGGACGGAGTTGTTTTGTTCTTTTTTTATTTTGCTTTTTCCCATCTGTCTTGGAAGATACTAGAACAAATGAGAACATGGAAAGAAATGAGAGACTGAGTTGGGGGACCAGAAACTAGATGCTGAATTAATTTTCCTCATCAGCAGCTATTTCCTGCTTCCAAGGACTATAGAGTAGAAGATGTACCTGGAAAAGGTTCAAGACTGGCTAACTTCTCTATCTGTCTGAAATGAAAAATCTTGGTGACGTGACTCCTCTCCTTCCCCATTACTTTCTACGAGACAGCAGAGGCTTACTCCAGAGTTTACACTTTAAGGCTACCTTTGTAATTTTGCTCAATAAGTTTATTTTTCCCCAGCTAGATAAAACCCAACTGATCATCATTGCTCATGATTTGTGATTAATTAGTGCTAAAGGGAATGAAGAAATAAAAGAGTCAATGAATTGATTTTGAAATGGAAATTTTTATTGTTATTGTTGTTTTGTTTTTTAAAGAAAGAAAAGGAGAGAGGTTTAAGACTTTTTACTAAAATGATAGACTTTCTCCCGGCTGGTGACTTGATCCAAATGAAAGGTGATTTAAATGTTTTTTGATTTACTAATGTCAGTTAAGATTTCTAAAGCAGAGTATTTAGAGTTTTTGTTTTCCTTCAGGTTAAAATGATCCAATAAACATTTCTTTTGGAAGAGTAGTTAGGTTATATTCCCCCAGATTGTTCCCTCCATGTTCCAATCCTGTTCAGGAAAAAAAAAATTCTCTGAAATGGTTGATTCAAGGTTAGTGATTGGAGAATGGGAACACTCAGGTAGGAAGAAGAAAAGAGTTTGTGTACTTGGCTAACAATACTCAAATTCCAAGGGTAGGGGCCAAAGGAGGGACAGAGTATACATTTCTTTCCTTTTCACTTGCATTATCCAAAACTTGATCCACAGGAATATTTAGGCTAGCATAATTACAAAAAAACAAGTTTTAAAGCATAGATCATTGAGGTTTTTAGTTACACTAATATTGTATTAGTTTGCCTTTCTTCACAATCACCTAATAACCATGCATAGATTCTTGTCAAGAAACATAATGGAGGTGACTTTAACGTTAAAGAATAATTATATTATAGAGAGATTTATGAAACCATAATATGAAGTCTTTTATAACTTTTTTTCAGGAAGAAAGAAGTTGCATTTATCTAAAAGTCTGAGTATGATTACAGATTTTGTTTTTGTTTTTTTTACATAGCTGTAATTTTATGCTTTTTTTTTGGAGTGGGGAAGGCAGGGCAATTGTGGTTAAGTTACTTGCCCAAGGTCACACGACTAGTAAGTGTGCCAAGTGTCTGAGGTCGCATTTGAACTTAGGTCCTCCCGACTTCAAGGCCTGTGCTCTACTCACTGAGCCACCTAGCTGCCCCTATATCTGTAATTTTTAAAGTTGTCTGAGTATATCATTGATAGATTTTGCATGTAAGCCAACACTTTTATTTATTATGTGAATATTGGATAACTACAGATATACTAAAGTAGCAATTGGAATAATATACATTATCAAAAAGAATGGAGACCCTGAGGAGGAGTATTTGACAAACAGATAATTTACTATACTATTTCTTACTCTAAATCCATTTGGAAAAAATGAATATTTCAATACAGAAGCCTAAATAATCAATCCAAAGTGAAGCATAACCTTTCATTGGGATGTGTTTTGACTAAATCTACATACGAAAGAGCCAAAGTCAATTTACTTTCATAAGATATATGTGAAGCACAAATTGAACTCGCCAGGTAGAGTATGGAAATTATTTTGGGGATGGGCTACAGTCCCAAACCTCTTATGTAATTCTAGATAAAATAATTGGATCATAGATAGAGAGGCGAAAAACATTCCAGAAGCATTTAGTTCATAAACACATACACATTCTCACACAGTGTAAATACATGAGAAAACCGAAGGGAAGGCAAGTTAAATCACTTACCCAAGATCACTTAGATAAATCATGGGGAAAGAATTTTAACTCAGGTCCATTGATTCTAGAGTGAGTGTTTTTTTCCCCATTATCCCACATTATGGTTATTTTCTTAAAATGTTCTCCTAAGTACCAAGTACACTGTTTCTAACTATGAGTACTTGACACATTTTGTCAATCAATTAAAAAGTCTTAAAGTGATAATTCCAACATCATCTATTTATACTGGTCCCATCTTCCTACTAGTCTGTATATCATGTTATTTTTATCCAATTATTTGGAGATGGAGGCTCAACTGTTTACATTTGAAGAGACAATGTTAAGTCAACTTGAGGAGACTATTTTAAGAATCTTATAGAAGAGTCTTTTTTGAAAGAATTGATATATGGTCAGTGGACCAATACTTAGAAGACTTTTTGACACTCTGGAATGACACATAAACTCTAAGTCTACCCCAAATGGTTTTTTTAGTTGTTCCCAACCTTCATAGCAGAAGAAAAGAGGCAGGGGAGAAAGAGGATTCAAGGAAAAGAATCATGCTGACTGATGTGATCAGATTCTGCTCAGTGGAGGCAAAATGTGAACTGGTTAATTAGCAATCTTAAAAAAATTCATGTCACAATTAGATTTAAATATTAGATTCCCAAATTATTGTACTAGTAGTGAGGTTAATGATTTCTGTTCTAATCATCCTATGATGATGAAATCTATCTATCCATATATATATACATATATATATACACACACGCATACATATAATATATATATATATATATGTATGTATATATTCAGCATTCAGTTTTGAGGGAAAGTGGAAACAAATGATGTGTTCTATGTCTTATGCATGTTTGTATATTGTGTGTATTATTTTTTTTTCTCCTTCTTTGGAGGAAATCCTAGCCTAGAGCTTAAAGCAGCATAACTGGAAGCCATTACAGAATTGAGGAGCCAATGACATTGAGAAGGGGAAAGCCTACTTACCAAGTTGTGAATTTAGAAGTTAGATTTCATCCAGACCTAAAGCCTAGTCAAACTGAAGTGTCAGATAAAACACATGGATTAGTTCAGGTTATATCTAGATCTAGATCTAGATATATGTGTGTGTGTATATATGTATGTATGTATGTATATGTATGTATGTGTGTATGTAGATATGTATAGATAGGTATAGAAATGTATATATGTGTATTATGTATGTATACAGTATGTTTATATAGATATGTGTGTATGTGTATATGTATACGTATATGTTTGTATATGTATATATGTATATGTGTATGTGTATATAAGTATATGTATATATGTATATGTATGTATGTGATGTATATCATGTATATGTGTATGTATGCACACCCATATACTATATACACATATATACATATACATATATACATACACATATACATATACACACATATATAGTATATGAATGTATGTGTGTGTGTGTGTGTGTGTGTTTTGCACCTATAGTGATAATCCAGTAGTGCCTAGCTATCCCCTATGCCCTGTAGACTCAATACCCCTAACAGCAAATGAAAGAGGAAAATTGAAGGAACTTACTTCCAATTAATTTTTTCACAAATGTTGTTAAAAATGAATTCATTATACTTTCCCCTGCCTCTCAAACACATGGAACTAATACCTGAATAATGTCCTGCTTGAGCTCCACAAAATGACTATGGGGAAGGTGATTTCAGGTAGGAATTTTCAGAGTTAATTGTATGACAATGTCTTTATCACTATAGATTACTTCATTGTTATCTCATAATTCATCACATTATTGTGATAATATTCAGTATCCATTATGAAAATCCAATTCTTGGATTAATTCTAGAATTTTACAACTATATTGTTAAAAATAAAATATTCATGGACTGTATTGTTCTATAGTTTTCCTTCTTTGTTTTATATTCACAATTTTCATTTTATTAGCACTACTAAACTAGTAGATAAGGGGAATGCTGTGACTATAAGTTATGAAACTTTAGCATAGCTTTTTAATAAATTATCTCACATACTTCTCATGGAACAAATAGGGAGAGATGTGCACTAAACATAGCAATTAGAGAGATTTAGAATTGCTTGAATGAACAGATTCCAAAAGGAGTTATTCCATATCACCTTGTCCAAAGGTCTATAGTAGTGTCCAGGAATTTGTGATTGGCCCTAAATTCTTTCGTATTTGTTATCAGTGACATGGATAATGACATGCTTCATGAAGTTGTACATGGCTCAAAGCTGATATGAATAGCAAACACACTGGAAAATGAAGGTTGAAAAATCATAAATCCCTGGAGCATCAGACATACTTTTAAGAGATTAATTACAATAGAATTAATCTAAGATCTTATGTTTGTGTACAAAAATTAACTTTGTAAGTGAAATATGGGGGAAATCATTGTTATGTAGCACTTTTCCTGAAAACAAATAAAAACAACCAAAAAAGACAAACTAAGAATTTTAATGTCCTGTGAACTTAATATGAATCAGTAATGTGAAGTGTTAACTAAAAAATAGTCTAATGTGGTATTAGACTGCATTAAGAGGACAATATTTAAAAATAAAGAGGTGATTATTCTATTGTGTTCTGCCCTCATCAGATACCAGTTAGAATATTGCATTCTGTTCTTGACATTACAATTTAAGGACGTTGGTAAGTTAGTGGCTGTCCAGAGAAAGGCAACCAGAATAGCAAGCTCCTTGAATCCACAACATAAGAGGATCAGTTGAAGGAATGGGTGATATTTAGACTAGAAAAAGCTCAAAGGGGACATGGTAGGTATCTTTAAGCATTGGAAGATGTGTCATATGCAAGAAGGATTCAGCTTCTACTATTTGGCCTCAGAAGTCATAATGAGAAGCAATAGGTATGTTTTTAGGAGGCAAATAGAGGTTTGATGGCAGTAGAAGAATCTGGCCAATTAGATATGTACAAAACTGGAATGAACTTCCTCAAGAAATGGTAGCCCTTCCTGCCCTTGGGGGACATCTCCAAACCAAACCTGAATCTTGACTTACGAGTTTTTGTCATATTAGGAATTCTTTCTGTGTATGTGATAGATCGGAGGGTCATTGATATGCCTTCCAGTTTTTAAAATCTGTGATTCTATAAAATGCCTTATTGGTCTTTTCTAAGATAGACTGGCAATTGTCCTTTCATTTACCCACAGCTTCATTTTTTCCTGTGATTTCTTTGTAGAGGAAATTTAAATCTAGGTGATTCAGTTCCTATATTACTGTGTCTTTGTGTTTATCACAGGATAAAAATTTTCATGTTTGCAACACCAACAAGTTAATTGATATTTCTACTTCATCAAAATGTGAGATGGTTAGCACTCCATAGCTGCTATGCTGGCACTCATCACCTTTATTGACGGAGTCAGCTTTATAGGACTGAATGTGCTTTGTTTTGTGGGTTATCATATCCAAGATTTCATCACCAAGTGGATTGCGCACTGGTGACAAGGTTCTCTAAACTTAGCCTAACTAATTTGCAGAAAGCACTCACCATCTGTTATTGGGTTTACACTGGAAGTCTTTGCATCATAGAGTAATCAACTAGCACTTATGCTCTACTGGTAGAATCTTTGAGAACAAACAAACCTGCAAAATAATGAAAGATTAGAGTACGATTCTGTGAAAATGAGATTCTACTAAATTCTGTACTTACAGTTAGACTTCTACAAATTAGTAAATTAGTATCAAACATCTGATTTCCTAAAAGAGAAGTTGTTTTAGAAAAAAAAATACTATTTGCTTGAATAAAGAATTATGTTCAGCCAAAATTTACTCTAATAGGAAATATTCATTTTATTTCTGAATGATCAAGGATTACTCATCTTTCATGGAGATGTGTAGGTTTTTTGAATTTAATTGAGTGTGGGAGGAGATAAATGCCTATTGAAAGATGATATAAAATAATTCTAAGTCAAGTTTTATAGAACATATTTTAAATGACAGTTGGTATATGTGTTCTCGATGAGGTGTTATAAGATTTTATAAGATGCCACTATATGTGTATATATGTATATATATATAAACTATATACATCATATCTATAGTATACATGACATTAACATATTAACATTCAGAGAATCAAAATTGTATATAATATTCCCTACATGCTTGACAAAACAGGTCAATTTAATCTAATTTTCATATTGCACAACTTTCCTTGAACAGTTAATATTGAAATTGAAATTGACTACAGTTATCCCTTCCACAAGACAGAAGTTAGGGGCATGGTGACCCCAATATTGAAAATCTGCATAAAATATTTTGGCATTCCCTTAGTGCCAGAGAAGTCTGGTTTTTTTTTCATTTTCTTTTATGGGGTATTTACAGTATCTTATTGTAAAATTTGAGTTAAGTATTTGATCATAGGGTATACTATACAACGATATATATATATATATACACATATATATGTATATACATATGTACATATGTATGTGTATATATATATACATATGTATGTGTATACATATATATGTATGCACATATAGATATGTGTATGTATATGTGTGTGTATAATGCATTTCTAATTTTCTAAACCCTTTCTGTGTCATCTCCTGACTTTTGTGTGTCATCTACAACTTCTGCAAAACTCTCAATAATTCCTATTTAATTTATTGTGCCAACCCACGCTATGTAAAAGTCTATATAAATGCTGGACACACACACACACACACACACACACAGAGAGAGAGAGAGAGAGAGAGAGAGAGAGAGAGAGAGAGAGAGAGAGAGAAAGAGAGAGAAAGGAAAAAGAAAAAAAAGAAAGTTTGAAAAGCATACAGATATACTCTACAAAAAGTACCTTTAATAATGTAATTCAATTATAGTACCTAGAAAAATAACATGTAACACAGTGCCTGGCATGTGGTAGGTACTTATTAAATGTTTATTGACTTGTTGGCTGATAATAACTTATAATCTAGGCCTACATTAAAATTCTTTGCCAAATGAATCTTCAATCAGTCCCAAATCAGTTTTTTTTTATATCTCAAATATCATGGAAGTGTAAGAACAATGTTACTAGAAGTTGCTGTGGAGGCGTAAGACAACAACAAGACCAATACCTTCATGCAGGTGGGCTGCTAGCACAGGTTCTTTGATCTGCTTTTCTAAGGAAAGCAAATTTAAGGGTTTTATGATCTCACTTTAAATGAACGCACATATATCATTCACTTAGTTGAAGGGAAAAAGTCAGAACACTGAGCTTCAGAGAAAACACAAACTGAAATTACAAGCAGAAATTATATAAACAGAGAAAATAACACAAATCAGCAGACAGTGCTTCTGTCTGTCCATAGCAATATATACATAGTTACCAGAGAGAGAACCACCAACATTTAGGTTTTCAAAGCCAGGGGGCTCCTTAATGGCTACCCAGAGTCTCCACATGAATACTCTTCCAATGATTGAGCCTCCAAAGCAAAATGCTAACCTCAGAGTATGTACACACTTCTTCAGAGTCAGCCCACAGACAGGAATCCAACCATGAGACTGGAACTCATGTGACTTAGGCTTCCAGGTGACTTAAGCAGGTCATCAATAATGCTTAATTAATCAAAGATCCTTGATTCAAACAAAGGTAAGTCTTAACCAAAGGCACTGATTATCTTAATGCTGAAAAGAACTAGAACACCAAAAGAAAAAAGAGCAAAAAAAGTTCCACTTTTCTTGCCATTACAGGAGGGAAAATGAATAGTTAGCAAAAAATTGTTCATTTGTAAAGAATTGAGACCTAAATAATGATTATTCCATTTCACAGGAGGAATAATGCAAATCGTTCCACCTGATAACTTCTGAAATATTTTTTAAAAAAGAGAGACCTATTGAGGGGCCATAGAGAACAGCTAGTTCTCACCCCTTAGTGTGTAGATGAGGAAACCAATATCTGTCTATCTATCTATCTATCTATCTATCTATCTATCTATCTATCTATCTATCTATCTGTCTATCTATCTATCACCTATCTTATACACACACACACATAACTGTGCATGTGTACCTCTGTGTATGCATATACATTTTGTATATAGGCATGTACATGTATATACTATACCTAATATCTACTTACCTATAAATGTTTCTACAACTATTTGTCTTTATCTTTATCACCTTTATATCATCTAGACCTATAGATATATATGTTGTTGTTCAATCATGTTCAGCTTTTGTGACCCCATTAGGGATTCTCTTGGCAAAGATACTGAAGTAATTTGCCATTTCCTTCCTCAGCTCATTCTACCAATAAGGAAAATGAGGAAAACAGGGTGAAGTGACTTGCCTAGGCACACACTTTTAATAGGTGTCTGAGGCTACATTTGAATTCAAGAAGGTGAGTCCTCCTAACTCCAGGTCCAGCATTCTATCAATTGTGCCACCTAGCTTCTCTTAAACACACATATCTGCAAACAAATATGATGCATATACATAAATATTAAAAAGTCACTTTTGGAAATCTATGACATACATATATGTATTATATATCTAAATATATAAGTACATATAATTTAAAACATACATATACATAATATACACACATATATATGGTTTACGCAGATATGTTTATATATGCATATATATTCTATGTATTTATTGTTGAAGTCATATAGGTAAAGATTGTTTATACTCTCCCTCTGATGCCTTGTTGTGAAAACAAAGACAATCCCAACTGACTGAGAAGATCTACAAAGTGACAGACTACCCAACATTCAGATAGATAGAATCTAGTCTGTAAGAGCACTTGCCTTATTCTTCTCACTTTAATGCCATACTTACTAGGTGGCATTGCATATGTCAGGTGTCACATGGGACATCCAAAATCAGTATACTATGTACAAACATCAGATTCCTTCTCAAGTTTTAAAATTTTACTTTTTCTTAGTGAAATTAAAATAAGGTGGAGGTAATACTTTGACAATATTATATGTAAAAACTCTTATATTAGGCATTAGAGCATTTTCTGGAAAATGATATCCAAGTCATGGTTCATGTTCGGAGGAAGAAGAAGAGGTTGGGGAATGTGTGCACTGCCTGTACAAATGAGACTTCATCACCATATCATCTTGCATATTTTGTTTCCAAGATGAAAAAGAGGTGTGAACAGCTGGCCTGACAGATTGTCCTTGTTTGTCCAATGCTTAAATATTGTTGTGCAGTTCAGTGTGCATGGAGTATGCTGTACAGGCAAGACATGACATTTTCCAGTACCCACTTAAAAGGTCAGAATGACAGATGTAGTGTTGTCATATGCTCAACTGGAAGTATTCATGCAGTGATCAAGTATCATGTCTATTTGATTGTAGCTCGCTCTTTTTAGTGAGACTTTTATCATGGTAGAAGATGTGTATGAGAACATATTCTTTTGAATTAATACACTTCCAAAATTATGAGGCAGGCAAAATGTACCTATATTAATAATGTTACAAAATCACTGTTTTTCCTCAAAAATCTATTAATTAGGATTTAGTGAATGTACCCTGTATTTTTCTACTTCTCACAGAGATGTTACAGATTACTTGATGTGATCTGACAAGTACATCTTCTACTTGACTTAAAAGGTTAAGGCTTACTTAAAGATTCAATGCCAAAATTTCTAGGCCAACAGAAAACTGTGGGGCAGTAGATTTGACTATGCCATTGATCTGAGGAAGATTGTCATGGATTATGCTGCTCAAATGCCACTTGAAATTCCACCCTTAGAATCCTTTTTTTTTAATATGGTGGAAAATAAATTACTATATTATATGTAACTCTGCTGTGGTATTATATAGTAATAAAATGTAATGTAATTCAATACCATACAATAACATGCCATGCCATGCCAAACCATACCATATCATACCATACCATATTATACATACCACACTACAGAATGTGATACAATATGATATATGATAAGATATAATATGATGCAATGTAATATGATAATGTAATACAATATGGCATTAAATAATTTCATATGATAATACCACTTGGCATTTATAAAGTACTTTAAATCTTAGAAAGTGCTTTAAGTATATTAGTTCATAGACTATGAGATCACTGTATGATCTTCATAACACCCTGTGATGATGGTGTTATTATTACCCCATTTTTCAGATGAGAAAAGCTGAGAAAAATTAATTACCTTAACTACGGTCACATAGCTAGTTTAGTGTTTGAGAAAGATTCAGATTCAGACCTTATTAACTCCCAGTCCAGTGCTCTACTCTATACATTAACTGTCCTAAATGCTTCTGTTTTTATGGATCACTCTTTATCACTAACCTAGATAAATCTCCCAACTAATTTGGTAACTTAACATTATACTATCTCTTGTTAGAGATGGTGAAGTTTTTGAGGGTGACAACAATGCAGCAGTATAGAACAGTGTAATGAACACTAACTTGGAATCGAAGGACCAGAGTTTGAATCAAATCCATGTCATTTCCTGTCTATATGCACCTATTTAACCTTTCTTTGTTTCAGTGTATTTCTGTATATAAGATGTTCCAAAGCTCTTAGTTTCTGTATTAATTTTAATCACTTAAAATAAGATTAAACATCCAGAATAATTAATGGGTAAACTTGATGACTTCTAATGTATGTTTTAGTCCTAAATCTATGGCCCCATCATGGTCACAGCCTCTCACATCATACTAATAAGAAGTACAAATTCTCTACTCCTCTAGATGTCACAAGATCATTTTTCAGTCAGTGGGAGGGAATGAGAGAAGCAGAGACAGTAACTGTCTCTTCTTTCTGGCCCCCAGGTATTTCCCTGTCAGGAGTTTGACTATATTAATCTTGTTTCTAAAATGCCAGATACTAATGTCTTATGTTCTAAGGTGTTTCACTGTTTTTTAAAATTAAGATTTTTTTTATTTTTAGTTTACAATACTCAGTGACCCATGCTTTTGAGTTCCAGATTTTCTGTTCCCCCTTCCCCTTCCCTCCCCACAATGGCATGGAATCTGATATATCTTCTATATATAATTTAGCATTGAACTTATTTACACAATAGTCAAGTTGTAAAGAAGAATTGTGGCCAATGGAATGCATCATGAGAAAGAAGAAACAAAACCAAAAAAAAAAACCCAAAAAAACCCAAAACAAAAGAGAAAAAAAAAGAAAAAAGGAGAGCACACAGTTTGCCTCAATCTGCATTCAGACTCCATACTTCTTTCTCTGGATGTAGATAGCTGTCTCCATCATGGGTCCTTTGGAGTTGAATTTGAACCTTATATTTCTGAGAAGAGTGAAGTTTATCAAGGTTACGCATCAAAAAAATCCATATATCTGTGGTTGTGTATAATGTTCTCCTAGTCCTGCTCCACTCACTCAACATTATATCGTGTAGGTTTTCGAGGTTATTATGAAATCCATATCTTCCCCATTTCTTATAGCACAACAGTATTCCATTACATTCATATACCACGACTTGTTCAGTCATTCCCCAATTAATGGGCATCCCCTTGATTTACAATTCTTTGCTGCTACAAAAAGAGCCACTACGAATATTTTTGTACATACAGGTCCTTTCCCCACTTGTGTGATCTCTTTGGGATTCAGCCCTAGAAGTAATATTGCTGGGTCAAAGGGTATGAAAAATTTTATAGCTCTTTGGGCATAGTTCCAAATTGCTCTCCAGAATGGCTGGATCAGTTCACAACCCCACCAGGATTGTAACAATGTTCCAATTTTCCCACATCCTCTCCAGCATTTATCATTTTCCTGTTTTGTCATTTTAGCCAATCTGACAGGAGAGAGATGGTATCTAAGAGTTGTTTTGATTTGCATTTCTCTAATCAGTAGTGATTTTGAGCACTTTTAATTTTATCTTTAATTTCTTCATCTTAAATCTGCCTGTTCATATGCTTGGACCATTTCTGAATTGGGGAATGACTTTTATTCCTATATATTTGGCTCAGTTCCCTGTATATTTTAGAGATAAGGCTTCTATCAGGGACACTAGTTGTAAAGATTTTCTCCCAATTTTTTGCTTCCCTCCTAATCTTTGTTGCATTGGCATTTTTTATACAAAACTTTTCAATTTAACATAATCAAAAATTATTCATTTTGCATTTTGTAATGGTCTCTGTCTCTTGTTGTGTCATTAATTCTTTGATTTCCCATAAATCTGATAGGGAAACTATTCCTTTCTCTCCCAAATTGCTAATAATATCAGCTTTTATTCCTAAATCATGAACCCATTTTGAATTTATTTTGGTATATGGTGTAAGATATTGGTCTATGTCCAGTTTCTGCCATACCATTTCCCAATTTTCCCAGCAGGTTTTATGGAATACTAAATTCTTAGCCCAGAAGCTGGATTCTTTGGGTTTATCAAATAGTTAGTTTGCTATAGTCATTGACCACTGTGTATTGTGTACCTAATCTGTTCCACTGATCCACCACTCTGTTTCTTATCCAGTACCAGGTAGTTTTTTTTTGACAACTACTTTATAGCACAGTTTAATATCTGGTATGGCTAGGCCACCTTCCCTAGCATTTCTTTTCATTAATTCCTTAGATATTCTAGATCACTTGTTCTAGCAGATGAATTTTGTTATTATTTTATCCAGCTCTGTAAAAATTTTTTGGTAGTTCAATTGGTATGGTGCTGAATAAATAAATTAATTTAGGTAAAATTGTCATTTTTGGCCTGACCGTGAGCAACTGATATTGTTTTTCCATTTATTCCATTAGATCTGACTTTATTTTCATGAAAAATGTGTTCATACAGACCCTGGGTTTATCTGGGCAGATAGACTCTCAAATGTTTTATAATGTCTACAGGAACTTTAAATGGAATTTCTCTTTCTATCTCTTGCTGTTGGGCTTTGTTAGTAATGTATAGGAGTGCCAAGGATTTATTTTGGTTTATTTCATATTTCATAGAATTCATATAATTATTTCATATAATTCAGCAAATTTGCTGAAGTTCTTTATTATTTCAAGTAGTTTTTTTTACTTGATTCACTAGCATTGTCTAAGTCAATCATCATATCTTCTGCATAAAGTGATAATTTAGTTTCTTCTTTGCCTATTGTAATTCCTTGAATTTCTTTTTCTTCTCTTATTGCTACAGCTAACATTTCTAGTATGAAATTGAATAATAGGGGAGATAATGGACATCTTTGTTTCACCCCTGATCTTATTGGGAATGCATCTATCTTATCCCCATTACAAATAATGTTGATGATTTTAGGTAGATGCTATTCATAATTTTAAGGAAGGCTCTTTTTATTCCTATGCTTTCTAGTGTTTTTAGAGGAATGGGTGTTGTATTTTGTCGAAGGCTTTTTCTGAATCTTTTAAGATAATAATATGATTTCTGCTAGTTTTGTTGTTGATATGATCAATTACTCTGATAGTTTTCCTAATGTTTAACCAGCCTTGCATTCTTGGAATAAATTCTACCTGGTTGTAGTGTATTGTTCTCCTGATAAGTTGCTGCAATCTTTTTGCTAATATTTTATTTCAATTTTTTTTACATCAATATTCATTAGGAAAATTGGTCCATAATTTTCTTTCTCTGTTTTGACTCTTTCTGGTTTGGGTATTCGTACAATATTTGTTTCATAAAAAGAATTTAGTAAGACTCCTTCATCATCTATTTTCCCAAATAGTCTATAAAATATGGGAATTAATTGTTCTTTAAATGTTTGATAGAATTCACATGTAAAACCATCTTGCCCTGGAAATTTTTTTTTTTCCTAGAGAGTTCATTGTTGTCTTGTTCAACTGCTTTTTCTGAGATGGGGCTATTTATGTATTTTATTTCATCCTCTGTTAACCTAGGCAATTTATATTTTTATAAATATTCATTCATTTCCATAAGGTTGTCACATTTATTGGTGTACGATTGGGCAAAATAATTCCTAATTATTGTTTTAATTTCCTCTTCATTAGAGGTGAACTCACCCTTTTCATTTTTGATACTGGCAATTTGATTTTTTACTTTTTTTAAATCAAATAGACCAAATGTCCATTACTTTTATTAGTTTTTTTTTTTCATAAAACCAGCTCTTGGTTTTAGTTATTAATTTAATAGTTTTCTTGGTTTTGATTTTATTAATCTCTCCTTTGGTTCTTCAGTATTTCTAATTTGGTATTTAATTGGAGATTTTTAATTTATTCCTTTTCTAGTTTTTTTCAGTTGCATGCCCAATTCATTGATCTCCTTTTTCTCTATTTTATTCATGTAAGCATTTAGATATATAAACCTTCCCCTAAGAACTGCTTTTGATGCATCCCATAAGTTGTGGTATGTTGTCTCATTATTGCCATTCTCTTGAATGAAGTTATTAATTGTTTCTCTGATTTGTTCTTTTGCCCACTCATTTTTTAGAATTAGATTATTTAGTTTCCAACTAATTTTTAGCTTATTTTTCCATGGTTCTTTCTTACAAATATTTTTTTATTGCATCATGATCTGAAAAGGATGCTTTGACTACTTCTGCCTTTCTGCAATGGATTGTGCTGTTTTTATGCCCTAGTAAATTGTCAATTTTTGAGTATGTGCCATGTATTGCTGAGAAAAAAATCAGTATATTCCTTTTTATCACCACTCTGATTTCTCCAGAGGTCTATCATATCTTCTCTAAAATTCTATTCACTTCCTCAAATTTTTTCTCCTTTATTTTGTGATTAGATTTATCAAGTTCAGAGAGGAGGAGGTTGAGATCCCCCATTATTATAGTTTTACTGTCTACTTCTTCCTGTAAATCCCTTAATCTCTCTTCTAAGAAATTTTATGGTTTACTACTTGGTGCATATACATTAAATAATGATATTGCTTCATTGTTTATGGTGCTTTTTAGCAGGATATAGTGTCCTTCTTTATCTCTTTTAATTAGATCTATCTTTGCTTTTACTTTGTCTGAGATTAGGATTGTTACCTCACCTTTTTTACTTAAGCTGAAGCAAAATACATTCTACTTCAGACTTTTGTCTTTACACTGTGTGTATACTCCTGTTTCAAATGTGTTTCTTGTAAACAGCATATTGTAGGATTATGGTTTTTAATCCATTCTGCTATCCCCTTCCATTTTATGGAAGAGTTCATCCCGTTCATTTTCACAGTTATGATTACCGTCTCTGTCTTTTTGTCCATCCTGTTTCCCCCTGTTTATGCTTTTATTTCTCCCTTTTCCCTTCCATTGCTTAACATAGTTTTGCTTTTGATCGCCCCTTCCTCAGTTTACTGTCCCTCTTAATTCTCCTTCCTTATCTTACCTTTCTCCTCTTGCTACTTCTTCCTTCCCTCTCTGTTGACCACCCCCCTCCCTTTTCTTTCCCCTTTTCCTTCCTACTGCCTGTAGGACAAGCTTGATTTCTATACTTATCCAGGTATGTTATTCTCTTCTTGAACCAAATCCAAAGATAATAAAGCTCAAATACTGCTCTTCTCCCTCTCTTCTTTCTCTCTACTACAGTGTGTTTTTTTGCCTCTTCATGTGATGTAATTTACCCTTTTCTACTACCTACTTACCTCTTCTGGCAGAACCATCCCTTTATATCTTTTAATTTTTTTATCATTATATTGGTTATTTTATACTGATGCCCACAGTCTATGAATATTCCTTTCAATTGTCATAATAACTATACTATTCTCAAGTTTGACACACACACACACACATATATATATATACTAAAATAATCCTATATAAGGAGGTAACAAATTAGGCTTATTGATTAACTAGGGGTTTTCTCCCCATTTACTTTTTTATGTCTCTCCTTAGTTTTATATTTGGAGATCAAATTTGCCATTCAACTCTGGACTTTTCATCAGGAAGTTCTGTAATTCCCTTATTTCATTGAATGTCCATCTCATTGCCTGAAAATTATGCTCAATTTTGCTGAGTAGTTGATCCTTGCTTGTATTCCAAGCTCCTTTGCCTTTCAGAATATCATATTCCAATTTCTCCTGTCATTTAATCTAGAAGCTGAAATATCCTGCATGATCCTGACTGTTGTTCTGTGATATTTCAATTGTTTCTTTCTAGCTTCTTGCAGTGTTTTCTCCTTGACCTGGTACTTCTGGAACTTGGCTATAATATTGGAGTTTTCAATTTGGGATCTCTTTCAGGGGGTGATCAGTGGATTTTTTGGATGACAATTTTACCCTTTGGTTTTAGGACCTCTGGGCAATTTCCCTTAAGGATTTCTTGGAAGTTACTGTCCAGGATGTTTTTTTTTTCATGATTGCTTTCAAGTAGACTAATAATTCTTAGACTGTCTCTCTTGGATCTATTTTCCAGGTCAGTTATTTTTCCAATCAGATATATCATGTTTTCTTTTATTTTTTTTTATTCTTTAGATTTTGTTTGACTGAGTCTTTAGGTCTTGTAGGCATCACATAGGTTCTACTTGCCCAATTCTAATTTTTAATGTTTTGTATTCTTCCTTTATCTTCTCTATCTCCTTTTCCATTTGGTTGATTTTACTTTTCAATGAGACATTTTCTCTATGTATATTCTGATTCTCCTTAACCATTTCAATGATTTTACTTTTTAAAAAATTGTTTTCCTGAGTGAATTTTTTCCCATTCTTTTTTTCACCTCCTAATTTGTTTTTTTAAAGTCCTTCTTGAGTTCTTCGAGGAATGCTTTTTGGTCTAGAGACCAGTTCACTTTTCCTTTTGACATTTCAGATATAGGTATAATGTCCATGCTGAATTGGTATTTTGGTCTTCTTTGTCTCCTAATATGAATCAATTGTCTTTGGCTTCTTAATGTGTTTTTCATGGTGTTTTTTTTTTTCCTCCTGGCTTCTAAAGTAGATCTCTGCTTCTGAAACTCAGGTGGCTCTGTCTCAAGTTTCTTGTGTTGGAATCTGTGGGCCTGCTCATTGGCTTTATTTTCTATGGCCTCTGGTTTCAGGAGATGTGGCAGAAGGATGGTCAGGCTTCTCCATTCTCTTCTTCCCCAGGACTGTTCTACAGTGTGGGTGGTTTCAGCTGTTGTCTGTATTGGTGTCTACCACTTCCCCTAGCTGTCCAAAGGCACAACTTGGACCCTGGCATTGATGTTACTTAGCTAGCTCCACTCCCTTTGCCTTATTAACTCTCATTGTTCTGCTGAGGTGAGTTCTGCTGGGACACCTCTCTTCCTGCACTAGTTTCCTGCCACCACAGGAAGGGTCCTCTCCCCCACTTCCCTGGCTAATGAAGCCCCACATCAGGTTCCTCTTTTTCTCCTGTGAGAGCATTCTCTGGGTTTATTCAAGAGAGGGATAAGAGTTGTTTTACCTGGACATCACAGCTCCAGGAAGTTCAAGAAGGCAAGTTTCAAACCTTTAGACCGTGGGTTGGAAGCCTCTGTGCTAGCTTCTCCTGTGACCACAGGTTCTGTATGCGGACAGACTCTCATTCTGGGTTGAGAGACCTGGGGCTCGATCTCAGCCTTAGCTTGTACTTTCCCCTGGGCCTGCTCCTGCTCCTGCATTCTGCTTGCCCAATGCTCTCCCAGACCGGCACACTGGCTGGACAACTCTGCGTTTCCCATTGGTGTGGTCACGTGCCCTTGCGCATACCTGGTGCTCCTACTCCTCTCAGTCTACTAGTAGCTTCTAACTCTCTCAAATCTGCTCAGACTCACTTTTTTCGATGTATCTGACAGAATTTGTGAGAGAGCACCGGTAGTTCTTTCCTTTCAGAGCTCCATCTTTGCTCCCCCTTGGTGTTACACTGTTTTGTGTACAACACATAGGTTGTGAATATGCTTCTTTAGTGAATTCCAACCCACTTCTTTTCACATCTAGTTGAAAAATTTTGGACTGTTTTATTGACTCAGTAGAAATGTCTAGGTCCATACCTAATTTATTCTTGTGATTGATTGATTCAATTGAGAATTCCTGATGGCTCCAGTACCTACATATAACACATTCATATGCATCTAGGTATGTGTGTGTGTGTGTGTGTGTGTGTGTGTGTATGTGTGTGTGCATGTGTGTGTGCATGTGTATTTGAAGAAAAAATGGAAGGCAGCGGGGATTTTTTCAATGACTCACAAAGTGAGTTTTATCTTTATGTTTCTTCTGGCAACAAGTTATACTTATATATGCATAAAGTGTGAGTTGGCTTCTTTCCTAGAATAGAATGTTGAAAAGCTGAAAGAATACATCTTTACTCTCCAGGTTATTAGGGAGAATGAAGTGCTCCTCAAAAGAATAGAATAAGTGTTTCAAAGATTAAACAAAAAGAAAAACTGATGTGAGGACACAGAAAAATCCTAACTTGTGTAAGAAGCTTGAGAAGTTGAAGCACGTTATGGAAAGTAAGGAAGAAGAACAATTAAACATTTATAACTAAGTAGGAGAAAATAGACTTTTTTCTGTAGAGGGTAAACTGAATGATTTCAAGAGGAAATAACTAGTATACTCTAAAGAATGATAATATGGTTACACAGATACCATAAGCAAAAATTCATCCATCAATATAATAGTCAGCGGAAGAAAAGACTAACGATTTTCTTTCATGACCCCACCCTTAGTGATACTAAGACAACTATTTGTCAACATTACATAAACTATGTAGAAATGCTAGTGAGTCTACTTCCTTCAATAAACATGCAATCAGGATGTGGCAAAGAATAAAAGGATGAAAGAGAGAGAGAATGAGAGGGAGAGGGAGAGAGGGGAGGAGCCAAAGGACAAATTTCAGAGCTATATCATATAAACTCAAATCAGGAAGGAAGGAAAAGAGGAAGGGAGGAGAAAAGGGAAGGAAGGAAAAAGGGAGGGAGGGAAGAAGGAAGGCAGGCAGGCAGGCAGGAAGGAAGGGAGGAAGGAAGGAAGGAATGGAGGAAGGAAGGAAATAAGGAAGGAAAGAAGGAAACAAGCATTTATTAAGCCCTTACTATGTTCCAAGCATGGTGCTAAGTTCTTTGCCAATATTATCTCACAACACTCCTGAAAGGTAGGTCCTGTTATTATTATCCCCATTTTATGGTTAAGGAAACTGGAGCAGAAAGAGGCTAAGTAAATCAACCAAGGTCACACAGCTAGTAAGTATCTGAAGGTTGATTTGAACATAGGTCTTCTTGAGAGTGACCATAGTTGCTACTGAAGAGCACATACAGCTGAACTGAAGAATAGCTTGAAAACAGAAACAGAAAACTCACTAATTTAGCTGATAAACCCCACCCATTGATAGATGTTAGTCAATACTTCGTGAATGAACTCAAATCATAGTGAAAGTACCTGTCCAACCAAGAAACTACATCAATCAAGGGATTTTCATTTACTATTCTTAAGGCAAATGGCATCAAAATTTACAGTTCCAAAATTGTGAATTGTCATTGTAATATGAGTTTTCTTTATTCATGTACTTCCTTGGCGTATTTCTGTGTGTGCTCACTCTCCCTGATAAATACTGAGTGAATTGAGTGAGACATTGTATCTATATGTGTGGATTACGATTTGTGTATTATGTTCATTTTATTTAAAGTTATGTTTAAGATCTAAATAGGTGATTGTGAGTATTAAGTTATTATTATTGACAAAAATAATAGAAGCATATTCATGGGAGTTCCACCCCTAAAATGAAGAGGAGGAATGCTGTATTTTTACACAACATGACTTTTCCTAAGACTGCCAATGCAACCATGTGGTCATAACATTTCTCTGGGGACATAGAAGTGCCAGGATGAGAGGAGGTTTAAATAAGTAAGACAGATCAAATAATGAGTAGCTGTCTACTTATACTGCATGAAAGTTTTGAGATACAGTATTACAAAGTCAGGGGGTATCCCACACACATTACAAAAAAAGTTCAGTAATAGATTTTAAACAGTTGCAAGGAAAATAATCAGGTTAATTTTACTCTCCAAACCACTGACAGTATTTTCTCTCCAATCAAAGAATAATGACTTAAGATTTTTTAAGTTATCATAATGGTAATCTCTTCCTTATAAAGGCAGAGAAAAAGACAACAGAAATAATTTTAACCAATTAAGACAAATGTAGTTGCTTAATTGAGAATTATGCGAACCTTGAAATTAAATGAGCAATATACCACAGAATTTGTATTTGAAGGGAAGAAAGCAATGAGCAATCGTGACACACTCTAAGTTTTAAAAAACAGTTTCAAAAGAATCAAGAAATCACAAGTGGAATACGAAGGCCTAATATTATTCAGGAGAAGTGAGTTCTCATGGGATGAAAAGTTCTCAAGAATAAAATTCTGAAGGTGCTAGAGAGGAGGAAAAGGAATGTCTTTCTGAAAAGAGAAGTCTATACAAGGATCGTTTTAACCAAGTCAGGATTTTTTTAAATCATGTATAGAAAATTTATGCAAGGGCAAATACTTGAAGATGAATAAAAGGAGTAGCTAAATCCTATAAAAATTCTATGGATATCACTAAGCCAGAATGAGCTGAACTTGTCAATTGAGCCTAAGCACAATGAAGAAAACTACAACTACAATAACCTTAATTTTTTATTTGTTTTTTTTTTTGTTCTGTTTTAGCTAAATTAGGGGCAAAAGAAAAATCAAGAGAATAGCTTGGGGCAGATAGTGTGATGAGAGAGTATCCTAAGAAAGCTGAATAAGTCTAGTAATTCTGTTTCCATTTTCTTTTCCAAAGATAGAACAAAAATGTTCAGCAAAGGATGGGAATCCAAGGTAAGTGAGAAAGTAAATTAACATCTAGTTTCCTTCAATGAATTCAAGGTGTCAGGATTGGATTACCTTTAATCTAGGATATTAAAAGACCTGCAAGATATTTTTGCTGAACTGCATTTGAGAAGCTTACATACTTCTTGGAAACTTAGAGTAGTGACACTGGAGATAAAGGCAAGATGCCAATTTTCACAAAAAGGAAGAAAGTAGAGTCTGCATACTACAAACAATGAATTTAGTTTCTACTCTTAGCAAAAATCTCAAATTACAAGACCGTTAATTAATGACATTTAAAATTAGAAATGTTGATCATAAAAAAAAAACTAATATGGCTTCTTCGAAAACAGTTACTAACACTAATTTCATTTTTTTAAAAAATATTAGTTCAACATTAGAGTTCTAGATTTAGAAAGAAATATACATAAATTTTGTTTGGAGAACTCAAAGTATTATATTTACAGATAATTTAGAGAGATATTATCTAAATCATAATATAGTTAGTTGAAATTGGAACTGGTCCCCAAAGAGTCTTAATTTTAAATATGAGAAAATTCCAAATAAGAATTGTGAAGTGACTTGGGTTGAGGTTTCTAGTATAATGATTTGGAGACTTTTTTTTCCCTTGGCCCTGTGCTATTCAAACTTTTTAACATGTGTAGGGCTAACCATGTCTCTCCTTTAGCCAATAAACTAAAACAATCTCATAGAATCACTTATAAACGCTTCTCTTTGGCAGTGAAATTTCTTTATAACCTGGGCCAAACTTTCTTTTTCAGATTTAATACACATCATTCCTTTTGAAACATGCTACAATTTAGTGTATTTCACTGGTGTAAATTAGCAAAATAAAAAAGTTTCTTATGCAAAACACTTCATTTCTCATTTCTATCCCTTTGCATTAGATTCCCTATGGCTGAAAAGCATTCCTTCCTCATCTTTTATGTGATCCCCAAAGAGGCTGCTGCCTTCTTCTCAAAATGATCATATATTGAGTACATGATAGCCAGTGAGGAAAGGAAAATCATTCTAGAAATTCAGCTGTACGAAAATAGAATGTGTCATTTTGGTATGTAGCGTCTTCAATGTAGTTCTTTAAGAAAAAAATGGCTGGGGAAACCAGGTGGCACAGTGGATAGAGCATCAACACTGGAGTCAGGAAGACCTGAGTTCAAATCCAACCTCTAACACTAACTATCTGTGTAACCCTGGACAAGGAGACAGAGAGAGGGAGAGAGAGAGAGAGAGAGAGAGAGAGAGAGAGAGAGAGAGAGAGAGAGAGAGAGAGAGAGAGAGAGAGAGAGATTGTGTACATGTGTACATGTTGGGGAGATTGAATAGAGAATTTTTGGTCAGATTTAGATTAGAGAGTCTGTGATTTCTCTTCCCCACCTTAGCTTACGTTATTATTTTGGTGCATTACAATATCACATATCCCAGTATAGCATCTGCATCTAAAATATCTCTTGATTAGGTATGTCACTGGCCAAACCATGATTTGAACATAGGTCTTCTGAGTCTCATTCCACTATTATTTACACCATACTTCACCACCTCCCTGTGCTTTCATTTGTCACAAGGCTCTACTTTTACCAAATAAAGAAAATGAATCACTGAAAAATCTAGTGACTTTGCAAAAAAAACCACTTTAATAGAGTAGGGTAAACATGTTCAGTGTTAACTTCTGATCCAGTCATTGAATCCCTAGGTGAAGGCAGCCTACCTTCTCTATTATAAGCTTGATTCATGTTCAATAATTACTAGAATTAAGTGATTCTGATTTAAACAAAAATAAATTTGCTAGGAGACAGGGCTATAATAAGCTTATCTACTGTATATGTATTAATGTAAATCGTGAGAATTTGTTTATGGGAATTATCCTATTAGGATGAACTTTATCATAAGAATTAACATTCATACTTCTAGAGCTTCGTTCTTTAAAAACTCAACTAGGGGCTTCAATTGAATACATAATTATAAATATGTAAATATTCCAAGATTATTGGGAATATGTAAAAGTGGGCATTCTAGTTAAGCAGACAGATATGTTTTTAAAATATTTCCCATAAATACAAACAATATGCCCAAACTAGCAAACATTGGTTTACATAAGACTTAGAATAGCTCTAAAAGATTTCTACAGAATGCTCTATTGATATTTACTCTCATTATGTCATAAGATTGTGACAGTCATATAAATCAAATATACAGAAGCAGCATGGATAGGTGACAGAAAAATTACTCAAGGTCTTTCTTAAAGCAGTATTAAAAAATAATCTAATAAAGATTCCTGTATGTCATATATCCTTCAATGTATTGTTTTTCTTTTATTTCCTTCTCTTCCTTCTTTTTCTTTTGCTTCCTTTCTCATTATGGCTTTTTAGTTTTTGTATGAAAAGACCAAACTCTTGTTAAAAGGGAAAAAAATCATAAGGTATTTCCCTTAAAAATAACAAGCTATATCAAATCAGGGAGTGTTTCATTTTTTTTTCTTTATGGTGTCATTGCCTAGCACATAGTGGGCACTTAATAAATGCTTGCTGATTCAGTGATTGAAAAAAAAAACAGTAACTAACACACCTACATTTCATAAATAAGTTAGGTATATTTTAAGGAAAATAATCTGTTGACTGTGTTAAAATTTTATTTTAAAAAATCAGCTAAGAAGCTTGACCACCTAAGGCAAGAAATAATCAGGTCATGAAAATGTGAATGAAAAAAGACTGAGAATGTGAAGGAAAATGGAAATTAAGGACATTGATGTATTAGAATCCTCTTCTGCAGGAAGTAGCTGTAAAGCTGGGTGAAAGATGAGATACATTGAGGTTTGTGAAAATATTCATGCAATGCAGCATGACAATCATGCTGGAAATAGGGAGAAGTAAGTCCATCCGTAGTGGAAGTGATAAGAGTGAATTGGTCATTCTCTTGGAAGTAAAGTAGAAATTTCCCAGGTAGATTGTTTGCCTCTTCTAAGGTTCTCAGGCAGATCATTCGCTTAAGGCTTACCTTAAAGAAAGGAAGATAATTTTTGAGTAGCGTATCAAAATCACTTCCCATTGTTTATTTTGTCAAAAAGAAAAACACTGTCTCTAATGCAATTTCTCAGAGTACAGTAAGTCATTCACCCTTTTATTATTGCTAGAGAGCTTTGCAACCCTTAAAGTGCCAGAGAATGAATAGCTGTTATTATTATTATAATTAATAATAAACAAATAAACAGAAAATGATTAATAAGTCAATTGGAAAAAGGAGAGAAATGTGACAATTCTCAAACTGACCTATACAGGTATAAAGACCACCAGATGGATGAACATTAAGCTTCTATCTCTAACTGCCTATTGAAACCTCCATTTGAATTTGCATTTAAAACTCAATGTGTCCTAAACTCTATTATCTTTCTAAATTTGCCTCTCTGTGATTTCACTAATTCTGCCATAGGACTACTAATCAGCCAGTTTCTTACATGTAAAATCTTGACATCATCATTGGCTCATCTTTCTTTCTTATTTCTAATATTCAATGCATTATGCAGGAGAATTAATGCTTTCTCGTTGACATTTATTTCATGGAAGTAAATTACATTATGGTAAAAGGAACTATAGATGTTGACCAATATCACCATCAAGCTTATATATACAAAATGACATGAACCAAAAATGTCCATTTACATAAGAGAATAAATAATTAAAATAGAAACAAAAAGACAGACAAGACACAACAATAACAGAAGACTTTATTAAAATATCTCCCAATTCTGCTAAATGTCACTTGTATAGAAAATGGAATATGCATTACTACATTAGGAAAAATGTGAATAAAAGCAAAAAAGCAGAAATACTACACATAGTATAGACCATAATTTGATTAAAAATTATAATCAAATCAGGGAATACAAGCAGGTGATGCAGATGGAGATGGTCAATAATGAATTTATTAAGAGATATAATAATGAAACTGTAAATAAAAATCAAAGAACAAATTATAGAAATAATAACTAAGTAAATTATGGTGAAATACACTGAAATGTTATTGATGCAGCTAAAGCAATGCTAAAAAGAAAGAAATCCCTATAAACAGTAGCAAAATAAAGGGAATTAATAAACTGAATATATATTTTAAAAATTAGAAAATTAATAAAATCCAAATAAGCATAAAACAGGGAATCTTAAAATAGAAGGAAATAGACAAGTTGGACAATAAAAGGCTGTAAAATTGATTAAACCCAAAGCAGGTTGATTAACTGGTTAGAAATATTGATAAACATATTGTTTTGTTAGTTAAATAGAAGGTCGAAAATAAATGAACATTTTTAAAGAAAAAGTGAAACCATAATACACAAGAAATACAAACAATGATCATAGTTTATTTTTGTAGTTATATATCAACAAATCTGAACATTAAAAAAGAAAGAGTATAACATTAAAAATATAAAATGTCTAAATTAATATATCACTAAGTAGAAGCTTTAAATAATCCAATTTCATAAAAGAAAATTGAACTAGCTGTAAATTAACTACTTGGAAAGGGTGTGAAATCCTGGTCTAGATGTATTTACATTAGAATTCTATTAAACTTTTGAAAGAGAATCAATACTTATATTACACAAATTATAATAAATAACTGAGAAGGCAGCACTCTAACAAAATCCTTTCATGAGATATAGCCCTAATGCCTAAAGAAGGGAAGGATAAAGCAAAGTAAGAGAAGTATAAATCTATGGAGCTAATGAATATCAACTTTAAATTTTTAAATAAAATTCTGGTGAAAAGAAACAAAAGAGATGGCCTTTCTCCAAGCTATGGAAAATCCTTCTACATGCACACATGATCCGACTCCATCTTATCTTCTTTAGCACATTTGTCCCTTCTACCATCCCCACTCATAATTTTTACTATCTTCATGTTCACTGGCTATTCTTCTGCTGCCTGTAAGCACAGCTATGTCTCCTTTATTGTGTGAAAAACAATAATAACTTCATTCAAGCTGTCTATCTATGCTATCTTCCTTTATCTCCCCAATATTTCATGTTAAATCTATTGAGAAAGCCACCCACAATTAAGTGTGTCCATTTCCTCTCCTCCCATTCCTTTCTAAAATCTCTCCAGGTTGACTTCTGAATTCATCATTCAAACTTGCCAATGATCTCTTAGTTGCCAAATCTAACAGCTTTTCACAACCCTAAAGCTTCCTGACCTCTTGAAGCCTCTGACACTGTTGATTTGCCTCTTCTTTACATTCTCTTCTCCCTAGGCTTTTGTGAAACTGTACTCTCTGGTTCTTCTTCTACCTCTCTGACTATCCCTAAACTCCTTTGATGGATCTTCATCCAGATCATGTCCTCTAGTAATGGATACTCCCTAAGGCCCAGACCTGGACTCTTTTTTCTTCTCCTTCTATACTATTTCACTTGTCGATGTAATAAAATTGTGTGAATCCAATTATCAAATATATCCAAATGAAAAATTATTTATAATTTACAATATCTCAGATCTTTTCATCTAGTCTTAAACTCTCATCTGCCCTACAGTCTCTCATCAGAAATGCCTATGGAACATGTTAGAAATGAATACCAAATTGCATGTCCCGTAGACATACTAAACTCAATATGTTCAAAGCTGAATTATTGTTTCCTCTCAATTGCTTCCCTCTTCAAAATCCCCCCAGTATAATCAAAGGTGCTGCCATGCTCCTTGTTACATAGGCTCACAATCACCTAGGGGTGTGATCCTTGACTGATCATTCTCAGCCTTGCCACCTCTATCAATCTAGTTAGAAATTCCTGTTGATTCTCCCTTTGCAGTATCTCTCATTTATGCCCAATTCTTTCCTTTGATACTACCACTCTGATGAAGGCCATCACCACCTCATAGCTAGGTTACTACTACAACCTTTTTCTTTACATCCCTGCAACAGATTTCCCTCCAGTACATTCCATTCTCTATTACTACCCAAAGCAATTGTTTTAAGGCAAATGGCTGCCCATGTTTCATCCATACTCAACAAACACCAAAGGCTTGCTGTTACCTCCAAGATTAAATATAAGATTAAAGCCCATAACAACCGAATTCTACCAATTGTAATATAGTTTCTTTACGCCTTAATTCCTTTCATATTTCTCATGGTACAATGACACTGGCATCTTCATTATTCATCACCTGAGGCATTTATCTAACTCATTAATTTTCTTCCTCCTCATTTGTTCATTTATTCACTCATTCATTCATTTGCTTTAAGATTTTACTTAGTTTTAATTTTTTCAGTTCCTATTTCTCTCCCTCTCCTCCAAGTCTCCCCTTCCCATTGAAAAGGAAAGAAATATAATGCCTATTATACATATAAAATGATGCAAAACATATTTCCACATTACTCATGTCCCATAAAAAGGCAAGATTTATTTTAAAGTTACAATCTGAATACATATAATAATATGAAATTTAATAGGGATTAACATAAAGTCCTACATAGAGGCTCACACTTGAGTTTCAGTTAAAATCACCTGCAGTTGACAAGTTGGAGAGTTTTAATAAACCACAAATTCAGTATTCCTGAGGACAGTGTGTGGTAGCAGCCCTCAAAGTGAATACCATAATAGACTGAATGAATTGCAATCTAATGGTCTTGTCTCTGTATTCTAATCAAGCCATCCTGCATCTAACATATTGTGTTCACCTCCGAATGTCACAGTTTTAGAAGGCTATTGACAAATTGGAACATGTCTAGATGAGGGAATTCATGATGCTAAGGCTATCAGAGACCTTGTCATAAGAGGCTAAGAGGGACTGGGTAAAGGAGATATGGGTTATGAAGCTGGAAAAGAGAATACTTAAGGAAGATATTATGCATTGTCATCTTCAATGATTTTAAGGGATGTGACATAGAAGAAGAGATAGATTTTTTTTTCTCCTTGGCCCTATAGAGAAAAATTGAGAGCCACAAGTAAAGACTGCATAAAGGTAGATTTATACCTGATGAAAAGGGAAAGGGAAAAAAATGGTAAGAACAGCAAGGTAGTACAGTATAGAGTGCTGGACTTAGAGGCAGAAAGACCTGAGTTTAATTCCTACCTCAGATATTTCTTAGCTGTATGACATTGGGCAAGTCATTTAATTAACCTCTGTAAAGCCTCAGTTTTCTCATCTATAAAATGGGAATAATACAAGAACCTACATCACCAGACTATTGTGAGGATTGACTGAGATGACAATAGAACACTTATAAAATCTGAAATTGGTATGTAATTTTTATTTGTAATAGTAATAGTAATACCAATATCTAAATAATAGAAACTAATTGTTAAATAATGCAAAAATAGAATGGGTTGCTTTACTAGGATTACTGGAAGTCTTCAAACAAAGGCATGATTAAGTCAGGGACAAGAGAGGATATGTATAGTTCTTTCAAATTCTGAAAATTTGTGATTGTGTGCCACGTTCTCTGTGAAACCAAACAATCTGGACGAGTTGTCAGTATGCAGCTTAGCAAACAAAATTTGCATCATATGATTTATGTAATATAAATGCAATTTCAGAAAACTTTAATGGAAACGTTTTAGAAGGCTCTATCTTCCTTATATACATCTAAATATTATTTTTCCTTTCCTGAACTTAGCTCTAAAATATGTGTGTCACCAATCATCAGAGTAAAAAATAGCTCCCCTAATTTATACATCACATGTAATACACACATATGAATATGTATGCATATATATATATATTTGTGTATATGTGTATGCATGTAAAGATAGACAGAGACAGACAGACAGACAGACAGACAGACAGACAGACAGACAGACAGACAGATAGATAGATAGATAGATAGATAGATAGATAGATAGATAGATAGATATTCAAAGTTAGATAAACCCTAGATTCTACTTCTGGAGATGGTATATTATTTTTAATGACTGTATTTAAATATAATTGCTTTTCTTTGCAATCCTACATATTCTTATTTATGCATTTAAAATGTCATGTTGAGGAGTCTATAGATTTTGCCAGACTGACAAAGTGATCCATGGTACCAGAATGGTTATGAACCCCTTCTTAATATTTACCCCTCTACCAAAATTTCCCAGTAAGACTGAGAAAATAACCATGACCAAAAAAGTTCTGGTGATCTTTTTTTTGGAGCATCATCTCAAATATGGGAGTATCTGATTGCCTCTAGAAACAGCCAAACCTGGACTCCATGGCAGGCTATTTATATTAATTTATTTATTTTTACTTTTTAACATTCATTTACACAAGATTTTGAATTCCAAATCTTCTCCAGATCTCTTCCCTCCCCCCTCCCCAAGATGGCAGGCATTCCGATTGCCCCTTTCTCCAGTCTGCCTTCCCTTCTGTCACCCCCTGTCCTCATCCCCTTCCCCCTTACTTCCTCGTATGGCAAGATAGATTTCTATGTCCCATTGCCTGTATATCTTATTTCCCAGTTGCATGGGAAACAATTTTTAAACAATTTTTAAAATTTGTTTTTAAAATTTGAGCTCCAAATTCTCTCACTTCTTTCCTTCCCACCCACCCTCATTGAAAAGGCAAGCAATTCAATACAGGTTATACATGTGTCATTATGCAAAACACTTCCATAATAATCATGTTGTGAAAGACTAACTAAATATATATCCCTCCATCCTATTCCATCCCGTTTATTCTATTTTCTCCTTTGACCATGTCTCTTTACAAAAGTGTTTGCTTCTGACTACCTTCTCCCCCAATGTGCCCTCCCTTCTATCACCCCCCTTTATCACCTTCCCCCCTACTTTGGTGTAGTGTAAGATACCCAATTGATTGTATCTTATTCCCTCCTTAAGCCAAATCTGATGAGAGTAAGGTTTACTCATTCTCTTTCGCTTCCTCCCTCTTCCCTTCATTATAACAATTATTCTTGCTGTAGACTATACATATGTGTGTGCATGTATATGTGTGTGTGTGTTGGGGGGTGTGGGGTATGGATGTGGGGGTGAATGTGGGTGTGCGTAGACTATATATGTAGACTATACATATGCAGATGATATATGTAGACTATATGTGTATGGATGTGTACATAAATGTATATATATATGTAGAACATGTATGTAGACTATATGTATGTGTAGGCTATATTTATATATATGTAGACTACATATATCTGCAGACTATATATATATATATCAGTAGACTACAGATAGATATGTAGACCACAGATATGTAGACTACATATATATATATATCTGTAGACAACAGATAGATAGATGTAGACTATATATAAATATATATCAACATACATCTGTATCTATCTATATGCATATATATCTAGACACTCATACACATACATAGACATATATAGTCTAAATATATACATATATAATCTACGTATATGTATATATGTGTATGTCTGTGTATGTATATGTATATTCATATGCATATGTATGTGTGTATGTATAGGTGTAGGTGTAGGTTTAAGTATAGGTATAGGTATAGGTATAGGTATAGGTATAGGTATAGGTATAGGTAAATTCCCTTGAACTACTCTAATACTTAGGAAGGCCTCATGAGTTACAAATATCATCTTTCCATGAAAGAAAGTAAAAAGTTCAACTTTAATAAGTTCCTTATGATTTCTCTTTCCTGTTTACTTTTTCATGCTTCTCTTGATTCTTGTATTTGAAAGTCAAAGTTTCAATTCGACTCTGGTCTTTTCATCAAGAATAATTGAAAGTCATCAATTTCATTGAATGTCCATTTCCCCCCAAAGGACTACATTCAGTTTTGCTAGGTAGGTGATCATTGGTTTTAATCCTACCTCCTTTGACCTCTGGAATATAATATTCTAAGCCTTTCCATCCCTTAGTGTAGAAGCTGCTATATCTTGTGTTATCCTGATTGAGTTTCCACAGTACTCAAATTATTTCTTTCTGGCTGTTTGCAATGTTTTCTCCTTGACCTAGAAACTCTGGAATTTGGCTACAATATTCCTGGGAGTTTTTCTTTGGGGATCTTCTTTAAGAGGTGATTGGTGGATTCCTTCAATTTATTTTTTACCCTCTGGTTCTAGAATATCATGGCAGTTTTCCTTGATAATTTCTTGAAAGAAGACATCTAGGCTCTTTTTGTGATCATGGCTTTCAGATAGTCTGATAATTTTTAAATTATCTCCCTGGATCTATTTTGCAGATCGGTGGTTTTTCCAATCAGATATTTCACATTGTTTTACATTTTTTTCAGTCTTTTCATTCATTTTTATACTTTCTCGTTTTCTCACAAAGTCATTAGCTTCCATTTCCTCCATTCTAATTTTTAAGGAATTATTTTCTTCAGTGAGCTTTTGGACCTTCTTTCCCATTTCACTTGTCTGGCTTTTCAAGGCATTCTTCTCCTCAATAGCTTTTTGGAGCTCTTTTGCCATATGAGTTAGTCTATTTTTTAAGCTGTTATTTTCTTGGGGTATTTTTGGGATCTCCTTTAGCAAATTGTTGACTCATTTTTCATTATTCTCTTGTATCACTCTGATTTCTTTTCCCAATTTTTTCTCTACTTTTCATACTCGGTTTTCAAACTCTTTTTTGAGCTCTTCAATGGCCTGTGACCAATTCATATTTATCTTGGAGTTTTTAAATGTAGGATCTTTGACTTTGTTGTCTTCTTCTGGTTGAATGCTTTGATCTTCTTTGTCACCAAAGTAAGATCCTATAGTCTGAGTCTGTTTTTATGTTGACTGCTTATTTTCCCAGCTAATTACTTGACTGTTGAGCTCTTTGTCAAGGTATAACTCTACTTCTAGAGTGGATGGTGCTCTGTTCCAAGCTTCAGAGGTTTTACACAATATGTTTTCAGAGCTACTTTTAGGCACCTGTAAATTTTCAGGTCTTCTGAGGTAGTATGAACTGAAGAAAAGTGTTTACTCCTCTCCTGGCCTGTGCTCTGGTCTGTGAGTGACCTCAAGCACTCTTCTCTGTTCTGCTACTTCGAGGAGGATTCTCTCTCCACGGCTACTACAAGCTCTGCCACACCAGCCCTCCTCCTCACCCCAGGACTGCCTCCCAGGACTGAGACCCAGATACAAGAAGGTCAAAGCAAGAGAATCCTGCCTCAATGCCAACATAGAGATCCCCGCACTCCCACTCTAATTGGATCCTTGATCCATCTGTGGACCTAAAGCTCTGGAAGCAGCAGCAGCTGCTGCTGCAGCCACCTCTGCTGCCCTGTGACTGAAGCCAGACTGTACTCTTCTCTCACCCAGGTCTGACAGTTTTTTCCCACTGATCTTTCCCAATATCTTTGGCATTTGTGGGTTTAGAAGTCTGGAAACTACCACAGCTGCCAGTGATTCAGTGCCCTGAGGCCTGTTCCACCTTGTCCTCTGTGGCTTGGTCTGTATTGGTTCGGTCCAACCTGGATTGTACTCCACGCACTTTCCATCAACCTTCCATGCTGTCTTGGGCTGGATACTTATTCTCTGTGTCATTTTCAGAGTTCTGCAGCTCTAGAATTTGTTTAGAGTCATTTTACAAATATTTGGAACGATTGCAAGGAGAGCTCAAGTAAGTCCTTACTTTTACTTCCTGGGAGGCTATTTACAATGAACTGTATCCATATTTCTGAGCTCCTATGAGACTTCTCTTCCTTGTAAGTTGATATTGTAATGGAGCCAGTCATTTACATAGATGTTCATTGGCAAAATATCTAATTATGACTAGTTATAGCTGTTATTATTTATTGATTTGTTGTTATAATTTAGGAAGTCTGAATATTTTGGATTTAAAGTTTCAATATAACTGCATTTGATCTTATTGGAAAATATTCTTTCCTTTTGGTCTATTTTCAGTGGTATTCCTGATTCATCAAACAGATATTTATACATGTTACCTACAGCCTGGAGCTGTACTCTCTCTCTTTCGAGAAAAGGATTCTGGCATCGGCCACACTGGATTCAATCTAAGGAGCTTGATCCTTAAATGAATCAATTTCTCTTTTCCTCTGTCCCAGAGATTTAGTTGCAGGAAATCTGCAAAATAAAACATAGATGTGGCTTCTATCTCATTTCTCTAAATATGGGTAACAGGTTCCCATATAGTCACCTATTTTATACTGTGGGTATTGGGTAGGGAGTAGATTTTATTTTACCTACCATAGGAAATGGCCAAAATACAAGGATTCACATAACTTAAACTAATAAAGAAACATAAAACACTCTAATAACCCATTAGACTCATTAGACCATCACCTTTGAAGGTCATCAGAAATATCGAGGTATTTCTGAACAAATTATTTCATTTTTACCTGGGCCTTCCCAAAATAAACATGTGACAATGGCACATTTTACTAACTCCAGTGCTCCTTTTCTCTTGTGGCACTGTTTTATTACTTCAGGGTCATCCATAGCTTTTAGAGGCTTTTCTCCATCAAATATACTGTTGAGGAAATCTCCTTCTAGAAGTCTAATATTATTCAACTTTCGTATTGTGAAACTCATCATCTTTTGGAAACATCAGAACTTGCAAAGAAATTTTCATTTCAGAAAATGAACAGAAAGGCAGATAGCAGCTAGAAACTCAAAGTCCATGACAGACAATTCACTATGCATCTATTGGCCATTACTTTCTGTTGCTCAGGGAGAGGGCAGAAAAAAGCTCCCTCATCTTTCTGCACTTCTAGACAAGTTCTAGGAAAAGAGAGCATATGGAAAGAAAATGGACAGGTCATTTTACAGCTTGTTTTCATAAAACATACAGAAAGACAATTTTTCTGATTGGATGTACTTCAGTCTACCCCCTGAATTTCAGTTGTTAATCATCTTGGAGATAGTCCTTCATACTTGGGATCTATCAAAAGCTCATTGTGTTCTCACAAGTGCTACAGACCACTTAACTCCATTGAAGGTGTCCTTCTTACAATGGTTCACAACTTTTAATCTCAACATATTGCGCGACTCATCAAATTGAACAGATGTTTTCTTTTTTTTTAGAGGTCAACAATCTTACTTTTATCAAACACACACACACACACACACACACACACACACACACACACACACACACACATATATAATACATTTATTTCAAAGAAAAAGTCAGCACCCTGAACTTCTGGGAAAATACAAACAGATATTGAAATGCCCCCTTGCACAGGGGCGAGCAGCCCCCCTGCACAGGGGCAAGCAGCCCCCTTGCACAGGGGCGTGCAGCCCCAGCAGCGCTCCACTTACTGGAGCGCTGTAACCCCGGAGTGAACCCAATTTACTGGGCAACACTGATCAAACACCTAGCATAAATCATTAGATCTTGCTCAAGATGTGTTTGATC